>VDFB02000008.1:264507786-264803186 GCA_007258455.2 Sequoia sempervirens | reverse complement strand
ATTGGATACCTTATTAGCTGTTTCACAGATCAACTAGTATGGAGGAGGGGGGGACTTGTAAGAGTAGTGATGTGTAGGTGGTGGGTATAGTGGGGATTTAGAATGGGGAGGTGGGTACACAGGCACTGCTTTGGGTGGGGAAGGAGTTACAACAGGAGGGTGAGGGGGCTTCACTTCCACCTTTGGAGGAGGTGGGGATTCATGTTTGTATGGTGGGGATAGTGGTGCCTTTGGTGGTTTCTCATGGTGAGGGGGAGGAGATGTTTTGGGGGGAGTGTAAACTGGTGGAGGAGGAGAATGATGATATGGTTTGGGTGGAGTGTGGACTGGTGAAGGCTTGTGGTAAGGAGGAGGAAATGCTGGAGTTGGCTTGGGAGGAGCAGCCTTAGGGACAGGTGGAGGTGGAGATTTGTAAATGTAATGAGGAGTAGATACAGGCTTTGGAGGAGGTTGTGGCTTCACAACTGGAGGCTTGGGAACCGGTGATGGAAGGTGGACCGGTGGAGGAGGAGACTTGTAGTAGTATGCCTTTGGAGGAGGATTACTACTATGGTATGTGGCATCAGATGGCAATACTGCAGCCAAAACACAGGCTGCAATCAAAACCACGAAGGACTTGCTACTGAAATTCATCTTTCCTCTCGATTCCATCTTCCCTGGTGTGAAATAACAGGCTTACATACCATGTATTTATAGTGATTGATGGCTGTGCAGTAGGCTAGGTAGAAGCTTCTTGTTTGAACACATTGGCTACGTGTAATGCATCCGTCGCTCTCGTGTCAGAGGGGGATTTCTTTAACAATCAAAGCGCGTGGGAGAAAATTTTGATTTTGATTTGTGGGTCACCGATTTAAAGCATGACAATCCAATGCTTATGAACGTCATGTAAGAGCAATCTCCTTTCTAGCTGTAAATCACCATTGAAAATGTTCTCCAGGCATTTTGGCATTTTTTAATCACCGTCTACTTTAAGCAAATGTGGCCGGTGGCAATTTTTATAGTGAGAAACAGGAGAGATGTTTATGTTGATTTTCTGGCTCTCCATAGGTTTAGTTGATTAATTTATGTCAAACTATTTAAAATGGTCAGTGTCCTTAAATTAAGTTTCGTTTCCTTCATTGTCAATATCTTTGTCAGGATGAAGAGCCTCGTGATTAGATTGAGTAGGAACGACCAAGTCATTCGCTCATAAATATCTCCGTGTTCCGAATTTGACTAAGATTGTTTTTTCGACCGATTAATTATCTACAGCTGGTATTTATGGCCGGGTTTAAGTAAATAAGGAGGCAAATGATTCAATCTAGAATAATGTCATGCCGCGTAAGCTGATGGGGAAAATCCGTACCCTAAGTACTAAAGTGTACATCTTCTAAATAATTTTTACCTCACAAAAATCAAACTAAAATATTTATAAAATTTGTTATAGATTTTTATATTAAAATTCTCATTAGGCTGATTTCATAAGTCGGTGTATTATAATATAACAAAAGTTCTTAAATTTTCATTTTTAATTTCAACTTTTTAGTTTTAATTAATTTGATTTATAGATTATGTCATTAAAATCATTTGTAATTATTTTGATTTCTAATGAGATTAACATCACTTCTTTTTCAACAATCTCATTAGAAATCATCTACGGAAGATCAAGAGTCACAATTTAGAAATTTGCTTTTTTAAAACCCACCTCCACACTAGAAGTCAATCACAACTTAGAATTCTATAATTGATGTCCCTTTGGGATTAAAACTTAGGTCTCCACAATGAGAACTCATGCTTTAATCAATTAATCTCAACCCCTTAGACTTATTAATAATACATATTTTTTAAATATAATATATATCAACACCAAAATTACCTAAAGTCACTCATGAATTTACTTCAAGATGTGTATAAGTGTTTTTCTAAATTTATATAATTAAAATTTGAATTTTCAAGTTACATCATATATAAATAAAATGAAAATATTGATTAAATTTGATGAGTATGCTTACATTTATTTATCATTATTACGACTTGAAAAAAATATTATATTATACTTAAGAAAAAATATACTAAATTTCGTGATTAATGCTTATATTTATTTATCATTATTACAACTTGACTTTTAATAACATGTTATATGTAAGTAAAAAATAAAAAAATGAATTCAATTCAATCATAAATTTATTTATTATTTTAATTTGGGTCCAACCCTATTTCTAAAAAATCTTTAATTGTACATAATAAATAACAATATACAATCATAAATATGTAAATAATGAATATGTGCTCTCCAAATGTTAATATTGTCATATAGTAATGTCTTTCATTATAAATAGCTCAAAAAAATAATATTGTTTTGATGTTATAACACTTAATCCATTTATTAAACATTCATCTACTTTAAACTACTTTTATTGAGAGAGCTCCTTACTCTCACATCATATATTACCACCCTTAAATGTGTAAATAGAAAAATGATGAATACATATAAGTGGTGTGTCAATATTAAAGTGATTATATAATCATATTTTTCTATATAAATAGAGAAAATAAGATGTTGAGTTGAAATACAACACTTAAACCTATATATTAATTTATTGTGGGGTTTATGATCCCACACCATAATATATGATTAATGTGTAAATTTAAGTAAATGATGAATATATATTTAATATTTTATGTTAAAGTTCATATAGATATCTTAAATGCATCTATCTAAAAGACAATTAGACGTATTTGTCTCAAGTCACTTATATTGAATTTGTTATTTAGCATAGATAGGTGTCGCAAGGATAATATATCTATTTGTATTTTAGATAGATGCATTTAAGATATCTATGCAAATATCATTTGTAGATGGGATGTCCCACAATAGTGTGTGGACTACTTTTTGGTCAAAGTACTACATTCAAATTATATTTTTTTACCAAATTTTTTGACACCTATGCAACCAAATCATTAAGAATTCAATTATGACATGAACTAGTGATTTTTGAGATTTTGTTCATATATATATATATATATATATATATATATATATAATTTGTGATGATTTTTACTTAAATTTTAAGAAATTATTTGTTTATAGTTAACAATATTTCTTAAAAGTGATGTTACTTCAATAAAACATAACATTATTTGTAAAAAGGAAAAAAATATAAATTTCTAACATTCATTTCTAGTGTCTAGAAAATATTTCATAATTTTATGTTGTATAATTTTTTAAATAGCTTTTTGAAGTGAGATTAACTATAATTATGTTAAGAATAGCGTTAATTCTTTAGAGGTCCTGTTTGAAAAGATAAGTGACCTTAGAGAGGACCAGTTGTATTTTTCTAAGTTGATGGAGAAGGATCAGATGTCTAAAGGAAAAGGGAAAAAAGGTGGAAAGGATGATGTTAAAGGCCCTACTACTAGAGGGATGGGTGACTGGTGGAAGTCTTTTGAGGATGAGAAAAAGGAACTATTGGACATTATTGGGATTCATAGGAACTAGGAACTTGAGTTGGCCAATACCTTAAGAAAAATCAAGTAGTGTCCTATTTTGTATTTTTTGTGTTTGTTTCTTTCCTATTATTTTGTTGTTTTTTTGTTGATGGTGTATTGCTAATAGTTTAGTGTTACATCTTTTGAGCAACATTTTGTTTCTACAATTGTAAAGGGTTTTGGGTCCCTTGAAAACATTTTTTCCCATATAATCAAAACTATAATTCAAGCATTGGTTACATTAGTAACATATTAACCCTTTTGTATTGATCCAAATTAATGCTTTTTGTTGAGAGAAGAACACCAATGCTTAGTGCAGAAATATTTTTCAAAAAAATCTATTAAATTATTTTTCCATGTGTAAAAACAAAGAGAATCATAATTGTTGAAAAACCTATATTCACTAGAAAATAAAAAACATATAATAATCAAATTAAATATGTTCAATATTATATTCATTGGAAAGATTACTTTTAGATCTACAAAATTGTAAATTATATTACCACATTCATTTCATTTTATGGTCCAACTAAATTTGTAAGCAAAAAACTTATGATTAAAATTTGAGGCCTAAGGTGAAATGGTCACTGCTATCATTTTATAAAATCATATATATTTTCCTATCATAAATAGGATTGATTTTTTATTTAAACTTGACACCCCTATTTGACCCTATTAATCTCCACCATTAAAAAAAATAGTAATTTAGAAACCATATTCTAATCACTACTAATCGTATTCTTGTCACATCTTAAAATTTTAATTATGGATATCTTTAATTCTCATCGAAGATATTTTTGTTCATTTTCTAAAAAAAAAGCCACTTGTGATCCCCTATTGGTCCTCCATTTCCTTTCACACAACTTGATCATTTTCATGATTCCTAGCAATAAATTAAGCTAGATCTAGTGTCATGTTTGTGTAATAAAACTTATTTTCTTTTATTTCTATTACACCTCATTTCTCTTTATGCCATTATCCATTCTCTTTGATTTAATTTCTCTTTGTTTTTTGATCTCATTGCCATATTATATTTCTTCTTCTATTATTTATTACATGATTTACCAACATAACTATTTTATAGGATTATTATTTCAAATATTGTGGTTTTCAAAGGTTGCAACTCTACTTCTTTTGTTTTTTTTCTTAGTCTATGGAAACAATTTCCTCACCTAAAGAAGTGCCACTTTTCCTCTATATTATCCTTTTGGGTATGTTATTTTTAATAATTTCAATTTTCTATTTAATTCAACTTAGCTTTATCACCTTGTGGAAAAACCCTACTAAAGTGGGTGCAGGATATAAGAACAAAATCTGCATACCTTATAATTTTCATATTCCATTTTTACACTTTTTTTGTGTACACTCCTTTAATCTTCAAAATAAATATCTTAATATTTGTTTTGCTATTATTTTTTATTTCTAGTATCTCCTTTGCTATTGTTTTTGCTTCATTTATCTCTTGTTGTGTAAAGAAATCAAATTTGACTATTGAAATATCATTTAGAAAGTATTTTATATTCCAATACATGACATAGATTAAAATAAAACATTGCATATATGTATACGCATCATCATAGCATCTTGGATAGTGAGCTCCATATTCTAGTACCATGTTCCTTAATTTATATTATTTCTAGTTATAAAATTAGTTAATTGATTATGTATTTGATTCTATGTAATTAGTATATTTAAAATTCATCTCTTACTCCTAACTTAGGAAATGTTTTATTTTTAATTAAGGATGTTTTAGAATATTTCTAAATTATTTTTTTCTAAAATATAATAGTAGAAAAAAATCCTTGAAAAACTATTTCCTATTCAAGTGTGAATTTAAAAATATATGTGAAACATGTATTGATTTTTTCTCACACCATTTAATTTTTGAGTTAACAAATTGAAAAAATTAATTTTATGAGAAAATTTGGTTAGAATTCTTAAATCAATAATTGATAAGTCATAGTAAAGTTATAAAACTGTAAAGTTAATTTGGATAGAAAACTTGTGTGGTATTTACTAGTTTGACTGACACAAGATAGTTGATTATTTCTTTAATAGAGATTCATTAAACCCCTATATTAACTTTTTTTTATAATGTTTATTTTCAATAAAAAAGGGATAGGGTATGTTGATTAATGCATTTATTATGTTGAGTAAGATATTCTTTCCTTGAGCTTTAAAGCCTAGTAAGTTGCCTAAAAATTACTAAATGTTGGAAAATAAATTACTTTTCTAAATTTTATATGAAGTTAATATATTTATTTCTATAGGGGGATAAATAAAAATAAATAAGGGTTTAGATTTTTTTATTTATATATAAATAATAGCATTCTCACTTTTCTTACTCATTTAAGTATAATATCCAACAATTTAGCTTGGACTACTTAATGGTTGTGCTTTTGTGTTCATGTTGTTTATCGACTAGTATAGTGGAATTCTACTTATGCAACTCGATTTACCATGATTGATGGATTTTTTATTTAAAGCTAATTTTTGTTTTATGGGTAGCTTTTTTTCCAAGGAATTTTAAACTTTTCCTCTTATATTTATGTTAAATAAATAGTTTAATTTTAATAACATAGGGGAAGTATAATAGGTGAGACAACAAGGAAAGGATAGAGACTTATGTGTGTTTGTGTGAAATAATTAGTTTAATTTTAATTATATTTACAATGGCTTCTTTAAGATAGTTACTAGCTTTTCCTCTTATTATTTTATAAGGTTCAAAATAAATATTACATAATGAAGTGGATTGATTTGAGAGATATGGTCAACAACCATCACATGCCACTTAAACAATTTAAAAAATTTCTAGACATATCAAAATAAAGGTTAAAAAACATTATCAAGCTCCTTGTTTAGATATTTGGAAAGACAAAAGCTTAGATTTTTCTTTGTGATGCAAATACTATCTTGTATTGAGAATTATTAATATATTGTCTTTAGCCAATAGCTTGAGTCATTTGATTAAGTGATGGAGAGGGGAGAAAGTGAATTGGTGTAATACATCTCTTAATTTATTCATTCAAGAGTAGCTTGGGTTTTTTTTGTGATGCAGTGCTTATCTTGGATTGAGAATTAATCAAGTGATTTCAATTTGTGGTTTGACATATTTTATCAACTAAACCTGTTGCCTCATGTGCTAGTTAGTAACGATGGAAGCAATCCCCCCCCACCACTTTGATTTCCATATTCCTTGAACATGTAAAGAACTTAATGAATAAAATTATAATGATGGATAAATCCATTAATAAGAATAACTCAATTGTTTGATTACCCAGTTAATAACCATGAAAGAATACAATGAATGAGGTTAAATATCCTACTAGATCAATTCACATTTGGGAAATAATTCTTCCAAAAAAAATTCTATCTCATTATTTATTCTTGTTCATATCTCCTTGTGATTAAAGAAAATCTCTTCATTAATATAGTTTCCATAATTTTTAATTTCATTACAAAATATTCGATATGAAAAACTAAGTGCTTCAATCTGATTGTGTGTGTGTGTGTGTGTGTGTGTGTGTGTGTGTGTGTGTGTGTGTGTGCACATAGAGGAATATTATGTAACAATTTTAAGATTTATGTCATATGAAGAAACAATCACAAAATTTACTTTCATCTAGATGTCCTATGAGAAGGGAATATATTAGGTGGTTTGGGGATGTGGAAGAGGTGGGGGACATAAAAAATAAAAGAACCATAAAACTATAAGTGGGGAAAGATGAGGTTTATGTCATTCAGAGTATATAATAAATGTAAGGAGGGTGGGAATGTGAAAAGATGAGTAGAATCCATAAGGTTAAGGGATATATTGTAGATTAATATTAATAAAAATAAATGTGAAAGGGAGAGAATAAGAGGTGTTAGAGGAAGGTAGGAAGAAGTAATAATTCTAAGAGATTATAAAGGCAAGATTTTGACTTAACTTTTTATGAATTTTAAAAATTTAAGGTGGGAGCCACCAACTAATGCTTAAAATCACATGGGTTATGTCTCACCTTTACATATTAATAATATGCACACATGAAGGATCATGGATATGTATTTAGACACTCAACTTCCTATGATTGAAGCCTAAAATTAAAACTACAAGATTTATTTCATTCATTAGAATTGACCTTATTCAATTTTATTCAATATATATATATATATATATATATATATATATATATATATATATATATTTATATCTTAATTTTATCAAATAAATATAGTTTAACATCATAAAATGAATATAAAATTTGAAAATTGCCAAATACCTCTTAGTATTGTTTGGACTTATTTTGATTTATTTATCTTGTTAAAACTATTTGTGTATAAAATGATGTATATTTACATAAAAGTTGGAAAAGTATGATTGTTGAATTAATAGAGAAATGGTAGACATGCATTTATTTATTTAACTTAAATTTACTTAAGGCATATAAAATCTTTTTACTGCCATAGATAATAAGTAAACTAGTTTTAAAAAACTAAAAAATAAAAGTCATTGTTAGGTTTGCAAAAGTCACAAAGTCGCACTGAGTATAAAATCAACAGCGGGATACTTGACTAAAAATATAAACACTAGGATGCTTTATTATATCGAATGTAGCAAATCTAATACATGATTAAGAAATGAGGTTCATATGCAGGTCAATGTGATTACATTGGGCTGAAAGCGTTTCTCTTAAACAGACTAAAGCTGAATCCGTTATTGTACTATAACCAGTGCTCTTCACATCTTCAACCTCCAAAAAGCAAGTTGGCATCCTGTAGTGAGTAAACAACAGAGAGTAAGAGAAGCAGTATTTATGCAACACACGGACATATGCAACAAAAGCAAGTAAATATTACTTGTGAAAGAAAGACAACAAGAACCCAAATTGTCAATGAATTGGATACCTTATGAGCTGTTTCGCAGATCAACTAGTATGGAGGAGGAGGGGACTTGTAAGAGTAGTGATGTGTAGGTGGGGGGTAGACAGGGGATTTAGAGTGGGGAGGTGGGTACACAGGCACTGCTTTGGGTGGGGAAGGAGTTACAACAGGAGGGTGAGGGGGCTTCACTTCCACCTTTGGAGGAGGTGGAGATTCATGCTTGTATGGTGGGGATAGTGGTGCCTTTGGTGGTTTCTCATGGTGAGGGGGAGGAGATGTTTTTGGGGATGTGAAAACTGGTGGAGGAGGAGAATGATGATATGGTTTGGGTGGAGTGTGGACTGGTGAAGGCTTGTGGTGAGGAGGAGGAAATGTTGGAGTTGGCTTGGGAGGAGCAGCCTTAGGGACAGGTGGAGGTGGAGATTTGTAAATGTAATGGGGAGGAGATACAGGCTTCGGAGGAGGCTGTGGCTTAACAACTGGAGCCTTGGGAACCGGTGATGGAAGGTGGACCGGTGGAGGAGGAGACTTGTAGTAGTATGCCTTTGGAGGAGGATTACTACTATGGTATGTGGCATCAGATGGCATTACTGCAGCCAAAACACAGGCTGCAATTAAAACCACAAAGGACTTGCTACTGAAATTCATCTCTCCTCTCGAGTCCATCTTCCGTGGTGTGAGATAACAGTTTTACATACCAAGTATTTATAGTAATTGATGGTTGTGCAGTAGGCTAGGTAGAAGTTTCTTGTTTGAACACTTTGGCTACACGTTATGCATCCGTTGCTCTTGTGTCAGAGGGGGATTTCTTTAACAATCAAAGCGCGTGGGAGAAATTTTTTATTTTGATTTGTGGGACAATCCAATGCTTATGGACGTCATGTAAGAAAAATCTCCTTTCTAGCTGTAAATCACCATTGAAAATGTTCCCCAAGCCTAATTAATGTGGACGGTTCCCCTCCAGTTTGTCATTTGTTAATCACCGTCTACTTTAAGCAAATGGGGCCTGTGGCAATTTTTATAATGAGAAACAGGAGAGTTGTTTATGTTGACTCTCTGGCTCTCTATATGTTTAGTTGATTAATTATTGCCAAACTATTCAAACGGTCAGTTTCCTTAATATAAGTTTCGTTTCCTTCAATGTCAATGTATTTGTCGTGGCGTACTATTTTTCAATACCGAGGAAAATAGAAAAGCATTGCACTGAAAATGGCACAAAACATGAAGGTAATCAAGAGCCTCGTGATTAGATTGAGTTAGAAAGACTAAGTCGTTCGCTCATAAATATCAAAGTGTTCCAATTTTGACTAAGATGGTTTTCGACCGATTAATTATCTATTGCCTGGTTTAAGTAAATATGGAAACAAATATGATTCAATCTAGAATAATGTGATGCCGCGTATGCTGATGGCAAAACCCGTACCCTAAGTACTAAAGTGTACATCTTCTAGATGATTTTTAGCTTTCACAAAAATCAAACTAAAATATTTATAGAATTTGTTATAGATTTTTTATATTAAAATTCTCATTAAGCTGATTTCATAACTAGGTGTATTATTATATAATATAACAAAAGTTCTTAACTTTTCATTTCTAATTTCTAACTTTTCTTTTTTAATTAATTTGATTTATAATTCATATTATTAAAATCATTTGATAATTATTTTGATTTCTAATGAGATTAATATCACTTTCTTTCAACAATCACATTATAAATCATCTATGGAAGATTAAGTGTCACAATTTATAAATTTGTATATTTAGAAATCACCTCCACACTAGAAGTTAATTATGAAAGACCAAGAGTCACAACTTAGAATTCCATATTTGATGTCCCTTTAAGATTAGAACTTGGATCTCCACAATGAGAACTCAATGCTTTAATCAATTAAGTTCAATCCCTTAGACTTATTAATAATACATTTTTTTAAAATATAATATATATCGACACTAAAATTATCCAAAGTCACTCATGAATTTACTTCAAGATGTGTATAAGTGTTTTCCTGAATTTATATAATTAAAATTTGAATTTTCAAATTACATCATATATAAACAAAATGGAAATATTGATTAAATTTAATGAGTATGCTTACATTTATTTACCATTATTATGACTTGAAAAAAATATTACATTATACGTAAGAAAAAAATATTATATTTCATGATTAATGCCTACATTTATTTATCATTATTATGACTTGAGTTTTAATAGCATATTATATGTAAGTAAATAATTAAAAAATGAATTCAATTCAATCATAAATTCATTTATTTTATTAATTTGGATCCAACGCTATTTCTAAAAATCTTTAATCGTGCATCATAAATAACAATTTATACAATCATAAATATGTAAATAATGAATGTGTTCTCCAAATGTTAATGTTGTCTTTATTGAGATAGCTCCTTATTCTCACATCATATATTACCACCCCTAATGTGTAAATAGAAAAATGATGAATGCATATAAGTGGTGTGTCAATATTAAAGTGATTATATAGTCATATCTTTGTATATCAATAGAGAAAAAAATATGTTAGAGTTGGAATGCAACACTTAAACCTACATATTAATTTATTGTGAGGTTTATGATCTCACACCATATGAATATATATTTAATATTTTATGTTAAATTTCATATAGATATCTTAAATACAACTATCTAAAAGACAATTAGATATATTTGTCTCAAGTCACTTATATTGAATTTTTTATTTAGCATAGATAGGTGTCTCAAGGCTAATATATCTATTTTTCTTTTAGATAGATGCATTTAAGATATCTATACAAGTATCATTTGTAGGTGGGATGTCCCACAATAGTGCGTGGAATAATTTTTGGTCAAAGTACTACATTGAAATCATAATTTTTACTAGATTTTCACTTTTTGACACCTATATCAACCAAACCATTAATAATTCAAACATGACATTAACTAGTGATAATTAAGATTTTGTTCGTAAATTATATATATATTACAATTTTAAGAAATAATTTTTGAGGGTTTTTTTATAAATTTTAATAACTTATTTTTAATAGTTAACAATATTTCTAAAAAGTGATGTTACTTCAATAAAACATAACTTTATTTGTAGAAAAGAAAAAATTATAAATTTGTAAATATAAATTTCTAACATCATGTCTAGTGCACATCTAATATTTCATAATTTTATGTTGCATAATTTTTTTAACAAATTTTTGAAGTGAGATTAATTGTAATTTAGACATTGGTTATTTTAGTAACAAATTTACCTATTTGTATTGATCCAAATTAACTTTTTTTGTTGAGATAAGAACATTGATGCTTAGTGCACATATATTTTTCAAAAAAATCTATTAAATCATTTTTCCAAGCATACAAAACAAAGAGAGTCATAATTGCATAAAAACCTATATTCACTATAAAATAAAAAATAAATATAATAATCAAATTAAATATGTTCAATATTATATTCATTGGAAAGCTTACTTTTAGTTCAACAAAATTACAAATTATATTACCACATTCATTTCATTTTATGGTCCAACCAAAGTTAGAAAAGAAAAATTATGAGTAAAATTTGAGGCCTAAGGTGGAATGGTCACTGTTACCATTTTATAAAATAATATATATTTTCCTACCCTATATAAATTGATTTTTTATTTAAACTTGACACTGTCTCTATTTGACCCTATTAATGTCCACCATTAAAAAAAATATTAATTTAGAAACTATATTCTAATCACTAATATTATTCTTGTCACATCTTAATTTTTTAATTATGGATATCTTTAATTCTCATCCAAGATATTTTTTTTCATTTTCTAAAAAGTAGCCACTTTTGATCCATTTTTGGTCCTCCATTTCCTTTCACACAACTTGATCATTTTCATGACTCCTAGCAATAAATTAAGCTAGATCTAGTGTCATGTCTTTCTAATAAAACTTAGTTTCTCCCAATTCTATTACACCTCATTTCTCTTCATGCCATTATATATTCTCTTTGAACCACTTTCTCATTTTTTTTTCTCCTTGCCATATTATATTTCTTCTGCTATTATTTATTACATGATTTACCAACATAACTATTTTATAGGATTATTATTTCAAACATTGTGGTTTTTGAAGGTTGCAACTCTAATTCTCTTGTTTTGATTCTTAGCCTAGGGACACAATTTCCTCACCTAAAGAAGTGTCATGTTTCCTGTATAGTATCCTTTTGGTTTTTTTTAAAAAATTTTTTCTAACTAATTCAACTTAGCTTTATCACTCTATGGTACAACCCTACTAAAGTGGGTGAAAAATATAAGAACAAAACCTACATACCTTACAATTTTCGTACTCCATTTTTACACTTTCTTTTCTATACACTTCTTTAGTTCGTTTTAGCTTACACTAATCCATGATCCTTAATCTTTTTTCATACCAAGATTACAAAATTTATTTTTAATAATTAATTCCTCTCACTAACTAGGAGTCATGTGGTAAATTTTGATTCATTTCTTTAGGATGTGAGCACAACACAAACATTTACATGATGCATGGATTTCTACATGACATGCTAGAATATCATGAAAAATTACAATCTACATTTTGGTTGTTCTTGCTTAGCTACCTACTATTGACTATTATAATGCATTTTCACCCAATAATTCTCTGTTATCTTGATATGACCCTTGAAATTCTAAGAAACCCTTTCCTTTTACATGTTTGCATCTTCTCCAACAATAAAAAAATATCTCTCAACTATTTTATCTCTCTTGGTTGAGCACTCTAGGGTTGAAGCTTTCTCAACAAAATATGTTCTAATATGAATTTGACATCTCCACACTTTCATTCTTCTCTTCATTAGTCAGCTAGTAATATTATAAATCAATTTTGCATCTTTGTTTAAATTTTATTTTATCTTTCATTTTCACTCATTATTTATTCTTATTGGAAAAATATTTATGTTTTAATTTTTTTAAAAATAAATACATATAATAAGGTGTGGCTCTTGACAGATGAAGTATTTCTCACATATATTGCATTTAGTGATGTGTTCTTCATCCTAGATACACATAGGCTAAGTGCACACACTCCTCTTTATTTTCTATTATGGTTATCCATGAAAATAAAAAGTTTAAAATAAGGGTTTCACCATTCTTCACAAGCTCACAAGAAGTCACCAACAACTTTCTTATTCCTAGCTATAGGTTTTTTTGGGTTTTCTCTCTCACAAAGATTTGAACTCTCTCTACCATTTTTATCATATATATTTCCTCATTGGAACAAATATCTTAATATTGATTTTACTATTTTTTTATTTCTAGTATCTCCTTTTCTATTTCTTTTGCTTCATTTATCTTTTGTTGTGTAGAGAAATCAAATTATAGTCTTGAAATATTATTTAGAAAGTATTTTATATTCCAATACATGGCATAGATTAAAATAAACATAACATATATGTATACGCATCATCATAGCATCTTGGATAGTGAGCTCCATATTCTAGTACCAAGTTCCTTAATTTCTATTATTTCTAGTTCTAAAATTAGTTACTTGATTATGTATTTTGTTCTATGTAATTAGGATATTTATAATCCATCTCTTAGTCCTGTCTTGGGAAATATTTTATTTTATAATTTAGGATGTTTCAGAATATTTATAAATTATTATTTTTTTCCCAAAATATAATAGTAGAAAAAAATCCTACAAAAACTATATCCTATTCTAGTATGAGTTTAAAAACACATATGAAACATACTGAGTTGTTATCACAACATTTTTTTGAGTTAACATTTTGAGTTAACATATTGAACAAGTTCAATATAATTTAATGAGAAAATTTGTGTTGAATTCTCAAATCAATAATTGAAAAGTCCTAGTAAAGTTGTAAAACTATCAAATTAATTTAGATAGAAAACTTGAGTGGCATTTACTAGTTTATCTAAAACTTATGTGGTATTTACTAGTTTGACTAACACAAGATGATTATTTATTTGATAGAGATTCATTTAATGCCTATATTAGCTTTATTTAATAACATTTATATTAAATCAAACAATGCTAATTTTGTTGATTAATGCATTTATTATGTTGAGTATGATATTCTTTCCTTGTGAACTTTAAAGCCAAGTTGCCTAAAAATTACTAAATATTGGAAAATAAATTATTTTTCTAAATTTTGTATGATAAGTGTTACATTTGTTTCTATAGGGGGATAAATGAAAATAAATAAGGGTTTATATTTTTTTATTTATATATAAATAATAGCATGCTCAATTTTCCTACTCATTTAAGTGTGATAATCCAACAATTTAGCTTGGACTACCTAGTGGTTGTGTTTCCTTGTTCATGTTGTTTATCAACTACTATAGTGGAATTCTACTTATGCAAATAGATTTCCCATGATAGATTAATTTATTTATTTAATGCTAATTTTTGCTTTTTGGGTAGCTTGTTTTTTCAAGGAATTGTAAAGTGATCCTCTTATATCAATGGTAAATCATTAGTTTAATTTTAATTACATAGGGAAAGTATAATAGGTGACAAAACATGGAAGGGATATAAACTTACATTTTTTATATAGTTCTTTTTTATGTTTTGATTAGATTAAGACTAGACTTGGGCCATTACCCATTACAAAATAGCCATTAGTTTTTTTATATGTTAGATCATTAGTTTAATTTTAATTATATTTATAACTATTTTTTCCTCATTATATTATAATGTTTAAAATAAATATTACATAATGAGGTGGATTGATTTGAAAGATATGGTCAACAACCATCACATGCCACTTAAACAATTTAAAATAATTCTAGACATATCAAAAATAAATGTTAAAAATATTATCAAGCTCCTTGTTTAGACATTTGGAGAAGACAAAAGCTTGGATTTTTTAGTGATGAAAAGATTATCTTGTATTGAGTAGTATTAAACTACTGGCTTTAGCCAATAGCTTGAGTCATTCAATTATGTGATGGAGAGGGGAGAAACTGAATTGATGTAATACATCTCTTAATTTATTCATTCAAGAGTAGCTTGGGTTATTGTTTGTTATGCAATGCTTATCTTGAGTAGATAATTATTAAGGTGATTTCAATTTGTGGTTTGACATATTTTATCATTTGAACATGTTGCCTCATGTGCTAGTTAATAGAGAGGGAAGAAATTTCCCCCACCACTTTTATTTCTATATCCCTTGGACACATAAATAAATTAATGAATAAAATTATAGTGATGGATAAATCCATTAATAAGCATAACTCAATTTTTTGATTACTCCTAATAACCTTGAAATAATACAATGAATGAGGTTGAACATCCTACTAGATTGATTCAAATTTGGAAAATAGTTCTTCCATAAAACTGTCTATCTTGAATTATTTATTCTTGTTCATATCTCCTTGTGATTAATGAAAATATTTTTCATTAATATAGTTTCCATAATTTTTAATTTCATTACAAAATATTCAATATGAAAAGGTAAGTGCTTCAATCTAATTTGTGAATATATATAAGGGCATATTATGTGACAATTTTAAGGTTTATGTCATATGAAGAAACTATCACAAAATTTACTTTCATCTAGATGTTGTCCTATGAGAAGGGAATATGTTAGGTGGTTTGGGGATGTGGAAGAGTTGGGGGCATAAAAAATAAAAGAACTATAAGTCGGGAATGATGAGGTTTATGTCATTAGGAATATATAATAAATGTAAGGAGGGTGGGAATGTGAAAAGATGAGTAGAATCTATAAGGTTAAGGGATACATTGTAGATTAAAATTAATAAAAATAAATATGAAAAGGGAGAGAATAAGAGGTGTTAGAGGAAGGTAGCAAGAAGTAATAATTCTATTAGAATGTAAAGGCGGGATTTAGATTCAACTTTTTATGAATTTTTTAAAAATTCAAGGTGGGAGTGACCAACTAATGCTTAAAATCACATGGGTTATGTCTCACCTTTACATATTAATGATGTGTGCACATGAAGGATAGTGGATATGCATATAGATACTCAATTTCTTATGATTGAAGCTTAACATTAAAACTACATGATTTATTTCATTCATGAGATTAATTTCTGAGAATTGAGCTTATTTAATTTTATTCAAAAAATGCATATATCATAATTTATCAAAGAAATATAATTTAACATCATAAAATGAATATAAAATGTAAAAATTGCCAAATATCTCTTACTACTATTTGGACTTATTTTGATTTATTTATCTTAATAAAATTATTTGTGTATAAAATGATGTATTCTAGTATGAAAGTTGGAAAAGTATGATAGTTGAATTAATAGAAAAATAATAGACATGTATTTATTTATTTAACTTAAATTTACTAAAAGTGGTACACAATCATTTTACTTCCTTAGATAATAAGTAACCGTGTTTAAAAAAATAAAAGTCACTGTTAGGTTTACAAAAATCACAAAGTCACAGTGAGTATAAAATCAACAGCGGGATACTTGACTAAAAAAATAAACACTAGGATGCTTTATTATATCGAATGTAGCAAATCTAATACATGATTAAGAAATGAGGTCCATATGCAGATCAATGTGATTACATTGGGCTGAAAGCGTTTCTCTTAAACAGACTAAAGCTGAATCCGTTATTGTACTATAACCAGTGCTCTTCACATCTTCAACCTCCAAAAAGCAAGTTGGCATCCTGCAGTGAGTAAACAATAGAGAGTAAGAGAAGTGGTATTTATGCAACACATTCCCACATATGCAACAAAAACAAGTAAATATTACTTATGAAAGAAAGACAACAACCACCCAAATTGCCAATGAATTGGATACCTTATGAGCTGTTTCGCAGATCGACTAGTATGGAGGAGGGGGGGACTTGTAAGAGTAGTGATGTGTAGGTGGTGGGTAGACTGGGGATTTAGAGTGGGGAGGTGGGTACACAGGCACTGCTTTGGGTGGGGAAGGAGTTAAAACAGGAGGATGAGGGGGCTTCACTTCCACCTTTGGAGGAGGTGGAGATTCATGTTTGTATGGTGGGGAGAGTGGTGCCTTTGGTGGTTTCTCATGGTGAGGGGGAGGAGATGTTTTGGGGGGAGTGTAAACTGGTGAAGGAGGAGAATGATGATATGGTTTGGGTGGACTGTGGACTGGTGAAGGCTTAGGAGGAGCAATCTCAGGGACAGGTGGAGGTGGAGATTTGTAAATGTAATGGGGAGGAGAAACAGGCTTTGGAGGAGGTTGTGGCTTCACTACTGGAGGCTTGGGAACTGGTGATGGCAGGTGGACTGGTGGAGGTGGAGACTTGTAAATGTAATGAGGAGGAGATACAGGCTTTGGAGGAGGTTGTGGCTTCACAACTGGAGGCTTGGGAGCCGGTGATGGAAGGTGGACCGGTGGAGGAGGAGACTTGTAGTAGTACGCCTTTGGAGGAGGATTACTACTATGGTATGTGGCATCAGATGGCATTACTGCAGCCAAAACACAGGCTATAATCAAAACCACAAAGGACTTGCTAATGAAATTCATCTTCCCTCTCGAGTCCATCTTCCCTGGTGTGAGAGAACTAGCTTACGTTCCAATTATTTATAGTAATTGATGGCTAAACAGTAGGCTAGATAGAAGTTTCTTGGTTGAACACAATGGCTACGTGGTATGCATCCATCGCTCTCGTGTCGGAGGGGGATTTCTTTAACAATCAAAGCGCGTGATGGAAAACTTTTAGTTTGAAAAAAATTGCATTTTACCTGCAGCAAATGACAATATCAACGTGTGACTCTTTTTTTGTATAATTTTTTAATTTGTGGGGTTACCGATTTTAAAGCATGGCAATCCAATGCTTTTGGACGTTGTGGAAGAGCAATCTCCTTTCTAGCTGTAATCAGCATTTAAAATGTTTTCTAAGCCTAACAATGTGGATGGTTCCCCTCCAATTTGGCATTTTTTTAATCACCGTCTATTTTAAGCCCGCTTTTTGTTAATTTGGCCTGTGGCAATTTTTATAATGAGAAACTGGAGAGTTGTTTAGGTTGACTCTGTGGCTCCCCATATTTTTAGTTGATTAATTTATGCGAAACTATTGAAAATGGTCAGTCTTCTTAAATTAAGTTTCGTTACCTTCATTGTCAATGTCTTTGTCATTGTATACTCTTTTTCAACACCGAGGAAAATAGAAAAGATAAACAATGCAAATGGACAAAACAAGCGTCGTGATTAGATTGAGTTAGTGCAAAGAAGTCAATCGGTCATAATTTCGAAGTGTTCCGAGTTTCACTAAGATAGTTTGGGTTTAGATTGAGTTTGGAACGACCAAGTCATTTGCTCATAAATATCAAAGTGTTCCAAATTTGACTACGATAGTTTTTTCGACCGATTAATTATGTACAGCCGGTATTTATGGCCGGGCTTAAGTAAATAAAGAGGCAAATGATTCAATCTAGATTTTTTTTTTTTTATTATTATTATTATTATTATTATTGAAAGAACAGTTCAATCTAGAATTTTTATTTCTTTTATTAAGAGAAGAGTTCAATATAGTATTATGTGATGTCAAGTATGCTGATAGGGAAATCCGTACCCTAAGCACTAAATGTACATCTTCTAAATAATTTATACCTTTAAAAAAAATCAAATTAAAATATTTATGAAATTTGTTATAGATTTTTTATATTAGTAGGTGTAATATAACAAAAAGTTCTTGATTTTTTTATTTTTAATTATAATTTTTTATTTTTAATTAATTTGATTTATAATTTATGTTATTAAAATCATTTGATAATTATTTTGATTTCTAATGAGATTAATATCATTTCCTTTTCAACAATCATATTAGAAATCATCTACATAAGATAAAAGTCACAACTTAGAAATTTGCTTATTTAGAAACCACCTCCACACTAGAAGTCAATTATGGAAAACCAAGAGTCACAACTTAGAATTCTATATTTGATGTCCCTTTGAGATTACAACTTGGGTCTTCGAGAATGAGAACAAAAATGTTTTAATCAATTAAGTTCAACCCCTTAGACTTATTAATTTTACATATTTTTTTAACTATAATAAATATCACTAAAATTATCCAAAATTACTCATGAATTTACTTCAAGATGTGTATGTGTTTTTAAATTTATATAATTAAAATTTGAATTTTCAAGTTACGTCATATATAAATAAATGGAAATATTGATTAAATTTGATGATTAATGCTTACATTTATTTATCATTATTATGACTTTAATTTTAATATCAAATTATATGTAAGAAAAAAATGATTGAATTTAATGATTAATGCTTACATTTATTTATCATTTTTATGAATTGAATTTTAATAACACATTATACATAAGTAAAAAAAATTGATTTCAATTAAATCATAAATTCATTTATTATATTAAATTGGATCCAACCCTATTTCTAAAAAAAAAAAAATTCTAAATCATAAATAACAATATACAATCAAGGAATCAACAATTTTTGCCTATTATGTGTAAGAGTTGTTGATGAACTCGAGCACCCAGGATCACCTGCAAAACCAAGATAAACCTTCCACATGAGAGCAAAAAGAGATAACATGCTGGAATATAGTGCAATAACAAAATGATGTTATTATCACACACTAAATGATACAATGTGCCTCAACTCTCCCTTGAATTGATTGAGTTAATATGAACTCATCTAGACTAGATGGGAGCTAGATAGGAGGGAAAGGTGAGTGCAAAATATATAGCAGAATATGGGAAAATAATTCCAAGAGGGGTAATAACTCCCAAATAACCAAATTAGGTGGGAGTTATGCCTACTTGGAAAATGCCAAATATGCGGCATAACCTACTCAGAAAGAGACAGATGACTGGTTTTGTGAGGTGGCATATAAGGCCAAAAGAGGGTGTGAAACTCAACCATCCAAGTGTGAATGGGAGCAACACATGTAAATGATGGATTACGCCACATGTCCTCACATGAACCACATCTCCTATAACCTAAGGTATGCTTAATAATGTGTAGGAAAAATAATATTAAAAAACCTACACTAATACCCCCCCTTAAGCATAACTTAGGTGGGTGAAAGGATGAAATAATGCAAAGATGCAAATATGGGTCCCAGCTACTAGGCCATGTTAGGTACCCATGTACAAAATACTCTCTCACAAATGGAGTAAAGGAGAAAATCCAGTGGGACAAAACTCCTCCCCAAAAGAGAGAAAAGAAAACAAGTTCCCCAACACAAGAAGAATCCCATGCAAGGAAGAAGTCCCCTCCAAAATAGAAAGGATAGGAAAGACCATGTAGCCTTCCCCAAAGTAGTCAACTATGTCAATGGTTGAAGCTTGAAGCTGAATGTAGAACATGGTCCACGATCATCGAACAATGTTCCTCTCCTTAGGAAGAAACAAAACCAAAGGTGTATGAAGAATGTCTTCCCATTCTTGAAATGAATATGAGGGAAGAAAGCTCAAACTGTATGAAGTCTCTGAAAACTGCTCATCTCTCTCCATGTTGATGCCGAAAGTTGTCACCATCAAATTAGGTGTTCTAGGCCACACTGTAGAAGATGGCGATCCAGAACCTAGTGGAGATGGATGTAGAACAAAATCTAAAGACAAAGATGTCTCCTCTGAAGAAAAATGTGCCTCCTCCAAATGCTGCTCAAAAGTATCCACAATCACACCAAACTGTGATGAATGATCATGTAGAGAATGAACAAGAGGATCCAAAGGTTCCTCCACAACAAATGAAGAAGAATCAACTTCATCAAAGAGAAGATGAATGTCATGAATAGTGTCTCCCAAGTCTGAAATATGAGACTTTATGAACAAACCTGCAATGTCTGTCAAGTAGTCATCTGAAGTAGCTATATCTAGAAGACAATTTGTATCCTATTGTACTGAATCACAAGAAGCCATGAATGTAGCAACACAAGTATCTTCAGATGCAATAGTAGATGAGGATGTGATCTCAATACGAGGAGGAGAAGCAAGAAGAGAAGTCTCTTTGCCAACTAGACATTCAAGAAATTTATTATCCTCAAGCTCCTCTAAAGTATCATCATCATAGGGTATATTATCAACATCATCAAGGGGAATTAAACAATCTGCAATAGGATCATTTGGGAATGGAGAGATATGATGGTCTCCAAAAATATCCCAAATCTTGGTCCAAAGTGTGTGTGGGAACTCAATATGTGAGATCTCCACATAAATATCAACACCAATATATGTACCAATTAATCCTATAATGTGATCATTATTATTACCCCAAATTGATTGCTTCCAAGGTGTGTCTAGTTCAGGTATGATCCCATAAAGGTATGGTAAGAGCTTAAGCCACTTGCGATGTGTTAGGATTCCACTCTTCCAAGATTCATAATTATCCTTATTCAACATTATCACAAAAGGATGAATAGAAAAAACCATGAAGAATCAACTACAAGATTACCCTCCCAAATTCACTCAATCATGATCCCCCCCAGAAAAAAAATTAATGGTGGCACTTTATAATTAGTGCATTTACAATTTTGGAGTTATTTTCCAGAGTTTTACAATGTCCAAAATTGGACCCAGATACTGAAAGTACAAAATAATCTCAAAATAAGAACCTAAAAATAGCACCAATATGTAGTGCTCAGAAAAATATCAACTTTCAAAAAAAGAATCACCTCGATCTGAGGTCATATGTGAAAGTTATAGCTGTTTGAAGTTCCAAAAACGAGAACTGTCCTTCAAATCTACTGATAAAACTGATTTTCTGGAAACTCCGGATCACTTGAGAAAAAATGGACCACACCACTGCAAATCCTATCAAATTCTGCCCCAAATAAAAAAAAAATTCTCTAAAAAAAGAGCTTGTATGACTGAATTATGGCCCTCCAAAGATTGACTGCAAAATCAAAAACGCAATTGGAGAGGGGGTCTGCTGAAATGTTCCGATTTATATTTTGAAAAATATGTAACCTGTATACAGAAAATAGCAACGATCCAAATGGTTTTTTATGGCTACGAACAAAACCTAGATGGTGCATTTTATTTAAAACATTCAGAAAATGTGGATCTAGTGTAAAAAAAATGCTTTTAGCAACATAAAACGACCCCAACAACAAAAAAATGACATAAAAAGGTAGAATCAGCTACTTAAGACAAGAAAAGGCATGCTGAAACCTACAATATTGGTAAAAACACTCACAAATCTCTCAAATTTGAGAAGGGGCTTGCAGATCTGATGCTCTGATACCATGTAAGAATTGTTGATGAACTCGAGCACCCAGGATCCCTGCAAAACCAAGATAAACCTTCCACACGAGAGCAACAAGAGATAAAATGCTGGAATATAGTGCAATAACAAAATGATGTTATATCACACACTAAATGATACAATGTGCCTCAACTCTCCCTTGAATTGATTGAGTTAATATGAACTCATCTAGACTAGATGGGAGCTAGATAGGAGGGATAGGTGAGTGTAGAATATTTAGCAGAATATGGGAAAATAATTCCAAGAGGGGTAATAACTCCCAAATAACCAAATTAGGTGGGAGTTATGCCTACTTGGAAAATGCCAAATATGTGGCATAACCTACTTAGAAAGAGACAGATGAGTGGTTTTGTGAGGTGGCATAAAAGGCCAAAAGAGGGTGTGAAACTCAACCACCCAAGTGTGAGTGTGAGCAACACATGTAATCGATGGATTATGCCACATGTCCTCACATGAACCACATCTCCTATAACCTAAGGTATGCTTAATAATGTGTAGGAAAAATAATATTAAAAAACCTACACTAACATTATTGATAGCCACGTCCTCTCCCGTATCTCCTGCCTAGACGATAATTTGAATTTCTTTGTGGCACCGACCCTGTCTCCGCTTAGTTGTGAGCTCATGGTTGATCTCACTGTGGATGTCCCTATTGTGGGTGTTGTGTATGTGATTACCTCATCTCGTACGGTTGGAGCTATTGTTGGCATTACTGCAGGTGAGTCTAGGGTTTCCCCATTCTCTTGCGTGGGGTAGTATGTTCACCCTATGCCTTTTGTTGATGTTGTGAAGTCTAAGAGACCTAGGGAGGGAGTTGTGCATCCTTTACGGTGTGCAATGGTTGTTCTTGTTGTTTCCCTTGGTAAGGAAGTTGCGAATGGGTGTGTGCAGGATTATGATGGGCCAAAAAGTGGCGATATGATGGGTCTGTGGCTGATGAATTTTTTTTACCCAAAATTGATGAAACAAAAAAGGGTTTTTAAAGGAGATTCTCAAATTTCCACTAATATAAATGATGCTTTACTTTGAATTTAATAAATAATTATTATTCATTTTTTATTTAAATTATGACTAAAGTCCTTATTGATAGGCTGATTGAAAAACATCTATAGCTTTCAAACAGTATCACATTTTTTGAATCTAAAACATGCGTCACATTCTATGCTTCACATGATGCTATAGGATTAAAAAGAAAAAAAATGAATTTCATGAAGTTTTGACCAAGATAAGGTGGTTAGACATACGAGTTTTTATATTTTTTAAAAGTTGTAATAAAAAAATCATAATTAATTATTTACTTGGAAATAAATTACAAAAAAAATATGCATCACATCAGGACATGAGTGCTCTACTTATATCTAAAATCTTATAAAAAATGTTATCATTTTACATCAAGTTGCCTAACTCTGATTTTTCTAAATTTTTCACCACTTAAGGGCCTATTTTTTCTATGATGTTCTTGCACATACCCTAATAATATTATTTTTATTCCAAGACTTCTCTTATTTGCATATTTTTTCACTTGCGGCCTTCTCTTCCAGATTTACACCTTTAGATCACCAACCATTGGTCTCCTTTGGTTGATGGTTCAGTGGAGATTTTCCCTTCTGCAAGGGGTTTTTTTGTTGTGGGTTTCAATTCTCTTGAGGATAGACAGGCTGTTTTATATCATGATTTGTGGGTTTGGGATTCTCATCCCCTCTCCATAAGGCCTTGGGTTCATTCTTTTAACCCATTGAAGGAACCTTTATATATGATGCATGTTTGGGTAAGATTTCCCTATTTTCCCTTACAGTTATGGTGTTCCTCTTCCTATGAGGGCATTGGTAATGCTATTGGTAGATTTTTGAAATTGGATAAAGGTTCCAAGAATTTTACTCATACTTCCTTTGTTAGGATTCTAGTGGAGGTTGATTTGTCGAAGGCTTTAGTTGGTGAGGTTGTGTTGTAGATTAATGGTTGATCTTGGTATCATCTTGTGGATTATGAGGGTCTTCATTTTCACTGCAGATGTTGTTTTGTTGTTGGTCACTTGGCTCATGACTGTTCTAGAGGCTCCACACTGTTACTTCCGCTACCTAACTGGTGTGTCACCAAAAAGTGTATACTTTGCTTGAGGGTAAGTGCACAAAGTTGAGTCCATGAAACGTGGAAGTTTTTTCCCTTAACCAAAATATTGAAATCGGCATTGAGGAAACGGGATCCCAATTTAAATAAACAGGATCCCGATTTTTAAAAATCGTGATCCCGAGCCTGAGACGAAACAGGATCCCACTTTTTAAAACTCGAGATCCCGTTTCCCATAGGATTCTGAACCAATGGAAACATAATGGGATCCCGATTTATAAGAAACGAGATCCCGATTTATACAAAACGGGATCCCGATTTATAAAAAACAGGATCCCGATTTCTATAAATCAGGATCCCGTTTTATATCGATATTTAAAAAAAAAAAATAGTTTTCACTGCTCAGCGAGTACTACGAGTGACCCCCACGATCAGCAACAGGTACCCACCTACATGCCATCTTTTTGCATTTTTCGAATTGTGACCCCCACGATCAGCAACAGGTACCCACCTACATGCCATCTTTTTGCATTTTTCTATTTTGAATTGAAATTTTGAAAGAAATAAGTTAATTTAGCATGTTTTTTTAAAATTTATTTCATGTTCTAAGCATTTTTTTAATTGTTATAGTAGAATTGAACAATTGTAAAAATAGACAAAAAAATTCAATGAAACCTAAATGTTTTTTAATAAAAATGAAAAAATAAACCTTGAATTGTGTTTTAGAAACAAAATTTAACTTTTGAAACCTAAACTGTTCGATTAAACCCAAAAAAATTAATTTTGAAAATCCTAATTGAAACAAAACAAAAAAATTTGCATTTCAAAACCCTAGAAATCGAAATGAAATAAAAACATTACATTTACAAATCCAAATCAAGCTTTTTGAAACCCTGAATTCAAATCAAACGAAAAAAATTGAAATTGAAAACCCTAGTTTGAATTGAAACGAAAAAATTGCATTAAAAACCCTAATTGTTTAAAATTGAAACCCCTAAATTGAATTGGAACAATTTTTTTTGTTAAAACCCTAAATTGGAATTGAACAAATCATTTTGATTTTGAAAACTAGGTAATTTCGAGCTAAAAAAAAATCATTCGCATTGCTTAAATGATTTAAATTTTATTTTCTTTGTATGGAAAAAATGATATATATTAAACTTTAGTTTCAATATTAAATTATAATTAGATTAGAAATCAATATGTTAAAGAATGGTTAAAATTCATAAAGTTTATCTTGATGTTTGTTTGCAAATTTAGTTAGCAATTCAAATCTAAACATGTACAATCGATTCCAATTGACACTAACTTGCAAGTCTAAATTATGCCAAGGGCCACCCAAACTTCACCCTAAGTTTGCTAAACCCTAGACCCTAAACTGTAAAATCTAAACCCATAACACTAAAGCATTTGAAATTTATGAACCCTAGACCCTAATCTTTCATTGGACATACCTAAAATATGTAGGTTCAATGTCAAGAATGGGTCTATTTTGTAGATTTATGAAAACTATTTTGAATATCTAGAATGCCATAAAAGTATAATTATAGCAATTCCAATTGGAAACACTTGGGTACATATATATCATATGAAATTTAAATCTAGGAAGGTGTTTATTATATAGGAGAGTTGACAATACATGGAAAGAGATTTGTATGGGAATATATGTATTAAGAAAAACATACCACATGACCTCTATAGGATTTTTAAGATGTGATCCTAGATAATAATCCACCCATCCTCAATCATAATGGATTCTTTAGCAATTAAGAGAGATTCAATAACCATAAAATTACCTATATTTTGATACTATATAGATTTATGTGGAAGGATAGAAATGCATCAATAAGGAGACCAAGATGGAACCATTTAACACCTACAAGGTACACCTATTACATGGGAAAGGGAGGAGGTACATGATGATAGTTTGGAGGAACTACATGCTATTATTACAATTTAGAGATCAGGAGGATGATTCATATAAAAGAAATATAATTAAATATTTATATTATTTAATATATTATATTTAATATAATATATTAAATAATATAAATATTTAATATCATAAAATATAATATAAGATTACAATTAAGGATAGGTAATGTTACAATTTACTTGCGGTTTTAATGAGGATTAGGCTTAAGATTCAAATAGGTTTGTAGTAAATAGTTAGGTTACAATTAGGAATATATAATAAATATTAATATAATTATAATACAAATATAAATTAATTTAAATATAATATAATATAGGAATACATTTAAGATTACCTAGTAAAGGTTATAATTTGATTAAGTTTCAATTAGGATATGGTTAGGGGCAGGGATCATTTAGCATTCTATTATTGTTAGAGTATGGGTTACATTTAAGATTATTGTTATTTTTGTGATATGTATAGATTGATTCATTTTTAACATCATGATACTTTTTTTTATTAGAGGGGTAAACACTTTTGAACCAAAGCTAGATGGAACCAATGAGGCTATAGTATGACTAAATTTGGACCTCACTAGACATCTAGATCCCCTTAAGCCATCCTATCACCTTAAATCATAAATTGATTTCTTAAGAGGTCCCAATATGACAAATTTCTTAAAGGGATCAAAGAAGTTCTTAAAATTTGGTGAAGTTGCCCAAGGCAACCAAATTTAACAATAATAAGATCGTGCAATATTATAATATGAATGAGATTTCATGATCTAGGTTGGTCATTGAAACAAGAGTAGATCTCAATCAACTATTCCACAAGAAAATGTTCTTCACTAACTTGCAAGTTCATTAATATTCCAAGGGCACCAAAAAAACTCTAACTCTAAAATCTAAACCCTAAACACTAAACCATTCATTTTGTCCTACCCAACACCATAAAGTGAAATTTGGTTGTCTTAGGAAAATCCGCCATATTTCATTCCCTTATGCCATGTAATTTTGTCCTAGGATCTTACTACATGTACATCCCCTTAAGTTATCCTATTACCCTAAACCCTAAACTCTAAAGTCTAAACCCTAAACCCTAAAGCCATCATTTTTTTTTAAAGGCTCTTAATGGAATTTGGTTGCCTTGGGAAACTTCACCAAATTTTATTCACTTGAGCCATTTCATTTTCTCCTAAGGCCTCACTAGACGTAAATCCCCTTAAGCCATCCTATCACCCTAAATCGTAATTCAATTTTCTTAAGGGGATCAAAGAAGTTCTTAAAATTTGGTGATCAAAGTTGCCATCATGATCTAGGTTGGTCAGTTGAAACATTTGAGTAGATCTCAATCAACTATTCCACAAGAAAATGTTTTTCACTAACTTGCAAGTTCATTAAATATTCCAAATTCTAAACCCTAAACCCTAAACACTAAACCATTCATTTTGTCCTACCCAGGATCATAAAGTGAAATTTGGTTGTCTTAGGAAAATCCACCATATTTTATTCCCTTTTTCCATGTAATTTTGTCCTAGGATCTTACTACATATATCCCCTTAAGTTATCCTATTACCCTAAACCTTAAACTCTAAAGTCTAAAACCTAAACCCTAAAGCCATCATTTTTTCTTAGGCTCTTAATGAAATTTGGTTGCCTTAGGCAACTCCACCATATTTCATTCCCTTATGCCATGCAATTTTGTCCTAGGATCTTACTACATATATCCCCTTAAGTTATCCTATTACCCTAAACCCTAAAGCCATCATTTTTTCTTAGGCTCTTAATGAAATTTGGTTGCCTTAGGCAACTCCACCATATTTCATTCCCTTATGCCATGTAATTTGTCCTAGATCTACTACATATCCCCTTAAGTTATCCCATACCCAACCCTAAAGCTATCATTTTTCTAGGCTCTTAATGAATTGCATTTCCTTAGGGCACCAAATTTCACTCCCTTATGCCATGTAATTTTTTCCTAAGATCTTACTACATATATCCCCTTAAGTTATCCTAAATCCCTAAAACCTAAACTCTAAAGTCTAAACCGTAAACCCTAAAGCCATCATTTTTTCTTAGGCTCTTAATGAAATTTGGTTGCCTTAGGCAACTCCACCAAATTTCATTACTTTATGCCATGTAATTGTTTCCTAGGATCTTGCTGCATGTGATCCTCTGCTTATCCTAATACTACAAACTCCTAAACTCTAAAGTCTAAACCCTAACCCAAAATATCATTTTTTCTTTAAAAGGTTCTTAATTTAGCGGTTGTTTTAGCAATCTCTACCCAAATTTTATTCATTTGGTCCAGCCATTTTCCTAGGACCCACTAGACGCAATTCCTAGTCATCCTCATTACCCTAAAATCGTAATTCAATTTTCTTAAGGGGTTCCAATATGACATTTCTTAAGGGGATCAAAGAAGTTCTTAAAATTTGGTGATCAAAGTTTCCCAAGGCCCAACCAAATTTAACAATAATAAGATCCTGAAAGATTATACAATATCAATAGTTAATTGTATTTTCATTCAAGTAACATGTGCCTTAGACATATAATCCACCTCCACGCCATCCATCTCCAACACCTTCACCTCCACCTCTGCCCACTCCACCTCTTAACCCCCCACCTCCACCACCTGAAATCAATGAACATGCTCTTTTGCAAGCACAAATCAATGCTTCTGCTAGAACCATCCAAGATCAAATCAACATTATTCAAAATGAATAATGTGTCGCACCTCTTGTGAGGATGTTCGCACCTAGGATGCAAACCCTTGTTGATGTTGTCATGGCTATGGATGGGATCGTAGATGAGCATCAACAATGGCTAGAGGAGAGGATAACTCCTGATTTTGAAAAGGAAAACACAAAGAAATGAAGATCTATACAATAGAGAGCCATAATAGTTTATAAATTAAAACAATGATCTTAAATAGTTATGAATTTATAAATTTGGTGAACGATGGATATTTTGTGTGATGAATTTATAAATTAGGTTTATAAATTAAAACAATGATCTTAAATAGTTATGAATTTATAAATTTGGTGAACGATGGATATTTTGTTTGATGAATTTATAAATTTGGTTCCAAATGGATATTTTAGTGACATGAATTTATGATTTCGTAGTTCTTAGATGGATATTATTTTAGGTGACATGACGAATTTGGTGAATTTTATAGAACTTATAATGAATAGTATATAATAAAGATATATTTTATGAATTATCTACTAGATCATGATTTTGAGTTGAAAATCTGTAAATATATATATGTGTGTGTGTGTTACAAATGAGATTTTGTGAATGTTTCAAGTTTGCTGTTTAGTATGTATGCATGTATTAAAATGTATATTGTTCTTAATTTTGAAATTGTATGTATGGGTACATTGGCTCACACTCACAAAAGGATATGAATATCACAGTGAAACTTTCCTGGGAATTGGATATTCTGACAGGTGACTAATATCTTTCTATGGACGTTCATTTACTTGTCAAACCAGGGGATGTAGACTTTAAATAAAATATATGCATCTAGGGAAACTTGTTCACAATCTTTAGCGTAAATACACGACCGAAAGAAATTTTATCTAAGCCATTAAGCTAATAATGCTTAAGAATTCTTTTAACTCAACTGGCGCTTATTAAAATAGGAAACCATACGTTTCACGATCGGGCATAAACCATGAACTCCGCCTATGCCGTGAACAAATACATGGATGGATTCTATGTCGCAGAGCAAGACAAGATTGAGTTTGTATAAAAAATTCAAAGATGAAACGAACTGGATTTCGTTAGGTGAATCAATCTGATTAGTTGCTGCATACTTTACTAAGTGGGTCTCCTTTAGTAAAGACATCTACTGATTACACAGATGCTGAACTCAGAACTTCATCGATCTTTATTCATGAAAACAGAATGATATACATTGTTTTGTTGATGTGAAAATTAACAACAAACTCTGTTTTTGGTCAAACAGATTTTGTCTTTCATTATCATACTGGTTCTTACATGATATCTGCTACACTGTTTCTATCTTACTCTAAATATCATCTATTACTCATTCTATTCATATCCTCTACTCTCTCACGCAGGAGGAGTATCTTATTTTTAAAATCAAAAGAACAACTAACTAACTTAACTCCATCAAAGAAAGACATGAAGTAAAGTGTATCCTAGAATAAGGAACAAACTTCATAAATGAATTTATGTTCAACCCGATTCGAGAATTCCAATGGCCTCCACTCTTTTCCAAATTGACTTAATTCTATTAAAAATCTTCCTTAATCGTATTTCGGCCAAGAGGTCTTTGCCGAGCTTCAAGTCATGCAGAAATGGTTTTATCGGCAATGATCACGCGCTGGACTCGACTATCATTCTCAACAACCCACGTAAACAAAGCGCTAACACAACATGAGGGCAAAAGGCATATGGCACATACATCGACATTCATTCTCATTAATCACACATTTTAAATCTACTTCATCATTCAAAAATTGTATACCATATACCCATTTTCGAAGTCGTAATGCGGTTAAATGCAATCAAGCTTCGATCACTCAACAGTCACGCGGTGAAATATAAAAGTGTCTGCTGGTAGGATATCCCCAAGGTTTCCAAAAGTTTAAACAAATGGCGAAATAGCAAAAGTAAAGTCATTTCTAAAAGTTTATCATAACATCAAATTAAGGAGCATATTTTTAGCTCATCATCACTCTCATATTTAGCCCAATGTCGTCCTCCGATTAACTTTCCTGTGGTTTGAAGTCAAGGTGCTAAGCATGATCGTGGAATGGATGTCCAAACTTTGTAATAGAATCTTCCAACTCCGACACCTTTCATATTCGGTCTTCTAATTCATTGTTAAGATTTCAGGTAGCCCGTGAGGATACAAGGGCCACATTAGCATAGGGGGTCTGAATGTCAGTGGCAGCCACAGTTCAAATCTTGTTTGAAGTCCCAATTGAATATATCTGCTAGTTCGTTTGAGTGCAGCTGTGAAGTTTAGTGGACCATGTGGTTCTGACTTTCTTAACCCAACAGTTAATCTCTCCCATCTTTTCTCACTTCTGGTATATGCTAATCTCCAAAACGAATATTGTTGTGCCTGGAATTCATCATATACTTGTTTTCTAATGTCAAATATTTTCTCTCTGGCTGAAACATTATTAATACCATATGTCAAAGCAAACCAATCTTTCAACATTGCATGTGGGTTTGAACTTTGAGAGCGTAATGGGACATGCTCTATTTTCTCAGCTTCCTCATACGTTTCCCACTGCCTGCCATAATTCACCTCATTTGCTGCCCACGACATAAATGCTCTCAAATAAATATCACCAATATATAGAAGAGGATTCCATTCTGTTTCAAATGGTATTAAAAAGTCATGCAAATAGAATTCACACAGACAATTCCTTAACCAGTTAGGGGCTGCTTGGTATGCTTCATAAAACTCTTTGGCAGTGTGAATTATAGGGTCTTGGTTTCTGGAAATTCTCATCAATTGAAACCATAAAAAATGTTCTTTAAGGCACAGAGCATAAACTCTAGGTGGCGGTCTGCATTCCATAATTTGACTAGTTACCTTTAACATTTCGTTCATTTTTTCTTTCAACTCAGCAATTTCCTGTTTCTGACTTTCAATTTCCTTTTTCAATTTCTTCTTTTCTGCTTCCCACAGACTTTGTTGCATATCAGTTTGGGCTATGTGTTGGAAATTCAGGGTTTGCAGTGTAACTGTCTCCCAATTAGCTTTAACATATTCCAGAAACTCAATTAAAAATGTCCTCTTATACACAACAATGGCTTTACAAATTGTAGGATGAAATACAACTTCACTAGGCACATTCAGTTGTTCAGTCTGTTCTTGTTCTTGCTGCAGGATAAATTCTTCTTGCTGCTGCGGTGGAGAAGTTTGTACTTCCTCCAAAAATTGCATAGCAGCAGTAGCCAAATCATCAAGATTTGGTAATCCTTTCTCATTGTGCCCTGTTTCTTTTGTCTCAACTTGTTCCTCTTCAGGAACGAGCGAACTCTGAGCAGCATTCTCAGATTCATTCCGAGAAACATTAAATTCAGATTCAACAGAACCTTCTGAAATTAGAATCACCTCAGGTTGCGGTGAAGCAGGGGAGGCCTTAGATTGTTTCCTTGTGGAAACCCTTCTTGGCACAGATGCGACTGCACGAGGTGTTCCGGTAGCTTTTCTTTTTCTTGTTTATGCCCGTAGGGCTCACTTTCACGCAGGATGATCTGAATCCTGTATTAACATCAATGTACCGTTGTCAGATAGAAACTCACGTATAGGAAGCGGTGCCGGCAGGAGAGGAGCATTTCGCCTTTTCTCGAATGAGGGTCGATTCGGGACCCTCTTTCCGGGCCTTTTTTCCTTTCTCCCTCTTAGTAGCAGACCTAGTTTGTACCCTAGCAGAGGATTCAGGTGTGATGGCTACAGGATCGGGTGCTACAGGAGTAGATGACTCTTGCCCTGTTCCACTAGTAGATGCTATTTCTTTCTTCTTTCTTTGAGGCCGTGGGGTAAGTACCCTAGGGGTTTGTGGAGGTTGCAAACTCTTTTGGGCAACAAACTGTTGCTAGGAGAGAGGTGAGACGTCTCTCAAAGAGCGCTCAATTAGTAATTTAATAAGGCCATGATGAGTGACAGAGTTGTCTTTCCCCTGTTGAGTTCCATGGGCACTTTGCTCTAAAAACTTTAACAAGAAATTTGGAACATTCACAACTAACCCATGCCTCATATGGCTTAATAATTTAAAATGATGAGAATGCAGGTAGAAAAAATGACCTTCATAGGTTAAATACCTCATTATATAAGTGGCATACTCTGAATATGGAAGAGGCGGCGACACACGCTTGCATCCTTGCTTGAAGACTTCTAGAGGTCCATCAGCAGGTATTGAAAACTCAGCCCTTGCAGCTGCAGCATCTGAAGAAAAATTTTCTCCAACGGCTGGGAGCCCGGTTACTTCAGCAATTATGTCCTCGGTTGCAACAACCGTGAGACCCCATACAGTGGCTTCCCCTTCAGAAAGTGTTCTCAAAAATTCTCCAGCAGCCTCCTCATCAAAATCATTTAAGCTCAAGAAATAATTTAGCCATCCACAGAGGCTGAATGCATGGACTGTCTGCAGATTTTGCAGTAACAATTCATGAGCCACAGGCTCATGTCGCACCAACTGACCACCCATATTTGCAATTTTTCAAGCTGAACTCAATTCCTTGCTGAAGATTCAAATTCTTTATTTCCCTTTCTGCTCTGGTTTTTCTCTGTCATGCCGTCACATTTCTTTCTTTTTTCCAAAAATGAACGTTTTAAACAAGCAGTCTTAATCGTAGTTTGCAAGAAAAAGATGCATTAAAGAAGGACATGTAATCACATTTGGAAAGTACCAGAAAAGTATTAAAGAAAGATTATTTTGCAATTATGGCAGCGGTGAAAAGACAGGTTTCAAAAGATGGATTACCCCGCCCCCTACTTAAAGGATGACATGTGTCCTCACATGTATTAAAGAACAAGTAGAGATTCGGGGGATAATGACCAGTGCATGCATAGCAGTAAATCAATAGAATGAAATAAATCAAATATGCGATAAGAAAAGATATGGCGTACCTTTAGTAATTGAATGTACGTGTGAAGAAAGATGATGGCGTTGCATTAATTAACAAGTGGGAAAGATATTTTAATTAAGGTTGATGCGGACGGATAAAGTGGATGGGTGACGTAGGCGGATGAAATGTACGAATGAAATGGATGGATGGAAGATAAAGAAGTGAGATGGGGGCGATAAATGAAAATGGAGAAAAAGGGGTTTCCTTAAAAAGAAAACCTTTATTATGGGCATGCTTTCTGAAAATTGCGGGAACGCTGCAGGAGAAAGGCTAGAGCCTTCAGCTACAGGAAGAGTAGTGGGAGGAACCTGAACGAACTGCTTCATGAAGTCTTCCTTTGAGACTGGTTTATGGTACAGTCAGAGTCGGTGGCCATTGACGATCAATTTGAAATGGACTGGATCAATTGTGACCAGCTGCACAGCTCCATTGTCAAACACATTTTCAACTTCATAGGGGCCAAGCCAGCGTGTTGTGAGCTTACCCTGGTTATCTTGATATCTAGAATCATATAACAGAGCCCAATCTCCAGCAGAAAATTTTCTGGTTTTGATGTGCTGATCATGCCATTTCTTTCTTTGCTATTGGATTATTTCTGTATGTTGTAGGGCGGCTTTTCTCATTTTGTCCAAAGCATTTAGCTGTAGGAGACGGTCCTTCTGTGCTTCAGATAAGTCTATGTTGAGTTCAAGAGCTATCCTCAAAGTTTTATGTTCAAATTCGATGGGTAACATAGCTATTTTTCCATAAAGCAGCTCAAAAGGTGTAAACCCAGTTGTTGTCTTCCATGTAGTTCTGTAAACCCAAACTGCTTCAGGAAGTCTATTGCTCCAGTCTTTTTTATGAATCTATACCGTCTTTGTGAGGATCGCCTTAATTTCTCTATTTGTTACCTCCGCCTGACCATTGGCTTGAGGATGATAGGGGCTGGACTTCCTATGTTTGATCTTATAGTCATTCATAAGTGCAGTGATCATATTTGACATAAACTGAGCTCCTTGATTAGTTACAAGCTCTCTGAGAACTCCAAATCTTGTGAAAATTTGTTCATACAAAAATTCAGCAACTTTGTTATCTCGGGCATGAGTCATAGCTTTTACCTCGACCCATTTTGTGACATAGTCTATGCAAACTAGAATGTATGACTTTCCATTTGATGGTGGATCAATTGGCCCTAAAAAATTCATTCCCCATTTATCAAAAAGGGTGACTATTACCTGTTGATATAGTGGCATTTCATCTGACTTATTTGGTCTTCCCATTCACTGGCATATGTCACACTTCCTTGTATAGGCAACAACATCCTTGTGTAATGTTGGCCAGTAGTACCCTATTGTAAGAACTTTTATTGCTGTTCTTTTTGCTGCAAAATGCCCCCCACATGGTTCATCATGGCAAGCATGCAAGATATCATAAGTCTCATCTTCTCATACATATCTTCGCATTACTTGATCAGGTCCAGTATAGAACAGACAATTTGTAATCCAAGAAAAGTTAAAGCTTTTCTCTATCAACAACTTCTTTTCTTTTGGGGAAAAGTGAGCTGGTATTCTGTTTACTGCTAGATAATTAGCAATTTCTGCATACCAGGGTGTATGTGCAGCAATGGAAAATAAGTGTTCATTTGGAAATCTATCATCAATGACCTCATGTTCCTCAGGTGCAGCTGATTGAAGTCTTGATAAAAAGTCAGCTGCAACATTAGCTCTTCCTGGTTTGTCAATGACTGTGATATCAAATTCTTGTAACAACAGGAGCCATCACGCCAATCTACCAGAAATGGCAGGTTTGTTCATCAGGTACTTGATTGCTGCATGGTCAGTATGAATGAATATCTAATAATGTGTAACATAATGCCTAAATTTATTCAAAGCATACACTACTGCAAGTAATTCCTTTTCTGTAACAGTATAGTTGAGCTCAAGACCTTGAAGGTTTTTGCTGATAAAGTAGATAGCATGCTTAATTGAATTTTCTTTTTGACTTAAAACTGCTCCTATACCAAAATCAGATGCATCATCATGTATGTGAAAAAGGAAGATTCCATTTTGGACCTTGAAGAATAGGGGCTTTAGTAAGCAAGTCCTTTAGTTGCAGGAAAGATTTTTCACAGGCCTCTGTCCACTCAAATTTGGAATCCTTTGTTAACAAAGCATAAAGTGGGATGACAATTTTACTAAAGTCTTTTATAAACCTTCTATAATACCCTGTATGACCAAGAAAACTTTTGACATCTTTTTGTTTTGAAGGAGTTTGTAAATTCTGAATAACTTCAATTTTAGCAGGGTCAACCTGAATTCCATTCTTTAAAATATGATGACCTAGAACAATACCTTCTTCCATCATTAGAAAACACTTCTCACTATTTAGAGACAAATTTTTCTCTCTACACCTTTTCAATACTTTTTCTAAATTCACCAGTGCTTCTTCAAATGTGACTCCATATGTAGTGAAATCATCTATATAAATCTCCATACATTCATGAGATATATCAGCAAATATACTAATTACTGCTCTCTGAAATGTTGCTGGTGCATTGCATAAGCCAAAAGGCAAGACCAAATAAGCAAATTTTCCCCATGGACAGGTAAAAATGGTCTTGTCTTGATCTTCAGGGGCAATTTTTATCTGATTGTATCCACTGTAACCATCCAAGAAGGAAAAATATCTTTTGTCAGACAGTGAGTCTAGTACTTGGTCTACAAAAGGTAATGGAAAGTGATCTTTTTTAGTGGCATTGTTCAATTCTCTATAATCTACACACACTCTTCATTTCCCTCCTTTCTTGGGGATAATGACTAATGGAGAAACCCATTGGCTGTCAGAAATTAGGTAAATAAAACCAGCATCAAGCAACTTTTGAAGTTCATTTTTCACTACTTCTCTAAGCGCTGAATTTACTCTTCTTTCAGGTTGTCTAACTGGTAAACAATCTTCTTTGATAAATATCCTATGAGTACAAACTTGAGGATCTATTCCTTGCATATCCCCATATTCCTATGCAAAAGCTTTATGTTGTTCTTGTAGCATTTTTAATAAGTTCGCCTCTTGAGACTCTGACAACTTGCTATTAACATTCAAATAATGATTTGGGGACAATTCTATTTGCTTAGTGAGATTATTCATAGAATCAACAGGTAATGTTTGTACCTCTTGTGGAAGCAAGTTATGAAAATTTTTTAGAAGTTTAGGCAATGAACTCTTAGAATCTAGTTGCTGCAAGAAATGTTGTGGATGACTGCCACTTTGATCAGATGAACTACCCGTATCAGGGCTAAATTGTAGAATTTGAAAAAGCAAAGCATCTTCACTCTGAAGTTGTGAGAATGGACCATTTTGAAGCATCATTAATTGAGCCAAAGAATTGGCTTCTTCAGTTTCTTCCCCCACATCTAGCCAAACAGGTTGGGACAAATCTGGTTGAGGTTTAGTAGGCGGATACAAAGCCAATTTCTTTGTAGATTGCCCATCAGAAATGGTCATATCTCTAGAACGACATCCTATAAAAGCATCAGTAGTTGCTAACTATGGCCTACCAAGGATAACTAGATACCCTCCTAAAGTTGCCTTAACTGATAATATTGTGAAATCAGCAGGATACTCCTAAGATTCAAGAATGACAATTACATCTTCTAACATCCCATCAAGTTTAACTATGGAGCTGTCTGTAAGCTACAGAACTGTGGGTGTAGACCTAATATTTGAAATATTCAAGGAGTCCATAGTATGTTTTGTCATGACATTAATGACAGCTCCTAAATCAATCAAAACATTTTTTACAACTTGGCCATTTATATGTATCTACACTATAGGACTTTCAGGGTCAATATACTTTGGAATGACTATATTTCCCAACATTATATCAGCCAATTTCCCTAAGACATGAATTGTTTGGGGATCCTTTTTCTTTCATCTAGGCTTCTTCAAATAGACTTCTTTAATAGCTTTTCCAAAAATGGGAACATCCTTAATAGCCTGAACTAAAGGGATTTGAATTTGCACATTCTTGAGCTGATCTAGAATATCAAAAGTGGGTTCTTCCATGGATTTAGATTCAGTACTTTGCAACCTCTGAGGAAAAGGTGGTTTATTTTATCTCTACAAAATAGGTTCTGTAGAAACTGTATCGGGTATAGGCATATGCTTAGTGGGAACAGCAGGTGTAGTTGATTCTTCAAGGGGAGAGTCTGATATTTCTGTAATCAGAGGTGGTTTGGCAGTAGGTAAAGTAGTTCTAGACCTCAGTTGGATGTCATTAACATTTAAGGCATAATCTTGATATTGGTTGGCTTCAGCAAGATACGCAGTTTGTTGTAGCTGCTGTTGTTGTTTATTATTGGGATTGGGCAACAGCTGGGCAGGCATAGGCGTTTGCTTCAGAGGTCCAAAATGTATGGTAGTTGTTGCAGCAGGTGGCATGAGTGCCTGTTGTTGTGGCTATGGAAGTTGCAGGAATCCAAGAGACTGGTTTTGCCATTGTTGAGGACCTCTCTATTGAGGATTTTGTTGCCAATTTCTTGAAAGTGGGGTCCATTGCCCTTGTGGCTGCTGCCAACCTCCTTGAGGAGATTGCCACTATGGGGTCTGATAATTAGGCCAACTTGGTTGAGGCAGATTCCATGGTGGTGGTGGTCCATATGCTTGTTGCCATTGGTTATTATAGCCAAAATAAGGATTACCAAAAGTTAAAGGGTCTTGAGGCATACCTTATCTTTCGGCTCATGGTCTCCTTTGCGCAACAAAGAACACTTGATCATCATCACCTTCCACTAGTTTGAAGTCAGTAGGCAGTTGCCTAGCTTCCAAATTAGCCACCATCTTGCATCTGCAATCACGCCTCTTTTGTCTACAGTATGGACAGAACTCAACCAAAACTACCTCAGCTTCTGCATGTTTCTTCTGAGCTTGCATAGTGTCCAATTGTGAAGCCATATTATTAATGATGTCCTACTTGAAATCAGATAGCAAATTTGTGATCTCTATCTGGGAAACTCCACCAGAAGAAGACTTTCCCACTGAAGCATGATGACCTCGACCTTTCTTAACTATTGCTCGAGAGTAGTTAAGACATATTTTTTGTATATCATCCCAAGGCAATTGAGTTATATCACCTCCTCCTATCAGGTCCAGGGTGTCAATACAGGCATCACCGATTCCCCTTAGAAAAAGTAGTTTCTGAGAGTCGTCATTGAGAGTATGGTTTGAGTTTCTTTTTAGTGAAAACAAAAACCTGGAAATATAATCTTCTAGACTTTCATCCTCCTTCTGCTAAATTCAGAATATGTCATCACCTTTGCTGGCACTCTTACAATATTCCTTATACTTTTCAAGGAATTTCGTCTGCATGGCTACCCAATTATTTACAATGCTTCTTCCTAGAATCATGAACCATCTGAGAGATCCCTCATTCAAAGTGGAAGGAAATAGCTTCAGTTTATGAGCATCTGTGTTGTAGTCATAACTGCGATAGAGGACATCAAATTCAAATAGAAAGGTTTCTGGGTCTTCTGTGACCAAGCCATAAAACTTTGGAAGCAAGGAAGAGGGGATGTTTTTAAGATTGTCAGTATCTTGTTGGGGAACAATGGGAAACTCAAATGCAGGAGGTGGATTATTAGGTGGATTATTTTCCATGTCTGGGTGCTGGAATAATAGAGCGAATGGATTTTCCTCAGGTTCATTATCAGCTGGGTCAAATGGTAGTTCAATAAACAGATTTTCAGGGAGGAACCTTCCCAGTGCGTCTCTTCTTCTTCTATGCATGCAATACGATGAATAGTGGCTTGAAAGATTTGAATTTTTTTTACTAACAGACTAAACTAATGCTGAAAATGACTTCAACAGACTCCTAGCTAGACACCATCCCGACAATGGTGCCAAAAATGGCTTGCACTCACAAAAGGATATGAATATCACAGCAAAACTTTCCTTGGAATTAGACATTCCGACAGGTGACTAATATCTCTCTGTGGACGTTCATTTTACTTGTCAAACTGGGGGACATAGATTTTAAATGGCGCAAAAAAATATATGCACTAGGAACTCGTTTCGGTCAAATCTTAGCAGAAATACATACTAGAAAGAAATTCTATCTAAGCCACAGAATGGTAATGCGGAATTATTTAACTCAACTATGCTTGATTAAAACAAAAACCATAACAGCTACGACTGAAGCACAAACCATGAACTGGCCTTATGCTGCAGGAACAGTCACAGGGATGGACTCTCTATGCTGCAAGAGCAGTACAAGACTGAGTTTGTATAAAAACTTCAAAGATGAAAACTAACTGGATTTCAGTAGAAAAGAACATCTAACTAATTAGCTACAGATACTTACTAAGTGGACCCCGGGTGCTATCATAATAGTGGTTTACAATTCCTGAGAGGAACGAATTTTAGCTGAAATCACATATTTTTAGAAAATATAATGATTTAATCCTTAAAAAGTTCCATTTTAAGGATTCCAATTGAAGAGGGTTTGATGAAATCACCTTAGATCAAACCCCCTTGGATAGAACCTCGCTAGTTTTAAACCATACCTAAAAATTTGTCTCCTTTACACCTATCAAAATGTTGATAAAAAATCACTTTTGATTTAGATTTTGAAGGATCAAATGAATTCATTTAAAATTTATTTGAAATGATTATGGCATTCCTCAGAACAAGTTATCCAATGAATATAATTTTAATATGTTTTGGTTTTGTTATGTATTTGTTTTTTAAGTTTGATTAAACATAGGTTTTTCATCGAAAATGAATTTCTTTGTTCTTCACATGTGGAAAAATTGAAGATTATAAAAAAAAAATTGAAAAATAGGAGTGCACCAGATATTGAAGTCCTTGATCCAACAAAAAAAATTAAATTAAATTTTGACATATACAAAAAAAGTTACTGCTAAGTATACGCCGCTACTGTCCTAATTGTAATTGCTTTGACTTGAAACTTGATTAAGGAAAAAAATATTCATTAAAAAAATATCTAACCAAGTGGAAGCACTAGATCGTGAGTTACAAATTTTAAATTTGAAAGAATTAGAATTTTATCCTTCATGGAAAAAGTTATACATACTAAGTAAAGGCCATTTTAAAAATGTTGTTTTCCCAAAAAAATTCCATTTTATGGGAGATAGAAAAGAAGTGCAATTTCATTCCAAAAATTTGAAAAATATTTTAAAATTCATAGACAAAATTTGATGAGACTCTAGTTTGCACCATCTTCAAATTCCTCACAGCTTAGCCGCTATAGGTGCCCGAATGTGAAGATTTAGTTAAAAATAATAATCTCAGTGTCTAGTTTGGCCAAAAATTGTAAACCACTATTATCGGATCACCCCCCCTTAGCAAGCATCTACTGATTACACAGATGTTGAACTTAGAACTTCATCAATCTTTATTCATGAAAACAGAATTATATACATTATTTTGTTGATCTGAAAACTAACAACAAACTCTGTTTCTGGTCAAACAGATTCTGTCTTTCATTATCATACTAATTCTTACATGATATTTGCTACACTGTTTCTATCTTACTCTAAATATCATCTATTACTCATTCTATTCATCCTCTAATCTCTCGCGCAGGAGGAGTATCTTATTTTTAAATTAGAAGAACAACTAACTAACTCCATCAAAGAAAGATGTGGAAGTAAAGTGTATCCCAGAATCAAGGAACAAACTTCATAAATGAATTTATGTGTTCAACCCGATTCAGAGAGAATCTATCGCTCCACTCTTTCCAGATTGACTTATCATTAAAAATCTTCCCCAATCGGTTTCGATCAAAGAGTCTTCACTAGAGCTTCCTCGAAGTCATGCAGGAAATAGACTTTACTGCAAGGTCGAGATCGGCTGCACTTGACTCGATCATTCTTCAACAACCAGTGAAACAAAAGGTAATAGATGCGCAAGAAAAGGCATATGGCACATACACGATATCTATTCATTAATCACACATTTTAAATCTACTTCATCATTCAAAAACTATATACGATATACCAGCCATTTTCAGAAGTCAACAGAGCAATAAATGCAATCAAGTCAACACAACAAGCTACATAAATATAAAAGTGTCTTGCTACAGGATATCCCCATAAAATGTTTCAACAAAGTTTAAACAGCCATGAAATAGCAAAAGTAAAGTCATTTAAAAGTTTATAACATCAAATTATGAGCATATTTTAGGCTCATCAAACTGCATCAATAGCAATAGGATAAGTGAATGTGTGTGGTGGTGGTGGAGGGTTATAATTGTTGTTGGTGGTATTTCTATAGTCACCCATGATGTTGAAGGGGATGCGATCCTCTTTTGAAATTTTCTCAGTTGGGTAAGGTTTTGGAGTTTTCAAAGGAATATACTCCTCTACAATGATATTTTCTCTTTTTGGGGTGTGAGGGAAGGTCTTAGGTTGATCATGTTCAATCAATTCCTCAGTAAGTTGTTGATCTGAGTTTCCTTCCTCCCTACTTGTTGTTGGTACATCGACTGGGGGGATTTTGGTATGAATCTTTTATGAGGGCTTCATTTCTTGACCATGCAAAAAAGAAGCAAAAAGACTATTTCTATCCCTAAAAGAGGTATTCAAGATATCTCCTACTAACACTAGAAAAAATCTTCCCAACAATAATACCAAAAAGTGATAGGTTGTCCTCAGGTCCTAACACTTTAGTTAATAAACACATTCATATATCGACTAGGTAGTGTCCAAAGGTTGTATGCAATAAAAGACATCTCAACTATCTCTCTCTTAGGTTTCCTAAATATGAAACCAGTGAATAAAACTCTAAACTAAAGGGGCTTCTAACTTTGAAAGCAGTAAATCACCTATCTAGAAAGCTATAAATAAATTAAACTAGAAAATAAAAAACTATGGATCTAAAAAGCATCACCACTAAGCTAGAAAGCATGGAAATTATTAATCTAAAAAATGTATAAATTGTTGAAGAAGTAAAACTCATAAAGAAACTAGGAAACATTGATCTAGTGCAAAAGATAACAATCCAACAACTAACATAAAATGATTTAACAGAAACATCTAAAGGAAGGTGCTTCAAAACTTCAAATACTAAACTCAGAGACTATTGAATTAGCTACAACTTATAGGATTGACACTAACAATATGACACACATGAAAATGAATTCCAATTTTAATTTTTTTATCTATTAAAGAAAAGTACAGAATGAAAAGTAAACTACTTATCTATCTATCCATAACCCTCGAGTGGCCAGCTCTTGGTTGTTTCTATAGTATAGATCACATGCAATGGTAATCTCCAAGTTACTTCATTCAAAAGACTACATTCACATTACCGGGTAATTCAAAGTGTGGTGGGAAAAATCATTTTTATTCATATGGTATTTTTTCTCAAAGAGGTGTGTTGGAAACACAATGGTATTCTTTTGTATTCATCATTTGCAACAATTACATGTTTTTATATGAAAGTGGCTAACAAAATCCTACTTTCTAGTTGATAAAGTCTTTAAGAGATTGTCAACAACTAATGGACTTTAAATCCCATGACATGAAATATTAAAGAGGCTCAACATGAGCCATAAAGTTTTTGAAACTAAGAATAACATAACTATGGAGACTCGGCCCATAACATATGCTCCTGGTATTTTTGGTGTCCGCCCGCTTGTTTTCAAAATTGTGAAGATTTGCATTCATTTCCCTTTTGACTGGAAAGGTAATCGAGAGTGGAAATTGACCTATGAAATGCTCAAGGACTAAACCATTAAATCAACATAAGTTAGCTTAATTAGACTAATTTCAAGAAGTAAAGTTTGCATGCTTATTCATAAAAAGAGAGCAATTATTTATGCTAAAGGTAATTAATTGATAGGGTAAATTGGGCTAAAAGGTATAGGTTTGCATATTGAGCCCATTATATTCATGAGGTTATTTTTACCTCGTCACATGGGGTCTATGGCAAGGTGAACACCATGGTATAGTATCTAGTGCATGTGCTCCATGGTTTTTCAAAGGATCGGGAGTCTCCTTCCAATTTGATTTTTGTATTGATTTTCCATCTTTCAAAGTAGTATTGTAGGGCATGTCATGTATTCTTGGTCTTTCATTTTAGTACTAATTTTCTTCTCTATTTTTGGGATTATTGGTATTTTATAGTATCCTAAGGTTATCCCTTCTTCCAATCATTCCAACAGCTTTTCTATTATTTTCAATGGTCAAGGTTGCATTTTGTGCTTCAGTAAAACTTCTAGGGCATATTTTCCTAAGTTTATACCTTGTTTTTGGATCTAGGTCCTTTATAGAGATACTTAAAGTTGTTGGGTAAACTAATTTAGATCCATGTGGTATGTTATTCTAGAGCTTGGATAACCTTTGATTAAAATCATAAACTTATTCATTATGGTTTTTATGAATACTTATTACTTCATGTAGAGCAAATTCAGGAGCACATTGATTCCCATATTGTTCTAGAAATTCATCTTGGAAGTCTGCTACATATTTGATTGAACCATATAACAAGCTATTAAACCAATCCCTTGCTTCTTTAGTTAGAGACATCATGAACAACCTCATAAGGAAATCCTTCCGATCCATGCCAATATCTTGTACAAAAGCATTGAAGTTTTTGATGTTTTCTTCAGTTGTTGTTACACTATTCCCTGTGAATTTTTGGACAACATTTCTCCAATTGCTATCAATGGGATATGGGTATAATTGATATCCAAACAAGTCAAATTGTTTAATAATTCTTGTGGGGTTCTGCAAATAGGGATTCTAAGGTTGTGGATTAGGGTAATATTGATATCCATGTTGAGGTTGTCAGTATACATTTTGTTGGACATTATGGTGAGGATAGACATACTACTATGGCACATGATAGTGTGGAATGTATTATTTTCCAGGTGGTGGAATGATGTTGGTTTTTTGTGGTGTTGGATTTTGTGGTACATGATGTTGCACAAGACGATTGGATCTTCCAACTATGTTTTGGGGTCCTCTGAAAGAACTTGGACCATCTGTATTTTGAGATAATTCCTATGGATTGGAATTACCTCCTTGTTTATGAGGAGGGTTGTATTTTGGAAGTCTTGATGCACTAAAATTTAATTGAGACATTTTTTGATCTAGATCTTGACTCCTTTTTATCAACTATTGTTTTCTCCTATGCTCTTCTTCCTACCATTATATATGCAGTTCCAACTCTTGAGTAGTCATCTCATCATAATTTTCAATAGGAAGAGAGTGATTCATTGATCCATACCGGGTTTCTCCTTCTTGTCATGATGAAAATATTCGATCATAGTCTTTTTGTATTTGATATTTTTCTTCCTCCAATTGGGAAATAAATTCTTTTTTTTTTTGAGGGTCATCCTTGAAGCATACAACATGACTACCATTATTTTCTTGTCCAAATGGAGTTCAAGAATCCCTGTATAAATTATCCTCATGATGTTCTAGCCCATGCAATGGATCAAAGTTGTTGTGCAATGTAGGATGTTTCTGAAGGACATTCTCCTGATCAACTACTTTTCTCTTATTTGTGTCATAATTTGCAATAGGAAATCTATGTTTATCTATCCACCTACCATTAATATTCTTGGTACTTTTCTATTGCAAAGATATATTACCATTCATGTTGGATGATACGTTGCATCTTTGGTGTATATGATCTACCCTTTCTAATTTGATTCTTACTTTATTAGTCATATAACCTTTTTAGAGTCGCCACCTACTTTTCATAAGTAGGAAAGTTTAAGGTTTGAGTAAAATTTGTCCTTTTCCTTACAAAATCTCTAATTTGTTATGATATTTTTGAATAACTCTATGATGGAGGGCTTGGATTGAAAATTGGCTTGATCCTGAGTAGATTTTCCAATCTATGAGGTCTCAAAAGTGCATGTCTTGATCCTTAAGAGGGTGCCAGTCTCTTAGTATACTTTTGGAAAATAAACAAGGTAAAAAATGTTGATCACCTCCTACTCTTTAGGCTCTACTAGACCTAGGTGGGTATACCTAAATGATAAGGTAGATTTGAAAGTTAAAATGAATCCTACTTTAGAAAATTTACTCACAATGGCACATGGAGGTGAAGTAGATACAAAGATTGATAACTAATACCTATTGAGAGTGTTTCAATAATTAGAAATGTGAATTGAATTTATATAAAATGTTTTGAAATTGACCAGTGCTTAATCTATTACGTGAATGGAGTTGATGGATGAATGATGGAAATGGAGATAGATATGTATGAAAGGTAAACCTGATATTCATCTTAAGTCTAATTGCTGGGCACTTTTGAATGTTTACACCTTGTGCAAACATGTAGGTTTGTTACAATACTCTTATTTATCAATCCCAATGTTATTCCCTCAAATTACTGGGATGCTATGAAAATATTTTTAATTCTTAGCTTTAAGGGAAACTAATAAGATTAATTACCTTAAGAGAATTTTAATCATTGAGGGAACCAATTAAAATGAATTAACTGAAAGGACTTCAATTCTCTCTTGCAAAAAACCCAATCAAAATAATCATACAACAACAACACATGTGTCCTAATAAATCTTATGAATTTAAATAACTTGAAGAAACCACTTTTGAGACGACACAATAATAGATAATCATGAAAATTAACAAAATTGAACACTAAAATAGATCACCAGTTATGAGCAATCTTCTTCATTATATTTCTTCAAAATATATACATTTATAGAAGAAGTCTTTCATATGATATGGATGGCTGGAATGTGCAATCTATCTTCTTACTAATGCCTACTATAATGGTATGAAAGGGAATATGATATGATGATGATATCAAAATTGGCCTTGGTTTCCTATTTATATAGGAAGCAACAATCTACAAGCCTTTTACAAAAAGAGATGACCTTTCAAAACTACTTGTTTTACTAACAACTATTTAGCTAGAATAATCAAAGAAATAACAAGGCTTAAGACATTTAGACTTTTTTTTCCTTTAATCCATGTAGAAATCCCATGATCATCAATCTTGGCAAAGTTTTTCTCTCCGTGATAGACATTTAGATACCCTCATCTTAGTGACCTACTCATCTGAAGCCAAATACATTTCTTCCCACTAATACACCATAAAATCTAATGGCCACTGATATTCTTGGATCTTTGGTATGTTTGCAAGATGAGTCTACCATCAAATATCTAGTAGTTCCTTTGTATCATTCATAAAATTTACATATATAACATCAAGAACAATTAATCCATCAATGATCAAGTTGAGCCTCTCAAGACTAGTGTCACCATCCTCCTGTACATGGGTTATACACTTATGATCAACCTGACCGAATTCCCTCATCCACTCATCCAAGTCTTTAAATTGATCATCATATTTCACAATTTTTGGTCTATACCACTATTTTAAGTTATGTAATGAATCCATTCATGTCACAATCCTTTTATCCTCCCCAAGTTGTATATACTGAAATTCATCAACAATCATCTTCATTTTTTGCTCAATTGGTTTTAATATTGTAGGAGCATTGAGACTCCTTTGAAGAACTTTACATAACTTAGATAGAGTGTGGTGAATAGGCTTCCACCTTTTGAATAGGGGAAATTTTATTTTATTTGATCAATTGTCTGCTGAAGTGATTTAAAGCTATCATGCACACTCTCTAGTTTATCAATAACCAATTTATCCTATGCTGAAAATATTTTCCATAACTTCGCAAACTTTCCTTTTTACTTCATCTTGGGTTTTATTGTCGGCCTTCTTCGTTTTATCTACTTCCTTCTCAAGATCCTTCATTTTCTCGATAGAAATGCTTTGTACAACATTTAATGGAGCACTAGGATGCTTATATAATGCTATCTCCCTACTTTGTGACATTCTTGCTCCTTTTAGTTATTCTTTCAATTTGAAATTATCCATAAATAGTTTATTAACTTCATCATTTAGGAACATTTTTTCCTTTTCATATTCCTTCAATCTATCGTCCAATACATTAATAGTTGCATGGGTGAACATGGTCGAATGCATGGTCATTGTGGCTACCTCCAATGGGGTGGTGTCCTATATTGTCCTCACCATTGATGCCCCTTTCATTCCCTATATCACATCCAACAATTTAGGCTTCTGTGTTTCTCTATTTGATCCATATAGCTAGGGTTTCAATCTTTGTATTATACTTAGTTCTACTCATTTTTTTGAACCATATATTTTCGGGTAGGATTTATACACTACTCTTGCACTCTTAGGATGTTTCACCTAAAAGGAGAGAGATAAACCCCACTCAAAGGTCTAGGTGGTTCACTCAGTTTAGGAAATGCATGATGTTATTAAGGCTAAATGAGACGATCTAAATGAAAATTCATGATGAAATTGATTGATTAAGTATGCAAAAACCTAAAAAATACAACTTGTTTGAAAATACATTTTGTAATGCAAAAACACCTAGAAATGAGTGCAAATTGCAACAGAACTTGACGAAATTGAAAGTGTACACTTGGAATATGGATGAAGATTTGAAATGACATTTGAAATGCTACTGATTCTATTTTTCAAGCCTAATGGGACTCATTCACCATTCTAGGTGAATCAATCCCAGTTCTACAAAACTGTGTTGAAACCTATTTCAAAAAAAAAAGGGGTAGCTAAAAATGCAGAAAACTCAAAATTGACTTGGAAATGGGACTCATTCACCACCCATGGAAAATTAGTCCAATTTTGAATTTCTAATTATTCAAAGGTGGAATCTAGAGCTCTCAATTTTAACTTTGATTCTATATAGGTGTTCGCTTCCAGAACTCTGATTTCTGATCCTAAAAGTGGCTTTTTGTTGATAACCTGACTTGGACAATGAAGAGGAGACCTAACCAACTTTGCAACTTGATTCTTAATATTTTAAAGCTTCCAATATCTGGAAATCTATAAACACACGAGACAAGAGAGAGAAATGGTGAATGTTAGGGCATGGGAGTTTTCCTTGGTCAAACCCCTTTTAGGTAATTAAACCAAAATAGAGAAATAATCTAATGAAACATGTAATAATGGATTTGATTACCTTGAAATGATGTTTGATCTTGAAATTTGGTAGAAAATCATGAAGAATATTCCCTCGAATATCTAAAAATGGATATCTTGGTGACTTGAAATGATAAAATCCTAAGTTGCTTAACTTGAGATAGAAGATTGGTAAATGAATGAATTTTAAGAGATGTGAATTAGGGTTAGAAGACTTATATTTATTCACCTATTATACCCATTAATACCTGATCACAGGTTGACATGAAGAAATAATAAACTTAAATTTCACTTTTTTCCCACTCAAAGGTCAAAATTGGGACAAATGGGATTCATTCGCCACCCATGGTGAATGTGTCCTACCTGGATGGGACTAATTCACCATTGATGGAGAATGGGTCCCACATGGGCCATTTTGATAGCTAGGATGTGAGGAGATAAGGAAATAAGGTTTAAATTGTAACTTTCTTGGTCATTTGATCAATTTAAGCCTTGGGATGCACAATATGGGGTAATAGGGGCCTATTTGTGTTGATGTAAAGGTAAATTAGGGCTTGGGACACAAAATTCAATGTGAAAGTGTGATTAAATGCACTTTGCAACACTAAAATGAGGTCTACACGGCCTAGGAAGGCACAAGAACCAATGTGAATGTGTGGGACACATTAAAACACTAGTTTATCATTAAGTTTATTTTACAAGCCTTCTAGATTAATTTGAAGATGTAGTTAAATATGTTTGATAATGTTGAATTAGGGGATAATGGGTTTATTATGTCTAGAAAAGCGTGAAAGTATCTTACAACACTTTACACCCACCTTTACAAGACATCAAAAAATGCATTTGAAAGGGTCCAAGAACTAGTTTGGATGCATCAAATGCCTCACAACACTAGATTAAGTCCTCATTAAGTCAATTTTATCATGAACTGTTTCCATGTCAAGCAAGAGGTCCTTTTTTCTACTATACATTTAGCCCCCACTTTAGTGAGAGTATGAAATTGCTTCAAACTCACAATAAAGTAGACATTCAAGATAGATCCAAGTGTACAAATTCAGATGAAAAAGAATGAAAAAGATCAAATGAGGTTACGTAAGCATCCAAGATCAAAGATCTTAAGTCAAACCATCAAGATACATAATCATGCAATGGCAAGAATGAAGATGAAAATGAGAAGATGGATCAAAATTTGATCATTTGTTTAACTAGTTGTGGAATAGATCTAGGATTGTTTGTTTTGGAAAGATAATGCATACTCACTCTAGGGGAAAAAAAATCTTGGCTGTCCATTGGGTGAGAAGTCCACAACATACTCACTTTGGGGCCACAAAACCCCCAATTGTCCATGGGGTGAGAAATCCCAAAGGGGGAGTCTAAACATATGCTAGTTTGTATGCACTCAAACACATAGGTGGCAATAGGGAAATTCATGCCTTGGAATGGGCTTCCCTCTCAACCATATCAAATTTATACCTCCTAATAAATTTAGCAAGGCACCACAAGGGAAAATGATTTTTGAGCTCTATGAGGTACGCAAAACTTTGTATGCTTGACACTCATAGACATTGTTAATGCAAGGTAGTGTAAGGAATGTTCAAAGGTATTTTTCTTTGTTTTCGCAAGGTCTCATCTTAGGGAACATCATTCTTAATGTCTCCAAGAGATGATAAATGCAAAAGAAGTATCATGCTCTTGGAGGAAATCAAGTCCAATGACTCCACTAAGAAAAGGACACATCACAAGAAGAAAGAAATCACATAATGAAATGTGATTAGTGATGTATGCCCCCACTTTAAACTAGTTGTGAACACCAGTTTTGTGAGAAATTGCTTTAAAGTAGAAGAAAGAGGAACATGATAGATTACTCAAAAAGCCCTATGCCAAGTTATAGTTTTCGAGAAGCTACACCATGAAAAAGGGGAATTATGTCACATGTGAGCCAACTTAAGGAATGTTGTCCACATCCCAAGATTTCTCTTATATGTTCATGAAAGGTTAATGACTAGCCCAAGGAGGCAACCACAAGTGCTATACGAGGACAAGGCTTGCTAAACCTCTTTCCCCCACTAAGTGTAGGACAAGGGTGAGCCAAAATGATTGATGAAATGAAGGTGAGAGTGAAAATTGGTATCAATTAGAGGAATTAGGTGCCTCCATAGAGGGAAGCATACCAAACTCCTAAAAATGTTGGATTTTATGACTCAAAGCTTCACATTCATTAGTGGAATGACCATGAACTCTATGATATGCATAAAATGAAGTCTTAGGAATACATTTATTTCAAGTTATTGGAGGAAGGGTTATCAAATGATCTTGGAGGAGTCTCGACAAGATACACTCTTGATTAATGGTAGAAGGTGGTGTTGTGGTTTGCATCAAAGATACATCTTGCTTAGTAGTAGATGTCATACTTACACAAGCTTCTCTAGAGTGAAATATTTTTTTCTCACTCTTATAGGAGCGAAAATCTATTGAATGCAAATCATTAGTGTCTTGTGAGATGAAATTGACATCAAGTGAAGGTGTATTTGTTTGTTTCATGTTTTGGAAAGGATGATTTTCAAGACTACTAATGTTGATGATTTTAGGATGGACAATCGTTAAGGTTGATTTAGGAGTAAGATGTGTGAGATTGTTGATGTTTAGTGAAGGCTTGGAAATTTCTATCACATGACAATAACCAAGACCATGAGTTTTTTGTTGTGTGATAGGGTCTATAGGGTTGCAGATACCTTATGCATTAGCACCAAATTATTTTCCACTATATCTAAGTTGTTTCATAATTTCATAACCTTTTCCATAAAGCATTTTCATTATTTTTTGATTGGGTGATTGGTCATGATTAAGTTCTTCAAACTTTTTTGTGTAATGTGCTTCTATGTCTGAAGTGGTGGAGGAAAATGCTTGCAAAGGATCGTCTATTGGTGTAGATGATGTTGATGTGTTTAAGTAATTTGTTGTTTTTTTTCTCAAGTTGTAAGACACTATCAAGTTCAAGATCAGTGTCAAGTGTGTGGACTGTGTTGTAGTAGATGTATTTCATTTTGTGATGAAGAGTGGAAGGCACACCTTTCATGGCGTGAATCCACTATTTTCCTAAGATAAGATTGCATGAAAGTTCATAAGGCATAACATGGATTTGTTTATTCAAGGTGACCACTCCAACGGTAACAGGGATAATCATTACCACTAGTGGTTTCTTTCCAACATTTTCAAATCCCTTAAGGGATAAAGAATCGGATTGAATGGTTGATTGATTAATATCAAGGCCATCCAAAAGGCTCACATTACACACATTTATAGAAGAACCAATATCAACAAGAGTTCTCTTTTTCCCCCTTTTTTTTTATTGAGTGGTGATCATGAAAGCATCATTTTTTTTTTTGCACATCCAAAGAGGGGAGTTCACTTTGGTGGAAAACAATGTCAACATTGGGTCCTTGAATCATGGTTGCTATATCAATTGGTTGTGTATTAGAAGGGAAATGAACTTGTTGTAAGGTAGCTTGAATCATGCTTTGATAGTGAGGGGAGGCTTTAATAAGGTCCCATAATAATATTTTAGTAGGAGTATTATTTAATTGTTCAACAAGATTATACTCCTTTCCGCTTTGTGGAGATAAATAAGGAGGACCTGGTAAGATGGGATTAGGAAAAGGTAAGTTTTTTGGGGTTGAATGTTTTGGTTGTGTATTATTACAAGTGTTATATGTATGAGCAATAATATTATAACTAAGTTACTACGATACATTATTTTTAGAAGGATAAAGGACAAGTTCAAGTTTATTTTGAGTTTTTTTTTTATGTGAAGGTGGGTAAAGAATTAGAGGGTTTTTAGGATGTCCCATGGGGTATGTATAAGGACCATTGATCAAGGGGAGTCTACTAGACACTTGTGCATTCATAACCTCAGTGGTCTTGGTTTGATGTATCTCTAATGAAGGGAAATCGAGAATCACCTTTTTATCTAAGGAAGATGCATTATTATTGTTGTCATTTTCTAGCACCATGATATTCTCCCTAGAAGGAGAGATTTTAGGATAACAACAAGCCACATGTGCTTGACAAGTAAGGCTTGGATCGTTCAAAATGAATTCATCGCCAATAGGGGAATGATCAATGATGGGATTTTCAAGAGGGAGATGAGGATGAGAAGGTGTTAGTTGAATGTCCATTGTCTTTAAGGTCTTAGTCTCTTGTTCCATGTTAGTTATCTTATAAGGAGAGCTTGTAACATGTTCATCCAAGTTTGATGTGTAAATTAGCTTCATCACAAGTGAGGGAGGCATCAAGAGAAGGATCACTATGGTTTTCAAATAGATTATCCCAAATGGGAGGAGCATTAGGGAAGGGATGGTCAAGATTCTCATGACTCTTAATTTAGGGATGTCTTCTAATACCAACCTATCCTCTTGACATTGAGGAGGGATATTAGGAGATGGAAAAGTTTGATTGTAATGGTTATGGAGATTAGGTAAGGTGGTATTCAAGAATGTTTCTATGATTTAATCATCTTGTTTTCTAATGTCTTCCAAAGGATGAAGAGGAGAGGGACAATCAAGACTCACAGTGCTTGTAGCTCCATTCACCAAAATACCTTCATCACTAATAGGAGAGGTATTGGGAGAAGAACAAGTATGAGTGTCATGATTATCTAAACTTTCATTCCCTTGTGTTATTATATTCTTGCAAATCTGATAGGTACTAGGAGGGTATGCAAAATGCTTATCAAATATTTTACTTTGTTGTCCTAGATTATGTCCATGAAAAATAGAATCATGCAAGCCATTGTATATTCTAGAAACATGGAATGCTTGAAGAGAACAAATAATAACATGAGAAAGTAAATAAAGTGCAATGTAATGAATTAAAATGAAATGCAATTTATAGATATGAAACAAGGTAATTTTCTAATTACACTATCCACCAATTGGAAAAATGACATGTGGAAAATATAAATGTGAAATGGAGCAATGCATGAAATGAGCTATTTTAATCTAAATCTAATGAAATTCATGTTACAGAAACTCAGTCAAGTGATATAGATAACTGATGGCAGCAAATAGAAGTATAAAAATAGGGTTTTTAGCTCTATAAAAGGCTGTTTCAGGGGTGAAAAGGGACTAATTCACCCAAGGTGGTGAATGAGTTCTAGTATGGACTTTTTTCACAATTTTTAGAAATTTTTGAGTGATAATTTTTTTTGAGTGCTATGATGCAAAACTACATGAAAAATGCAAAATTTCAAAAAAGTTACATGCAATTATATGCCAAAAATGCAACCTAAATGCACTTTTTATGAATGCAAAATTTGAAACCTAGAATGCAAATGAATTCATCCAATCCCTAATGGAAGGTTAATGCAAGCCTAGATCTATGATAAAGGAATCCAAAATCAGACAAAAAATTATTCAAAAAGTAGGTTCACCAACATGAATCATAGATTTTTGGGTAGGATTTATAGGCTACTCTTGCACTCTTAAGATGTTTCACCTAAAAGGAGAGAGATTAACCTCACTAAAAAGTCTAGGTGGTTCACTCAATTTAGGAAATTCATGATGTTATTAAGGCTAAACGAGATGATGTAAATGCAACTAGATGATGAAATTGATTGATTATGGAAAAACCTAAGAAATATAACTTGTTTGAAAACACATTGTGTAATGTAAAAATACCTTGAAATGAATGCAAATTGCAACAAAACTTGATGAAACTAAAAAAGTATACTTGGAATATGGATGGAGATTGGAAATGAAATTTGAAATTATTTTGATGCTATTTTTTAGGCCTAATAGGACTAATTCACTATTTTGGGCAAATTAGTCCCAGTTCTGCAAAACTGTGTCAGAACCTGTTTCAGACAAAATGGTATCTAAAAATGAAAAAAACTAAAAATTGACCTAGAAGTGGGACTCATTCACCACCCATGGATAATGAATCCACTTTTGAATTTTTGAATATTCAAAGGTGGAATCTAAAGCTCTTGGTATGCACTTTGATTCTCTAGAGGTGTCTGCTTCCGAAACTATGATTTATAAACCTAAAAATGAGTTTTTGTTGATATATTGAGTTGGAAAATGAAGAGGGGACCTAAAAAAGTTTTCAACCTCATTCGTAATGATTTACAAGCTTCCAATATGTCTAAATCTACAAACACACAAGACAATAGAGAGAGAAATGGTGAATGTTAGGGTATGGGGGTTTTCCTTGGTCAACCCATTTTAGGTAATTAAACCAAAATAGATAAAAAATTCCATTGGGTTTACCTTTCCATTATGTTTGATCTTGAAATTATATGACAAAACATGAAGAATTTTCCCTTGAATGTCTAAAAATTGATATCTTGGTGACTTGAAATGATAAAACCCTAAGTTGCTTGACTTGAGATGGAATATTGGTAAATGAATGAATGTTAAGAGATGTGAATTATAGTTAAAATAATTATATTTATAGTAATTTCACTTATTTTATCCCTTAATACCTCATCATAGGCTGACATGAAGAAACAATAAAGTTAAATTTCACTTTTTTCCTACTTAAAGGTTATAATTGGGCCAAATGGGACTCATTCACCACCCATGTCAAATGGGTCCCACTTGGATGGGGTAGATTCTCCATATATTTCAAATGGGTCCCATAGGTGCCATTTTGATTGCGAGGATGCAAGGAGATAAGGAAATACGGTTTAAATTGCAACTTTCTCTATCATTTGATCAATTTAAGCCCTGAGACACACAATATTGGGTAATAGGTGCCTATTAGTGATGATGTAAAGGTAAATTAGGGATTGGGACATAGAATTCAATGTGAAAGTTTGATTAAATGCACTTTACAACACTAAAATGAGGTCCACATAGCCTATGAAGGCACAATAACCAATGGGTATGTGCAGGACCATGATGGGCCAAAAAGTGGCAATATTATGTGTATGTGTAGGGTATGTGGCTGACCAATTTTTTTACCCAAAATTGATGAAACGAAAAGGGTTCTTAAAGGAGATTCTCAGCTATCCACCAATATAGATTATGCTTTCCTTTGAATTTAATAAATAATTATTATTCATTTTCTATTTGAATTAAGACTAAAGTTATGATCGATAGGCTAATTGAAAAAAATCTATAGCTTTCAAATGGTATCACATTTTTTGAATATGAAACATGCATCACATTCTATGCTTCACATACTATAGGATTAAAAAATAAAAAATAAATTTCATTAAGTTTTGACCAAATTAAGGTGGTCAGATGTACAAGTTTTTATATTTTTTAAAAGTTGTAATAAAAAATTCATAATTAATTATTTACTTGGAAAAGAATTACAAAAGATATGCATCACATCCGGACATGAGTCTTCTACTTATATCTAAAATATTATAAAAAAATATTATCATTTTATTGTGGTTAGGTTTGTCAGATAGACACCTACTTCTTATTTTTTCCTTGAAATTTATGTACTACTGCATTGAAATTTCAAATTTTCACCAAATAGATTTAAAAAAAAAAAAAACCCTAGTAGTTTAGAAACTACATTCAATTTGATAAAAATTATATTCTTACATATTTTTGAAATAATATAGATAACTTATTCAAATTTTTATGTCAAGTTGCCTAACTTTGATTTTTTTGAATTTTTTGCCACTTAAGCGCTTGTTTTTTCCATGATGATCCTGTACATACCCCAATGTGAATGTGTGGGACACATTACAATACTAGTTTATCATTAAGTTTTTTTTACAAGCCTTCTAGATTGATTTGAATATGTAGTTAAATATATTTTATAATTTTGAATTAGGGGGAAATTATTAAGTCTAGCAAAGCATGGAAGTATCTTACAACACTTTACAACACCTTTACAAGACATCGTTAAATGAATTTTAAAGAGTACAAGACCTATTTTGGATGCATAAAATACTTGACAACACTATATTAAGACCCGATTAAGTCCACTTTATCATATATTGTTCCCATGTGAAGCAAGAGGTCCTTTTTTCTACGGTACACCTTCATTAGAGTCAAATTTTGCAAGTAACATTGGATCTTCTTGAGCTTGTCGTTAATCAAGAAAAAATATTTTCTTCAGTTCCAAGCCAAGGAATATGGGCATGTTACTTTTCAAAACCATTTCTCTAGCCTTTTGAGGGCTACTGTCAATCTGATCAACTCTTAATTCATGGATGGTCTATGGCACCATTTGATTCATTTTTGGTTCTTCAATTCCTCCCTCATCTGACTCCATTTTCTCTTCAAATTCTTTTATTTTCATTTTGTCTAGAAATCCCTAAACTCTGGAGTCTTAATGAACTCATCATCTTGTATGAATCTCCTATCTACAATTTCCCTTTCATCTTCATGTGTCTCTGTACTTTTTTTTCTGCATCATCCATCCTTTCCTCATGCCTATGGGTGTTGGTCTCATGGATGGGTTGATCAACATCAATATCACCCTTTAATGATTTCCATATAGTGGCTACCTCTTCAATATCCTCCACCCCTTCACTTTCCTCATAAGGTACCAATGGCTTAGTGCTTTGTGTCTTTTGTCTCCTTGGAGACAATTTCTCCATGGGAGACTCTGATGTTGTGTCTAAGATGTGCTCCACTACCTTCTCACCATAGTATTTTTGAACATATGCCTCCTTTTGGCCATATAAGTCTTAAAATTTGTTAATTATAAGTTTTATTCTTCTAATAAGGTCTTTCTCTTCAACAAAATAGCCTAGGAAGTCTTTTTTATTCTACTTCCTTTCTCCCTCGAGTTTCCTCATATATTCCCACTTTTTCTTTCTGCTAGATACTTTTTGAAAAGTAAGGAAATTTGTTATCAAGTCCTCTTCATAGTCCACTGGGTGTGCCACTATCTTTTTGGTAAGAAGATTATGCCTTATGTTATTCATATGATTTTAAGGGTCAAAGGCCCTTCCTTTTTCTAGAATCCAATGCATATCTTGTCTTTAAATAATATTGCAACTCCTCTAGTATATCTAAGCCTACTATCCAGTCTTCAAATTTGGTTTGGTTTGGTAGAAATGTTCCCTTCTTTTGTTTTTTCATTACATCCTTTTCTATCCACATCATCTGCCACATAAATTTAAGAAATTCTAACCTGAGGGGCACAAATTTTGGTAGTATGTCTGGAGCGACATGGCATCCATAGTTCCTTATTATTCTAGCTTTTGGGAGGAGGAAACAATCACCAAAATTGTGTGTATGACCCTACTCTTATCTTAGGGCTAGAGGTCTCAACAATTATTACATTTTGTTTGTCAATATTGGTATTGAATAACCAAAAACTCCAAGGATTCTATGCACAAAATCTTCATAGAATATAAGAAAACTTGAATTATTGTACCAACTGTCCCAAATATAACACCACTTTTGGATAGGTGTGGGATTCCTTTTCTCATCCATTCTAGCCAAGTCCATTCATTTAGTACAATGGTCTCGATTTTGGTACAATATTAAATTACACAGTAGGGAATAGTGTCTAAATTTAATCAATTCTATGTCCTCTATGACTTGTGAGAATTCAACATCTAATGCCCTCTCAAGGTATGAAGCAAAGTCATATTCAATATTAGTCTCAGGGTTTTGAATTCTCATGGCTATCATCATTAGGCTTATTGGCATTTTATCTTGAGAATCCACCTCTAGTACTTGGCAGAGAGCTAGATATGTATTCACAAAATAAGATTGAAAATATGTCACATTGAATAGTTCAGTAGTTGAAGTAGACATGGGGATTGTTATGTTACCAATGCCTCTTTTCATATATAGGGGTAGCTCATTACTTCTATAAGTCCTTCTTAACCTAGCATAATATTCCTCACTTTTATGTAGGTTTATCTTGGTCAGATCCTACTTGTTTAAGTCAAAACACTCAATGATAGCTATGCTTGTTACCTCTACCAATATTTTTCCCTTTCGAAACCTTACTATTTTGGTAACAAAGTGATAATGTTTGGCTATAAACTCCACATCAACAGACACATTCAGGATAATCAATCTTGCTAAATCCAATATCTAAGGGTTTGACACTAGAATCTTCTCATTTCTCTTACTATAGAAATACCAAAATAAGTCCCACCCATATTTGGGAATGAGGGCACCCCTACAACCCTGTGTGGTGTCTATGAGTGATTTTCTTATTTCCCTCTTTGGTGGACCTTGGAAGTATATCTAGTATAGATTGGTGCAGTGGTCTCTTTTTAACCTTAGGTTCTTCATCTTTAATCTTTGCCTTACTTTACTTTACTTTTATTTGTTTTCTTTTAGGAGGAATATTTATATTTTTTCTATTATGAATTCAAATAATAGATCTCTACTAAATAAGCACTACACCAATCAAGCTTGTTCAAAGGGTTATTTGTGAACTTACCCAAGTGCTTGACATTCATAGAGCTCCTTTTCTCGATGTCCTCAGCTCCATTGAGAACAATGCATTTCAACTGAGCATAGTCTTAGGAAAATTCACTTGCTTTTGAGGGTGTGGTATTTAGTCATCTCAATATTAATGCCAACTCTTCACAAGATAATTTCCCAACAAGCTCAAATCCTAAAAATTAATTTTGTAGTGTGTGCCAAGGTGGCTGACATGATTTTTTGAATTTATTGTTGGAAATTGTAATAATTCCACAATTACCATACTACTGCCATCTCTTATTATACCCACTGTGATACATCGGTATCAGGTCTTATGCTCTTTTATATAATTTTTCTTCTTATTGTGTGTTTTTACGGGACAACGGTGTATATACTCACATACTAGAGCCATATTATCCTCCTCACATGGTACTGCAGTGTCCACTTTTCTTCCAATGCTTACCACTATACTACATTGCTTAATACTTCTTGTTGCAAGGTTGCAGTGTATATTGCTCTATTGTATATGCTGCTCACCCTCCTAGGAGTATTGCAGTGTATACTTTATTTCTTTGTTATTTACCACCTTACCAGACTCCTTTGAATAACCTTATGCAGGTTAACGGTAGGTACTACATTACCACATTTCTTTATACTTCTCCTTGTGGGGTGGCGATGAGTACTACTTTACCACACATGCTATATAATCTCCTAGCGGTATGGCAGTAAGGGCTTATTTTATAGCTTAGAAATAGCCAACCTGCACTGCCTTTATTTTGATGTTGCAATACTATGGTAAAGGAAAAATTTGTTTTGTTTATGATTATCTAGAGGAATAAATGGGTGTATACAAAGGGAATATTGGTGATAGTATGGATCTTGTCACACAAATTGTTGCATTTCATGCTAGACACAGTGTAAAAGCAATGGTAGTGAATTTTTTTGTCGGTAAAATGTGAATTGAAGAATGAAATCAAGTGAATTTTTGAGGAGGAATTTTTTTCTCCAACAAATTGAAACCAAAGTCTAGGAGTATCATTGGTAAAGCTAAATACTAGGTTTTGGGTAATGGGTAATGATGTTAAGAAAAGTTTTAAAATTTTAAGGTTATCCAAGAAGTTTGATATTTTGCTAACCTGCTATATACAAAAGATAACCACACAATAATTTGTTACTTTTTCAAAAAGTGTGTTATTTATGATGGATTTATATGATAGAAATTTAATGATGGTTTTATTTACATGAGATTTATATATATATATATATATATTTTTAAAGGGCTTTAATGAGTGAAATTTGTGATTGCAGGAGAAGCAGATTACGATGTAGAGTTCAAGTATGGATGGTCAGGAAAACTATAGTTACAAGTAGATCCAATGGTGTTACTAGGTTCAATGATACACTTTGGAGGCTCATATAGAAATAGAGTTCATTGCAAAGGTACACTAGATACTGGAAAATCAAGATTCTGGAGTTTAAGCATGTAGGAGAGAAGTGTAATCATTCTGAGGGTTACCTATTCCTGGAATGTTCAAATCGAGATTGAACCTGAATGTAGGGATAGGAATTCCACTTGATCATTTTGTATGTATGGGAATTTCCTACATTCTATTTATGTGGATTTTTTGGTTCCAAGAAGGAACCCTGGTAATAAGAAGATGAAAAACTTAAAGTACTTAAATGTGCAAATGAAGGTTGACCTTCGTTGACTTCATTTGCAATTCTCTTACTAGTCAACACATTCCACGTGTCTTGATGTGATTCATCCCTTAGACTTCCTCTCATATATTTGTCTTATCCTATCTGCATCTTCTATAAAAGGCCAGGGGATAACTTTTTTTAAGTTAAGTTCATAATTTGTGGATGTTACAAGAGCCAAAACTTCTTTAAATTTTGTTCTCTATTCTTATTTTCTAAATCATTCTTGACTAAAAACTTGCATGCACATAGAATTTAATAAATATTGAATCCAATTTAATTGCTACCTATCTCAGTGCTTTTTGTAGTTGATTTTGTTAGTTCATCCAAACAAGACTATGTGTTGCACCATTTAAGGGTGCATGCAGAACCTACTCGGTGTCAAAACTAAAACCACCTTCTTTAATAGTTTGCATCATTTTATATGTAGCTATGAAACAATTTGGTGAAGTATAAAGTAGTTTTCTTTGATTATATTAACTCTTGGGGCATGCATGGAGAATAATCAGGAGAAATTTTAATTTTCAGTATTTTACGCTTTATTTTAGATTACATGTTTAAATTATTGAAAATGTTTCAAAAAATAGATAAATGGATGGAAATTTATTAAAAATATTTCATTTCCTATGAAATTATTGAATTATTAAAGCTAAATCTACTTAAGTGATAGAAAAGTTGATTATTTTCATGAAATACTATTGCCCAAATATTTTGATTTCATGATATTATTTTGTGATCGGACTGAAAATATGGTACCGAATGCTTATGATTATGATTAACCATATACCCCTTGAGATTAAAAGTAATAGCATATCATACCTTGAAGTGAACCTAGTTCGGTCAAGACCTAACTACTAGAGACTTGGGATTGATTTGAGTCAACCTTTTTCTTATAACATGGACCCCCTAAGGTTGCCATGGTTAATTCTTTCAAGAAAAGATAGGTCCTTCATTGTTGTCATGTGAGGATTTTATCTACACTATTGGTGTGAGTTACATCATCATCAATAGGTATCATCCACAAACTAGTGGTTGGAACCTAGAGGAAGAGAAGAAGTTACTTTAATCCCTTTTGAGGAATCCTTGGTTTGAATATCTTTGAAAGTTTCTCCTAAAGACCTCATCTACAATTATAAATAGGTATATAAAAAGGAGGTTTCCTTACCTTAAACCTTTAACAAAAGATAAAATATCTTTGTAGACCCTGTTTAGTTGAATAATGATCCTTGGAATGGTGACACAAGCTATGAATAGTTTTAAAATTTTACTACCAAAACCAAACTTCTCCAAAACAACCATGAAAAATTTCCAAGAAACCTTTTCGTAAGCCTTAGAAATTTCTAATTTTAAAACCATTCCTAGTTTCATAGAGAGTTCCATAGAGTGAATGTATTCAAGGGAGACAATAGAAATCTCAAGAATTTTCCTACCCTTTGAACCATCAATTTTGTGGTCTTCTATGGACTTCTCTTGCACTCTTAGGGTTTTTCACCTAAAAGGAGAGAGATAAAACACTAAAATTGAGGTGGTTCACTCAAATAAAGGAATGTAAGATGGAAATATGACTAAATACAATGATATAAATGCAAATAAGTTATGAAATTGATTTATTATGAATTCAAAACTAATGAAATATGCAATGTTTGAAAACACTGTGATGTATGCAGAAATGAACTAAAAACATGAACTAATGCAAACATAATTGAATGATGTTGAATAGAGTGCACCTAGAAGTTGAATTCTGATCCTAGAAGGTGTTGGAAATTGGAGAAAATTATTGTTGATCACTAGTGGGACTCATTCGCCACTGATGGCGAATCAATCCCCCTACTAGTAAAAACACCTGAAACTGCTTTTCGACTGTCGAGAACTGGATTCTAAAAAAATAAAAAAAATCAACCTTTAGGTGAGACTTATTCACCAATGATGGTGAATCAGTGCTCCTCCAAAATTCTACAAATTTAAAGGTCAATCCTATAGGTCCAAATTTGCACTTGTCTTTTTGTCAGGTTGACGGAATCAAATTTGTAGAAAAAAGGTTGTAGGATGTCTCCAAGCTTGAATTAGGGTTTAGTTGACTTGAAACAGTTTGATGACTTGTTGACTACTTTTCAATTCCTATTTTCTTGGAAATTATGTAAATAAAGTCTACAAACACACATGCAAATGGGAAAAATGGTTAAGGGTTAAAGTATGGGGATTTGCCTTGGTCAAACCCCACTTTGGTAATCAAAGCCTTGATAAAGAAATGAAATGAAATGAATAAGAAAATGAGGAATAACATGCCAATGTCCTAAACTCACCAACAATTTATTGAAAAAATGTAAAGATATGTCAATGGCTGCTCCAAGATGCTTGATATTTTCTTGATTGAATGATGTAAAGTGCTTCAATACTTGAATGAATAAGTGAATTAGTGAACTTGATGAAATGGAAAAAACTTATTTATACACACTTATGTCATAATTACCCAATAATACAACATTATAGGCTAACATAAGATATTTTTGAATAAAAACCCAAAAGAAAATTTGAATTATTTTGAATTTGGAGACAAGAGGGATTCATTCACCACCCATGGAAAATGGTTCCAACCTTAGGCTTGGAAGTGGGTGTTGCGAATTAAGTTGCATTTAATGTTGTTTGTCGGCTTTACATTCAAAAATACACTTAATTAAGTCATGTTAGTGCATAAAGGGGCCAAATAAAGCATAAGAAAGGTCTAAATAGTGATAAAAATCCTAGAAAAGGATGAAATCTTGTTATAGGACTTTACAACACTTTAAAATATGAATTGATAAGGAATTAGAAGGTTATTTTTAGATGAATTATAATAAGAAGAGTGTAGAAAAGTGTAGAAATGTGTTACAACACTTCGCAACACCCTCACAAGATATCATAATTTGAATATTTAGGACCTAATGTGAATGGATAAGATACATTACAACATTAAATCAAATAAAAATATGTCAATAATAACAAGATAAAGACCTAAATAAGCATTAAAATGTAAATGATCCATTTTTCAATGGTACACCCTTAACAAAAACTTTTTCATTTATAGAGATCAACTTATTAAGAACCTTTTCTAACATGTTAATAATAATTTTAGAGATAATTTTGTACATGGTGTTACATAAATTTATGGGTCTATAATCTTGTAGGGATATGAAATCCTCATTCTTGGGTATTAAAGCAATAAAATTCACATTAAATTGACTAAGCAGTCTTCCTAATCTAAAGGTGTCTCTATTAGCATTTGAAAGTTCAAAAGAAATGACATCCAAACATATTGAAAAAATGTTGGGGAGAAACCAATAGGACCAAGATATTTTTAATCTCAAAAGGAAAAAATTGCATTCCTAACTGAACCGTAGATTTTTGGCACCAATGCACTTCTCTAACTCTTCTAGGGTTTTTCACCTAAAAGGAGAGAGTAGGGCCAAAAATGCTAAAGGGTTCATTCAAATTATTTTATATATGATGTTATATGAAATAAATGGAATGGTCTAAGTGCAACTAAGCTATGAAATTGATCGAATACGAATGCAAAACCTAAGAAACAAGTGATGTTTGAAAACACATTATGTAATGCAACAATGAACTAGAAATGAATGCAAAACTTGACATAAATGAATGAAATTTGAAGTGTGCACCTGAAGGATACAAAAAATTGTTTCTCAAACACTGTTGATACTAATTTTCAAGTCTGGAGGGACTCATTCTCTATTTTTGGTGAATCAATCCCAGTTCTGGTAAATTGAGCCGAAACCTATTTCTGTCAAAAGGGTGTCAGAAAATGTAGAAAACACAAAGCTGACCTAGAAATGGGACTCATTCGACACCCATGGTGAATGATTAAACTTTTTAATTTTTAAATTTTCAAAGGTGGATTCTAAAGCTTCCAATCTACACTTTGACTTCCTATAGGTGTCTACTTCTAAAACTCTAATTTATGGGTTTGAAACTAATTTTTTGTTGATATTTTGACTTGTTGAATGAGGAGAAGACTTTAGAAACCTTGCAACTTTATCTTCAATGATTTCCAAGCTACCTAAATTTGTAAGCAAACAAGACAAGAGAGAGCGAAGTTGAATGTTAGGGCATGGGGGTTTGCCTTGGTCAAACCCTGTTTAGGTAATTAAACCAAAATGATGAAAGAATAGAATGAAACATGAAATAATGGAATGTATTACCTTTCCATGATGTTTATCTTATATTTTTGCAGCAATGGAGGAAGATTTAGCCCTTGAATTCCTTTAGGAGGTCTGTTAATGTCTTTCAATGATAAAACCCTAAGTAGGTTGACTTGACATGAAAGATTGGTGGATGAATATGTGAATTAAGTTAATGGATGTAAAAATGAGTTTAGAGAGGTGATTTTATAAGAAATTCACCTATTTTACCTATTAATACCTCATCGCAAGCTGACATGAAGCAATATTAAACTCAAATTTCACTTTTTTCCTACTCAAAGGTCAAAATTGGGCCAAATGGGACTCATTTGACACACATGGAAAATGGATCCCACTTGGATGGGACTAATTCTCCATGCATGGTGAATGGATACCACAGGGGTCAATCTAACAATTCAAATGTCAAGAGATAAGGAAATAAGGTCTAAAATGCAACCTTGTCAGGTATTTGATCAATTTGAGCCTTAGGATGCAAAATATGGGTTAATAAAGGAATTATTATTGATGATATGAATGTCAAACAGAGCTTGGGACATAGAAATAAATCTGAAAGTGTGATTAAATACACTTTTCAACACTAAAATGAGGTCCTCATAGTCGAGGAAGGAACAAGAACAACTGTAAATGTGTGAGACACATTACAACACTAGTTTAGCATTAATTTTAAGTTAGGAATCTTCTAGATTGATGTGATACACATTTTATAATGTTGAATTAGGTTGAAATAGGTTCATCAAGTCTAGAAAAGTGTGAAATTATCTTACAACACTTTACAACACCTTTACAAGACATCGTTAAAAACATGTTATTTGATTTTCAAGGGTACAAGACCTAGTTTGGATGCATAAAATGCCTCACAACACCTGAATCAAGGCCTCATTAAGTCTAATTTATCATGAATTATTCCCATGTCAAGAAAAGGGTCATTTTTCTATGGCACACTAACTTCTTGTATTGTCATTGGTTTCTCCATATGCTTTAGCTCCATCTCTAAAATCACCTTAGGAATAACATCAACGAGAGTTTCAACCTTAGTGTTAGTTTGGTATTTGGCTCAACTATTATCTTTGAAAAATGAAATAGCCTCGACAACCAGGTCATCATCATTTGTTATAATTTCACCATTTACATTTACAAGAGAATGAATATTGTTTCTTGAAATCTTATGCTTTAGATTCAATTGGTGGAATAATTTAGTGTTCCTATCCCCTTCTTGCAACCACTATATTCATGATTTTTGTTTCCAAAAAAATTCCTCCTTCTTAGTACCTTTGAACCATTCTTCTCTAAGCTTTATTTCTCTCCTCAAAGACTCCTCATCAACATCTCCATTCTCCATCTTAGCTTCAATATTGAAATAATTTATTTTCATTCAAGTCTAGTTTTGCATATATTGATTACAATCCAATGAAAGATAAAATAAATAAAAATATAGTTATAAGTAATTAAATATTTCTATTTCTTATTTTTGGAAAGAATATCATTTTTCTAAATATTTATGGTCACAAAAGATAAATAAGTGTGATGGGAAGAGATAATATTAGACTTAAACCTTCAACTTATGGGATTTAGAGAAAGAGCAATGACATATGGATAAATTTTGAGAAGCGAGAGGTTGTAAAATAATTTCTAGCAATATAAGGATATATTATCATTCTCTGAAAATTTTTTGTGGACTCTTGAAACCTATGGTAAGTTAAATTTTGAAGTTTGGAATTCATCATGACTAAGGAAATGATAGAAGCAACAAACATAAGAATTTTCTAAGGGTGAAAGTTCAAAATAATTCATAAATCATGGGATAAGGCATTTATTGAGGATTTCCTTAGGAAGGGAGATAAGATATTTTTTTTACAAAATGGATACAAGTGGGAGGGGCTTCCCAAGCCTTTCGATGAGGAAAGTTAGAAAATAATCATATATTTCATATTATAAGGCCATTTTAGTGTTTTTCATACTAACCATTTCCTTCTATTAGTGTATTTAAGTAATGAGAAGTTAATTAATTTCCCATTCTAAATATAACCTCCATAGAATCTCCATTGTCAATGGAAAATTCCTACCTTTCATCAAGGATTACTTACTACTATTAGCGATTCAACCTCCATAAAACCCTCCATGCTATAAACTAACTCAATACTAGAATTTGAAATCCCACTGGCAAGAATTTCATTTTCTAGATCCCTAAAGTTATAGAATAAAAAATACTCAAAGTTTTTCAATAGTTTTGATATATCTTCCCTACCTAAAATTTCTAGAAAAAAGTGATTTGAAACCCCCAACTAGGCATCGAAAGTAAATTTTTAGATTGAGAAGGAAAAAAAGGGAAGCCCCCAACTAAGGTGTTGAGAATAATGTTAAAATAATATAATTTCAACATAATAAGGCCTCCAGAGGTGCGCTTACTACTTGGAGAGTTGTCCAAAAGTGAAGGAAAAAGAGAAAGAAAATTTTCTAAAGATGTGAAAAAATTGACAAGGAATAACAGTGGAAATAAAAAATAAAGGGGAAGGAAAAGGAAGGTGAAGAGGGGAATAGGGATAGTCAAAATGAAATTAAGAAGAGGAGGTCGATGAGAATTGAAACAACCAATAGTCAATATAAAGAAAAATACAAGAAAATAAATAAATGGAAACTAACATTCTACAAGTGATCTTGAACTTTACTGATGAAAGTGAAGGAGAAGAATCTAAGCCAACCTACAAAATCCACATAGACCTATCCCTTGAAAAGTCTTCAATTCCTATTGCAATCCTATTGAGGGGGATGCTTTTGAAACCAACTTGAATTATATCATCTCAAAATCCATCCCATATCTTAAAAATTCAAAGAGAAACAAGAGTGCTAAGAAAATGATGAAGAGGATAACGATGACTACCAGAAGGAAAATAAGAAGGGAAATGAGGAGTAGAAAAAATATTGGATAATCGAGTTTCTCAATTTGAGGAATATTTTTTTAGGTTTCTTCCTACCACCAAAGACCTCATGGAATATTCATTGACTTGTATGGCTTATTTGCAAGAGGATCACAATAGGAAGAAGAATAAGCTAGAGGAGAAGATTCACAAAGTGAAAATAAACTAAAGGATATCCATAAGGTGAAGAAAATTTATAAAGTAACTACTTTTGAAAAGTGGAATGAAAGACTGAACTTTGTTTTGGATGAGTGGAATTCTCTTCTAAGCCTCCATAAAAAGAAGTCTACTTAGTCTATTGCATCTTTAGTTTTCTAATTTTTGGTTCTATTTTTTTATAGTTATGGGGTTGTGTTGGTGTAGTAGGTTGTTGTGTTGTTGAAATTATATGTTTTGATGTTTCAAAATTTTGATATAGGACCCTCTTTCTACCTCATCTAATAAAAAATTCACACATACTATGGTATTAGAAGCTAGAATAGAGTGAATAATTAGTTCATAGTTTTGGGTTCAATGTTAGAAAATGAAAAATAAGTTATGTGTAATATAAATTGTTGTTGCTATTTTATTTTTCCAAACAAAATAAAAAGTTAATTAATTGATTTCATAATCAACATATTATTCCAAATCTAAATGACACAATTCCATATAACTATTCATACTTACCTTGCCACACTTCATGTCCAACTAATGCATAATATATGGTGGTAAATATAGATTAAACTATGTAAAAAATATTTACAATAAGACATTTTATGACAATATATAGAATATTGAAAGTGGGTTAGCTCCTAAAACACATTGAGTGGCTCTCCAAGAAATACCTAGAAGTATAGGATTTGAATCTACTTCATCATTGCTACAAATCATGTCTATTCATGCACCAAGAGAAATAATTGGTCAAAGAGTATTGATGAAAATTGGTTTTTATTCATTGATTTTTTTAGTGGCTAATATTCACCAATTAGCCAATAGTTGAATTTTTGGGAATCCAAAATGGGCTAATAGTTCAAGCTATAATCTTACTTAAATCACCACATTTTTATAAAATTTTGTTATAGTTTTATTTAAATCACCAAATAATTTATTCTATTAAAAATTTTAACTCAAAAGTTCACCACAATATTTGATACATGATTAGATTAGATTTGGTAGAAAATTTTATAAATTATAGTAGATTTTTTTATTAATTTTCTAATAGTATATCATAATTATTAGATTTTGTAGGGCTTTATTTCTAATATTTAGTTTCCACCATGGATTTATGATATAATCCAATGGACCTTGTGCTATTCCATGAGGTAAAATGTATCTGCAATCTGTAATGCTCATGGGGCTCACAATTTTGGGTTTGATGAGCATTATAGATTGTGGGTGCATTTACCTCATAGAGTATATTGAGGGTTGTTAGATCAATGATCAAAAAAAAAAATTAGGCCCCATGATCATTACAAATCATGGGTATATTTTACCTTACAAAATACAATGAGGGTTGTTATATTATATTTTAAAATAATGGTGCAAGTATATATTATAGTCTACCCTTTAAACCCATTGATAATTTACACCCTTGGGCCCCTAATTTTCCGTGAGAATTATTTTTAGATTGGATTGGTTCACCATCATATTTAATGTATTTTCCTATTATTTTTTCAAGAATCACCAAAATTTTCTACAAACTTTTAGTGATGTAAAAGAATTCCCAATAAATTTTATTTTACTTTTCAAAAAAAAGGAAAGGTTCACCAATAGAAATTAATGTTTTTTTCCTAAAAAAATGAAAGATTTTCCAGTATTTTATATCTTTTTGAAGCTAGTTTCTTAAATTTATCACTATTATTATTGTAACACCATGACCTTTCTCTTAAATTTTGATACTTGTGGAACACTAGTATGGTGTGTGATAGACTAGAGACCTCCCATGTTCTGATAGCAATACAAGGATAATTAATATATCTATTGTAGATGCTAAACATACTTCATCAGTCATGTAGGACACTCTACACAAAATTGGGATATGTAGTAACCTTACTTTTTCCAAACCTCATGTAGTTTCTCTGATATTTTTAGTTTGGTCTAACACATGATTGATCACAACTGTAAAGTATAATTCACTCTAATAATGACCACATTTTTGCATGCATTACTTTTAAGACATCAAAAACTATAATTTTTTTTGTTAATTTTCATTTGTATCTATGATCCTAAATGTTTATCCCATTTTAAATATGCAAAACAACAATTGTGCACTTAAAAAAAAACACAAGGGACACCTAAAAGATTAGCCTAAGGAATGATAACACAAAGAAATAAGATACAAGAAAATAGAAAATGATTATACCTTCTTTGTGCAATTGAAATCCCTTGGTTGGCCCTTGATTTTTTAATGTGTGTATGCTCCTTGGATGGCTAGATGCAAGATGAAAAATGTGATGTTTTGATGAAGCTAAAATGGAAAAATTCAATGCTAATGCTAGTGGCTAAGTGACTTGGCTAAATGGCTAAGATAATGCTTGCAAATTCAGTGATAAATTTGGTAGCATAAGGGTGAAAAATGGCTAAGTATTGCATTAGAAGAGGGGGTATTTATAGAGGAATTTGAATTCTCTAGAGAATTCAATGGTTGTGATTAAGCCAATAAAGCCAAGATGAAGGGCTATGGTGGGTTGAGGACTCACAAGCCCTCACATATTGACGTGTGGAGGGTGAAGTGTCCTAAGATGTGATGATGTGTAAGTGAGGTGGAATACAGACAAGTGATGTGGAGGAAGGACAAGTACCTTGGGGGATGAGAAGATTTCCTCAAAAAGGAACTTCTTGTCCCCGAGTGAGAATGAAAATGACTTTTGAGGAGTTTTAGAATTCCTCAAAAATATCCATTGGGAATGAGAAAGTAGCTAGGAAAATAAATGTGAATTAATTAAAAATTCACATTCTTGGAAGAATCTAGTGCTTAAGAGAAGGTTTCCAAAAAGGTGGGATTTTGACATATGTGGGTGATGTGAGACGTCAAAAGGTTCTAGAATTTACATGGGGATAAGGTAAGTCTTGGAAAGATAAAATGTGAATTAAAAATTCACATGGGGAAGAGAGGAACCTAGGGTGAATAAAATGTGAATTAAAAATTCACATGGGAAAGAGAGTCAATGCCAAATATGGGATATGAAAAGGTTGACTAAAAAAACATACTAAATGTGGCTAATGAATTTGATTAAGGTTGTGCAAACATATGATAAAGAAAATTAATAGGGGATTAGAAGCAAATGGAAAAAGTTGGAGGATGTGACATTAGTCCCTGATTAAGGGTGTGCACATCTTAATCATGAATTATTTAAATTAACCCAGATTAGAAGATGATTATGGAGGATGTGACAAGGAGAGATAAAAAGGAAGAATTAAAAATTGATTTAAAAAGATAAAATGACTAAATTAAATAACTTAACATATTTATTTAATTTAGAGAAGAAGAGGTATAAGGTAAAGTATTTAATTATTTGATTAAATACTTTTAGGAACCTTAGGTAGAAGATGAAATATTAATTAAATAAATCATTTAATTAATATTAACGAAATATGTGAATAGTGTAGATGATTTGGACCATGTAGGAGTGGTCAAATTTAGATGTGTACATTTTTCCCCTTTGAAATATTGTTAGAATAATATTGTTTTGAAGAAAAGAAAATGCAGATGACTCCATGGAGGAAGCGACTAGAAAGAGATGCCCCAGTATGGGGAGAGATGTGTGAGCTTCCCAAATGGAGGGGGAATGAATGAGGATGCCACAATCTTGTGCGGGAATGGTCATGACAAAGGAAATGGAGAGAGTGATAAGGTATGCCCCCTCGAGAGGGCGACTAGGGAAGAAAAGGGGGTCCCCAGGTGACTTCTCGATAGGAGAAAATTGAGAGCACAGTTGGAAAGAGCTTGAAAAATTGAGTAGGTTTTCCTTTTGAATGGAGTCAAATAGACGTACGGTTTGTGAATGGTGGCCACGAGAAGTTAGGGAATTAGTTAGAGGATAAAAAGGTTAAATAAAAGGTAAAAATACCCCTTGTTTTAAAAAGGTTAAAAAATTGGGGGGGAAAGGATTAAAAGGTAATTTTAGAAATGACCTTACCTCATTTTCACTATAATAGTTGACAAAAGAGGAAAGGAGAGGAAGAAGATGAGAGGTGACAATGTTAAGGGATTATGAGAAAGACATCATCCACCGTGTAGACAAGGTGCAAAGATTCATCTGCGAGTACGCAGTTCCTCGCCAGGTTAGTAACAAAATCCTTGTGTATTTTAAGTATTTTTAATTCATTTTGAAGTTTTTTATGAAAATTTTAAAAAGTAGGTTTTGTTTTCGGGATAGAGGAGGAAAATGGGTAGGAGAGAAAAAATTTATTTTTTTGGGTGGGTAGACGAATATGGAAGGGGAGGGGGTTGATGGCGTCATTGTCTCGGGAGGGGTGATTCCACCTCACTATAGGTGGGGCTACCCTAGATTTAGATAGGTCCACCTCACAGCGGGGTAGGCCCGCTCTGGAGGGCATGTTCACCCTTGCCTAGGGTGTGTCCACCTCGGTGGGGGTGTACATCTGCCCTGGCATGGAGTGGCTCTACCCCACAAGAAGGGGGCATGGCCACCCTGACTAGGGGTGGGTTGGCCCTAATGCAAGACAGGTCTTCCCCTCATAAGAGGGCACCAGATAAGGAGGGAGGAGGAAAAGAGAAATGGAGAGAGGGAAATACGAGATGTCCTTGGGTTAGGAATAAAGTGATCTGACAGTTGAGTGAATATGGATGTAGAGTTTTTACTGATTATGGACACATGAGTGGCACTTGGATGTACTAGAGGTGACTATGGTAGCTATTACCAGAGTAGATCATGCAACACTAGAGCATGAAAGATTATTACACTTTCTACAGTTTCTAATGTTGAGCGCTCATCGAGTGATGTTGACGGTACTAATAGAGAGATGGAGTTTTGGGATGTTGACCTTACATCTTCCTATAGGGGAGATGACAATGACACTCAAGGATGTATGGCGCATCCTAAGGCTACCCATAGTAGGGCAGTTAGTGAGCGAGGTGGTGTCCAAAGGAGAAAAGTTAGATTACACTGTCTCAATGCTTTTTAGACGAGATGATCTACCCATTCAGAAGGGGTAGTTGGATTTGGATAGATGCCTATCACTGCGGGTGCCAGCCTTACCATTATATCTATGCAGATTCATTAGTGGGATATTTTTTCTAGACCAGAGTAGGTGGTTCTGCAATCTACGGTTCACAGAAGTGATTTGACATATTGTTGAGTGGAGAGAGGGATAGTTCTCATGGGGCTTATGTGTATTAGCACATTTATATAGAGATATGCATGTGATCTGCTACTGGGGGTCATTGAGTTTGACACACATGACTCTATTATAGGTTTGGGCATGCGAGCATATTATGGTTATGAGGCCATTAGTGGTGAGGAGAGGACAGGAGGATGATAGAGAGCCTATTCCCTGGGGGTATGGGGAGGCTAGGGGCTGGGTGTTGAATTACGAGATGCAAGGAGATATGGACAGATGGAGGAGAGTGTTTGATGGTTTGTAGGAGGTGGACATAGTATGGTGTCTATATATGTATTGCCAATTTAGGGCATGGAGGGATGAGGATGAGAGACATTAGGGCTATTTTATTAGTAGATGTGTTTTGATTGGTAGCCTACCTCGCATAGTGGAGGCTCATCAAACAAACAGAGTGGAGAGGTAGTTTGGGCTGAGACAGGATATTCCAATCTAGCTCCCACCATATTTTGTCAGCTCACCAGAGAGTGGCCATGGGGAGGTGCTATTACGCCTAGGGGTGCTAGAGAGGTGTGGGCGGTGACATATCAGGTGCCCTACCAAGGGAGGGTTGACGGGGTTGAGGATGTATGAATGACATTATGGTATCCCTGGTGGTTCCACAATAATTAGTGGGAGAGGATTACACCTACAATGCCTATAGAGGGAGCCTTAGGGTTTGGATTGGAGGATGAGCACCAGTTGGCTAGGGAGGGAGGAGAGAGAGAGAGGAGCGGAGGGGACAAGAGACAGGTGGGATTGGGGGTAGCAAGGGGATGCGAGGGGTATCAGACAGTAGGGCGAAGGAGAGGATGAGGTTGGGGATGTAGGATAGCTAGAGGGGAGGGGGAGGAGGAGGAGACATTGGAGTAGGGCTAGAGTGACGATGGATGTTGGTGAGGGAATACATGCAGCAAGATAGGAGGATGGGAGAGGTCTAGAGACAGAAGTGACATGATAGGAGGATTGGAGTGAGCCAAAGGTGGACATGGTGCATGAGGTGTAGGGAGTTGTATAGCATACCAACATAGGTATTAGGGTGCAGTGGAGGAGAGTTAAGTTTAGGGCAGAGTAGGAAGTGGGGCCCATAGGACAACAAGATGGGGCATAGGGGGAGATGGAGGCCAGAGGTTAGCTAAAGAGGATGTCGAGGAGTAGATGACATAGGAGGGATTAGATAGAGATCGGGGCAGAGCAGGAGCCCCACATGCTAGAGATAGGAATGATTGAGGAGGAAAAGGAGCTTGAGGGAGAGGCGAGAGTTGTGGGATAGTTGAGGAGGAAGATGAGGGTAGGGAGGAGAGGGTAGACAAGGAGGATTTGAGTGATGAGTAGTGTTGAGTAGGTATAGGATGAGGCAGAGATCAATGCCATGGATGTGGAGGTTCACGTGGTGGAGCCATTAGTAGTAGTACTAGCTACACCAATTGAGGATCCATTTTTTTAATTGAGGGGGGCCTAGGAGAGGCTACAAGTGATGGATGAGGAGCTAAGGAGTGTTGAGGTAGAGGTGCAGAGATTAGAGGAGACAAGACAGAGAGAGTTTGATGTCGTTGTGGGGCATTTGAATATAGTGATAGGTGGTGTGGAGAGGGAGAGGGATGAAGTGCTAGTAGAGATGGAGAGATTGTGGGGTAAGTTATCTAGGGTGACCTAGGATCAATACAGGCTACATGTAGCAATGACCATAGCATAGGTATGGGGACAGCTTGATTCTAAAAGGGTAGCAAAGTAGGTTTCAGTGGAGTTTATTTAGCATGCTAAGAGGGTGATGGTGACATTGAGAGTAGAGATGGTAGAACTATTGGGGGAGAGGATGGAGCTCTAGGATAGGTTGGCTACTATAGAGATAGCTCTAGGGGAGGCAAGGGCAAGGGCGGAGGTAATAGAGGACCGGTTAGATCTTGTACAGGGAGAGAGAGACACATTGCATGAAGAGGTGCATGGTTTGTGGGGTGAGAGAGATAGATGACAAAAATAGATATAGCTGATGTAGGAGGAGATGGCTACCTTATAGAGATAGATATAGACCCTTCAGGGAGAGAGGGATGCAACAGTGACTCGAGCAGAGAGTGTAGAGAGAGATGTAGTATAGAGTCAGTCACATGTAGTATAGGGTAGTGGGGATGAGACAGGGTTAGATGTGGAGAGATTACAAGCTCATATTCAAGCTACCATAGAGTAGATGGCATGGATGAAAATAGAGAGAGATTAGTTGTGGTTGGCTCAAGATGCATGGATAGATGAGAGTGGACTGATTACTAGGGACTGAGATAGGTACAGAGATGAGTGGAATGCCACCAAATATCAAGCTATCAAGAATGATGAGTACATGAGGGAGGCGAACTATAAGATGATCACCTCTCACCATGCAATTCTAGATCTAGCATAGCGCACGTTTTAGTATGTGTGGTAGACTCCTTAGATGCTCGCACCATCCTAGTCATTAGGGACATGGACTCATGCATATAGTGAGTCACAAGGGACACTCCTTCATAGAGGACCAGTGCCCTATTTTCCACAGAGGTCAGATGTGGCTAGCTCATTTGGTAGGTGATAGGACTCTATATTTTGACACGTGTAGGGTGGATGGATAGTACAAAGGAGTCATGATGTAGATCCTTGTAGTTGTTCTTTATTTTGTGATTTGATGTATATGATAGCCATGTATTTGATGGGCATTAATGTATCATGTGATGGATATTTGATGGATATTATTGTGTCATGTGATGGACTTTATTTGATGGACATTATTATGTATCATGTGATGGACTTTATTTGGTTTTGATACTTATATGATATGTGATTTCCCTTATTGATACTATGTTATGCTTATGGTGGATGATTCTATTTATGCATATGTGTATGTGTGTGATCTTATGATGTGCAATCATGATGATTTAATTCATGATTTTGTATGTGGCTGGATGCTACTAACTTGTGTAATGTACGATGTGATGTGTGTTTTATGGATCTATGTACATTTGTGTGGATAATGAATATGGATTTATGTGATACATGATTTATGGTTTTATGAATGATTTTATCTCTAATGAATATGGTCTTATGTGATGCATGATTTATGCATTTATGAATGATTTTATGTATAATGAATATGGTCTTATGTGATGCATGATTTATGGATCTAGCAAATTGTGATGTAGTGGGTGACATATGTAACATGTTAATATGGGTATAAAAATGAATCAATCATGATTAAATATAATATGCTAATGTAAATACAATGTTCAAACCTATAATGCAACATGAACATAAGTATCAATAAGGACTCGTACATGTACGTATGATGGGTATATGATGGGAGATTTCATTTGTCAAAAACTATATATATCCTAAGAAGAATAGGAGAATGGTAATATTTGCACAACCACAATCATAGGGCAATGGTTTAGAAAGGGATGTAATAAAAAATGATTATGAAATACAATCCTAATTTTAATTAGCCATCTTTGAAGCACTATTTTTTGCTATACCATAAGACACTAGTTTCTAGGGTACATGAAACCAAGGAAATTTATTATTTGATGCATAAAACAAACACAACAAATAAGGTTATGCCAACACCCCAAAGTCATTAATACTTTGATCTATTTAGGTATTGGAATAAAAACAAGCACAAAGGGATATCCCTAATGTAACATAGGATCTTAGAGATCCTGGTGGATACTACATGGGAACAACCCAATAGACAACAACAATAAACTATCCAAAGATGCCCCTATGTTAACACATCAAAGCACACCATAATATGATAAATTATGGTGACCTTGATTAGTGATAATACAGAGCTCAAAAAAATAAACAAAAGAAAAAAGCATTAAAAGATCATTATCAAATTCAAACAATCTTTGCCATAGGATCATAAGGTTGGATTGGATTGATGAGGTCTATTAGGAAGGATGCATCCTATTGAGACAAATGATGGATACGAAACTAAGATGACCCAGATGACACAAGATTTTTGTCATTAACTAAATCTTCTGACACTAGAGGAACCCATTTGTCAAGAATGAGTTGGATAAGGGAACTCTTGACAACATGACACAAGAGACCGAACAAGAGACTGGCACAAGACTAACATACCCTAAAGACCTAGGGGCTCAGGGGTTGATCAAAGATTAGCATTGCCTATGTCAAATCGTAGAGCCCTCGTAGTTCAAGAAAAGGCCATGGATAAAAGAAAAAAGAGGACTAATGGAGACCAATGAGACATCGACGAAGTGAAGCAAAGGCAAAGGAAATCAAAAGAGCCTTGGGGGTGGATCAAAAGATCAACCTTGCCTACGTGGAAGTGTAGGGGAAACATAATTTAGAAAAGATAAATGACAACTAACCATGGATAAAGAGAAAAGGGGATGATGAAGATGGATGATGATCAACCATCTTGGGATGGTCAAAATACCCCGGGGGTGGATCAAACAATCAGCCTTGCCTATGTGAAAGTGTAGGTGCAACGTAGTTCGACAAAGGATGAAAAGACCATCATGATAGGATGAAGCCTAGATGAAGACCAACACGATGGATGATCCTATATGATGACACAAACTAATTGACAAATGGAAAAATGACACAAGCTCAGAATAGGATAAATTTTTTAGTTTGATGGATAGTTTATAATCATCTAATGCTCAATTAAAAAATACCTAGCAACCAAGGATGGGATGGGAGAGGATGTTAGGATAGGATGGATGAATTCATAAATTAATGAGGATGCGAGGTAGATAATGATTAAGCCCATTACATGTGATGCCTGTGTCTAGCTTTTCACCACCTGTACTTATCCAAGGTTCCACCAAGGGTGGTTTTTACCATAGGACAAATTTATTTCTCTTTACTATTTTGGGATTTTTTTTTTTTATTATTTTTTTATTTTTTCATCCTATGTAGATAGGGTCACCGAACACACCTAGGTATAAAATATTTTCAGATGCATGATGTTAATAAGCTCTTCTAGGGGCTCTCCTTCAAGGGTGGCAAGTCTGTATGGCCTAGATCCATACTTTGCGGTGATGATATAGGGACCCAACCATTTTTCTTCAAACTTTCCTTTCTTATCTTGATCCTACTGGGTGCATTGGTTTTCTTTAAGGACAAGGTCACCAACATTGAATTTATGATGGCGAACCTTCTTGTTGTAGCTTTAATTGAGATGGTTTTGGTAAGCTTGAAGGTGATTAGAAGCTTTGATCCATCTTTCATCAAGTAATTTCAGCTAGGCAAGCCTTGTAACACGGGTTTCTTCCTCATTGATAAGGTTCTTTAGAGAAATTCTCAATGATGGGATCTCAACTTTGAATGGAAAGATGGCCTTGGCACCATATATGAGGGAATATGGCATGGTGCTAGTAGGGGTACAGATGGAAGTATGATACACCCAAAGGGCGGGATGAATGTGAAGGTGCCAATCTCGTTCGGTGTTTTTGACAACCTTTTTGAGGATTCAGATTAGAGTCTTGCTAGTAGCTTCCACCTGACCATTACCACAGGGGTAATAAGGTGTTGACCATCGATGTTGAAAATGAAATGCATCACAAAGGTGTTTCATAGCCTGGTTTTTGAAATGCTTTCCATTATCTAAGAGGATGGTGGATGGGATACCATATCTACATATAATATGGTAGAGGATGAATTTTTAAATCGCAATAACAGTGATTTGTGAGAGTGGCATTGCTTCCACCGACTTGGTGGAGTACTCAATGGAAATAATAATGAAGGTGTGTCCATCAAAGGATGGTGGGTATATATTTTTGATCAAGTCAAAACTCCACTGAGAGAAGGGCCATGGTTTGAGAAGAGGTTTAAGATCATGTGCCTGAGAGTGAATCAAATCTGCATGTTACTGACATGGAAGGAATTTCTTCACAAATTCACAGGCATCATGTTCTAGTGTAGGCCATTAGTATCCAGCTCATAGAATCCTTTTACACAAACACCATTTTGTACTTCTATTAGTGTAGTATGGCCATCAGTCTCATTTAGACACCTAAGGAGGGTTCCATCATACCCACAACAATAAAGTGTATCACCAATGATGACATATCAGGATGAACATTGGATAAGGGATTTGTATTGGTTTTCTGTAAGATTTGGGTGTAGAATGTTATCATTCAAGTAAGCATAGATGTCTTCATGCAAAGGGGAAGTGGGATCTATGATGTCACACACCATTTCAGTCTTAGGGATATCATATGCTAGGATTAAGAGTTGTTCAATGAGGAATTCACATTCTATTTGATCCTTACGCATGTCGATCAAGGAACCAATAGTAGCCATAGCATCAATAGTTTTTTTTTGTACCCTAGGAATCTGATCAAATTGTATGGAGGTGAAATACTTCTTGAAGTCATCCACCATGCATTTGTAGGGTAACAACTCTCATCCTTTGTTAGGAACAAATTTTTAACCTGCTTAATGACCAACAAGGAATCACTGAAGACTCTTAGGTGAGTTGTATGTCACCTTTTGGAAATTCTAAGGACTGAGAGAAGGGCTTCATAATTAGCTATATTGTTGGTGCATGGGAATGCCAATCTGAATGACTTTAGGATGTAATCACCTTGAGGGGTAACAAACATAATTCTTGCCCCTGATCCATTATGAGTGTATGATCCATCAAAGTACAATATCTAGGTGGGTGCTTCTGCTATTGTAAAGACTTCTTCATTTGGAATTTTGGCAACCAAAGGGTAATCATCTACTAAGGGTGCATTGGCCAACTGATCGGCTATAACTTGTCCTTTTATGGCTTTTTGATCCACATATTCTATGTCAAATTCACTCAAGAGCATGATCTGCTTAGCCATATGACTAGTTAAGGTGGTTCTAGACAACATATATTTCAATGGATCAATTTTTTCGATTAATTTGATTTGATGGCTGAGCATATAATGTCTAAATTTTTGCGTACTGAAGACCATTGTGAGGTAGGCTTTCTCCATTGGTGAATAATTCAATTCATAACCGACCAGTGTATAGCTAATGTGATAGATTTCTTGTTCTTTTGCGGACGCATCATGTTATGCCAATAATGTCCCTAGTGTGACTGAAGTGGCAGAGATGTATAGCAAGAGGGGTTTTCCTGGAATAGGTGGCATCAAGATTGATGGGTGGAATAAGTACTCTTTGATCTTATCAAAACCCAACTAACACTATTGATTCCATTTCAAGGTGGTGTTTTTCTTTAGAAGGTGGGTGAACAACTGACACTTATCTGCAAGTTGGGCTATAAACCAATGGATAGATTGTAGCTTTCCTTGAAGGATTTGTAATTGTTTCAAGTTTCGAGGTGGAATCATATCCATGATAGCTTTTTCTTTGGCAGGATCAACCTCGCTACCTCTTTAGGAGACTATGAAGCCCAACAATTTCCCTGATGTGATGCCAAACACACACTTTTTTGGATTCAGTCTTAGCTTGTACTATTCTAATGTTCAAAGATATTTTTCAAAATGGAAAGGTGCTCTACTCTGGTTTTGGACTTTCCCAACAAGTCATCAAGATAATATTCCATGATAATGTGGATAAGGTCATGGAAGATAACAATCATTGATCAGTGATATGTTGCCCCTACATTCTTAAGACCAAAGGGCATAACATTGCAGGAAATGGTACCCAAGGTGTTGTGAAAGCAGTCATGTGCTGATCTTCGGGTGCAATTCAAATCTGATTGTAGCCAGAGAAGCAATCCATGAGGGACAACATCTTGTGTCCTATAGTGAGGTTGACTAACATGTTGATATTAGGAAATGGGAAGTCATCCTTTAGATAGGATTTGTTGAGTTCATGGAAGTCTATGTAGATCCTAATTTCTTTGTTAGGTTTAGCAATAGGCACTATGTTGGAGATCTAGTCAAAATAATCAATGGGTCTGATAAAGCTGGCATCCAGTAATCTTTCTAATTCTTTCTTCACTAATAGTGCTACATGCAGATGCATTTTTCTAAGTTTCTTCTTGACAGGCTTGGAATTTGGGTGAACATCTAGATGGTGAAGTACTAAAGCAGGGTCCAGACCCAACATGTCTGAGTACGACCAAGCAAATTTGATGATTCTGTCTTTGAGAAGCTGGACAATGATGAAATATTCTTGTTCTGATAATGATTTCGCTACATAGGTGATCTTCAAGGCTTCTGCAATACCTAGATTGAATTCTTGAGTTTCTTCGATCAAGATGGATGATCATGTAGATAATTGAGTTCCCACAGGAGGAAGATGAACATATCCATCCTCTAGTGCCTCATTGAGGTTTTCACTATTAGATACGTCCTTTATTTTTATTTTTTCCAAGTCAAGAAGCACCTCGGGGAGGTTTTCACTAGATGACCTTTTCTAATTTTTCCTATTATTACTTTTGTGAATAGAGCATTCATCTTCCCCCAATCCCATAAGGTTGACATATGCATCCATAGAGACATTAACAGGTGTGCTATCAAGTAGGTCCTAGTCAATAAGTTCGGGATGGCTAAGAGAAAGGCTAATGGTAAAGAAAGGCAATGAATTATGGATGAAAGGTCCATGTGATCCAAATCATTGTATGCATGTATGATGGACTCTTCCTCAAGTATGTCTTCTAAGGGAATATTGTCCACACTAACACTATTGGAAGTATTGGATGATGTTGTAGGGTCTCTTTTCTTTTTGTCATATCCTAGGTTTAAATTTTGCATAAGCTTTGGTACATCAATAGGTTGTAGCCACGCTTGCTCTTCTTTACCTAGACCCCCACCTTGATAATTATGCTTCTCTACAAACTTAGTAGACCAGGGTTATGTTTCCTAAAAATATTCCTTAAGGGGATGATCCAATTGGGGCTCTTTGCAATATATCCACTGACTGATATAATCTTTTGGTGCATCTATCCTTAAACTAGTGGACCAAAAAGTGCTAGTAGGGATGTTTTTGGCACTGAAGGTAATGGTATTTTCTTCTTCCTTTGGTACAAATTGCAAATGTTGACCATATGTGTGTGGTGATGGTGGCATGGTTGCCACATTCAGAGTTGTATGCATTTCATATTCACCACAACCTTTTTTGATGATCTGGACTTTAGTGATGGTGGAATCGGTGGTAGAAGATGGAGTGGTTGGTGTGATAGATGATGGATTGGAGGATGACGACTAAGATGCCCCCATTTTGACTCTAGGAAAATAATGAAAATTGGGAAATGAAGCTTCCAAGGCACGAGAGTACTCAAATGGTTGTGGGTCAATGTAAATGGTGACTTCCTATCCATTAATTAGGAATTTTAGGCATTGATGGTATGTAGAGGGGATGAATTGCATTGTGTGGAGCCAAGGATGGCTGAGGAGGAGGTTGTATGGTAAGTACAGATCAAGGACATGACATGTAGTGTACTGAATCATGGGTCCAACTTGGATGGGAAGACTAACAATTCCTTCAGAATCTCTTTTTGCATTATCATAAGCCTTGATTGTAATGATTTGATTACTCAGATCTATTTGAGTATACCTTATCTACTTTATGAATTTTAGAGTGCATAGATTAAGGGAAGAGCCATTATCTACCAAGAATTCGATGTGTAGGGGACGGTTATGGTTAGCATCAATATTAGGCATGCCATTTTGGTTGAAGTGTAATTGATAGGATAGAGCCAGCTATCCCACTAAAGCTTGGCATTGTGTGGGATCAATATTGTTAGGTACTTGAGTTTCTTGTAGAGCTTGGTTCATGATCTCTTGATGCATGAGAGAAGATTTAAGTAGATCTAGAATTGAAATGTGAGGAGGAGTCTTTCCTAAGTGATCAAGAATTTTATACTGAGAATTCACAGGATTTTGTTGGGCGGATGTAGGGGCTACATGAATAGTAATGTGGGTTTTTCGAGTGGAAAAAACACATTGGGGATATTTAGCTTTGACATGTATCATGGATACGCGGGGTTCCACCTATTCAATGCAATGGACAATGCCATCATAATTGAGGGGCACATTCTTATAATTTATGTTATTTGTACTGATGTTTTGTGGTATTGTTATTAGATGTGATTGTGCCTTGATTATGGTTAGGGAAGGAATTTTGGTAAATTTGTATCTGAGCACTGGATGATGAAGCCTGACTAACATCCACATGAATATCCCCTTGATCTATAAGATCTTGGATATATGTTTTCAGACTCTATCACTTGTTTAGGGTACGCCCTTTAATCTTGTGAAACTCACATTATTCATTTTCTTTGAACCAAACCGGTTTAGGCTTAGATTCATCACATGGCTTGGTTACAGGATATGTGATTGGATAATTTTCCTATAAGAGTATGTTGAAGATGGTACTTAAAAACTCACCTAATTAAGTGAACTAACATTTTTTGTTCTCTTAACTGTTCTAGTTTGACTGTTGAGGGGGATGAGGTGCCCCCTCTAGTATTGATATGATGTTTTGGGCAGATGGTTGGTTAGAGGTCTGAGAGGTACTAGTTACTTGAACATGTTTAGTGTTAGTGATTCCATCATTCACAACATTCTTGTTCTTGTTCGAGTAGTGTGACTTATCTTTGGATGATCGTTATTTGTCATGATTGTATATCTTGACATGTCCTTTAGTAATAAGGGCTCATTCAAGGATAGGTCCTTTCTCTACTATCTCGGTGAAGGTATTGACACAATGCAACCTAAAGTTATGAGCCATGTTGAGATGTGAGTTATCAACAAAGAGAGTGACCATGTCCTTCTCTTTGAGAGGGGTTTTCATTCTGCTTGCTAATGCACACCACCTTTAGAGGTAGCTGATAAAGGTTTCACCTTCACATTGTTTCTCCTTGAGGAGATCCAAGGTATTAGTAACTTTCTCTAGAATGAAGGAGAAGTAGGAAACAAATTTCTCTAAAAGATCCATGAAGGATTTGATGGATGCGCACTCTATACCCATGAACCAATCTAAGGCATACCCTATCAAGCTCCACGGGAAGAGACGTAAGAGGTAGTTTTCATTGAGCATAACTTCCTAACACTAGGAGTAAAATTCTTGTAGGTGGGCTTTAGGATCTTTTTATCCCTTGTATCTATCGAATTTTGGCATCTTGAACTATTTCGAGAAGGGAATTAATGAGATGGAAGGGTTGAACAAATAGGGACATATATCTTGAAATTTGAAGGATTGCTTACCAATCCCAACTTGGAGATATTTTAAAGAATCTTTGATTTCTAATAGATCTACGTTGACTGGTGGAATAGGAGTCAAGGCAGATGGATTGGATGGATATGGGTGGTAGGATGATGAAGGATCCTATTGAGTTACTATTTGGAGGTTGATATATGGATTTTGATAGTGAGATGATGGTGTCCATTGCTGGTATGCCAAGTGAGTTTGTTGGTACGGGGGCTATTGTTATGAGGTGTAGTATTGGTTTGTCTAATCAGGATGTGTAACATAATGCTGAAGAGCATGAATGGAGTGTTGTGGGTTGGTCTGCTAGTACTAGGGGTACTACTACGACTGTTGGGAGGCCACATAGGGTGGTTGTTGTTGGAACTATTGTTGGTTATGATAGAAATAATGTTGGGGAGGTTACTGATGTGATTTCGGTCATTGTGTGGGCCAAGATGCGATAGTGTGTTATGGTTGAACTTGCGTACATAAAATAGATGTGAGCAATGGGGATATGGTCTAGATGAGAGGTTAAGATGGATTGCCTTGCCATTGGTGCAGTGGTTGTTTTGATGAAATCAAAGGATTATGCAGGGGTTGTTGCTAATGAGGTGACTGAGATGATGTAGAGATGTTCTCCAAAGGAGGTTGTTGGGTGCCAATGGGAACATTTGGTTGGGATGTACCCTGTAGAGGTAATTGAGGTTGTCTGTTTGATTGTGGAGGTTGTTGGGATGTGAATGGAGGTGGTGATATATTTGTGGCTCTAGGAGGTGGAGGCAAGGCATTGAAAGGGTTACCCTTAGCATTTACTAGAGGTTGATTCAAAAGGGGTGGTGCAGTCAACATTAATGGTGGACATTGGGGAACATTTTGTGGCATGCCATAGGCAAAAGGGTTATTGGGATCAGATACTTGAGGATCCCCTATGACATAGATTGGGGCATGCGGGGAATTTTTAACATGGTAAAGGATAGCATTTCCAAATTCAGGTTCATACGAACCCTCCACTGGAGGAACATTGGGGATGTATGAATCACCTAGTGCATTTTGTGAACTCTGGGGTACATTAGGTGTGGAATTTCCATATTTGGATAGGTCGACACCTGATGGAGGTTTGACACCTTTTTCAATTAGGTGGGCCAAGATTTCTTCCCCATGTTTTTCAAGCAAGTGATCTATCATTTGTACATTGGTCAGCTTACTAAAATGTTCCTCAAGTGTCAGTTCGGTTTGGTTGACCATACTCTCTTCACCGTGTGGTGAGTTGTTCTTATCTTCAGTGTTAGATTGTGATGATCCCCTATTGATAGGAGGATTTTCCTATGGTGTGTTAGGTTGGGATCCAATATTTTGTTGCTCATCCATCTTCTTTTCCTATGACCAGGTCTGAATGAGAATGCAAAAGGGACTATGGGTGGATTATAATGAGGCTAGGTGCAAGGATGTCGTTGGTGAATTTTTTTTGGATTGGATAGAGATTGGTTGATTGGATGATAGGCTTGGATAGGATTAATTGGATGATTGGATTTAGATTGGAAGATTGGATTTTGATTAAATGATTGGATTTTGATTGGATGATTAGGTAGGATTGATCGAATAGTTGGAGAATTGGATGAGATTGTTTAGGTAGATTGGATTGGATTGTTTGGATCAATTGGATAAGTTGGATTTGGATTAGATGATGAATTAGCATTGGTTGATTGAAGGGATTCTAGAACCAACTTTGGAAATTACCCTAAGTGATGTAAGGTGTTGGTTGATCGGATTAAAGGATAGATTTGTGGCATCAAATCCACCTCAAGATGGAAATGGATTGATTTTGGCTGATGATGTTGACTTTCAACAATGAATCTGCCTTAGGATAGAAGCAGATTGATTGGGTTGAAGACAATGATTGATATGTAGGATAATGATCAAACTTCAATGCCTTGGTGAATTCAGGTAATAAATTTTAAGGGATTTGAATTGAAAGATGATGAAGGATGCAAACTAAAGGTTTCCTAAAGGTTTCTATATGATGGGGGTGATTTCTAAATGACCTTTTGGAAAGTATAAATGCTTAGATCATAAAAAATGATAAGGATTTTGGTTCTCAATTGGTTTTTGGTTGAATCAAGGAAATAGATTTAATAAACGGTGAAATGATATTACTAGAGAATGGTGGAATGAGATCTCTAGGTAATAAAACAAGTTCCCCAAATGGTGAAATGAGTAACCAGAATGGGAAACAAAAATTTGGAAAGGATGGATGGACGTTTAGAATGGTTCAATGGAGGTTCAGAATGGCTAAATGGAGGTTTTGAATGATCAAATAAAGGTTCAAAATGATTAAACAAAGGTTTGGAATGGTCAAATAGATGTTCAAAGGTTTGGGATGATCAAACAAAGGCTTTGAATAGCTAAACTGAGGTTTTGAATGATCAAACGGAGGTTCAGAATGATTAAACGAAGGTTTTGAATGGTCAAACAAAGGTTTGGAGGTTTGGAATGATGAAACAAAGGCTTTCAACGACTAAATGGAGTGGAATTTACTATTCAGGGGGGGAAGTTCACCCCTCTACAGTAAACTCAAGGGCAAGTCTGCCCCACTGTAGAGCAAGTCAAGGCAGGTCTACCCTACTATAGGGCAGGTAAGGGAAATTTTGTGCCACTATAGGAAATAGAGACTTGGTTTGGATGGAAATGACTATGGAAAAGACTTAAAATGACAACAGTGAGGCTGACTTGTCAAAAAAATTACTAGTTTCTCACAAGAAGACACTTCAAACAAGCAAAATCATATGAATAGTGTTAAGGGTATGGCCAACAAAGGTCTTAATCTAGGATGCACAAGGCTTCTAGGGAGTCCTTGATATACTCTTGGTACATGAGGCACAACTGTGAATACTAGCTCATCACAAGCGTGATTCGAGAACCCCAATGAGATACTGAAAGGCTCAAACTAACTCTTTATGTCTATCTAGGTATCACCCTAGCTTTGACACTCCGCTAGACATGATGTGACTAGATTAGGGTAAAAATTGGGCTCTCCCCCTTTCTATACCCCATTGGTATGTGTGGTTGGGATCGTCCCTTGGGGTGATGAAATCCCCAAGAAAGTCCGTCTAAAAGGAAGGCACTAATTATTTCTAGCTACTCCCTAGGATCACATGAAGTGCAAGGGGAAAGTCAAAGAAAACTAATGTCCCCTTGGGTGACACAAAAATAGTCACAACAAGCAGTAAATTTTACTTTCCCCTAATTAAACTATGTGCCTAGATGAAAACAACAAGGAAAACTTTAAAAATATGAACAAACAAATGGCCCTACAAGCAAGTGCTAGCTATTTTAACCATCATTCTTCATCAATTATGAAAATATGCTACAAAATATTAGCAATAAATCCAACTATACCCACAAAAAAACATGGTTAGGGGGTTAAAACCTGAAAATAGCAAAAAATTGGGACAAAAATGAAGCTAAAATGACTATTTTTACCTTCCAAACTATCCTGTTTAGGGAAGGTCCTCTCCACTATAGTCAAAAATTAGAAAACAACATGAAAAATAGGTCAAGTCCACCCCACTATAGTAAAAAATTAGAAAACAACATGTAAATAGGGCAAGTCTGCCCCACCGTAGTCAAAAATTAGAAAATAGCTTGAAAGTTAGGGCAAGTCCACCTCACTACACTTAGAAATTAGAAAACAACATGTAAATAGAGCAAGTCTGCCCCACTGTAGTGAGAAATTAGAAAATAGCTTGAAAACAAAGGAAATTTTGCCCCACTATAGTTAAAAATCACAAAACAACATGTAAACAGGGCAAGTCCACCCCATTGTAGGCAGAAATCAGAAAACAACCTACAAAGTAGGGCAAGTCTATCCCACTGTAGTCAGAAATCAGAAAACAACATGTAAACAAGGCAAGTCTTCCCCACCATAGTCATAAGTCAGAAAAAAAAATGTAAACAAGGGCTTGTTTGCCCCACTGTAGTAAACCATTAGAAAACATAAAGTAAACTAGGGCGTGTCTACCCTGCTACAATAAACTATTAGAAAATAGAAAGTAAACTAGGGCGTGTCTACTCCACTGCAGTCAAATGTTAGAAATAAAATATAAACTAGGGTGTTTCTACCCCACTACAGTAAGCTGTTAGAAAATAAAATGTAAACTACGGTGTGTCTGCCCCGCTCTAGTAAACTATTAAAAAGCAGAATGTAAACCAGGGAGTGTCTTCCCCATTGCAATAAACTGTTAGAAAAAAAATGTAAACTAGGGCATGTCTGCCCTGCTATAGTCAAATGTTAGAAACAAAATGTAAACCAGGGCATGTCTGTCCCACTACAGTAAACTGCTAGAAAATAAAATGTAAACTAGGGCGTGTCCACCTTGTTGTAGTAAACTGTTAGAAAATAAAATGTAAACTAGGTTGTGTTTTCCCCACTATAGTCAAATGGAGGGTGTATCCAACCGTTTATGGTAAACTGGAGGGTGTGTCCACCCCTCTATAGGGAAAGTCTACCCCTCTACGACCAGTACCTACAAACCAACTTAAGAACAACAAACGTAAAATGAAGGAACCTATTTGTGGGTCACACCAGGCATGCCAGAAATGTGATCCTAATTTATCATATTCTAAATATTAAAAACAACTATTATGCAATAAAAAGAAAAAACACAAGGGACACCTCAAAGATTAGCCTAAGGAATAATAACACAAAGAAATAAGATACAAGAAAATAGAAAATGATTATACCTTCTTTGTGTTGTTGAAATCCCTTGGTTTTCCCTTGATTTTTGAATGCTTGTATGCTCCTTGGATGGCTAGATGCAAGATGAACAATGTGATGTTTTGATGAAGCTACAATGGAAAAATGCAATGCTAATACTAGTGGTTAAGTGACTTGGTTAAATGGCTAAGATAATGCTTGCAAATTGAGTGAGCAATTTAGTAGCATAAGAGTACAAAATGGCTAAGTATTCTAAATTTATTAGAAGAGAGGATATTTATGAAGGAATTTGAATTCTCTAGATAATTCAATGGTTGAGATTAAGCTAACAAAGTCAAGATGAAGGGCTATGGTGAGTTAAGGACTCACAAGCCTTCACATCTTGACATGTGGAGGGTGAAGTGTCCTAAAATGTGATGATGTGTATGTAAGGTGGAATAAGGACAAGTGATGTGGAGGAAGGACACATACCTTGTAAGTACCTTGGGGGATGAGAAGATTTCCTGAAAAAAGAACTTCTTGCCCCCAAGTGAGATTGAAAATTACTTTTCAGGAATTTTAGAATTCCTCAAAAATCTCCATGGGGAATGAGAAAGTAGCTAGGAAAATAAATGTGAGTTAAAAATTCACATGCTTGGAAGAATCTAATGGTTAAGAGGAGGTTTCCAAAAAGGTGAGATTTTGACACGTGGGTGATGTGAGAGGTCAAAAGGTTCTATAAGTTGCATGGAGATAAGGTAAGTCTTGAAAAGATAAAATGTGAATTAAAAATTCACATGGGGAAGAGAGGAACCTAGGGTGAATAAAATGTGAATTAAAAATTCACATGGGAAAGAGAGTCAATGCCAAATATGAGATATGAAAAGGTTGAATAGAAAGGCATGTTAAATGTGGCTAATGACTTTGATTAAGGTTGTGCAAACAAATGATTAAAAAAATTAATAGGGGATTAGAAGCAAGTGGAAAAAGTTGGAGGATGTGACATTAATCCCTAATTAAGGGTGTGCACATCTTAATCATGAATTAATTAAATTAACCTAGATTAGAAGAGAATTATGGAGGATGTGACAAGGAGAGAGAAAATGGAAGAATTAAAAATTGATTTAAAAAGATCAAATGACTAAATTAAATAACTTGACATATTTATTTAATTTAAAGAAGAAGAGGTGTAAGGTAAAATATTTTATTATTTGATTAAATACTTTTAGGAACCTTATACAAAAGATGAAATATTGATTAAATAAATCATTTAATTAATATTAACGAAATAGATGAATAGAGTAGACGATTTGGACCATGTAGGAGTGGTCAAATTTAGATGTCTACAATATCATTTAGGAATTTTATACACCATGCCATTTTTCCACACATCAAAGAATGACTAGGCCTACAACAATTTCCAAGACATGATAAGTCATATAGAGAAACAACTGTAGTTTCATGGAAATGGTTCCAATTTCATGAGGATGGTTTAACAATTATAATTTCTCTTAGTATTCATAACATGTAATTTATATATGCATGTCCCTCAGATAGCTTACTGAATAGGAAGATACATAGGCATATAATAGAATTAATAATCATATATCTTTCTTAAGAGTATTCCATATATAGGATAAGTAGATAAATAAAATAAATTACTATTTTAGCTCTATATCTTTCTAAACATTCTTAAAGTTTCCTTCCATTTACATGGCTTCATTTAGATCATCATCTATAAAGTTATGTTCTAATATTCAACTTAGGCCCTAGATCACTAGAGCATCTACTTATTTTGTGGCATGTAGCTTTCCCCATCTTCAACATAAATAATATTATTTTAATTATTTAATTAAGCATTATTTTTCTTTATTTATAATTTTTTATAATAGAATTGTTCTTCTTTTCTTATATTATGTGATTTGTTCCATAATACTCTAACACCTCACAAAATTCATTTATAATAACTAACCTAATTCTTCTAGATGCAATAATTATAATTTATTTTCATTTGTAAATATTTATAATATAATTATACATTTTATATCCACTTTACTTTAATGGATACATTTTTATATGTAAACTAGTCTCTTCTCAATCACTTAATTTAATTTAATCTTTATAATATAGAAAAAATATTCATGTCAATCATAAAGAGACTTATTCCTAAGAGGTAAACTAAAAAGAATAAATAAACATTAAAAGTAAGATCATGTCTAAAAGCAAAAAAAATACAAGTGCTTGATGTTTTATTTATCATGATGAAACCTCTAAGCATTTATTTCATTAATTAATCTAAATTATAAAGATTTCAAATGATATTATATATATATATATATATATATATATATATATATATATATATATATATATATATATATATATATATATATATATATATATATATATATGTTATTGATTTGAAAAGTATTATAGTTGAAATGGTTGATCCCGATTAGTGATGATGATGAAATGTTTGGGCCAAATTAGACAATAATGTGACATTTACGAATGGGATCCTGGTTGCATGTGGTTTCTTAGTTTAAGAATGATTTCTAGTTTAGATGTATGCAAGTACTCAAATTCCTATAACTTATTATATAAAGATAGAGATTTTAACATCTAAATAATCAGATTATATTTCCATCTAAAATAATTTACACCGAAGGCATATCCAATATGAAAAAGAGAAAGCCATTTTTTAAAATCAATGGTTCACCTTTTAGGAGGAGGCATGGGAGATGATTACATTGATCTCGATCATTTATTTTTCTATTGGATTTTTTTCTCGCTGAGCAGTTGAAACATTCCACCTGAAAATAATATCTATTGAGCAGTTGAAATGTTCGACATGAAAATAATATCTATTTTGCATTTCATTTTTTGTTGAAAATACTACAAACTGTCACATACTGTCAGATCTTCGAAGTAAATCAGATCTCAATCACCTCACCAAATCTTGTGTTGAGATATTTTCCATATCGTCTTTTTGTTTACTATGAATAGATTGCAGTAGCGGCTATAAACATATTGCTTTTGGTGAGCCTCATTTAAAAAAAATTCTATTGTATGATAGTTTCCGAAGTTTTTCCTGGAAATTATACCCATTATTTTCATTGACATGGTTGACAGTAGATTTTGTGTAGAATCTTGAGGTTAGTTACTTGCCATGGTTTCAATGAGTTGTTTTTTTCCCCCCTTAATTTGCAAGCGGCCAAATCTATTTTTGTTGTTTTTTATTTGAAATTTTACACATTATTGCTCACGTTGCTCATGTTAATTGTGAATAGATTGAATTAGCAGTTGTACAAAGAATTTTTTGGTTCATGTTATTTAAAAAAAGACTATGGTGTGATGGGGTTTTTAAAAAATTGCTTGCAAACTCTACCCATTTTTTCTCATCTACATCATTAACAACATGACACAATTTGTGAAAAGTCTTGGGGTTGTTGGAAATAATTCCAACTCTACTGTGCTCTTTCTCTCATCTTCCCACATTGTCCCCTGCTAGCCCATGTGGTAATGTCGTGTCTATCGCAGTCCCACATCCCCTTCTTCTTTCTCATGTGGTTGTGTGGCTGCTCCCGCATTCCCGCAGGTCATTTTTATTTTTCTGCCAGTTGTGCAGTGGAGTCTTTCCTACGGTAGCAAATATCTTTCAACATTTAATGTTTATAGGAGGATATTTATTTTGATTAGATAGTTAAATTTGGGCATATCTTTCAACCTTTAATATGTTTTTGATTCTAATTTAAGATAAAAAATACTTTTCAGTTGACGTGAATTAGAAGTTACAGGGGATGTATTTAATGATAATTAATTCACCTCATTTGCTTGTTGGTGAACTGTTTCATGGTAGTTTCTATGTAATTTTTTTATTATTATTACACAAAGAAGAAGAATTAGTAGTGCTTTGTAGAAGCAAATTTGAGAAAAAGAGCATCAGCTCTTTCTTTTGTGAATTGAAGTATATTTTGAATAACTTCAAACTTAGCAAAAATGGGGAATCCCTTAAGGTTGATCAAAGAAAGTACAAATCATTGATTGTTGGAATGCTATATCTAAATGCTACTAGATGAGATATCATGCATGTAGTTTATCTTATGGCTATATTTCAAGAATATCCTAGATATTCACATGTGGCTAGGATATTTAGATACTTGAAGGACACTCAAAATCATGGCTTTTGGTCTCCTAAGGATACTAACTTCACTCTAAGTGCTTACACAAATATAGATTTGGGATAGTTGTGTCGATGATAAGAAAAGTACAAGTGGTGGTGCATTCCATCTTGGATGTATATTGGTATCATAGATAAGTAAGAAATAAGATTCAATATATTTATATCTACTATAGAGGTTGAGTATATTGCAATATTATCTTGTTGCACACAGGTGTTGCAGATGAGGAAAACATTAAAGGATATTAGAGTAGTGTATGATGAGCCTATTTTTATCTTTTGTGACAATATAAGTGCAATAAATATTTAAAAGAATCTAGTTATGGATTCAAGGATAAAATATATTTCAATTAGATATCACTTTCAAAGAGAGAAGGTTGTGGAGAATGAAGTGAAGCTTGAATATATGCCTACAAAGGATCAGTTTGTTGACGTATTGACTAACACTCTTCCTAGGTATACTTCTGAGTATCTATGGGAGAATTTGGGGGTCATTGCCCCTCCTTCTTTGACATAGATGCACAAGGAGACGTATCAATACAATGCATCTAAAGATTCATTCTTTTTTTGGACTAATATTGGTGGCTACCTCTCGTGGAGAGTAGGTAGTGGCATTAAAGATTATTGTAGTCAAAAGAATGTGTATTGTCATTATACAGTGCTTTTTGATATGATACATTTTGGTGTGTGCTCCTAAGGGTGAGTATTCAGAGAAGTAAAACAAAGGTGATGTACAAAAGTCATAAGTAAGTTGTTTGATGTTAAAGGAAAAACAAATACAATTATTATCTCATTTTCCATTAATTTCAAAGGGGGTGAGAGAAACATGTGAAAAAGTATAAGTAATAAGGGAGAGAGAAATTCATATGGAATTAAGAAACAATCCACTCAACAAGAGAGAAACAAGTAAAGAAGGAAAGCTATAAAAGAGAGAACAATGTGAAAAGGATAACTTATTAAGAGGGAGAAGTAATATAAAGAGTTTTAGAGTGTTATTATTTAGAGCTATTATGTCTTTGATGGTTTTTCACAACATGTGTTATCATCAATGACAAAGGGGGATATTGTTGCAAGTATGAGAATTTGGTTTTGTCATTGATGTAAACAAGTCTTTGTTATCAATGATTTCTATAGTTTAGTGAGATTGTTGTGAGAGTATGAGTAGTCAATGCTTTGATTAGTTGCATTGTGTTGCTATTAGTAAAGTACTAGTGTTAGCCTCTAGTGTTTCCTTGATAATATTTTGTTTATGGATGAGGAAGTAATGAAGATGATGAGGATGTGTCTATAGGGCTTGGTTTCCAAGTGATTTTGATAAAATTTGATAAAAAGATGAAACAATGTGTTGCAATAATAATTTGAGAAACAAATTTATCTTCTAATTTTTCTTTACATTTTTTCTAGGTTAAAGATCTACTTGTTCTATTTGGATATGTTAATGAGAGTTGTTTAGAGGTGTTTTATTCAATATTTTTTGTTCTAGATCAATGTAAAAAAGAAGTTGTGTTCACCGTTGTGTAACTATGTATTGCGGAGGTGTCTTAGAGAAATGGTTTTTCTCTGTGTTCTCCATAGTTATATTTTAGGTTTTGTGATTCTTAAGGTGTTTTGATGGTGTTAGTAGTTTACCTCAATCAATAGGAATGGATTTTGATGCTTGGAAATATGGTGTTTAAAGTAATAGTGTAATGAAAAGTAGTTTGAGTGTACTAAGTGTGTGCTCTTTAGGTGGAAGTTGTTGTGAAGGAGTTTACTAGATTTTAGGGTGTTCATGGAATATTACAGATCATGTTTGAGCATGGTGTTTGGTTTGTAGGTTGTCCTTGTATTTGAGGAAGCGTTTACACTTAAAATTTTATTGGTGTTTACATGGGTAAATGTCGACCTAGTGTTTACACTACATGTGAAGGTTAAATATTGTTTGTGGGAGTATCTAGTTGAGTAGTGTTGTTGATTTGGATCCCAATCAAGTTTTGATGTGGTCCAAATTCACTTCTATTAGCCACAAAAGTGTTTTGGCGCTAAAATAATTTGAATTTTCATTTTTTAGGTGCATAGCCAACCTTGGAGAGGGTTTCAAGGTTGAGGACGGTGATCCCACAAAGATGGTTTATAATTTCTAGGCGATTCTAATTTTTTTCTGAAATCACGTACTTTTATAAAATACAATGATTTAAGCCTTGAAATTTTTCATTTAAATCATTCCAATTGAAGAGGGTTTCATCAAACTACCTTATATCAAACCCCCTTGGATAGAACCATGCTAGTTTCAAACCCTAAGTATAACAAAACCTCCTTTACACCTATCAAAATTTTGATGAAAAACCACTTTTGATTTGTCTTTCGGGGGATCAAATGAATTCATTTTTATTTATTTTTAAGTATGTAATCCTTATTAAAAACTTCCTAAAAAGTATGATTTCAAATAATTTTAATTTAATTATTATATTTATTTTTTATTTCTTGTGAACGTAGGTTTTTCATCGAAAATCCAGCTTTGTGTTTTGCTCATGTGGAAGAATAGAAAATTATAAAAAAAAAACTAAAAAATATGAGTGTACTAAATATTGAAGTCTTTGATCCAAAAAAATAAAATGAATTGAATAAAAAACTATGAAACCAATTGGAAGCACTAAATATCATAGTTACAAATATAAATTCAAAAAAATAGAATTTTATCCTTCATGGAAAAAAAGTTGTGTTATACGGTGAACATCACTCCTTAAAAATAGTGTTTACTGAAAGTAACTAGTTTTCAAAGGAGATGGAAAAAGAAGTGCAATATAATTCCAAAATTTTTGAAAAAATATATTTAGAATCTACAAACAAAATGACATAAATCACTACTTTTCGTCATCTTCAAATTCCTAATATTCGCTATAGGTGCCTGAAAGTGAAGATTTAGTTAGAAAAAAATAGTTTAGTGTCTAGTTTGGCCACAAATTGAAAACTAGCATTGTAGGATCATGTAGGACAATACAAGTATGAGTTGAGTTGTTGAAGGAGGTTAAGATAGATGTGTAAGATGCGAATGATGCAAAGTGAAAAGTTGTAGAGTGCAAAATTGAGTAATGTAGTGTGAGCTTTCATTTGCTAGTTTATTGGATGTAGTAAGAAAAAGGTGGCTACAATTCTTCAATTAGAATATGACAGTGTTAAATTCATTGCGTTGGATTTCTTTTTGCATTGAGATTATTTTCTATATGTAACATTTCTTCTCTATATTCTTTTCTATTCTAGCAGTGAGCCTTCCTTCTCTAGGAAGTGAGCCCTCTGATAGTGAGCCCTTTTAGATTCAATATTGATATTAATTATATTGTAAGCTAATCTTCACTTTGGTTTTTCCCTTCTCGGGGTTTCCATGTAAATCTAGTGTTCTCTTGTGTATGGTTTTTAGTTGTTTAAGTTTTTCTTATTGCAATTTCATGCTAATTCATCATTAAAAGTTTTAAGTGTTAAATGAATGAATGAATGTTAATGAGGATTTTGAAGTTTTAAGGTACAACTGATTCACTCCCCACTCAATTTTATTGCACATTAAATAGGCTTGACTTGGGAGGAATACTTTAAAGTTGCAAAGATTCTATGTTAGGTTGAGGTGTTGAAGTGGAAGGATTTTCAAGATTGGCCTCTATGGGGTTCTAAGGAGGAGTGTGAATAATTATCACATATTTTGGCTTGTTAAACCCATACTTCCTTCTAGAGGAATGATATTTTTTCTTTGTGTCTCAATCCTAGAGTTTTTTACTCGATGGTTGTTTGGTATCATGAACTAGATAGGAAAAAATATGGATGGGAGGATGTTCCTTGACTAGATTATGTGTGGAATAAGTTTGCATGGCCTAAATGAAACTTTTTTATTTTGGTTTTTGACTCATAGCAAGTTTCTCACTTGGGATAATCTTTAGAAGAGAGGATTTCATGGGCCTTCCAATCTGGTTCTATGTGGGTGTAGTGAAGAGTCTTCTTCACATTTTTTACCTTAGTATAGCTATTCTAGGATTATTTGGCACCATTAGTGAGAGATTTGGAGGAAAACTTGTTTGCATGCTTCATGTTTTGAATTTTGGGAGACCTTTTTCCAAGATTTTTTATCTTCAAGTGGCATCAAGTATAGGACCTTCTTGCATTCTTTAGCAGACCTAGTTTGAGAGGAATCGTAGGGCCTTTAAGGGAGAGGTTCTAGCTTCTCATCAAATTTAACAGTAGGATCTTTACATGATTCAAGAAAATATCCAAACTAGGTGTGAGGTGGATATTCCTCTAGAGGCTGGTGAGTTTTGGGTAATACAATGGTTGGATTTAGCTACTAGACGCTCAAGGAAGTCTTGTTCTAGTGGCAAGAAACCTTCTAGCAAGAAGATTCAACAAGATTGTAAATGGTCACTGCCTCTTGTGGGTGTCTTGAAGATTACTATTGATGGTTCTTCAAGAGGAAATCTTGGTTCTGTTAGAGTTGGTTGTGATGGTAGAGATAATTGAGGATCTTTCATCTTCTTATTTTCCATTTTTGAAGGGAAAAAAACTATAGTGTAGAAAAATGTATCCCTTTCCATTTTCACACTTTTTTTGTGCTCTCTTAATTAAAATGGACTTAATAGTGCCTTAATTTAGTGTTGAAAAATGTGTCAATTTACATTTTAACACTTGTTTGGGCATCTTAATTAATTTGGACTTAATTATTCATTAATAATCCCTTTTATTCATCTACAAGCCTAATAAATTACATTTTATGAAGGAGAAACCCAACAATAATTACTTCCAATACATAAAAATTTACCTTGAGCAATGTGGGTTACAAGAAGAGGGACCTAGGACCCATTTCCACATGGGTGAATGGGTCTTCCCTAGGCCTTTGAACCTAAATTTAAAATATGTTTTTGGTGGTATATTAAGGTTCCCAAATCCATATTTCAATGTTTTCTTGTAATATTTGAATATTGTAAATTAAGGATACATATAAATACAAGGTTACTTCAATAAGTTTCACATAGAAATTTTATGAGATTTCAAGAGAAATTTTACAAGAGAAAATTTGATGATGAAGAGCATTCAAGAATACAATTATCAAAGGTTTATTGCAACATTTAAGATCCAATCATCATATCAAATTTTCCTTGCATCATGCATGTTTTTGGAGCTAACATTGTGATGTAGGTTTCAAGATCATGTTTAAGCATTTAATGCATTATGTCAGATATCGAGATCCCCATCCATTGAAGCTAGCTGATGGAAGTAGTAGACCTTCTAAGATTGACATTAAAAAGGTTCATTCAAGGGTTTTTTGATTGGTAACATAGAATTGTTCATTCTCCATTCCCTCTTTCATCATTTATTTCAATTCAAGGTTTGATTAGCAAAATGGAGTTTGACCAAGGAAAACCCCCATTCATAGAAAAAGAAACAAGTTTTATCTCATGTGTTTTTGATTGAATATTTAGGTTGAAGAATTATTGAAGACCTTTTGAAGTGTAAGATTTGAAAAGTTGTAAAATTTTCAAAAGTTTTCAAATTTGATGTCAAATCACAAAATCTAACCTATAGATCTAATTTCTAACTTTTTGAGACTAAAACCTAGAAAAATATAAAGGTATGGATCAACATCAGAGGGTCCTGAAATATTTATAAAAAGCTTGAAAAAAGACTCATTCACCCATGTGTGAATGAGTCCCTGATAGCTTTCGAAAAGTCATATTTGGTGACTGGTAAAAATTATTCTACCCTTCTTAGATCTGCAATTAGTTTTCTATTTCTACTAATAATGAGTTTGATATTGTTATTTCAAGTTTGAATTGGCATAATTACGTTGATTTTCTATTTTTAGTCTTTCTCCCAAAAGTGTTGTTTGAACCTAATCCCCCGTCGTCAAAGCATAATGAAATATATAGATTCTCACATTGAGCTTATTCACCTAAGGGTAGTTAGTCAGTTCTTGTAGTCAATTCTTTGTGGGCATCTTATTTCCTAATGAAATAAAGGGAAATAAGTTCATCATAACCACCTTGTTATCATTTCATATTGATAGGTAAACCTCATTTTTTGGTGTTTCATTTTGGTGAACCTAACTTTTGAGCATCATAACATTTTGGTTTTGGAATCCATTTTCAACCCTAGATCTAGGATTTCCATTACTTTGCATTGCATTGATTTGAATATCAATTAGGGTTATTTTCTTGCATTAGTTTGAATCTCATTTAGGGTTTTAGGTTTTCATTTTTTTTCACTCTTTAGAATATAGAAAATTCAAAAATCTCAGTTATTTTTCTTATTGTTTACATAGCATTGCATAATCTGTCATTTACATCAGAAAATTGAATCAGAATTGTATCTCAAGTTAGGTCTTTTTGATTTCCATTTGACATCATTCTACACTTTCATTTAGATCTAATTTTCTAGAAATTTTAAATTGTAACCACTTGTTTGAAACTATAATCTAAAAGACCATAGAAATCAACTCAAAAATTTGTAAATTAATTTTAAAAACCCTGAAGTGAGACCCATTCAACCATGGGTGAACTAGTCATTGATCATGGATTTTTATGCATTTTTTAGCATCAAAAACACTATTTAATCATTTTTTATTCTTGCATTCAATTTGTTGTTTTAGTTTCCAAAAAAAATATTTTCCAAAATCATTCATATTAAGATTAATTTTTAAAATACAATGCATTTTTTGAATTCAAAATTGCATTTAAATAACATCACTTTTAGGATTTTGTAGGACATAATTAGAATTTTATCTTGTTTTGAATTTTAAAATTAGTTTTGCATAATTGCATTACACTTTACAATCTAGGATATTTGATTTTATTTTACCTATTCTCCATTTTGGGTGCACCTTGGGTTTGTGAAAATTGTAAGAACTTCAGAACTTGGTGTCCTATTTCTAATACTATCGTGAGATGTAGTTTGAGACTCATGTCATCATGTGATACATTGATCACTTGTCATGGATCTGTGGATTTATATCTCTTTCACTCATAGTGTTGACACTAGTCAACCCACTATGGACCATACCCTTGACGCTTCATTTTTTATGACCTCCTTATAAAAAACTAATGTGACTAATGTTGAATCAAAGACTACTAATGTCCCTAAAGATAAGCTTAGAAGAATGGATGAAGAGTTAGAGAAATTATAAACTTTTTTCAGTTTTGAATACATCACTGGTAATGTGGTTCTTATCATAGATAACATGAGGAAAATAATTGATAATGAATTGTGAATATAAGTTGTGCATAGCTTAAATCACGTCATTACAAAAAAATTTCCTACAATGACTAGTTGTGCTCAAGCTTTGGGGTATCCTCAAAGTCAAGGTGGAAATTCAATTCCCCCTTCCACAACCATAACCTCTATTTCGACATATGCTAATCCAACTATTACTACAACCATACAACCTACTGAGAATTTCCACACTACCTCAAATATTTCCACTAGGAATCCCTCTAGCTTTATGCATCCAAAATTCATATCTCCTCACCCATCCCCCCTCAGAAATTTACAATTCACTTGTCCTCCAAACAAATATACACCTCCACCATATTCAGCTCCATCTCAAACCACAAACAATGATCCATTCCTTAACCAGTTCTTGCAAAGTTTCTCATCCCTCCAACAATAAATTGCTACATTAAAACAAAATCAAAATGGATAACCTTCACAATATATCAAAACAAACCCCTTATCCTTGGAGATGTTGAGAACACAAATTCCAAAAGGTACAAAGATTCCTATATTTTAGAAATATCATAAAAAATGAGAGCTTTTAGACATGTTTCTACATACACAGCCTTATGTACTGACTTCATTTTTGAGGATAAACACTTGGGTAAACTCTTCCCTAGATCCTTGAAAGACGTTGCCTTGGAATGGTTTTTTTCCTTATCAAATAATTCAATACATTCATTTAATGAACTTATTTATTCCTTCCTTAATCATGTATAGGTCCACATGGGGCCTAAGATGACATGAGCAAATTTAATGAGATGTAAGAAAAAATATGATGAAAAGCTCACCAAATTTATCACCTGTTATGAATTTTTTTATTCGTGAATTAACATTAAGATTCCCAATATTGGTCATTAATGAATGTTCATTGAGAATTTACAAAATAAACTTCAAGATAATATTGGGATGATGAAATTTCCCTCCTTCACATAGTTGTGTACTATCCTTCGTGATTACAAAAATTTGGTTAGTAGTCATGAAGTGAAAAAACCCTCTATCCATCCTAAAAAATATGAATCCATGCCTCAAAATAACTATCAACCATTCAAGAAGGGTATGTGCAGGATCATCATGGATAAAAAAATCCCTTAAGTGGCAAAAAAATCAAAAAAATCAGAGTTAGGAAACTTGACGTAAAAATTTGAATAAGCTATCTATATTATTTCAAAAATATGTAAAAATAGAATCTATAGAAAATTGAATGTAGTTTCTAAACTACTAGGTTTGTTTAAAAGAAAAATCTATTTGGTGAAAATTTGAAAATTGGTTTAGTAGTACCTAAATTTTTAGGGAAAAAAATGAAGTAGGTGTATATCTGACCACCCTAACCACAATAAAATGATAATATTTTTTTTATAAGATTTTAGATATAAGTAGAGGACTCATGTCCTAATGTGATGCATATTTTTTTGTAATTTTTTTCCAAGTAATCAATTAATTGTGAATTTTTTATTACAATTTTTAAAAAATATTAAAAACTCGTATGCTTGACTACCTTAGCTTGGTCAAAAATTCATGAAGTTATTTTTTTCTTTTTTTAATCCTATAGTATGTGAAGCATAGAATCTGGCACATGTTTTGGGTTCAAAAATTGTGATACCATTTGAAAGCTATAGATGTTTTTCAATCAGTCTATCAATCAGGACTTTAGTCATAATTTGAATAGAAAATGAATAATAATGACTTATTAAATTCAAAGTAAAGGATAATTTATATTGGTGGAAAGTTGATAATCTCCTTTAAAAACCCTTTTCGTTTCATTAATTTTTGGTAAAGAAAAGGTCATCAGCCACATACCCATCATATTGCCACTTTTTGGCCCATCATGATCTTGCACATACCCAGAAATAAAATGAGGGATTTTTACAACTTAATCCTTGTCAACAAACTCAAAAATTTTACACCTAAGTGGGTGCTATATAGATGAAAAATCCATAAACATTTGGGGATAGAAATACAAAATTTACCCCTCTACCTAATACCCTTTATAACACCATATTGTGGCTCTTAAATAAGAACTTAATTTCCTTACCCCTTGTTAGAGCTCTAGATCCTACTAAGCCTTTACCTCCAAACTATAGACAAAATGCCTATTACCATTTTCACTAAAAAAATGGACATGATATAGAATATTGTAAGCATCTTAAACATAATGTGCAAGACCTCATTGATTCTAATCAAATTCAAATTAGTGGTTTTAATGATCAAGGTAACAAGTTTGTAGCTCCTCCTAACCAAAACATGCAAATATTTACTAATCCTATGCCAAATCATAACATCTCCTTTGTCAAATCTAGTGAAACTAAGAATGATGTGATGAATGTTAACATGGATGGTGAAAAAATGAAAGGAAATGGGGTATGTGCAGGATCATGATGGGCCAAAAAGTGGCAATATGATGGTTATTTGTGGGGTATGTGGCTGGTGACTTTTTTATTACCCAAAATTGATGAAATGAAAAGGGTTTTTAAAGGAGATTCTCAGCTTTCCAACAATATAAATTATGTTGTACTTTAAATTTAGTAAATAATTATTATTCATTTTCTACTTGAATTATGAATAAAGTGTTGATTGATAGGCTAATTGAAAAACATCTATAGAGTTCAAACAGTATCACATTTTTTCAATCCAAAACATGCGCCACATTCTATGCTTCACATACTATAGGATTAAAAAAAGAAAAAATGAATTTCATGAAGTTTTGACCAAGTTAAGGTGGTCAGACAGGTGCGTTTTTTATATTTTTTAAAAGTTGTAATAAAAAATTCATAATTAATTATTTACTTGGAAAAAAATTACAAAAAAATGTGCATCACATCCGGACATGAGTCTTCTACTTATGTCTAAAATATTATAAAAAAATATTATCATTTTATTTTATGGTGTGGTTAGGGTGGTCAGACAGACACCTACTTCTTATTTTTTCCCTGAAATTTAAGTACTATTGCATTGAAATTTCAAATTTTCACCAAATATATTTTTAAAAAATAAAAAATAAACCTAGTAGTTTAGAAACTACGTTCAATTTTCTACAGATTCCATTTTTACATATTTTTGAAATAATATAGATAGCTTATTCAATTTTTTACATCAAGTTGCCTTACTTTGATTTTTCTGAATTTTTTGCCACTTAAGGGCCTATTTTTTCCATGATGATCCTGCACATACGCAATGAGGAAAGTTCTATGGATAAGATAGTTGCAACCATTTAAATTCAACCTCATAAAGGCCAAACCAAAATTCCCCTTGACATTGATTTCTCACAACATGACATAATCTAACATGCACCTGATGGCCATCTTTACATAGCTTGAAGAATCAATGACAAGCGTACTAATGAGATATTAATTGATCCTATTTGTGTAGAGAATGTGATCACTAGAGAATTCTTGTTTGTGCATGATATTTATCAAGATACTTATGAAAACCTAAATGCATGGATCAAAGCACATAATGGCTATGCTTGCACTATGATAGGTTTGATAACTCTTCCTTTAAAAGTTGGATAGAAAATATTAATTGTCTCATTCTCCATCATCCCGTCATTAGGCCAATTTCATGTGAATTTAGGCTACCCATGGCTTTTCTCCATAAAATTTATCACGTCAATAGTACATAGATGTTTAAAGTTTCTATTTAGTAATGAGATCTTTACGACACACCATAGTGGCTTTAATATTATGTCTTCCCATGGGAATTTCTCATTAAATTTATTTTGGGTCAAACCTATGGAACTTATTAGACCTCGTGAGGACTTCTTTTTCAAATCCTATCAAAATTTTAAGGTAAAACACATAGCAGAATTATCCCTTTGTAATATGCCTCAACCCACGATTGAGCCTCCTATCCTTCATGCGAAAAATATTGAACCATATCCTCTTCCAAGTAACAAATACAAAACTATGACCAATCCTTCACCCATTTCCTATAAGAGAACACGAGATAACCGAATAAGTCTCGTTGTGCCTCCAAAATCAAACAAGTTTATAAACCTAAAGAGAAAGTGTTTGAACAACCTACCATGCTTCCTTCTATTCCTCCCTTAAGGGAAAAAAATAAACCTATGGTTGATAAACTCACTCCTACATATAATCACAACTTTAAAACTGAACAAAAAGAAACAAACATGCTAGAGACCATATGTGTAGACGTCATTCTATTGCTAATTTGTTACAAGAAAAAGAAGAGGAAAACTTATAAAATCAATATCCAAACTTACCTCAAGAAATGAATGATGATTCTCCACATTTTCTTAAACAAGAAAATCCTATATAGATTTGAACAGAACAAGAATAAGCACCTTCTATGGATATTATCATTGAACCTTTTGTTATGATAAATTTGGATGATGATAATGAAATTGCAAAATTTTATGAGGAAGTACATAAAGGGTTAAATTTATTATTTTTCTCTTCCATGACCTTAAATGATAACAACTGTGATGATCCTCCATCAAAGATTGATTCACCACATGTTGAGCTTGGTGATTGTCCTAGTTTGGCACTTGTTGTTGTCCCTTTGGCTAGTTGTATGCATTTCACATATGATGAACAAGATTGGGATGTAGACAACCTGCTATAGGTTGACTCACATGTTCCTTAATTGTCTTTTATTCCTTTTCTTTTTTATGTTCTTTGTGTTATTGCATGTGTGTAATGTGATCTTCATATTGTTTTGTTTGGCATGTCTTTATGTTCATTCCTCTATTTGTATCTACATTATTCTATATTTCGTAAACCTTTATGTTTTATTTTATCTTGTGTTTTCCTTTGGGGGATGACAAAAGGAATCAAGACATTTAGGTCTCTTCCAAGTTCACCTAAAATATGTTTCTTTGTTTTCTCTCTCTATGTCTTTCTTTCCGTTCCATGAGTTATTTGGTGAATGATGAAATTTTCAAGCTCTATACTATCATTGTAGGAAAGAAATACGTTGATCCCAAATCCATGGATCCTTTATGTGTTATTTTTGGATTTTATTTGGGGGCAACCACTTTTCATGATGTATCTTCATTTTGAAACATATGCTTGACATAGGGATTTCCAAGTAAGCTCTCATGTCTTTATTGTGTATCATTTACTACTTTAACATAATTGCTCAAAACATTGTGTTTATAAATTTCTTTAAATTGGGGGCATACATTGGTATTATCATTTTGAATTTTTTGACTATACCTTTTGTTTTATAGTGTGGTCTTCTTACTTCATGTGACGTGTCTTCTACTTGGTGGTGTCATTCGGTTTGATTTCCAACAAGAGTGTCACCTTTCTTTGCATACAAAATTCCTCTTAGTGGTGATGCTACACATTGTATTCACTAAGTTGTGAATCTATTATCCTAGACTTTTCCTCTTTTGGAGATATTAGGCACAATGTTTTGAGGGGACCTTACATGAACTAACCAAAACCCATTTGAATATGTCTTATCCTATTTTTATTTATTTTTATGTGTTTAGGATAACACAACTTTCTAACCTTGTGAAGCTTGAAGCTACAACCCTTTTTCAAGGCCACCAAGGATAAAAAACATTGCTTGCTAGAAGAGCCATTTTTGTTCATAAGAGTTTAGCGTACCACAACTTGGTAAGTCTTATGAAGCTCAAAGTTCATATTGCGTGGTTCCTTAATAAATTTATTGTAGGTAGAACTTTTGTATGGTTATGGGAGCCTAATAATATTCTTTTTTTTTCCACTTTTGGGGGATCACATAGTGGACAATTGATTTCACTAGCCCATGTGAGCATGCATTATTGTTTGCATAGTGGACAACGAGTTCCACTTGTAAACATTTTTGGATAAAAAACTAAGGCTTGATCCACATCGAGTTGGAAAAATAGTCAAGGATTGATCCACCCCTTTTTCTTTTTCTTTTTTTCTTTAGTATTGACATTGTATGATTGAGTATCTTGTCATTGATGCATATAAATCTTTAGGCATGTGTCCCCTTGTGCCTTTGTTGGTTTTTCCATGAGATCTTAGATCTTGGGGGCTTGATCATCCTCCTTTCCCTTTTTCATCTTATCCTTCCAATTATTGTATAATTAGACCTCTCTTGATTGTCTACTTTATTGTGAGTTTCATACAGGGTTATCCTATAACTAAAGTGGGGCTAAATGTAGTGTAAAAAATGTATCCCTTTATATGTTCACACTTTGTTTGGGACCTCACTATTAAAATGGACTTAATAATGCCTTAACTTTGTGTTAAAAAATGTATCCCTTTACATTTTAACACTTTTTTTTGCTCTCTTAATTAAATTAGACTTAATTATGCCTTAAAATCCCTTTTATGCATCTAGAAGCTTAATAAATTATATTTTTTGAAGGGGAAACCCAATGATAGTTAATGCCAATACATAACTCAACTGTAGATTTTTGGCACTCAAGGACTCTCTAACTCTTCCAGGGGTTTTCACCTAAAAGGAGAGAGTAGGGCCAAAAATGCTAAGGGGTTCATTCAAATTATGCAATGTATGATGTTGTTTAAGCTAAATAAAGTGAACTTAATACAATTGAGTGATATAAATGACTGAATTTGAATGCAAAACTAAAGATTTAAGCTATGCTAGAAAACATAATGTAATATGCAAAGAATGACCTATGAATGAATAAATGCAAGATACAAAGACATAAGCTGAAGCAGTGTGCACCTAGAGGTCTAAAGGAGAGTCTAGAATCTTTGGAATGTTGTTTGGAATCATAGAAAATCAATAGTGGGAATCATTCAACCGGGGTGGCGAATTAGTCCTATTTTTGGTGAAAACTATCAGGAACCAATTTCTGACTATCAGGAACCATTTTTTGACTGTTGAGAATGATAATATGAAAAAACCTAGATTTTCAGCCTTAAGGTGGGACTCATTCGCCACTAGTGGTGAATCCGTCCTCTCCCTAAATTATAAGAAATCAAGGTTCAACTCTGCAACACTAGATCTAGAAATGTCTTCTTGTAGGGTTTCTGAAGTCAATTCTGTAGGAAACAAATGGAATACCTTCTCCAAACTTGAAATATGGTTGATTTGACTTGAAGCACCTAGTTTACTTGTTGAACACTCTTCAACACCTAAATAATTTTTTAAATCTACACACAAAATTCTACAAACATATAATCAAGAGGGGGAAAATGATTGAGGGTTAGCTAATAGGGGTTTGCCTTGGTCAAACCCCACTTTGTTAATCAAATCCTTAATGAAATAATGAAATAAAAGAAAATGATAAAAAAATAACATGAAAATGCTATCAACTTACCAAGCCCTTGATGAAAATCTAAAGATATGCAAATGGATTCTCTTGAGTGCTTGATTTATGCTTGATTTGATGTTGTAAAGTGCTTGAATACTTGAATGTGATTTGTGATTGTAGGAGATTGAATACTTGAATAAATGCATATTGAAATGGATGTAAAATATATTATTTATACATTCTTGTGCCTTAGTAACCTATTAATATCCAAACTGTTGATTTTGGCTCTCTAGGACTTCTTTATCTCTTCTAGGGTTTTTCACCTAAAAGGAGAGAGGTAGGGCCAAAAATGCAAACTAGTTCATTGAAATAATGTTATGTGCAATGTTGTCTAAACTAAATGAAGTAAACTAAATGCAATTGAGTTATTTAAATGAATGAATATGAATTCAAAACTAAGATTTGAACTATGTTTGAAAACACACATTGATATGCCAACAATGAACTAAATGAAGAAATGATGCATAACAGAAAGAAATGAGATGAACCAAAGTGCACCTAGGAAATGTTTGATGAATATGGAATGTTGTGGATGTTGACTGAAATCACTGAATTTCCACAATGGAACTCTTTGGCCTAGGGTGGAAAATTAGTCCTCCTACTGGTGAAAAAGTGTCAAAAACTGGTTTCTGACTGTCGAGATCTGGAATCTGACAAAATTTAGATTTTTTAGTCCTAAGGTGGGACTCATTTGCCACTAGTGGTGAATCAATCCTCCCAATTTTTTGAAAAAATTAGGATAAAACTTTGTAACACCATATCTGAAAATCTCTTATTGTCAGGTTGTCAAAGTCAATTTTGTAGGGAATGAACAAAAAACCTTCTCCAAGCTTGAAATATGAATGGGTTGACTTGAAGTACCTAGTTGACTTGTTTACCAATCTTCAACACCAAAAATCTTGTTAAATTTGCACACCTAGGTCTGCAAATGCACATGCAATAGGGGGAAAATGGTTGAGGGTTAGCAAATAGGGATTTCCCTTGGTCAAACCCCACTTTTAGTAATCAAACCGTTAATGAAACAATGAAATAAAAGAGAATGATAAACTAATAACATGCAATAGCTATCAATTTACCAAACCTTTGATAATGCAAATCTGAAGTAATGTCAATGGATGCTCCAAAGTACTTGAATATTGCTTGAATTGATATTATAAAATGCTTGAATGAGTAAGGAGATGTAAAATGAGGCAAAAATCACTTATTATACACACTTGTACCTTAGTTAATCATTCATACCTCATCAATGGGCAACAACAAGTTCTTTTGAATAAAAACCTGAAAGGAAAATTTTTAAAAAATTGAATTTGGAGCCAAGGGGGACTCATTTGCTACCCATGGTGAATGTGTCCCACCTAGGACCTAAAAATATGTGTTGGGATTTAGGTTGTATTTAATGTTGTTTTTCGGGTTAACATTCAAAAGTACAATTAATTAAAGCATATGAGGGCATAAAGGTGTCAAATAAAGCATGCAAAAGGGATAAATAGTGAAGATGTGCCAAGAAAAGCATGAAATCTTGTTACAATACTTCACAACACTTCAATATAGGACTTACTAATGAATAAAAAGGTGATTTTTTAGGTGAATTACAATAAATAGTCTAGAAGAATGTAGAAATGTCTTACAACAGTTCACAACACCTTCACAAGATGACATTATCTTAATGTTAGTACCTAAATATGCATGTTCAAGCTATGTTACAACATAAAATCAAAGAAAAATAGATCAAAAATTATGAAATAGGACCTAAAAGGCCATGAAAATGACAATGGACCATTTTTCTATGGCACATTTAGCCCCCACTTTAGTGAGAGGATGAGCCTACTTCAAACTCACACTAAAGTAGCCATGAACATCGAGAGGAGGGTTCAAATTGACTAATGTTAGCAAGATGGAATGACAACAATTAAGAGAGATGATCAAGTCCCTGAGATGATGATCCCATGGAAAACTAAGAATAAGAACAAAGGAACACACAAGTGTTGAAATGAAATAATTAAATGAAGCTTTGATCATCAATCCAACTAGTTGTGGATTAGATCTAGGCTAATTGTTTGAAAAAGAGAATGTGTACTCACTCTGGGGTGACATAACACATAACAGTCTGTTGCATGAGAAGGCCCAAATATACTCACTCTGGGGCCATGAAACTTCTAGTCATCCACAAGGTGAGAAAGCCCAAAAGGTAAGATACATACGCTAGTTGGTATGCACTCACAAATGCAAAGGTGGCTATGGGGAAAAATCATGTTGCTAGGTGGGCTTCCCACTCAACCATATTAAAGTTACACCTACTAATAACTTTAACAAGGCACCACAAGAAAAAAATTCCTAAAAAAAAATAAAGGTACCACAAACATGCAAGTTGTGTTATACAAGGTGTCACAAGATGCAAAAATGTAAACATGTAAAGTGGACACGTGTAGGATCATCATGGAATAAATGGGCCCTTAAGTGGCAAAAAATTCAGAAAAATCAGAGTTAGGAAACTTGATGTAAAAAATTGAATAAGTTATCTATATTATTTCAAAAATGTTTAAGAATAGAATCTGTAGAAAATTGAATGTAGTTTCTAAAAAACTATGTTTATTTATTTTTTTAAAAATCTATATGGTGAAAATTTGAAATTTCAATGTAGTAGTACTTAAATTTAAGGGAAAAAATAAGTAGGTGTCTGTGTGATCACCCTAATCACAATAAAATGATAATATTTTTTTATAAAATTTTAGATATAGGTAGAGGACTCATGTCCCAATGTGATGCATATTTTTTTGTAATTCTTTTCCAAGTAAATAATTAATTATGAATTTTTTATTACAACTTTTAAAAATATAAAAACTTGTATGTCTAACCACCTTAACTTGGTCAAAACTTGATGAAATTCAATTTTTCTTTTTTTAATGCTATAGTATGTTAAGCATAGAATGTGACGCTTGTTTTGGATTCAAAAAATGTTATACAATTTGAAAGCTATATATGTTTTTCAATCAACCTATCAATCAAGACTTTAGTCATAATTCAAATAGAAAATAAATAATAATAATTTATTAAATTCAAAATAAAGCATAATTTATATTGGTGGGAAGCTAAGAATCTCCTTTAAAAACCCTTTTTGTTTCATCAATTTTGAGTAAAAAAATGTCTTCAGCCACATACCCTATATATACCCATCATATTGCCACTTTTTGGCCCATCATTATCATGCACATAACCAACTGTAAAATATAAAGTGTTAAGTGTAAAATGTTCAAAGGAGTCTTGTTCAGTTCATGCAAGGTCAGTCACTTAGTGAATATTGTGTCTAATGTCTCCAAGAGAGGACCAATCAAAGAATAGTATATTCACAACTTAGGGGATGTAGTGCGTCACATCAAGCCACCAAGAGGAATGTAATATTCTAAGATAGATCACACTTATAAAGTACATTGCACCAAATGTCATCCAGAAAGTGACAAACGCATTATATAAATGGCAAGGCTACACTAGGAACCAAGAATGTAAATAAATTATGGTAATGTATGCCACCCACTATAAAGGAATTGCTACAGATCATTCTATGAGAAATTACTTTAAAGTAGAGAAGAAAAGATAAAGAAAACAAGACACGAGAGCCAACTTGGAAATCCCTATGCCAAATCATATGTTTTGAAGTTAGGCCGCATCATGTCAAGGAAATTGAAAAACAAAGAGAGGGATTTTCTCCTAGAAAAGAAATCAAACCAAACACATAAGGGATATATGGATTTGAGGTAAGTATGTTCATTGTTGCAATGTGTTTCTGAAAGAACTCGAAACTGACATCATTCCCCAAAGCACATAGAACTAGAAGAATGACACAAAGAGAGAAAAAACAAAGGAAAATGAAAGTCCATTTTGGGTAAACATGAAAGAGACATTGTGGTCTCAATGATTTGCATCATCCCCAAAAGAAAAACACAAGCGAAATGAAAGAAAATGAAAAAAAGGAGAAAGAAAATGAAAAATATTTTGGGTCAACATGAAGGAGACATTATGGTCTCGATGCCTTGAGTCATCCCAAAAATGAGAACACAAAACAAAAGAAAAAAAGACAAGGACCTTTTGGGTCAATGTGGAAGAGACATAGGGCATCTCTACACTTTGCATCATCCCTAGAAGGAGAACACAAGATGAAAGTGAAAAAGACAAGGACCTTTTGGGTTAACATGGAAGAGACATAGGGAATCTCTACGCTTTGTGTCGTCCCCAAAATGAGAACACAAAACAAAAGCGAAAAAGACAATGCATGATGAATAGAAGAATAGAGGCACAAATAGAAGAAGTGTATGAAGAGAGGAAACATCAAATGCACAATACGAGGGAACACAATACACACATGAAAGGAAAACAAAAGGGAAAAAAATAAAAAGAGAAAATAAAAAAGGCTAGTTAGGTGAATGTAGGTCAACGATGATCTAACAAGTCATTTTCCTCTCAATCATGTTCAGTGTAATGTGAGGATGGTTGACTATCCAAAGGAAGAATTGCAAGTGTTGAACTAGGAGCTGTACCATGTTCTTCACTTGATAGAAAGGATTTATCTTTTAAGCTCATTATAGATGAAAATAGAGAATTTAAATGATTATGCACTTCATCTATTTTTTATATCAACGCATCATCAACATCTTCATCAAGATTAATGACAATAGGAGGATGAAGGGTGATTTCTAAGGATGGATGTATCAAAAGCTGAGGTTGTTGAATTTGTTCATTTTGTTGTGATTATTGCATTGGACTGTCTTGTGGTAAGTCAGGAGAAGGAGGGTGGTCATGTTTTACTTTTTTCAAATGTATAGGTTGATTGTTTTTATTTTATTCCATGTGAGACTGACGAGGAAGGAGACAACACCGACACCTATGTTCCCTAGCACTGCAGTTTTGTTTAATTTTGTTTTGGATTTATTAAGGTGTAAGAGCGGATTGAGGCATCATAGGGTCTTCAACTTTCAAAGATAGAATAACATAAGAAACTAAAGCGAATAGATCAACCACTTTCTCTTTTTCTTTATACACTTGTTTAATATGAGGAGGCATGACATGAGTTGGTTCATTTTCGCTTGGTCATTTAAATGATAGCAGGGAAGTGTCTAGGAGTGGTTGTTCATTAGGTTGTATGGTTTGCTCAATTTTGGACTTATGTTGAAGCATGGTTTCATCTATGATAGGAGGTGTGGAAATAGATGGGGATGCATTACGAAGAGACAATCGGCTATCTTTCTGGCTTTTAATTTTTGGTAGGTTATGAAAAATAATTCCTTTCAAGGTGTGATGGGTTGCATAGGTTCAGGCCAAAAGGATTCTAATGAAAAGTTACCTTTAGATGATAAGGGACTAAATCCACTATGGTGCATGGTTAATATCACATTACCATGTGGAAACTTCAAACACTTTTGAACAACTGATGGGACTGTTGTCATTGAGTGAATCCAAGGGTGGCCTAGCCTCAAACGAAATTGGTTGAATTGTTGAATAAATGAAATTGTTACCTCCAAAAATATATAGGTCCAATCTATAAGGGGAGTGTGAACCATGGTTCCCAACCTTCAAAAACACAAGAAACAATCAATATGTTAGAACAAATGCATGTTTAGAAACATGATTCCTCAAGAAATTTATTTGAAAGTAAAAGAAGAGGAATGAAGTTAAGAACACAACAAATTTGAAGCAAGAATATCAAATCCTATTCTAAAACCATGCAAAATTTTAATCTTTTGAGGGAGTTGGTTCTAATTTCATGTGAAAATTGGCCCTTTCCAAACTCCAATGGTGATGAAGATTCTTGATGAAGGATTCATGCTTGTAGTGATGACTTCAATGGAGATCCATGTTGAAAATCTGCAAAAAGCCTAACTATGCTTGGATGAAATTAATGATAAGTTGGTATGGATTTGAGTATAATAACTTTATATGAATTGTGGATGGATCAAATGAAGGATTATCTCTTCATTTATAAATGAGATTCATTAGAGGAGAGGCAAAAGGGATGAACGTGGGACTAATCTTCAACAAATGAGAAGAAGCCACATGTCATCATGTGAATGGTTGAGGAATGAGGACATTTTTAAGAATCTGCAAAGAAGGGGGAGATTCAAATTCAAAATATGACTTGAAGGATGAGGTGAAAGGTGGATCAAATGCACATGGCTCAAGAAAAGGACATGTAAGAGATTTTAAATGCTTTGTTGGAAGGGACAAGTCCTTTTGGGAGGAGATTTCAAATTTGAGGAATATTCCATCTTTGATGCCTTTTTTGAATGAAAATAAATGATTTATAAATCAATTAAATTGATTTTCATGTGCAAGTTGCAAAAACTAGAGGATTTTATGGATTAAGACTAAGATTAATCAGGATTTGATTAATTTAAAGGAGATAGCTGATTTGACCATTTTGACTTAAATTTTAGGATTTAAATAACTCAAAATGAGAAGAGAATGATTTTTTATTAGTTAAATTAATACTTTTGATTTATTTAACCAAAGGGGGTGATGTTAGATTAAATTAGATAAATGTTTGATTTATTTAATTTAATTAGATGAACTTTAGAGATTTAATCAAATAATATGGATTATTTAATTAAATAAAGATAGGAAGAGGAAATGACCTAGCTAATTACACAGAGACAATGATTTAATTAAATCAAGGGATTTAATTAAAAGGGGAATTATGATGACTTTAATCAAATAAGGCTATTTGATTAAATGGTTAGATAGAGGGATAATTCAGGATGAAGCGATGTTAGTAGATCAAGATCAAGTGTGATATCAATTTGTATATTTTTTGTGTCTACATTTTTCCCCTCTTTGAAGTGATGCACTTGTTGCGTTGGTTCAAAGAATAACCTTGCCATGATCAAAAGTCAAAATTTATCTAATTTTTTTGGATGCCCCACTATTGCCCTAGCGAGAACAATTATGTTGGTATACTGCCCCCTCGAGAGATTGAGTGGAAAGGTTTGATTTGAGGGTCCATCTCTTGACAAAGAGTTTCAATATCAGTTCAACTTGAAAGTTTGATGTAGACAAATTTGATGATGTAGACAATCATTAGCCATGGCTAGCCTCATGCCTATATTGATATATTACACCCACTTGATCCTGATTTGTACCATGATAGTTACATTTTTTATTATATAAATGAGATGATATGATGATGCATGGATGATATGGATGCACATGATATGATATGATGATGGATGGATGATTATGAAAATAGATAATAAATGTATGGTTTATGAGATGTTTAGAAAAAACAATCTATATTATGCAATGATGGGGATGAATGCATGTGGTATGATTAATGCTTTCTATATGATATGATATTCACTATGCAGTATGCTGAAGGTTTGTTGATGCAAGATAGATGCAATGGTGATGATTTATGATTAAATATCATGGTACCATGTTAGCACGAAAAGAAAGAGATAGAGGAAAATAAGATATTACAACAAGATGAGATAATGATGATGATGATGATGATGATGATGATTACTTGCCGAGGAGTTGGGATTTTCAAAGGGAAAATTACCTTATGTTTGATAACACATGTAGGCATGATGCATCGGGGTATAAAGAACCAGGATGGCTTTGTACTTAGTGCGATGAAATTTGACTTGAAAAACATATAGGAGTATTCTTGTTCACATTTTACATATGGGAACCTTGCTAGGACGTACGTAACAAAGCAAGTATTCACAAAGTTATATTACAAGAACGTCCAACAAGCACAACAGATAAAAAGATAATGATCATTGCCCCATTCCTATTTCTCTAAATCCCTTCATTGGGGACATCATTGAGAGGTCATTGGAATGAGCGCAATAAGATAAATCAAAAGAAAAGATCATGTAAACAAAAAATTCAATGTTCTTCATACCTCTAGCCAAAGGGATTTGTCTTGATAGGATAAGAATCCAAGGTTATATCCAAAATTATGCCCATTATTGGAATGATGTATCCTAGGACATGCAATGTATAGGATGATGATGGGTTGATGAGTTGTTTGATAAGCTATTGATATAATTTTGATTGGCATATTTGAAAATGATCAGAATTTTGATTTTGCATTTAAAAGTTGTTATTTCGATTTTGATTTTATGTTTGAAGTTTGCTTTTGCCAATTGTTGTGGTTGTTTCTATTTTTTTTGCCAAAGGATGAGTGTGATGACTGATTTATTTTGGATGATTGATTATTTCAGGTGAAAGCAAAATGGGATGGATGGATTTTTTCAAATATTTGACTGTTTTTGACATTTTGCAATGTTTTGAGGCTGTTTTTGGTATTTTTGAGATTTGCAAATGTTTTGATTTTTGATTTTTTGAATGTTTTGGGGTTTACTGATATTTTGACCAAGAGACTAACCTAAAGACCTATCCTAGGGGTCTCAGGGGCTGATCAACAGATTAGCCTTTCCTATGTTAGACATGCAGAGACCACATAGTTCGACAAAGATGACTTTATTTTTTGACTTTTTGACTAATTTTTTGACCTGTTTTTGGGATTTTGATATGTTTTGAATGTTTTTTGGATTTTGTGCTTTTTTTGAATGTTTTTTGGATTTTGATGTCTCAGGGGCTGATCAAATATTAGCCTTTCCTACGTTTAAGCTCAAAGATGACGTAGTTTGGATACCATGTTTTTGATGTTTTTTCTGACTTTTTGAGTGTTTTTGGATTTTGATTTTTTCCTAATGTTTTTTTGAATTTTCGCATGATTTTGATGATTTGGATATGGATATGTGTGATGGTATCAGTTCCTTTTTTAGGATTTTGTTGAAAACCAAGCTAGGGTTGATTGATCAGATCAATGAATTGACTATGATAACACTGTTGAGGATACACAACAACACAAGGTTAGTGTTAAGCCACAAGGATTGGGATGGATATCCCAAGATGATGAGGGATTGATGATGATAGGATTGTTGAGGATACACAACAATGCAAGGATAGTGTTAAGCAACAAAAGGATATCCTGAGATGATGGATTTGATTGATCATTATTGATGAAGCTTGATTTGTAACAAAAGTTATTGAAATGATTTGACGTGATGTTTGAAGTGTCAATTAGGTGTGAATGATAGTGATTGTTTGGATTGATGTTTGATGAAAGATGAAGCTTGATAAGGAAATTTCTCTTGTCAAAATATGCTATGGGCTAGTGAATTGGATTTTTTCTCATAAGTGGTGGACCAATTTGATTTCACATTTTCCAATGTTCAGATCACCACATAAATTGGAGGATATATATCCAGATTTTTTCTTGCAGGAAGATGTAAATATCTTCCCCCAGTGTCTAGCAATGTATGTAATACCATGGGTGGATGCTTGGATAGGTGTATGGATGGAGGGATATGAATTATTTTGTGATAAGATAAGGTGTTAAAATAAAGAATGCTCATTTGGATAATGCTTCATGGATCAGAGAATGCTAGGTAGGATAGGATCAATGAAAATGACCCATCTCAAGATGTCTATCATAGGCAAGTGTAAAGTGTACACCAAACTTTGTCAAGATCAAGATAATTTGGACTGTGGATGCAGATGTATTGGATAAATGGTTCATGGATGAAATGGATTTACTATGGATGAGATGGATGGAATGCTAGATTTATTATGGATGGGATAAGATGCTTTCACCTTAACTAGTGCACGTAGATGCTCGACTGTACACATGATGCTTTTTTTCTAGGTTTTCATCATGGTTTTTCGCAAAGCAGCACTGTAGTGGTTTTCACTAGAGGACAATTTTTATCTTTATTGTTCTCATTTTATTTTTATTTTTTTGTGGATTTTTATATTTTTTGATTTTTTTGGTTTTCCCTCAAATATTTTAAGCTCATGTTGAACCACATGGTGGTGTCAATGTAGATGCTTCTATCATAATGTGCCATTGATATCCTTCTTGAAGAAGTTTCTTTGCTAAGATACGTGCACTTGAATGCAACTTTTGAAATTTTTGATCTACTTTATTGATATCGGGGTTAACTTTGTCCTTGTGCACACATCACGATAGAGTTCCTTATGATGAATGGTTGATGCCAACACATGGTCAATGTGAGAATTGGATATTATGCATGGAGGCATGGATGGAGTGTGTTTAGGGATAAGAGATGGATTGGTTGATAGTTTGGAACTTTTGACTCTCCAAACTTAAGAAGATGAGCAATGATGGGTGGATATATGAAAGTGTGCATGGAATTAGGACCAAATGATTGATACACTTTGTAGGTTATTTGAGAAGCCTAATTTTTCTTTTATGGACATCTTTGATGGATAATTTTCCCTTTTCTATTTTTCCCCATAGTTTCTTTGACTAATGGAGTTTGACAGGGATAATTTTTCTTTGTATTCTTTGGTATCCATGTGTATTTGATTTGTCCATTGTGCTCCTTGGATTCTTTATCTTTGATAACATTCTTTGTGCTTTGATTCAAATATTTCTTCTGATGTTGGTCCCAATTCATGGATGGGGTGATGGGTGGATGAAGATTTGTGACGTGGTTGGTTGTAGTATTGACATTAGTTTCATCATAAGGATTCTTCACGCTCCCTATCTTGATGTTTTCCTGAGACATAGTTGCCCCCAGTATGGTGTTAGTGGCACCTTTGTTCCTTGATTCTGCTTGTTTTGATATGTCTTGTTCGGTAAGTATGCTTTGATGAATGACCACTATAGATGATGTTATTTCAATTTGTTACTTTGCTAACTCTGGAATGTCATGTTCTATCTAACCCGTTTCTTTGAGTGGGTAATGTTAGATATCTTCATAAACGATGTCCTCAATCTAAATTTGGGATATATCTTATTTTGATGTTGATAACTCTATTTGACTTTATAGGAAAACCCCGACTTCGTCACATACGGCTCAAATCCTAAAGCAGGGGTTATAGGATATGAAGGATGTTGAAAAGGAGGTTGAAGAGTTATTGAACACCTTGGAGTAGTGCGGTGGTGTTTGTTTCTGGTTTTTTGGGCAGTCCTTTTTTGGGCCCTGTTCTCTCTTTGTGTTGTTGTTTCCTTTTTGGGACAGCCATTTGTTTGTTTGGACTTTTTTTGTTATATTTTGTTGTTTAAACTCTATGGTTTCAAGTCCCTATAAAACCTATTTTTTCCTTTTCAAAAACTCTATTTGACTTTAGGAATCAATAACCTACTCTTTTTTTGTAATAATATCAGGAGTAAAGGAATCTTGTTCTAAATGAAGATCATCTACATGTCCATCAACATAAAGCATCTCATGGGTAGATGGAGGAGTATGTGTTATGTGGATATGATCATCTTGTATAGATAGGAGAGTATCTATTAGATTATTGTAGTAACTTGGGGATACAAATTCTTGATGTTGAATGATTTCAGAATTGCTTTCGACATGCTTTTGATCAAGTTCTTGACATGGGCCAATTTCAAAGGATGGATTGCTTACAAAGGGTTCTTGGATATCTTCATTAGGCATAGGAAGTGGCTCAATATCCTCTTGATATTTGAGTGAATTTGGATCAAGTGTTGAATTCAAGATTCCTTCAATATCGACAATCATGAGGTTGAAGGACGTCAATATGTCTCAGAAAGGACCATTGCTAGACTTTGGTGAGAGATGTTGATCATGCTTTAGAATAAATTTTTGAGATATGTCCTCTAACTCATTAGGTGATGTAGAGACATTTTCAACGTGATCATTGGTCGATGGATTGTTGATTATAGGATCAAATAATGTTAACACTCCTCGAAATAGATCATTGTTGGATATTGTTGAAGGATTCTAATGATGATCAAAAAAATAACTCTTGATGTATGTTGATTTGATCTTCAGATGAGGTAGAAACATCTTCCATGTGTTAGTTGATGGATAGGTCTTGATCATGTGATCGTTGACTTGGATCGATACATGGAGTTGTTAACATTTTGTTGGGATTTTGAACAATATTTTCTTGTTGGGATTGGTATTGGGCTTGCGCTTGAGCTTGGGCTTGTGCTTGTTGGGCTTGTAGTGTGGCTTGGGCAACTTGAGTAGCTTGTGCAGCTTGTGCAGCTTGTTGAGTAGCTAGTTGTGCAGCTTGTTAGTTTTGGTTTTGTTGGAGTGTCTTCTGATAAGCAACCTACTGAGTGGCTTGCAACGCAATGTTGTATTGGTTTGATGTGTTTGGTTTGGGTGGTGGTGGTGGAAGAGGTGGTTTTGGAATAGTGCTTGTTGTGGTGATAAGAGGTACCATCGTATCAATGATTGGGATTTGAGTGGTGGATGGTCCAATTGATATGGTTGGTCCTTGAGAGACCATATTTTGAGGGATGATAGACGATGTGTTGGTTGCTTGTGATATGGGGATGGTTGCCATCTATTTTTGTGATATCGATGGTAAGGGGGGATGATTTGGTATGATGCCTTGATTGATAGTTGGGGGGATGTTTTGGATGAGCGGTGGTAGCAAAGGTAGCCCCAAACCAAGAGGTGATACAAATGTTAATGGAAAGGGTGGGAGTGGTGGGAGAGTGAGTGGCATGCTCCCTTAGGGAAATGATGATGTTTGATAAAATATGCCCCCTAGTCCAAATAGGTCACCTTCTCCTTGTGAGGTTATGGGGAGAGAGGTTTGCAATGTTGCATTAAATGATGATGATGATGGGTCATTATGAAATTTGAGGGAGACATATTTGTGTGATGGATTTTGAACAACATTCGTGTGATTTGCAAACATATCTATCCAAAAGTTTACCAAGTGTGGATTTGAAATGTTCATGTTTGGTATAGTTGTACTTGGTATATTCTCATTTGGCATGTATGGATTTGGTGGGATATTGTTGTTTTGTTGAAGACTCATGCATTGAGTATTTGGTTGATAGATTTGTAAATTTGGACTTGGATTTAAATCTACCATCCAAAAAGGTGTTCCAAGATTTAGATTAGGTAGACTCACATTTGTTGTTCCATTGAGATTTGTAGGAGATAATGATCCCATGTATGGATTGTATAAATGTGAGTTTTGAAAATCAATTGGCATTGTAAGGCTTTTATAGTTTGGTTGACTTGTATTACTCATGATGTATGGATCAAGTTTATATTCCATGTTCCTCTTTTTTTTGACCTTGTTGTAAAAGTGACCTCTAAGGTTCTTAGGACTAATGACGAAATGAAGGATGAAAGGGGTAAATGATATGGGTGTTGAACATTTAGGGACTTTGGATCAATGCTAGACTTAGGGTTTGATTTCAATTGTTTGAGTTGGGTAATGAGCTCGTAAACCCTAAGATGTTAGATGTTATCTTAGGATGTACTTTTTCAAAGAGGTGCTAATTTAACTAGAGCTATGAGAATGCATTCCCATACTCCTAACTAAACAAGGTGATTTTAATTTTCATGATTTACCCAAGTCTAGAATGATTTTTCCAAAGCTCTAAAGTTGCTTGTGGAATGGGATGATAAATGTTTGAAATGGATGAAGTGTTTGATTTTGATCCTAAATTAACCTAAGAAGGACTTGTTTACAAGGCCAAGGTTTTGAAGAACATGTTTTTACCTTCAAACCAAAAGATCAATTTTTGCTCAAAAGACCATAAGACAAAAGATACACAAGAACATGTGTGGGGTTCAATTGGTTTCATCTTGATTAGTGAATTTCTTTTACCACAAACACTTCTTTGATTAGGTTTTCCAAACTAGATGTCTAATGTCATAATTTCTTTGAATCCCACAAAGTATGTTATGTGGAAATTTGATGAATCCAAGGCAAGGGTTACCTATTTTTTAATCTTTAGTAGACAAATTGAGATGTAATCCAAGTGTTTAGAAACCTCTAATGATAGAATCCCAAGGGAAATAAATAACACATGAGTTGGGTCAATTGTATTTTTCTCCTAAATGGTTTGAAATTTTGATGATGATGTTTAAGTGTTTGTTTCCAGGATGTTTTTGACCAAGCAAAGAATTTTGTAACCAATAATAAGTACAACCCTATGGATATGGAAGAAAATATTTGTTGAGTCCCCACTTGGACAAGTCCAACTACACTTATCTTTAGTGAATGGTTAGATGCTTGACCACACTGGCTCCCCTCCACGACACTCACTTATATGGGGTAGCCAAGCATCAACACCCATGAAACTCCCATGGAATCCTTTCCATTTCTACTAAAGATTGTAAAAGTGTGGGGTAGCTTCAGAACGACCGTTCTTGCATTGACAAATAAATCAAGGATTTTGGAAATTCTAAAACAAGGGCTTTAATTCAGACTTTCCATTAGTGGAGATTGACCCATATGACAAGAGTCCCTTTTCAGATCCATCTCATCGAAGCCAACCACGTGATACTGGTGTTTACTCCAATACCCACATTTATATCCTGGTTGGAAATACTCTTAGCTTTAGAGTGTTACCGATTGAGTTTTTCCCTTGGGTGATTACTTTTTCCCCAAGGAAGTCCCTCTAAGATAAACAAAAGCGAATAAATTTCTTCATAGTTCGATCAACCTTTGTTTAGAAACAAAAAGAGAACACATGCAATAGATTTATTCACACTCGCACAATTTTTTTTCAATTTTAAACCCAAAAATGAAGTGTGTAGGTGATTACTTTATCTCAACCTAAGATCACAAAAAAGGTTTTTTGATTCTCAAGATTGCCATAAAGTGCGAGAGAAGTGCATACATCCTTTTCGATGATGTTAGTTCAAGTAAGCAATCACAAAACAACATAGCACATGTTCATTTTAAGACCCACAAACCAATAATGATTTCTTTTTAAGCACCAAATGAAGTGTACAGATTTTCCTTGTTCAATTGTTAATCCTCAAACCAAATCTAGTAATTTTTTCCTAAAGTTCATTTTAGCTCTTTATAGCAAGAAATTGAAATGTTCTTTTCAGAGCCCAAATGAAATTTAGTTAGTCCTAAATGCTTGAAGATAGCAAAGCCTTAAGAATGGGAATATAATTTCCCCCAAAGTGTTTAAAAACACTTGTTACAATCATTAAATCAGGAGGTTATGAAACTTGAAAATTCCGCGACAAGGTTATGAAACTTGAGAAAGTTGCGAAAAGGTTATGAAACTTCAGAAACCCATGACATAGGTTATGAAACTTGGGAAATCCATAGCATAGGTTATGAAACTTGAGAAAGTCACGACAAGGTTATGAAACTTGGGAAAGCCACGACATAGGCTATGAAACTTGGGAAACCTACGACATAGGTTATGGAACTTGGGAAACCTGCAACATAGGTTATGAAAATTGAGAAAGCCGCGACATAGGTTATGAAACTTGGGAAATCCATGACATAGGTTATGAAACTTGAGAAAGCCACGACATAGGTTATGAAACTTGGGAAACCCATGACATATGTTATGAAACTTGAGAAAGTTGCGACATAGATTATGAAACTTACGAAACCTGCGACATAGGTTATGAAACTTGAGAAAGTTGTGACATAGGTTATGAAAGTGGAGAAAGTTGTGACATAGGTTATGCAACTTGGGAAAGCCACGACATCTAATTTTGTAGCTTCTTTTAAAAAAACAAAAAAAATTCATACAGAGTTTAAATGCATCTATTCCAACATTATGTTCTGGATAGAAAATAAAAAAACTTCATATCTTTCAGAAACTAGCTTAGTTTTGCTTGAAATTTGGACATCAAGAGGATTGAGTCGTTCTTAGCAAAACCCGGAATTATTTTAAATTCTAGCACTTTGAAACTTTGAAAATTTTCAAGTTCAAATCCCTCCTTCTAGTTCCATAATGTGAACCGTGGTTCCCAACTTGCAAAAACACGAGAAACAATGAATATGTTAGATCAAATGCATGGTTAGAAACATGATTCCTCAAGAAAATCATTTGAAAGTAAAAGAAGAGGAATGAAGTTAAGAACACAACAAATTTGAAGCAAGAATATCATATCCTATTCTAAAACCATGCAAACTCTTAATCTCTTAAGGGATTTGGTGCCAATTTGATGTGAAAATTGGCCCTTTCCCAACTCCAATAGTGTGATGAAGATGCTTGATGAAAGATTGATGCTTATAGTGATGACTTCAATGGAGCTCCATGTTGAAAATCTACAAAAAGCCTAAGTATGCTTGGATGAAATTGATGATAAGTTGGTATGGATTTGAGTATAATAACTTTGCATGAATTGTGGATGGATCAAATGAAGGATGAGATCTTCAATTATAGATGAGTTTGATTTTGATTAGAGAAGAGGAAAAGGGGATGAATGTGGTACTAATCTTCAACAAATGAGAAGAAGCCACATGTCATCATGTGAATGGTTGAGGAATGAGCACATTTTGAAGAATGTGCAAAGAGGGGGAAGATTCAAATTCAAAATATGGCTTGAAGGCTGAGGTGAAAGGTGAAGCAAGTGCACATGGCTCAAGAAAAGGAAATGTAAGATATTTTAAATGATTAGTTGGAAGGGACAAGTCCTTTTGGGCAGAGATTTCAAATTTGAGGAATATTCCATCTTTGATGCCTTTTTTAAATGAAAATAAATGATTTATAAATAAGTTAAATTGATTTTCATGTGCAAGTTGCAAAATCTAGATGATTTGATGGATTAAGACTAAGATTAATCAGGATTTGATTAATTTAAATGAGATTAGTTGATTTGACCATTTTGACATAGATTTTAGGATTTAAATAAGTCAAAATGAGAAGAGAATTATTTAGACTTAGTTAAATAAATATTTTTTATTTATTTAACCAAAGGGGGTGATGTTAGATTAAATTAGATAAATGTTTGATTTATTTAATTTAATTAGATGAAATTAAGAGATTTAATAAAATAATATGGATTATTTAATTAAATAAAGATAGGAAGATGAAATGACCTAGATAATTATAGAGAGACAATGGTTTAATTAAATCAAAGGATTTAATTAAAATGGGAATTATGATGACTTGAATCAAATAAGTCTATTTGATTAAACGGTTAGATAGAGGGATAATTCAAGATGAAATGATCTTAGTAGATCAAGATCAAGTGTGATATCAATCCGTATATTTTTCGTGTCTACAGGGAGCACGGTCGATTCGATCATTGGGCATGCAAAAAAATTATGTGTTTTAATCCATGCAGTTGGTTTATTATAATCATCTTGATATAGCTCACTTATTACTAGAAACTCTTTTGTGATCACATTCTCACCACAAGCAGGCTCTATTAATATCCCATTAGTGGGTTTATCATAGATTATGCCAGCTATATAGAGAGGTCCATCAGGAAGCTTTTGTAGTATGTCATTAGGAGAACAAGTGATATCAAGAGATTTAGTGGTTTGGCTGTTACGAAGCATAATGTCTATTATAACCATAAGTTTATCCATAGGACTATCTTCAATAAAAGGTGGAGGTATATCATGTTGTTCATTGTTTGTATCAACAGTCATTACATCAATGTTTGAAGGTTCACTAGCCTTGACAACTGAACTAGTGTGTTTAGGCATAGGATTGGTGAAAATTTGTAAATTCTGGTTAGGGGGTGCAATGGAATTATTTCCTTGATCATTAACACCCACAATGGACAAATGGCCTTAATCAATGAGGTATTGAACCAAATATTTTAGACGCTTGCAGTGTTTAGTGTCATGTCCATTTTGGAGATGAAAATAATAATAAGCATTAGGTTTGAAGGTGAGTGGTAATGGCTGATTTGGATCAAGTGGTCAGACGGGTGGAAAAGTGATTATGCATTGTTGAATTAATTGGTTCATTGTGTTATGGAGGGTATTGGGTAAGGCAGTAAATTATCTCTTCAGGTCCCCATAGTTATAAGGCACCACCATTTTAACAACTGCCACTTGAGTTTGAGCTGGTGGAGTTGGTTGCAGTTGTGAAGGAGGAGGCAGATTGAACTGTAAAAAGCCTCTATTTTGTTTGCAAATTTTTTGTGTTATTTTTGTTTTGATTATTGTGTTCAAGTTTTTTAGCTCGGTGAGAAGTAGATTTTGAATCACAACTTAAAATTGAGCTATCACATTCAGACAAGGTTGTGCATAAAATCATAAACGAAGGGAATCTCATCATTGCTAGTTTATTCTCAAGGTGTGTGTGCAAGTTTTTGATAAACATCTTTTGCAGATGTGCATTAGGAATCTTGACAACAATTTTAGAATACAAGGATTGCTATCATGAGATAAAATCTATTACTTTTTAATCTATATTTTGTCTACATCTTATGAGGTCAGCCATTTTCTTTTTAGGAGTCATGTGAACTTGGAAGTGACTAATGAAAGAATCCACCAATTCATTGAATGAATGGATGGAATCATTAGGAAAGTTGGAAAACCATTCTAATGCAGTATCTTTCAAGGTCTTTGGAAATAGTTTGGCTAACAATTTATCATAAAGGAAAAAGTCACTACACAAATTTGTATAACCATTAGCATGGTTGATAGGGTCTCCTTTACCTCCATATTTCTCAAACCGAGGCATTTACATCCCTTGTGGCATCAAGGTATGTAGATTTCTAAGGATAAGGGGCTACTACCGACATGATATGTGGTTGGAGTAGATTAACCTTGGCTAATGGTGGAAATTTTATGTTGCATGGATGAAAGAATATTAAGGAGTTGTGTAAGAATAGGATTGGGGTAAGTGGGTTGAGGTGGAAGAGAAAAGGGTGATGGAGTGTAAGTGATGTTAGGTTAAGTGAAAGGAATACTATGAGGTGTGAAAGTGGTAGAAGGGACTTGCGATGCCACAAGAGAAGTAGGAATGATAGGTGGAATTAGAAAAGAAGTAGCTGTTAAATTAACCTCTTGAATAGTTGTGTGGACTTGTGGATTGGTATAAGTTAGTATAGATGCTATGGTTGAAGGGGGGTGAACTTGAGGTCTACCTTGGCTTATACGAATTATTTTGGATTGAGTATTAGAAGAGGCATGTTTATTGTAAATCTCAGGAATTCTCTTCATCACTTGCAATCAAACAATGAAGATTGTCAATGGCGGGTATGTCAATGGTGGAAATGTTTTCAAGTGACAAATCTTGTTGTAAATGTGCAAATTCCTCATGAATATTAATGACCTTTTCATGCAGGAGGGAATTGTTTTGGGTGTCAAAATTCATTGGATGGAAGGGTGAAGGCATAAAAGTGGTATTGTCAGTGCCTAATGCATGATTTTCCATACTAGGAGTAGGAGAATGTGGGATCCCAAGGTCTAGAACAAAAGTGCAATCATGGGAAGCCATGATTCTAGAATTTCTTCTCACTAAAGTATTATCAACGAGGCACCAAACACTCATACAAGTACCACAAAGGAAAGGTGAATGCAAATGCAAGGTGATCTAAGATGTCTAATATGCAAGTAACAAAAATGTAACCACAGAAAACAAAAATGCAGGAAAATGCCAGAAAAATGCCAAAATTTTGGTTCAAAAAGTGTAGAGGGACTTATTCACCTAGGGTGGTGAATGAGTCCTAGTATGATATTTTTTGTTCTTTTTATAAATTTGAAGGTGAATTTAATGCTCTATAGAATGCAATAAATAATGCAGAATGCATATTTTCATTTTTTTCAATAAGATGTAATGCAACAATGAAATCTAAATGAATTTTTCACTAATGCAATATGAAAAGTCCTAGAATGCAAAAACAAAATAATGTTCTAATTGAATGTTGATGCAAAAGTAATATAGGATTTAATATGCAAATGAAATTAGAAATGCAAAGCGTTCAAAATGCAGGTTCACCAAAATGAACCACTAATTTTTGGCTCTCTAGGACTTCTTTATCTCTTGTATGGTTTTTCACCTAAAAGGAGAGAGGTAGGGCCAAAAATGCAAACTAGTTCATTCAAATAATGTTATTTGGAATGTTGTCTAAACTAAATGAAATTGAGTGATTTAAATGAATGAATATGAATGCAAAACTAAGATTTAAACTATGTTTGAGAAGAAAATGTGATATGTAAACAATGAACTAAATGAAGAAATGATGTAGAACAAAAAGAAATGGGATGAAACAAAGTGCACCTAGTCAATGTCTAATGAATCTGGGATGTTGTGGATGCTAACTAAAATCATTGAATTTTCATAGTGGGACTCATTCACCCAAGGTGGAAAATTAGTCCTCCTAGTGAAAAAGTGTCAGAAACTAGTTTCTAACTGTCAGGATTTGGAATCTGACAAAATTTAGATTTTCAGTCCTAAGGTGGGACTCATTCGCCACTAGTGGTGAATTAGTCCTCTCCTAATTTTTTAAAAATTAAGAGACAACTCTATAACACCAGATCTACAAATCTCTGATTGTTGGGTTGCTGAAATCAATTCTCCAGGAAATAGACAAAAAACTTTCTCCAAGCTTGAAATATGAATGGGTTGACTTAAATCACCTAGTTGCTTGTTTACCAATCTCCAACACCAAATTTTTTGTTAAATCTACACACCTAGGTCTACAAAAACACATGGAATAGGGGTAAAATGGTTGAGAGTTATCAAATAGGGGTTTTTCTTGGTCAAACCCAACTTTTGGTAATCAAACCCTTGATGAAACAATGAAATAAAAGAGAATGATAAAATATTAACATGCAATAGCTATCAATATACCAAACCCTTGATAATGCAAATCTAAATTAATGTCAATGGATGCTCCAAAGTACTTGAATATTGCTTGAATTGATGTTGTAAAATGGTTGAATTCTTGAAATGTGAGATGAAATGCTTGAATGAGCAAGGAGATGTAAAATGGGGTGAAAATCACATATTTATACACACGTGTGCCTTAGTTAACCATTCATACCTCATCATAGGCTGACATCAAGTATTTTTGAATAAAAACCCAAAAGGAAATTTTTGAAAAAAATGAATTTGGAGCCAACAAAGACTCATTCGCCACCCATGGGAAATGGGTCCCACCTAAGACCTGAAAATATGTGTTAGAAATTAAGTTGTATTTAATGTTGTTTGTCAAGTTAATATTCAAAAATACACCTAAATCAACCATATGAGGGCATTAAGGGGTGAAATTAAGCATGAGAAAGGGATAAATAGTGAAGATGTCCCTAGAAAAGTGTGAAATCTTGTTACAAGACTTTACAACACTTCGAAATAGGATTTAGTAATGAATAAAAAGGTGATTTTTAGGTGAATTACAATAAATAGAGTCTAGAAGAATGTAGAAATGTCTTACAACACTTCACAACACCTTGACAAGATGTCATTATTTAAATTTTAGTACTTAAATATGCATGTTCAAGCCATTTCACAACAAAAAATCAAAGAAAAATATATGAAATACCATGAAACAAGACCTAAAAGGCCACAAAAATGATAAGGGGCCATTTTTTTATAGTACAATACCTCATCACATACCGACATCAAGTGATTTTAAATAAAACCACGAAAGGAAATTTAAAATATTTTTAATTTGGAGCCAAGGGGAACTCATTCGCCACCCATGGTGAATAGGTTCCACCTAGGACCTGAAAATGGGTGTCAGGAATTAAGTCATATTTAATGTTATTTGTCAGGTTTACATTCAAAAATGCACTTAAATAGAGCTTATAAGGGCATAAAAGGGTCAAATAAAGCATAAGAAAGGTGTAAATACTGAAGTGCTTAGAGAGGTGTGAAATCTTGTTACAAGACCTTACAACACTTCAAAATACGACATGTTTAGTGATAAAAGGGTGATTTTTATATGAATTGTAATAAATAGAGTCTAGAAGAGTGTATAATTTTTTTACAACACTTCACAACACCTTCAGAAGACATCAATATTTGAATTTTAGTACATAAATATGCATGTTCAAGCCATATTACAATATAAAATTAGAGAAAAATGGATCAAACATCTGGAAACAAGACCTAAAAGGCCATGAAAAGGATAAGGGGCCATTTTTCTATGACACAATAACACTTTACCTTGAACAATGTGTGTTCCAAGAATAGGGACTTGGGACCCATTCGCACATGGGCGAATGGGTCCTCTGCAGGCCTTTGAACCTAAATTTAAAATATGTTTTTGGTGGTATTTTAAGGTCCCCAAATACAATATTTAATTTTGGCTTGTGATATTTTAATTTCGAGAAATTAAGGATACATACCTATAAATACAAGGTTATTTCACTAAGTTTCACCTAGAACTTTTATGAGATTTCAGGAGAAATTTCACAAGAGAAAAGTTGATGATCAATAGAATTTAAGACAAGAATTATTAGAGATTTATTGCAGAATTCAAGTTCTAATTATCATGTCAAAGTTTTCTTGCATCATGCATGTTTTTGGAGATAATATTGTGGTGTAGGTTGGGTCATCCCACAATGTTGGTTAACAATTTTTGGCCAAAATGGACATTGAACTGATTTTTTCTAACTAAATCTTCACTTTCGGACACCTATAATGGCTAACCTGTGAAAAATTTGAAGATGATGAAAACTAGTGATTTGTGACATTTTGTCTATAGATTCTAAATATATATTTAAAAAAAAAAATGGAATCAAATTGCAGTTCTTTTTCCAACTTCTTTGAAAACTTTTTTTTTAGTAAACAACATTTTTAAGGAGTAACGCTCACCGTATAACACATAATTTTTTTTCGATGAAGGATAAAATTCTAATTTTTTGAATTTTAATTTGTAACTATGATATCTAGTACTTCCAATTGGTTTCATAGTGTTTTATTGAATTATTTTTTCTTAATCAAGTTTCAAATTTAAACCAATTACAATTCATACATAGGCAGACCTTATAACACATAAATTTTTTTATATGTATCAAAATTCAATTTTAAATTTTTTTTTGGATCAAGGAATTCAATATCTAGTGCACTCATATTTTTCAAAATTTTTTTTTGATAATCTTCTATTTTTCCACATGTGTGGAATAGAGAGCTTGATTTTTAGTGAGAAACCTACTTTCACAAGAAATAAAAAATGAATATAATAATCAAATTATATTTATTTAAAATTATAACTTTTTGGAAGCTTATAATAAGGAATACATACTTACAAAATATAAATTTTAGATGAATTTATTTGATCCCCCAAAAGGTGAATCAAAAGTGGTTTTTTATCAACATTTTGATAGGTGTAAAGGAGACTCCATTATAGGTATGGTTTAAAACTAGTGGGGTTCTATCCAAGGGGGATTGGTTTAATATGGTTTTTTCAAACCATATTCAATTGGAATCCTTTAAATGGAACATTTCAAGGCTCAAATCATTATATTTTCTAAAAATATGTGATTTCAACAAAAATTAGGATCTCCCAGAAAGTGTAAACCACTATTGTATCAGCACTCGGTTTCAAGATTAAGATCAAGCATTCAAAGCATTATATATTTTATCAAGATCTGCATCCATTAAATCCATTTCATGTAATTTGTAGGCATTCTAAGATCTACATTACAAAAGGTTCATTCAAGGGTGTTTTGAGTGGTAAAATAACATTGTTCATACTTCATTCCCTCTTTCATGCTCTATTTCAATTCAAGGTTTGATTGCCAAAATAGGGTTTGACATAGGCCAACCGACATTCACCAAAAATAAACAAATCTTTTTCTCTTGTATTTTTTATTGTAGATTGAGGTTGAAGATAGTTTGAAGACATTTTGAAGTGCAAGATTGGAAAAGTTGTCAAAGCTGCAAAATTTGTCAAAGTTGTCAAATCATGGAATCTAACCTACAAATCTTATTTTTGACTTTCTAACACTAAAATACAAAAAAAATCCAAAGCTATAAATCAACATCAAAGGCTCCTAAAATATATTCAAAAATCCTAACAAAATACCCATTCACCCATGGGCAAATGAGTCCATAACAACTTCCAAAAGGTGAATTTTGGTGATTGGTAAACATTATTTTTTCCTTCTCATATCCGCAATTAGTTTTATGTTTCTACTAATATTGAGTTTCATATTGGTGTTTCAAATTTGAATTAACATAATTAGGTTTATTTTCTATTTTTAGTTTTTCTCCCAAAAGTATTGTTTGAACCAGACCCTCATCCTTAAAGCATGAGTAAATCTATAGATTCTCACACTGAGTTGATTCATCTAGGGGTTGTTAGTTAATTTTATGTGGGTATCTCATTTCCTAATGAAATAAAGGAAAATAGGTTCATCATAACCCCCTTGTTATCATTTCATATTGACTAGTGAACATTATTTTTTCGTGTTTCAAAATGTAATAATTTTATGGAGGCTTTAGCCATCCCCTTTCCAATAGAGAAGGGTTGTGCTTTCATATGGTGGAAGGTCATCTATGAGTTATATTAAAATTCTTTGGTGACCATGTTGAATAAGAGTTCCTTAGAAGGGTTGAAATGGTTTTTGGATTTTTTGGTTTAATAGATTAATTGGATTAGCACTTCTTTGGATTTAGTTTTCATTGTCCATGTCCCTAGGGAATAGAACATGGTTGCAAATTTCTTGGTGAAATGGGATTCTGAGTATAGGGGTAATTCACATATTGAAGGTTGGGAGGCCCTTCCCTTAGAATGTTCCTAGAGGTTGAAGTTATTTCTCTAGTAAGATATTTTTGGTTCTTGAGTTATGTTTGGAGATGTGAGGATTTAGCTCTTTATAGTCTTGGTTTATGCTTTACATGTTGATTCTAGTGGAAACATGGCCTTTTTATTTATTGTAATGTATTTCTACTTGATTAAATAATTTTTTACTCCCCTTTTATAAAAAAATACAAGAATCACCAGGATTTTATACCTTTTCTCAAGGGGTTTTTAATTTTATCCCTAATTTTAACCCTAACCCTAACACTAAAATTATTTCTAACCACAAACTTAAACACAATCTTGATACTAAGCCTATTTCTAACCCCAACCTAACTCTGAATATATATCTAAACCTAACCATTACCCCAAAATTAATTATAAAATTAACACTAAATATAATTATAACCCTAACACTAACAATAATTCTAACTGAAAACCTAACTCTAATTCTCTCTACCCTAACCCTAACCTTAATTCTAAAACTAACACTAATTATAATTACAACCATAACCTTAACCCTAAACTAAACCTAAATCTAACACTAATTGTAACTCTAACCTTAACCTGAACCCTAAAAATAAAACTTATTATAATTATAAATCTAACCCTACAACCTAACCCTAACCCCAACCCTAATCATATCCCTAACTCTAATGTTAATACTAACTCTAACCCTAACCCTAACACTCACAAAATTTCTATATGAACCTTAACTCTAAGTTTATCTCTAACCCTAATTCTAAAAATAATAATTCTAATTATAAACTTAATCTAAACCCTATTTCTAACCTTAATGTTCATCATAAACCATACCTAACTATAGCATTAAATATAAATCTAACCCTTACCCTAATTGAACCATAGAACTTACACTAATTGTAGGTCTAAATCTAACCCTAACCCTAACACTAACACCAAAACAAACCCCAACCCTAATGCTAACCATAATCCTAACCCCAACCCCAACACTAACCTTAACCCTAACCCTAACCCTCATCCCAATCCTAACACAAACCCTAAAAGTAAACCTAACACTAATCCTTACCCTAAACATAACACTAATGCTAATTCTATCTCTAACCATAGCCCTAGCCCTAATCCTAACACTAACTATACCCTTAACCCTAATTTTATCTCCCACCTTAACTCTTATATTAACCCTAACCCTAACCATAATCTTAACCTTAAACCTAAACTTAAACCTAACCTTAAATCTAACCCTAATTGTAACCCTAATCCTAACATTAACCCTAACTCAATCCCGAAACCTCACTCTAATTTTAATTGTTACCATAATACAAACCCTAACCCTAGTCAAAACACTAACCCTACCCTTAACACTACTCTTTTATCTAATTTTAACCCCAACCCTAAATCCAACCCTTAACTGTAATTATATCTCTAACCCTAACCCTAAACCTGGCCCCAACCCTAAAATTAACCCTAACCTTATCCACAACCCTAACTCTAATTGTAACCATAAACTTAAAACTAATCCTAGGTCTATCTCTCACCATAACCTTAACCCTAATCCTAATACCAATGATAACCTTAACCCTAACCTTATCCTAAACCCGAACTCTAATCCTAAACCTAACCTTAATTGTTACCCAAATTCAATCTCTAACCATAACTCTTAACTTAATCATAACACAAACCCTAACCCTAAACCTAACTCTAACCCTAATTTTAGCTCTTACTCTAATGTTAAGCCTAATCGTAACCCTAACTCTAACCTTAACCCTAACTCTATCCCATCCCTACCACTAATTTTAACCCTAACCATAATTCTATTTCTAACTATAATTATAACCCTAACCCTAATTCTATCTCTAACCCTAACACTAACCTTAATATTAACCCTAATCCTAACATTAGCCCTAATCATAGCTCTAATCCTAATGCTAATTCTATCTCTAACCCTAGCCCTATTTCTAATCCTAATTGTAACCCTTATCCTAACCTTAGCCCTAACTTTATCTGCAACCCTAACTCTAATTTTAAGCCTAATAATAACCCTAACCCTACCCCTAATCCTAACTCTAATTTTAACCTTTACCCTAACATTAACTATAACCCTTACCCTAACCCTAACCCTAATACTAACCCTAATTGTAACCATAAGTGTAATCACAACCTTGATTCATTTAATAATTTACATGTTGCACTATGAATGCTAGTAGCAAATATATATTTAATAATATATATAAAACACAAAAATAAATATCCTTCTTGAAGTGTAATAAATGTGAAAAATTGATTAAAATTTTGACACTTAGAAAAGGATATCTCCCATCATGTTTTATATATAATGTAATATCTATAAGTATATTTTTAAATATTATTTACTTTCCTTAAATTCTATTAATTTCCCTTGATTTCCCTTAAACAACTTTTGAGTTGACGCGGTGTGACTCTTAAACTTTTTTCATTCACCCTATGTCAAGTGTAAAAGTTAAGCTAGAAAGAATTGTGTCGAAATAAATAATTCAAAATATTTTTTATATTTTGACAATCGTATAAGCAGAACATGTGGTCAAAGATAAGGGATTTTTTTCTTTGTGAGAAACACCATTTGTACTTTATTTTTCCTTATTCATATGTGAGTTTAATATTAAAAAATCATGCGCGCAACGTAAGCTTTATGATGGTCAAATTCTACTGTTTGTCCACACTTGAATTAAGCAATCGTTAGGATTCTCCTAGTGCTTATCCTTTAGCAAGAATAAATTCTCTTTTTCCACAGATCTCACTCATGTTTTCCAATATGAAGACAAGAACGATCTCGCTGTAAATTGTGGATAACATGTCATCCATTGAGAATATTTTGAAAAAATCTCGATTCTTTTATCTTCTTTCTTCAAAATCTTTATAAATTAGCCTAAACAATCTTCAACAACATAATTCAGTAGTATTCCTCTATTCTAAAAGATCTTATATATCTCTTATGTTTTTAGATGTTTATTTTTATAGGTTTTTTTTCGACTCTCTAGAAGATTTTCCCTGTCAAACATTCAAAGAGAGTTGTTTTCCACTCCCCTCAAAGGCTTCCTAAATCTCAGAAGGGCAGGGAAATATTTTCCTTTCTCATGGTTTCGGAAGACCGCAGAGGGGGAGTAGAAAGCTATTGTCTCTAATATATGTTCGCTTTGTCAATGGTGTACTCTTCTCTACAAAAAGGCTAAAGACGTAAGAAAATATCATGATCCTTGTTTTTCATTATTCGCTTCGGACTGAGCTTCTAAATAAAGGCTCATGTTTATGTCTTTTAGTAATAGCTATTATCCACGTTCTCGGAAAAGCTTATCCATGCATTGAATTGCCATACAAGATTTTTTTGACATTTTGTTTCTACTTTTATAACAGGAATTGACTGTTTATTGACTTTCCTAATTAGTTGTACCATGGAATGGAAGCAAATAGCGGGACGCATTATATTTTGTGTGGGCCAAACTGTACTTTGTTGGCCTTCATGGTTTGTACTTATTGTGAACAAAATCACAGCGAGATAGGGTATCTACTCTTTATTGCTCTCGTTATGTTATAAATATTGGAAACCTCCTCTGTAGGTTTTGACATTAATTTAGACATTCGGTTAGAATAGATAAAAGAAAAGGCATTCACGACAGATAGAAGAAATAACAGAGAGCTCAAACATTGGATTTCTTGATCCATCCAAATGTGTTTTGTGAGGTTGTAGTGAGCAAATGCTTCCCTTTTTTAAAGTGTGTGGTTCTTTTAAATTTTTATAGCTTGTGGTAGGGAATATGGGACAAGCCTATAATTCATGCTTATTCATCATATGAGTTTTGGGCTTGTATGGGACATCTACCTATATTTTTATAGCTTGTGGTAGGGAATATGGGATAAGCCTATAATTCATGCTTATTCATCATATGAGTTTTGGGCTTGTATGGGACATCTACCTATAGTAGTATGTGTTTTTTTGGTGGTTGTTTGAAATCTAGTTTCTATTAGAATTGGCTATGGAGATAGCTTGTCAAGATCTAGAGGTCAAATGGAAAGCACAAAAAGAGAATACGAATTTGACAAGAATGAACTGTATTCTTATCAATTATGCAAATATGATTCAATTGATGTACAATGTATGAGAGACCCCTTGGTTATATAGCCAAGGTGAGACATAAGATAACATAAGATTATGACAAGTGTCTTAATCTTATGACATGAGAAAACTTATCACATCTACTTAGGTCACATGTGTTACAAATCAAAAGATAAGATAACAACTAATGACAACTAACACCTTCTAAAAAGATTATTTCTTAGGATCTATGTATACTTAACATGTGAATAAGTCCCCTAAGTGCCCTAGTAATGAATTAACTAGGTGCAAGACTTTATTTACACCAACACCCCACCTTAAGTTCAACTTAGAGAGTAGTAGATCATTATGCTGCAAATGACACAAAAATGGGTCTCGTCTATGAGGCCATGTTAGGTACCCATGTACAAATACAAAATAAATCTCTCACAAATGGAAAAAAGGAGAAATCCCAGTGGACAAAAATCCTCCCCAAATGAGATGAAATACAAAATGAAATAATCTCAATGAAGAATGAGAAGGCCAAAATCCTAATGCGAGGAAAAAGACCCCCCATAAGAGAGAAGAAGAAGAGAGACAATACGACCCCCCCTCAATGGCGAGTGTCCTATAATGGTAGAAGCTCGACATTGAATGTTGAAGATGATCTAATTTCATGGAATATCTTTCCTCCCCTTAGGAAGAAACAAAACCATGAATGTATGCAAGAGTTATTCCCATTCTTGAAATGAACAAGAGGAGAGATGAATGATATTTGATGTCTCTAAAACATGCTCAAGTGTCTCCACGTTGATGGCAAAAAATATCATGCTCTGAATAGGAGTTCTAGGCCATAATGCTAAAGAAGACAATCCAGAATCTAATAGAGATGAACGTAGAACACAATTGAAAGACAATGACATATCCTCTGAAGAAAAAAAAAGCCTCCTCCAAATGTTGTTCAAAAGTATCCACAGTCACATCAAACTGCAAAGAATGATCATGTAGAGATTGTACAAGAGGGTCAAAGTGTTCCCTCACAACAACTGAAGAAGGATATGTTTGTGTTCCAAATCAACCAGTCCAATGAATCCTAAAGAATTAGCCAATTTCTTATACTCAAACTCAAAGAGGGATTTGGCCAATTGACAAGATTCAGTCAAAGACTGAGATCTTCTGCACTTCTGGCTCTACAAGACCAAGACAGGAAAACCTATACAATGCCTAAAACTTTAATGAAACTATGCACAAACACTTCTTTTTATAGCAGATAACTCCCAATTCAATTACACCAAAGAAAGTACTGACAACTTCGAATCTGTCTAAATTCTTGGTATATCAACACTCACTCAACAATTGGGAAGCATAATTCAACACTAAACCTCAATCAAAAAACAAGGATTTAAGATGATTTTGAATTTAAACTTGTTTCTGAGATGCATTAAGTTGAATAACAGATTAGTGCCTAATTCTGGGCCATGGAGTCAAATGCATAAAGAGAATTTCATCAACAAATGGATTTCAACCAGTGGATTCAAACTACTAATGCCTTACACCAATAGATCCACTCTTGTTGTCAATCAAATTCTTCTTATCAGATCCACCCTGCACACTTAAAATCACAATTATTTTCTCACAGTAATTTAACCATTTAATTGAAACAGAACCATGAACAAATAAAACAATCTCAAGGAAATTGAGATGAAAAAATCAAACATACTTTGTATAATTGAATTCATATGATCAAATGTGTACAAATATGGAAAAAATTTGATGGAATTCATAATTTATTTGCACAAACTAGCTAATATTTACTCATGAAATCAACAATTATAGCTTACAGACTCAAATTATGACTTAGACTTAGACTTTCTCTATCTTCTCAACTCATACATAAATTCAGAACCCCTTACAATAAGAGAAGAATAGAAGATATAGAATAAGAAAAACCTCCAAAATTTGATCTATTGAAGACACTTGGAAACTTCGTTCTCGTTGATCAACAAAATGCAAAGTCTCTCTCATCTCTCTTCCTTGCAACAAAATTTGCCTCCAATTCTGCCTTTTCTCCAAATTGTTCAACAACAAAAAATTTCCCCATGTGGACAATTTCCATCTCAAATTCACCCAACAGTTCAAAAATAGCTTCCCGTGAAAGCCTCATATTTCCACCATGTTTTGCTGCACTTTACTTTCACTTCCCAGCCAATAGAGTTTTCTCATTTTATAATAGGGCCTTTAATAATGTATTTCCATAAGAGGCAAAATATTTCATCCCTCCTTCACTAAAGAATATTAAAATATCAATGAAGGCACTAATTTATTTAAAACCCATTGTGCCTTAATATTTCACCTTGCTTAAAACTCTTATTCACCCGTGAAGGCATTTACCTAGGCCGTTAAAATATCTCACCTGTATTTTACCATTGCCCTTAAATGTTGACCCATTCAATTTTTCATTGGGAAATTAAAAAATTTCATACCCCTTTTTTTAAAATATTTTCCCTTAAAAATGAAATCCCATCTCCACTTATCCAACAAATATTTTAGTTTGCCCCAAAGTCAAATTTTAAACAGTGTATTAAAAAATGCATTGGGCTCACATTGGCCTCTCCTCTCAACCCCGCACACCCGCAAGTTTTAACAAGCGAGCATTTTAGATCCGCGAGTCAGCGAGGAGCGGTGAGGATTTACCCATGTTTCCACTTCATTAAATTATCACTGGGGCATATTTTAATCCTTTGAAATGCTTTTCTTTTAAAAGCAAAATGATTTTTTTTGCTTCAAATTTATCAGGAAAAATCATTACCCTTTCATTTAAAATGAAAGCCTTGCATTACTTTACCCGTGCCTTTAATTTGTTGTCGGGCCCACACCCATAGAGCTTTCTCACAGATCACACAAGGTTAATAAGTGGGCAATTTAGGGATGCGAGCTAGTAGGGGATGGTGAAGATCTTGCTACATTTTCACCTCAATTCTCCCCTGTTTATCTTACTTTGGCTCTTCTTCATTTTCCCTAATCTCTTCGCGTGTTTGTTGCATTTCTGTTTGACAATGGTGGTAGAGCATCCTGTGTAATTTCTACTCTTGCTATGGCACCCCAATACAAATAAATACTGCATCGAGTCCCTTTGAAGAAGGACGTTAGAAAAGGTTCTGGAGGTCGACCCTACCTCTGCCCAACACATTTGCTTGATAGTTGTTGATGACCTTTCAACAAATTCACCGTATACCATTTTTTTGGCAGCACACCCTGTACCAACGCACCATCACTCTGATCATTCACGTGTTCTAGCCAAATGCATAGAGTTCGAGCCTACATCAGCCAGATTCATTTTCTTTAAAGTTTCAAAAGCCATTTCAACAAATCATTTTATCCACACACAACAACTGTGGCGTCCCCCATCACCATTTGCATTTGCATTGAAATCTCTAGAGCTCCTTGCAAATCAGTGCGCCCCTCCAATTCATTGTATTTCCTTGAAATTTTCTGAGGACTTTTATAACAGTCCCTTTTATGCATTGCTGCAATGGCATTCCCTCAATGGAATTTTGTCTAGCAGGTTGTGCATGCTTATTATGGTGTCCCATGGGACCATATTCATTGGGTTTTGTTTCAACTAAATTTGCACGTCCTTCTACCACTTCAACCTTCAACATATAGTTCCCAATTCCATATGAATCATCCCTTCCAAATGGTGCAAACGCAACAAAACTATCTCCTAATCTCCACGTTGATGCAATTCAATCACCCGCTCTTCATGTTGATCTATCTCATCATATCTAACGCCTTGATCTTGATGCTCAATTTCAACAACTTTTGAGCATCACCTTTGCTCCAGGAAAAGCAACAAAGGCCATACAAATGAGGGGTTGAAATCCGTGGCTTTAGGAAATAGCCATGCATTAGGTCCTTACCACACTGCTCGAACTATGTTTTGTTCTCTTTCCCATTATATTGACTTTTTTTGGTGCAACACATTTTCTCACTCTACTTCAAACCATCTTTATAATTGATTTGCCATTTCAAGTATCACATAGCTTTCTTGACAACCCAACAAGATTTGATGAAATAATTCGGTATTTTCAAAGCACTTCTTCATGATATCTACATTTACTAGTAACACCTTTTGATTACTTCACTTGACATTCTCTTGAAATCTTGAACACCATAAATCACTTCCTCTAAAGGCAAGGTCACACAATTGTACAAGTTCAAGGTCTTGAAACATAAAGATTCAATTACATTTTAGCAATCATAAAGATTTCCAAGAGGCCGAGAATGCAGTGATACGACCGTCAAGTGAGTCACTCAATCATTTGACAAGCTCTTAAAGTCTACATCATAACCATCAAGACTATCTTGTTCATAGGTTAGGGGATCCCTTGTGATAGAGTTTAAAAACTACTATTATCATGTGTGTTGTCTTCAACAATCAAGCTTGTTCAAACTTGTGAATTATGAGACTCCATAATACATGTGCATATCAATCAAAAGAGTTCTAACTGCAACTTCAACAAAATTCCACACTTTCCCCAACTAATCCAAATGAAGCAAATTGGGTGTTTACAACCTCAGTAATGTCACCATTAGGGAGGATGATGATAAAGGTTGTGGAAGTAATCACTACACTCAAATAATCAGGAAACCTGAACCATACTAGCCTCAAATTGACCTGAGGTTGCTTTTGAATGAATCCGAGATGAAAAAATGAAGTGGGTTTCCATTAAAATCTGCTTTCTAACATTTTTGAAAAATGGTGAAAACTGGCCAAGTTGGCTCCGGAATCACCCTGGGAAACTGGTCAAACAACCTCGTAGAGCCATAAAAAACTTGCAGGCATGTAGAAATTTTTCCTGAGAATGGAGTGCAATAAATAGCTTGGAAAAAAAAATCACGGGGTGAAAGATATTAACTATCAAAGTTGCTTAGTTGAACTTTATGCAACAACTTATTTAGAACCAATTAAAACTGACCAAATCACCTCATTGAAAAAAATATCAAATCAACTTTTGAGGACTTGCCACTGGAAACATGAGCTCATTTAGATGTAGTGAACACGTGTACAAGAGGGCTTAGCTTCAATCATCATTTTGCATGAGACATTGAAGGTCAAAGTTGACCACCTTCAAAAGTTTCAGAAAATGCAGGTGCAAAACTAAACAAATTGCATTTGCTTTTGGCCTGGTAAAAATAGCAAGTTAGATCATGAGGCTCTGAAACTTGACATGGGAGCACTTTGAGGTATCGAGAATGGAGAACAACAATCCTTTCATCATGAAAATCATCTGGTTGTGAAATACAAGCTCGAACAGGAGGCTACTTTGCAAAACTGGAAGTTTGTAAATAGTAGAAATGTGTCAAAGCCCTCTAGCTTTTCTTTTCAAAACCCTATCAAAACTCATCCTAGGAAGCTAAAAATTTACATGCACATTCACATATGTCATATGAGTGGGTCTACAAAGAGGTTTCACTTGAAAATCAACTGGCACCAAATTACGACCCTCCAAAGTGGGTCACTTAGGTAGATTCTTCAAGTGCACTTCTGAGAGTGCATAGGCAAATTTTTTGAAATGGGCACTTCAAATTTGCAAAATTTGAGAGTCCCAACAAGATATTATCAATCAAAGAGAAGATGAATGTCATCAATGATGTCTCCTAAATATGCAATATCAGACTCCACAAACAAGTCTCAAATGCATGTCAAGAGGTCATCCAAAGTAGCCAAATTTGAAAGACAATGAAGATCCTATTGAACTGAATCACAAGGAACCCAAATTGTGGCAGCACAACCTTCCTCAGCTACAACAATAGATGAAGGAGATGAGATATAATTAGTCCATGTCATTCGACTACACCTATCACCCTCCATTGTGTCCTCAAAACATGATGAACTAGATGATTCTACCAATGCTAGATTACAAGAGTCCTCAACCTCAAGATGTTGACTCATAGATGAAGAAGATGAACCCTCTAAATCTATATTAGGAGCCATAAAAACTGAAATCTCAATAAATTTCTTTGCAGGAGGAGAAGGGGAAGGTTTTGTGTCATCAAAACTATCATACATTTCCCAATGAGCAAGCGTTTTAGTTGTTTTATCATCAATAGGTCGAAACTCTGCAAGTGGAACAAGATAGTCCACAACAAGATCCTATTGGAATGGAGGTTCATTTGAGTCTACATACATCTCCCAAAGTTTTGTCATAAGGTCACGAGGGACCTCAATACCATCAGTGGTCATTTGTGTATTAATATCACAACTACAACCAATTAATTCTAGGATATGTTATATTTTCATGTCCCACACAACTCTCTTCCATTTTGATGAAGTTTGAGGAACCACTCCATATAGATATGGAAAAACATTTATCCATCTACAATGTGTTAGGATTTCATCTTTCCAAGACTTAAATTTCCATTGAGTTAGCCTTATTATAGCAAGATGTGTTTTTATTTCATATCTTGTTACTTGCTAAAAACAAGAAAGTGGTCATGATTTTGTTACATGCAAATGCCAAATTTAGCCATAGAAATTTTTTATACAAAATAAGATAAATATGATCATACCATTGAAAAGTACATGAAAAATTATGCACTTTCAAAAAAGAATGTATCTAAAAATATTACTGTGGGAACAATATATGAGTTCTTCAAATTCGCAAAATGAGGACAAAGCAATGACACCTTTAAGAATTTGCAATTTATGGAAAGTCTAGACATCAAAACTAAAATCCAATTCCACCACTATGAAGAGCACAAAATTTTTCCCAAACAAAAAAAATCAAAAAAGGATTCAAAATGACCGAGTTATAGCCATTTGAAAATTGACTTACAAAAACAAAACTGCTAATGGAGAGGGGTAGAAAAATTTCAAACGCTTGCTAACATCAAAAAAATGTGATGTTAAATTTGATGGTCATTTTCCTTTCATGTGGTACAGTCGATTAAATTTTGCATCCAAATTGGCATCCTAGGTCATCGTGCCCCTCCGTTAGAATATTCGTTATGCCAACAGAATATACTTTGCAAAGATCTCAATGGTAGAATCTTTTAGATAGTCTTGGAATATTATTTGGAAATCAAAATATTGTAGGTTGGCCTATCTCTGCAGATATTCTGGAGAATTTGTGGACTTATGAATTTTCAAGATTGAAAGGAACGCCGATTTGAAAATGCCAAGTTTTATGAAAATGCAGTGCTAGATTTTTTATGAAGAATACCACTCATGTTGATTGGGGGCTGCATTTAGTGCCAATGAAATGACACCAAGTGGCATTGGTGTCCACATGCCTCTGAAGGTATGATCTATGCAAGTACTATGCATATTTTGACTTTATTAATTTTTAATAAAAAAATTACATCAAAAAATTCAATCGCTCGATTTTAATTGTTCTAAAAAATGTTTGAAATTTTTTCAACTGAAATTTTTATTTTTATTTTTTTGAAAAAAATCGTACCACGCTATAATGATGGTCTCTTTCTGGCTGACAGGGATAATTTCACTAATGGCTCTAGGAAAAAGTATACGATTTTGACAAATTAACAGTCGATCTTAGAGTTTTTAGCCCTTCTAGACACAATGGCAGGGTTGAATTTGACCTAGAATGCTCCAAAACTACAACTACCTTCTAGATTTGGCAAACATTCTTGAGCTTCAAACCCCCATAAGAGTTGGTCCAGAGAAGACCAAGTGGCTTGGATAATTGACTAAGACCCAAGTGTAGTTCTAGTGTTATAGTGAGCCAGTAATGTGGTCTACACTGATCCTCTATATAGAATTTTTTCATGTGTTTTTGAGGGGTTCATTGTGCATGATGAATGTGTTTAGATCCAATCTTTCATGGTTGTTTTTCTTTCATAGTTGAATATATTATTGATAGAGTATCGACTCTGGAAATGATAGAGTTGTACTTACATAGTGTATGTTGGAATGCTTTGTATTCCATCATGGATGAATATTTTGTTATGCCTTTCTGAGGAAGTTTTTTACATTTTTTGTAGTTTTTATGCTCCAAGTGGAAAGTGTTGTGGCAGTCCCCGTATCAAATTATGAGTGAATAGTTTGTTCATTCATTATTACTTCACCAATTTTGCTATCTAGTGTCGGCCTAAGTATTTTTGGGTCGTGTGGAGTTGAGTTGTGTATGGAGTGGTATCATTGCAATGATTATGGGTCATTTTGACATATTTTTGTGGTGTACATGTTTTGGCTCTTTCCACATGGTGTATGTGTTAATTTTTTGGGTCAACATGTTATATGGTGCTCTGTACATCTAATTAGGCTAACCTAATTAACTTTTTGGATAGTTATGGATAGAGTTTCTAGAGTGTGTGTGTGAGAGATATGGTGCAAAGAGAAGTGTGTTTGTAGTAATAGAAAAAGTAAGCCTTTTCCTTGCTTTGTTTGATAATTGACCTTAAACTTGAATTCATGATGTCTTGGAGTGGTACTGTAATGTGTTGTACACATTCACACTATTCTAGGACCTTTATTTTTAACTAAAAAATGTAGTAATTGATCCTTTGCAAGGGTGTTGTAAAGTGTTCTAACACACTTTCACACTTTTTAGGATATATTTTCTTAACTAAGCCTAATGGACCCATTTTTGAATAAAATATACATAATGTGTCTCTTGTTTAAGTGTTGTAAAGTGTCATAAAGCACTTTCACACTTATATAGGTGGTCTTAATTAATTGTGGTTAATTGGAGTTATTAAACCCCTTTTTATTCAAATTTAGGCATTAATTTGGACACCTCCCGAAGATCTATCCCAACAATCATAATTTAATTAACAAATTATTTCATTGGGAAATGTTTTCTCTTAGTAAGCTAAGCCAGGACCCATTCTCCCGTCATGGAGAATTGGTCCTCCCTTAATAGGACCTCCCTTTCTTAGTTGATCTGGAATGGGTTTTTAGCCTTCTTTTAGTCCCTTAGAGTTTGGTCCTGGAAACTTAGCCAGGACCAATTCTCCCTTAATGGCGAATGGGTCCTCCCTTAATGAGACCCCCCTTTCTAAATTTCATTTTGGCAAGAATTTAATATTTTTTCTTCCCAAATCTGGTGTTGGCCTTAATTCCTTGAATTTTGGGGTTAATCACCTAATTTAATATAAATAAGGGGTTAATTAACATAGTTTCATCTAAGATTTTCAAGAGAGCATCACAATATTTCACAAGAGAATTATAGAGCATTCATAAGGTATTTCAAAGCATATTTCAAGTCTTTATTGCAGAAATTCAAGATCATATCATCATTTCAAGGTTTTGATGCATGCATTCATGTTGTTGAGCTAAAGAGGTGGATGTAGCATTGAAGATCTACTTGCAACTATTGTTTACATCGTTTGCAAGGATCCTAGATCTACATTCTTCATGGCCACTACATGAAATTTTACAAATTTGTTTCACCTTGTACAACATCCAAGGTGATATCATTTACATTATTTCATTATCATGCTTCATTTTTGAATTTCATCATTTGGTTTGATTACCTACAAGTGGTTTGACTAAGGCAAACCCCCATTCACTAAAAAATCAACAAGTTCTTTTGCCCTTGAGTATGTGATTGCAGATTTACAGGTTGAAGATCAAGTTGAACAAGATTTGGAACAAGATTGTCAAAGTTGCAAAGTGTCTAAAGTTGTCATCCAAAGCACAAGATCATGGAAAGAGCTCTACAAAATTGAATACATACTTCCAAAATCTAATAACAGGGAATTTAAGATTGCAAACATCAAGGAATAGGATCCTGAAATCAGTTTTTTGAAACCTTAAAAGGACTCATTTGCCACTGAAGGCGAATGAGTCATCCATAGCTCAAAAACAACTTTCTAGCCAAGTACATAGATTTTTATGCTCTAAAAGCATCCCCCATAGTTTCTATAATAGTTAGGGTCATTTTAAAAAATTTATTTGCATCATATTTTCCACAATTTAAGTGATTGGAGCCCTAGAAAAATAAGTGGTAGATCCTCTTGTTCATGCATTCTGGTCTACCCTTTTTTCCACCCTAATCATTTTTAGTGAACCCGACTCATTCAACATTGCAATTTTTTTATTTTTAGATTATTTTATTGCATCTTAAATTAGATCTTACATTGCATTAAGATCTCATTTAGGGTTTCTTATTTTGCATTGAAATCTTGCATATCATATAAGGTTTAGATTTGCATTGTTTTACACTTCCTAAATCTAAAAATTAAAAAATCAAATCAATCATTTTGCATCTCATTTAGATCTCATACAATTACATTTGAAAAAAAATGCATTTCAAACTAGGTCTTTCATTTCATATTTGCATTGCATTTTTACATTGAATTTCTAGAAAATCTGAAGCTAAATCTTACTATTTCAAACTTGGAATTGATAGATAGAACTAAGACCTTGCAAATAATTAAAAAAATAGTTTCAAAATACATAACCAGGACCCATTCACCTTTACTGGTGAATAAGTCCCTAATCAGGTCTAATCTGTATCTTCTGATATCTAAAAAGGCATTAAAACTAACTCTAAATTCCATAGAAAAATCCCAGAAAGACCTAACCAGGACCGATTTTCCCTTACTAGCGAATGAGTCCCTATTAGCTACAAATCTACATTTTTAGGACATTAAAATCTTAGTTTTTAGCTTATGTTTGGTGCTATTACCTTTTTGTTTCAGTTTCTTGATTTGTTGTGCATAATTAAAAATTAAAAATTGCATCAAAACATTTCATTTATAGCTTATTGCATTGTTTAATCAGTCAATTGCATTTCATTCTAGGTTATTGCATTGTCGCTTTGTCATTCTAGGGTTTGCATGTGCTAAGGTTGTAAAACTTGTATGAGTTTTACAACCTAGTGTCATATTCACAATACTATTATAAGATGTAGTTTGAGGCTCATGCCATCCAACAATCTCTCACTTGTGGATCTTGGGTGCTCTAACTCTCTTTTTTATTATGTTGAGAATCAACCCTCCATGGCTCATATTTTACATACTTCATTTCCTATGAGTTCACTTCCTACAACCAATGTCCTTAACATTACCAACACCATCCCTACCATTACCACTTCCACTCAAGATTTCGGGTCTACTAAAAGTCAAGGTGGAATTCAAATTCTATCCTCCACAATAGTTATGTCCATCCCTACATACATTAGTACACAACCTACAAATACATTCTAACTTACAACAACCTTTCAACCCACAACTACAATTCAACCAACCACAACAGTCATACCTACTAGCACCATATACACTTCCATAGGCATTCTTGCAGGAATTCCTACCACCTTTGTGTCGTAAAATACAATAATTCAGCAACAATGCAACTCCACTAACCTACAATCCACTAGCCCTCCACATACATACACTACACCACCTAATTCCCCTCACAATTATAACCAAAATAACCCTCTCATTAACTCACTTTTGCAAATAATGATGTCCCTTCAACATCAAGTGGCATCATTAAAACAAAACAATAATGGTCAACCTTTGCAATACATCAAGTCTACACCATTTTCCCTCAACATATTAAGAGAAAAAATGCCACAAGGAATAGAGATCACTTGCTTTAAGAAATATGGTGGCAAAGGAGATCATGTTAGCCATTTTTTTTTCCTTCATAGCCTTGTGCAGTGATTTCATCTTTGAGGATAACTATTGGCTAAGCTATTCCCTAGATCTTTGAAGGATACTCCTTTAGAGTGGTTCTCCTCTTTATCTAACAATTCAATTGGTTCATTCAATGAACTTATTGATTCATTTTACAACCACTTCCATATTCACATGGGTCCCAAGATGACCAATGCTAATTTAATTACATACAAGCAAAAAGAGGATGAAAAAGTGACATATTTCATAGGAAGATATCAAAGACTTTATTCACATGTCAACATCAAGATTCTTGATGCAAACATTCAATGAATGTTCATTGCCAACTTATAAGATAAAATCCAATGAACAATTGAAATGTTGAGGTTTCCATCCTTCACATTGTTATGTACAACCCTTTGTGACCATGAAAACATGACTGGTGGTCGTGATGTGAAAAATCCCCCTAGTTGCCCTAAAAAGACCAAATCCACAACTCAAAACAACCATCAATATTTCAGGAAACAAAATAAGGGATATCTACAATTAAATCCTCCTCAAACAAGTCAACAAGACAACAATCAAGTGGCTTCTATAAAAATGACAACTCCTTTCGGGGATATGGAGAGAGAATTCATTCCTTTACCCAATACCCTTCACAATATCATGTTGCAGCTTATTGAAAAAAACATGCTTACCTTAATTGCTATTAGAGAGTGTGATCCTACTATTCCATTTCCTAAAGGCTTTCAAAAAAATGCTTATTGTCATTACCATCAAAAAAATGGACATAGTACAAAATATTGTAGGCATGTTAAAAATATTGTGTAAGACCTTATTGGTTCTAATCATTTACTAATCATAGGTGTGAATGATCGAGGCAATAAATTTGTCTTCCCTCCTAATAAAAATTTTCAAATCTCCACAAATCCCATGCCTAAGCACCATATTTCATTTGTCAAAGCTAGTGAAACAAAGAATGATGTGATGAATGTTGACACGAATGATGACAATACGAATACAATTGAACAAAATCCCACAAATGAAGTGATAGTATTTTTTCGAAGCTGGGCAACCTCTTGGCATTTCTTTCTCACAAAATGACATAACTAAACATGCACCTGATGGTCCTCTTTAAATAACTGGTTGAATCAATAATAAGCCCACTAATGGGATACTGTTTGATCTCATTTGTGGAGAGAATGTGATCATAGAAGAATTCTTATTTATGCATGAGCTATACTAAGAAACATATGATAACCCGAAAGCATGGATCAAGAAACATAACAAATTTTCTTGCCCTATGATAGGATTGATAGATCTCCCTTTAAAAGTGGTACCAAAAACATTAACAGTCTCATCCTCCATCATCCCACAATCAAACCAATTTCATGTGAAGATAGGCTATCCATGACTTTTCTCCATGAATTTCATCCCTTTGGTTGTGCATAAGTGTCTAAAGTTTCCATTTGGAAATGACATCTTCACTATTCATCATAGCGGATTTCATCTTGCCAAGGAAAAAGGGATTTTTTCACTAGATTACTTTTGGCTTGAGCCTATGGAACCTATCAAGCCTCGTGAGGATTTCGTTTTTCAATCATATCAAAAGTTTAATGCAAAAAAAATAGTGGAACTATCCCTTCGTAGTATCAAAAATCAACCTATAACCGAACCACCCATCCTTGATGATACAATGATTAAACCAAAAAAATTTCAAACATACATGAACAACCTATAGAAAAACCTTTTGCAATTTCATACAAGAGACCATGAGATAACACAAACAAACCCATTGTACCTCCTAGAGCTAAGCAAGTTTACAAATCCAAAGAGAAAGCAGTTAAAAAAACTATTGTTATTTCTTCTAGTCCTCCCAAGGAAGAGAAGGAACCTATGGTTCACAAATCCACTCTTACGCAAAAATAAATTGATAGTAAACTAAAATGAAATTGAAGTGCTAGAGAGCATAGACATAGACATCATGCTATTGCTCGTAGATTGCAAACTCAAGAAACTAATAATAACATAGAAAATCAAAATCAAAACCTACCTGAAGCAATGCATGATGACTCTCAACCCTCACCACAACATCAACAAGAACATTGCATGGACATTGTTATTCGACCTCCTACTATGATTAATTTAGATGATGACATTAACATTGCAAAGATTGATGAGCAAGTCCATGATGAGTTGAATGCATTGTTTTCTTCTTCAATGAGCTTAGATGAAAAATCTCCTACTAAGAGTGTTGAACATGGTGCATGTCATAGTTTGGTGCTTGATGTTGTCCCTTTGGCTAGTTGCTTGCCTTTCTTTTATACCGACCAAGATTGTGAGGTGAATGACCGGCTTTAGGTTGAATCGCTTGTGCCTTACTAGTCTCTTTCTTTTTCTTTTTTCGTTATGATTACATGTGTGTAATGTGATCCCTCATTATATTCCATCTCTATTTTGTGCATTCTTCTATTTGTACCTTCATTATTCTCTATGTCGTAATCATATTTTTTTCATTTATCTTGTGTTTCCCTTTTGGGGATGATGCAAGGCATCTAGACATTCATGTCTCTTCCATGTTGACCCAAAATATTTTCCTTTATCTTTTTCATTTGTCTTGTGTTTTCCTTTTGGGAATGACGCAAGGCATCAAAATACTCATGTTTCTTCCATGTTGACCCAAAAGGATTTTTCCTTGTTTTCACTTTCTTTGTTTCGTTCTTCCAGTTATGTGAGTATTTAGGGAATGATGACAGTTCCTTGTTTTATTCATAAGGAATTTTCAATGCATATTTCAATTCTTTATTGCAGCAACTCAAGATCATATCATCATTTCAAGGGTTTGATGCATGCATTCATGTTGTTTAGCTAAAGACGTGGATGTAGCATTGAATATCTACTTGTAACTATTGTTTACATCATTTTCAAGGATCCTAGATCTATGTTCTTCATGGCCACTACATGAAAGTTCACAGATTTGTTTCACAAGAAAATGTCCAAGGTGATGTCATTTGCATTATTTCATGTTCATGCTTCATTTCTTCACTTCATCATATGGTTTGATTACCTACAAGGGGTTTGACTAACGAAAATTCCCATTCACTAACAAATCAGCAAGTTCTTCATCCCTTGAGTATGTGATTACAGATTTACAGGTTGAAGATCAAGTTGAACAAGATTTGGAGCAAGATTGTCAAAGTTGCAAAGTTGCTAAAGTTGTAATTCAAAGTGCAAGATCATGGAAAGAGTTCTACAAAATTGCATACAAAATTCTAGAAACTAAGAACAAGGAATTTAAGAGTGTAGACATCAAGGAATAGGATCCTAAAATCAATTTTCTGAAACCCTAAAGGGACCCATCTGCCATTAAAGGAAAATGATTCCTCCATAGCTCAAAAACAAATTTCTAGCTAGGCATAGATCTTTTTATGCTCTAAAAGCATCCCCCATAGTTGCTATAATAGTTAGGGTCATTTTCTAATTGTTATTTGTATCATATTTTCCAAAATTTAAGTGATTAGGGACCTAGAAAAATAAGTGGTAGATGCTCTTGTTCATGCATTTCGGTCTACCCTATTTTTCACCCTAATTAGTGTTAAGTAAGTTTTATGAGCTTTAGTGAAACTATATGTTCAACATATGCCATATGCATTGTTAACAATTCATCATTTTCTATCTATTTCTTTTCTAAGCAATGAGCCCATAGGAGTGAGTCATTATCTTATTGGATAGTGAGACCACCATTTTGTATCAAACATTATAACCACTTATAATATAATGTCATCTAATCCTCACCATTGATTTTCCCTTTCTATGGTTTTACACAAAATATGGTGTTCTTGTTTTCCTTGATGTGGTGCATGTTTTATATGTTCCTTTCATTTACTATAAGTTAAATATGATGCTTTGAATGGATGTTTGAATTGAGAAAGATAATAAGATTCAGTGAATACTAATTCACCCCCCCCCTTAGTATTCCAGGTTTAACATTTAATTAAAGTTCATTATGATTTTGATTAATGTCTAAATGAAGTTAAAATGCATACATATTGCATCACAATATTATGAAATTTTACAATGATTTTAAATAAAAATTAATTATGCTTCCATAGAATTAAAGTTAATGGATTTATTACTAATTATACATCTCTTATTAAGTTCTATATCCAAATTCCCCTCTTTAAATTAGAATTAACTTATTTTTATTTCAAAAATTATAATTTATAGATTCTTAAGTAAAAAAATACCTTATACTAACTAAAAACTAATTCTTTACTTGTCGATTTCTCTTAAACTCCCTTGCTATTTTTGGATGCAGGTAAAGATTCAAGAAAAATGGTTGCAGTCACATTTGTTTTCTAGATTTGATAAGATTATTGTTGCAGATAGTTTGAAGAAAGATTTTTAGAATTAAATATTTTTGCAGCAAATTTTCCCAATACACTGATCTTCACAATAAAATTTGTAAAATAATCATTTATTTATAATCTACCTATACAATACTATTGAATATTTTACATAAGAGTTTTTATGGATGCATCACAATTTCCTTTTTTTAACTATATTAATTTATTTAATTTGATCTAATTTAATGTAGATTAACATTTTAATTATTTTCATTCCATAGAGGGAGTTGAGTCAACTACCTTGTTGTAGGTAATGATTTCCATTTTAAGAAGATTTTTGAAATCAAAACCTTGGATTTTAAATTCCATCACTACACATAATGATGGGGCGAGGCCTCCCTTAATGGAAATTCCCTTATGAAACACCCCCCTTATGGGAAAGCATGTCATGTGATGGTGGACATGGGCTGACCACCCAAGTCGACACCCTCCATAGATGTAGGTAGACGCATGTATATATTAAATTAAATACTTATATTAATGTATTGTGTGGTTGCATTTATTATACATCTAATTACTTAATGTGAATGAGTTCATTTCTTAATAATTTTTTGTGTTCTTATTAAGATCTATATTCTTATACAAATTTGTATTTAGTTAAATTTTTAGATTTACATTTCATGCATATACATATTATTATTAATTATACATTTTTATACATTTTATATATATATGATTCAAATGTGCAACTTTTTCTACCTTCCTTAAAAAAATATAGGTTATATTATTACTAATTCCATTATGTATTTGTAAATACATTTGATTTCTTCATAAAGTCTTAATTGTCTAAAGGGAATATTGGATCACATTATGAATCAAATAAACCAACTAACCTTAGTTTTCTTTGCAATTGTCTGCCTAGGGTTTTAATGTTTTGTTATGTATATATATATTTCTAACATTAAATCATACAAATACAAGTAATATAGATTCATGTTTGCACTTTAAAACATTCCATCATCCTTAGCATTTTCTAGCTATAGTATAAAGAGATATATATACAAGATAAATTTCTAAAATAAAGCTTTTCTTTGACATCTAAACTTAGAAACAAATTTATCTTTCATTCCTCCAAATTAGCACATAGTATCACTTTTATAACATAAACATTCAAATACAACAAAAGAAACTATGCAAACAATTATATACATTTGGCTACACAAAAAATATAATCTGAAACAAAAATTTATTTCTTGAATTTATAAGGAAACATTTTCTTTTCTTTTCAAAAGACTCAATCAACTTTAAACCACATTCCATATTCATTCAAGAACTTGAAAATATACAAGAGAGGGGAAACATCAACAAGCTAATGGGCTCTCCACCCATCCATAGGGTTGTGTTACCACCCACCCTTGAGGATGGGGAAACATTTAGCCATTTGGGTAACCTTTTTCAACACAACACAACAAAATCACTTACACAATTAATACACATATGCACATATTTTTCCCACACTTCAAACAATTATACAACACCAAAAGTACATTTCTAACACATTGTATTTCTAAAAGAAGAAATTCCACATAGGGGAAGTAGGGGCTCTACTAATTAAGGGGAAAATAGATATATGCATCACAATATCCCAAAATTAAATCTCCACATCAAAAACTCCATAAACCACAATTCACAAATAATACACCCTTTTTTCTCAAAAAAAAAGCCAAGATACCCCTCAGTGGTAGCCACACCCACTCAACCACTTGGACATGAAGGACCAAAATCAACCTATTTGCAAGAGAGTATTAACTCCCCTATAAAACATATAAAGAAAAACAACAGACAACACAAAATAAAGAACATATTCACAAAATCCCAACTAAACTCAAGAATAAGCAGATTCTACATTACATTTAATCAACAAAGAAGAAAGGAATCTTACCTCAATAACTTTATATCCCACTAATGGTAGAATCCTTGGGTGGTAATCTTCCTCATCTAAGCCTTCACATTTCTCTCCCCCTCTTCCCAAACACTCTGACTCTCTCTCTCTCTCTCTCTCTCTCTCTCTCTCTCTCTCTCTCTCTCTCTCTCTCTCTCTCTCTCTCTCTCTTCTGGAGAACTCAAAACAAGATCACAAAATCATAAAGAAGCAAATATGAGTAAGCAATTTTCCCCACTCCATGAAGGAATGCTTTTAAAGAGAATGAAGAAGTTACTTCCTACCACAATTAACTCAACCACCCAACTACCCTCCCATTTTACCACTTTTATATGTGGGGCTTAAAGGAGGGTTTAAACACCTTGTAAAAAGTTACAAATGACAAAAATAACCTTCTAACCTATATAAATTAGATGTAAGATAGTTTCCCAGACATAAAATACAACCTAAACCTCCTAAAATCACTGCAAAATCACAAGGTTCAAACTTACACATGAACATAATCATATAACAAGTTAAAAAGCACAATTTTTAACATCATGGCCAATATACCTTAGGATTCCATGCCTATGTCTAACATCATACTAGAATACATAAAGTGGCTAAATGAACCCCCATCATCCATTGGCATTATAATCCACCTATAAAATAATCAATATAAAAACCTAAAATCTATATGTATATCTAAATACCATCCATGCAAAAAAAAAATATGTATCATCTAAGAAATCATATCAATAACCCCTTAAAACTAATATATATGATATACATAATGATACTACTAGTAGCTAAATAACCATTAACACATCATGATTGATTATCTCATTCAAAAAATGCATACATAATTAATAAAAAGCACACATCTCATTATCATAGAGAAATTGTGATAACGATTAGATAGATAGACTTATTTAGTTAACCTTATTCATAATTATTCAAGCATATGAACATAATTGATGTATAGAAATTATCATCACTCAAACTCAAGTATAGCATGCAAACATAGATGCACATGAAACATTGCTCAAGAACCATCAAAGATGACATAGACTCAATAAGATCGTAGAATGGTGAAGTCCCATAAGTTCTATCTCTACCCTAATACTAACCCTAATTCAAAAACTTGTAACACCAATGGTAATTACATTCATAACCTTAACATTAATATAAACCTAACTGTAACACTAATTGTAACTCTAAACTAGACCCTAACCTTAACCCTAATGCTTACCCCAAAACCAACCCCAACCCTAACCCTAACCATAGTCCTAATCCCAACCTCAAATCCAACCCTAACCCTCATCCTAATCCTAACATAAATCATAAAACTAAACCTAACACTAATCCTAACCCTAAACATAATACTAACCCTAACCCTAGCCCTAATCCTAACCCTAACCCTACGCTTAATACTATTTCTATCCTAGACCCTAAGTTTAATGTAAACCCTAACCCTAACCATAATATTAGCCCCAAATGTAACCTTAAGTCTAACCCTAGAACCCAAATTCTAAATCTAATTATATCTCTAACCCTAACCCTAACCCTAATACTAACCCTAATCCTAACCTTAACCCTAACTCTATCCCCAAACCTCACTCTAGTTTTAATGCTTACAATAATACTAACCCTAACCCTATCCCTAAAGTTGATCCTTTATCTAATTTGGACACTAACTTGAATCCCACTCCTAACTGTAATTATACTCTAACCCTAACCCTATCTTTAATCAGGTAGTCATAGTGCTAAAATTAACCCTAATCTTATCTATAACTCTAAATCTAATTGTAATCATAAACCTAACACTAACCCTAGTGCTATCTCGCAACCTAACCCTAAGCCTAATCTTAGTGCCCAATACAACCTTAACTACAACTTATCCCAAACCCCAACTCTAATTCTAAATCTAATTCAAACTTTAACCATAACCCTTACCTTAATCCTAACACAAATCCTAACCTTAAACCTAACACTAACCCTAATTTTATCTCTTACTCTAACCCTAACTCTAACCTTATCCCTAACTCTATCCCATCCCTAACTCTAATTTTTACCCTAACAATAACTCTTGTTCTAAGTATAACCCTAACCCTAGTTCTATCTCTAACCTTAACACTGACCCTAATCTTAACCCTAGTCCTAACCTTAACCCTAATCATAACTCCAATCCTAATGCTAATTCTATCTCTAACCCTATCCCTAACTCTAACAATAACCCTTACCCTTATCGTAACCTTAATTCTAACCTTAATGCTAACTGTATTCCCAACCTTGATTCAAATTTTAAGCCTAACAATAATCCAAATCCTTCTTTAATTGCATCCCTAATCTTAACCCTAAATCTATCTCTAACCCTAACTTCTTCCCTAATTTTAGCCCTAATCCTAATCTTAACCCTAACCCTAACCCAACCATAACTCTAATTCTAATATTTACCCAAACCTTAATCATAACCCTAACAATCATCATAGCCCTAATCCCAACCCAATATAATCATAACCCTAACCATAATCCTAATCAACACTTGAGAATATGGTATAATGATGGTTGACCATTGAAAAGGATATGACCATTCAATGAACCCAATATAAAATAAATTAAAAATATATATTTAAAAAAAAATTATACAAAGAAAGAAATCAAAGAATTAGATATTCTTTCTACATTTCCACTAGAAAATATTTTTTACATTCATACTATAAAGGTCAAAAACAAAAAACAAAAAAAAAACTATAATTATTATATTTTACAAATTAAAATAATAATGATTAGATTTTACAAAAAATATTTTACTACAGTGGATTTACTTATCTAATTGATTATTGCACCTTACACAAAGAAAGAAAGCAAATAATTATATATTGTTTCTAATTTTCCACTAATATTCAAAGTGTATAAATTATATTATTTGAGAATGTGTTAGCATGATGTACGACTATTGAAAAATATCTAGTTGTTTGATGAACCCAATATAAAATAATTAAAGAAAGAAAGAAAGAAAGCAAAGAATCAAATATTTTTTCTGCATTTCCATTAGATATGCTTTGCATTCATATTATAAAGATAAAAAACAAGTAAAGAAAAAAAATCTAAATTATTATATTTTACAAATAAAAAACTATTACATTTTTAAAAAGTATTTTAAATATAGTGAATTTAGCTTATCAAAATAATCATTACATTTTATACAAGAAAAGAAAAGAATGTAAAGAATCAAATATTATTTCTAAAATTTCCACTAATAGTCACATTTTATTAATTTAATATTTTGAATGTATACTCAATATTCTTTAGTTTCAAACATATATATATATATATATATATATAACATCATTAATAAGCACTTTTATTCATCTTCGTACACAAAATAAACATTTATTTCAAATTGCTTTTCTTTTTCGTTCAAAATGTTTTACAATTACATTCTACTATACTTAATGTCAAATACTAAGCTTTATCTATACAAATTCTAAATTTAAAAAAATAAAAAAGAACATCATTGCACACCTAGTACCATTGCTAGTTAATAATCTATAAAAAGCATCAATAAATATCATTCCCGAAGTGCCTATTACACTTTTATGTGAAAAAATATTAAAAATTAGACACCTTAAGAAAATTATCTCCCAACATATTATGAAATATATATTTTCAATTATTATTTGCTTTCTTTGTCTACCCATTTCACTATATTTCCCTTAAACAACTTTTGAGGTGACGTGGTGTAACTCTTAACTTATTTCAGTCACCCTATGTCAAGTATAAAGTTCAGTAAAATATTTTTGACATTTTGACATTCGTATCAGCAGAAAATGTGGTTAAAGATAAGGAATTTTTTCCTTTGTAAGAAACACCATTTGAACTTTATTTTTTTTTATTCATCTGCGAGTATAATATTCAAAAATCATGCGTGCAACGTAAGCTTTATGGATGGTCAAATTCTGCTGTTTGTCCACACTTGAATTAAGCAATCGTTAGGATTCTCCTACAGTTCCTAGTGCTTATCCTTTAGCAAGAATAAATTCTCTTTTTCCACAGACCTCACTCATGTTTTCCAATATGGAGACAGGAACGATCTCGCTGTAAATTGTGGATAACATATTATCCATTCAGAATATTTTGAACAGGTCTCGATTCTCTTATCTTCTATCCTCAAAATCTTTATAAATGGGCTTAAACAATCTTCAACATACAATTCAAATGTATTCGTCTATTTTAAAACATGTTATATATCTCTCTATGTTTTTAGGTGTTTGTTTTTACAGGTTTTTCTTCGACTCTCTAGAAGATTTGCCGTGTCAAACATTTAAAGAGAGTTGTTTTCTACTCCCCTCAAAGGCTTCCCAAATCTCAGAAAGGCGGGGAAATCTTTTCTTTTCTCATGGTTTCGGAAGACCGTTGAGAGGGAGTAGAAAGCTGCTGTCTCTGATATATCTTCACTTCGTCAATGGTATTCTCTTCTCTTTAAAAAGGCTAAAGATATAAGAAAATATCATGATCCTTGTTTTCACTATTCGCTTCTGTCCCTGTAAAGAAAGGTTCATGTTAAGGTCTTTTAGTAATAGCTATTATCCAAGTTCTCGGGAAAGCTTATGCATGCATTGAATTGACATACAAGATTTTTCTGGCATTCTGTTTCTACTTTTATAACAGGAATTGACTGTAAATTGAATCTGCTGAATAGTTACATCACGTAAATAGCGGGACGCATTATATTTTGTGTGGGTCAAACTGTACTTTGTTGGCCTTCATGGCTTATATTTATTGTGAACAAATCATAACCAGATAGGGTATCTACTCTTTGTTGCTCTCGTTATGTTATATATATTTGAAAAATCCTCTGTAGTTTTTGACCTTAATTTAGAGATTCAGTCAGAATAGATAAAAGAAAAGGCATTCGCGACAGATAGAATAAATAACACAGAGCTTCAACATAGGATTTCTTGATCCATCCAAATGTGTTTTGTGTGGTTGTAGTGAGCAAAATGGTTCCCTTTTTTATAAGTGTTCCTTTCTTTTAAATTTTCATAGCTTGTGGTAGGCAATATGGTTTAAGCCTATAATTCATGCGTATTTATTAGATGAATTTTGGGTTAGTATGGGACGTCCGCCTATAGCAGTATTCTTTTTGTGGTTGTCTGGGTTCCAGGTCCTATTTTTATTCTTTAGCAAATCTTGTTACAGAGAAATTATACTATTTTTCAAGATTATTGGAGTCTTCTTATTCAAGTGTGGCAGAAGATAAAGCTTCTAGTTCAGGGAACAGTCATTTCCAAATATTCGCTTCTAAGAAGTCCTTTTCCTTTTTGACTATCAAATGTCTTGTAGTCTGACCTCTTCTTCAACTTCTATTATTCTAAATGTTGTTTAGCTGTATGCATTCAAGAAAAGTGAATAGGACTCGTAACTGGTCTCCTTTTCCTGTAGGTTACTTCAAAAGCAATTCTAATGGATCCCTTAGAGGTAACCAACGAGTTGTGGAAGTTAGAGTGTGTGGAGATAATCAAGATCTGTTCATTTCTTCTTTCCTACTTCCATATGACATTACGTTGACAATCAAATCGAGGCCTATACTATCTTTGTTGTTGTCATTCAAGCATGCTAGTTGGGATGAAAAAAAGCTATTTGTGAGATGGAATTTATTATATTGGCTACTTTCTTGAATAAAGGGGCATCTAATAACCTTTTCTAGTAGTTGGCTTCTATTGTCGAGCAGATTATGTACTTGATTCTTAAGTTGGATTCAATTTTCTCTTGTTCACATCGCTAGGGAAAAAATTATGATGGCTAGTTGTTTTGTTAAATTGGATTCTAAAAATTTATTAAATGGAATGTCATGGATTGTGGTTCATTACCCTTAGATATAACCAAGGTGCTTCTCCAATTTCAATTTCATCATTATAAATCATATTGAGAGTTTGATACATGTTTGGATTATGGTTTGTTTTGTATTGTGTAGTTGGTGGCATTTTGTGAGGCCCCCTTATATTTTTCTTATGTTATCTTTATTGACAGTTATGGTTATCTAAAAATATTTATATTCTAATTAGATGTAAAAAAAAATTCTTAATTCAACTTTATCTATTTTTTTCACAAAAAAAAGAAAGAAATAACATACAACAAGATTTTATTATACAGATTATCTAATATATCAAACAAATTTAAATATAAATTAATCAATTCCATCTCAATAAGAAAATTGAATATTTTACACTTTTGTTATTGCAAATTTAAACGTACATTATTTAGATTCAACATTAAGAAGAGAATAGTTAGCATATGTTTGTTAATGCAAAAGTTATTTATGTAGTTGTATGCAACCTTTGTAATTAATTTTTCATTATTAAATGATCTTATTATTATAGCGTTATTTATATTGTACATGTTTAGCTAACTTTATTTTGACATTTTTATCTTTTTGAAACATAATAGTTCGTTGAAATTAATTTTCTTATTTTAATATAGTAAAATTTATTCAATATAACATGATTAAATAATTATATTATTTCGGTAAAGTTTAAAGATTATTTTATTAAAGAAGATATATGTTTGTCCAAGGTACATCAGATAACACTAAAAAAATTGATGAAAGCATTTATGAGTAAAGTGACTCTCTTTCCATAACCAATGTATAAAAATATATTGATAAATCAAAATGTGTATTATTACTACTATAAAATGGTGAATATTCAATATAGCTCACCATCATCACTAATCCATTTCTAATAGTATAAAAGATAAGTACTTAATGGTTATTATTTTAATTAATATTTAGTTGATAATAAAATTATTATTTATTTGATCGATATTAATATTAATAAATTTGAAGATATAAATGGAATTTTATGACATTGTTTACACCATAAAGAACACTAAAAAATCTACAAAATATAATACACTCACAAAAATACTAAAATATACTAACAAATTGAAGCTCTAATGCACTCCCCACGTGAGAATTCCCTTAATATCAAAAGATTTTTTCTCTTCTAGTTCCAACAATCAATGGGTTTTCGTCGACTAGTCAAATGTCTTATTGGTTTTTATACATAAAAGATTGCTTAAACACAAATTACCTAGAATATAAAATAACATAATATGGATGATCACAATTGAATTTTTTTCTATTTTTATATTCTACCTCCCCAAAAGATCAAACTATTTGGTCTAGACTGAAAATGTCACCAAGGAAAAAAAATTGAATTCTACATGTTATGTCACAACTCAAGCTCATGGGATTTGCAAACTTTATTACCAAAGGTTCAAATTTTTTTCTTCCTTCTAGCTTGACATGCTTTAGGTGGCAACTCTAGCCTCCAATCCCCATTGTGTCGATAAGTCTATTATATGCTATTTATTTAGCATGGGTCGAGTGATATCCCCAAACCATGATCCCTAACATCTCTCTCCCATACATTGGATATAAACCCGAATCCTTAATCTTTGACAACATTTTGGTATGCGTCAGGTAGCAACAATGATCATGGATCTTTGACAACACTTTGAAATGCATCAAGTAGAAGCTTTGATCCCCACTCTCTAACAAATCCTTGGAATGTGTCAAGTAGACACCTTGATCTTCAACCTCTAAGAGCTCCTAAGCATGGGTCAAATATTAACTAAAATTCTCAAGATTTAAAATCACTATCAATGACAAATCTCTTATCTGACTTTTCAAAATGGGACATGAAAAATTCTCCACCCCCGATATTTATAGTCCTCAAAAAGTGAGAATCATAATTCTCAATAATATTAGTCCCTTACAATGTGGTATCCTCAAGTGTTTGGTTTTTCCACCTAACTAGATACTTTGTGAAGTTCTTGTTCCTCAAGTTTTTGACATGAGTAGCCATCATATCTTTTGGGATTAGAATTAAATTTCCATTATCATATAATGGTGGTAAGTCTTTTGAGGTTGTAATGTTTTGAAAAAGGACTTTCCTTAGACAAGGCATGTGAAAAAAATTATAAATATTGATTCTCTATGGAAGCTCTAAATCATATGCCACTTCACTTATCCACTTCAATATTTTTGATTGTCCTTAGTATCTGTTGATGCTAAAAATTGACGAGGTAACAGTGTCTTATGGGAAACTCAGTTCAAGGGGGACTCCTTTGCGCCAAACTGAGTGACCTCCGTATTTTAAAGAAGTCAGCTTCTTCTATAATGGGTTTTGGAAAGGGAAAAGGGAAGCATATATAATAAAGCAAAGTCTAATCTAAGGTGATACGCCAAAATTACTGATAGGCATGATAAATCATAGATTTAAGGGCCTAAATGGTGTTGTTGCATTCTAAAATGTCAGAGACTTAAAACTATAGCATAGACAATTCATTTATTGACATAAAATAATATTGCATACATCTTCGCTACTAAGAAGAGTCATTAGACATGATTTAGGTAAGCAAGCTTGTATTCAACATATATAGAAGTCTTTGAAATAAAATGTTTAAGATAGTATAGAGCACAGTTTACAATTTGATCAAAGCATGAAAAATAGAAAGGCCTAACAATTGGCACAGTCTGACAGTTTCTTGCAAATAAAATAGTAAAAGAGGCCTGGTATCTTTTGCTAAAACTAGCATGTTTCTCCTCAAAATCTTGGACCTCTTCTCTCTGCGATAGACAGAGTATATATAGTAGGAAAAGAAACCTCCCACTGCCTTAGAGAACTGTAATAGAAAAGATCCTGCCATCCTTTGCAATGATGCTTGAATCAAAAGATTCCCAAGGCCATTACAATGGCATTGAGCTAGAACACAGCATCTGGTCATCCAAGTGCAAGTGCATCCTTCGTAATGATGGCAGTGGTCCTAGCCAAGCCCAAAGTGACAAGTGTCATCCATCGCTGTAAACGACCATGATGAGTGGCACCCAATAGCATTATCTCCCTCAGCCCTCCTATTGCCCACTTTACAGATTAGTTGTAAGGCATGTGGTAGCCACACGCTGCCCATATGGAGACTTCCCTCATTATTGTCGAGAGATTGTGAAGATGCAACATGTGTTCAATGGGTCGAGGTCCATATCGCAGTGGAGAGAAAGCTGCATCCATCGGGTGTGAAAGACGCATGGCAATGTTTTGCTACCCACTGCTGTTCACTTCCTTATTGTGTTGAAAGATCTATGAACGATTGACACCTAGCAGAAGGTGGGGCCTGCCAACACCCTTTAGAAAATAAAAAAGAAACCTCGCAGAAGCATTTCATAGCCTAAGCTTGTTTATTTCATTCTCGCATGAAAACTTGCGATCTGCCACCACGTAGCAAGACGTAGGACCCTCTAAAAATCTTTTAGAAATGATGGCCCCACAGAAGCCTTTCACAACCTGAATAGACTTTAAGGAAATAAGAAATAAAAACCTCTCCAAGTGCGACACATGGATGCCCAGCGCAGCTCCTCAGGACTCGAAAGGGAAGTCATTGCCCGAAGTTGTGAAAAGGAGATGCGTAAAGTGGTAGATCAAAACTTGATGGAAAGCTGAATAAATTTAGTGAGCACAGACCGACGTACACATAATACAAAAATAAACTCGAAGGGAGTTGTTCAAATATTTATTTTAACAATTTTTGGTGACTATCAGGGGCGTTTCGAATAAGAAACAGAGAACCCAAAAATCTCTCTGGTGCTACAGACTAGAGCTTTATGCATAGGGCTAATAGAGTCATAGTTTGGAAAGAGCCACCTATAAAGGTGACCATTAATTTTTAGACAACCTTGCTATGCTGCGCAAATTTTCTTATGCTCCACGTAGATCAATAGCTTCCTTGTGAGGCAACACATCAGGTAGACCAGTGCCTGCTTGTATATGAAAAAATAGCTGCGAGAGTGGATGAATGATTAACTCAATGCCGACTGTCGTTGGGGAGCTGTTGAACTCCCTGAAAGCCTCTGAGTTGTTTTCCTTCTACTTAATAACCTCAGCAATCTGTGTAGTTGTAGCAATAGAGTCATCCTTAAGGAATAGGGACAGCATCCCCATCCTACCTAATTCACTGAAATTTCTCTGTATGCCATCTAGTGCCTTGCTTAGAAAAGTTGCAGCTGCCTTAGTGCGCTAGAAAGTGGAGTTACAGTGAATGAATTTATTTGTCGTTTGGGCAGCAATGTCCTAATCCTCAATCCCTACTCTGGCAAGGATTTCATCTGAGATGGAGTATAGCTTGTTGAGCAAGTCCCTCACCTCGGGAACCTTCTCCAGGATGAAACGTGGGAACTATTCAATTGTGTCGTGGGCCTTTTGATTGAGCCTTAATGCCTTGTCGATAAATCGGAGGGTAAGCTGCAGTGTTAGGCAAAAGGTCTTAACTTTCTGCTAGTGAGAAATGTATAATTTCCTAACCAGGGAAATGACATCAGACTGGATAAGGGAAGGCAACAGAGAGGCTTTAAGCGAAGAAATCTTCACGTCTCTTGAAATAAGGGTCTCAGCTAATTCCACATTTTTTCTTTTCTTGGACGCCAGTTGCTCCGCATAGTTGCTCATTTCTTTATTCCAATTATGCTTAGCTCGGGAGTGATTTGATGATTGCTCCTCCATAGAAGCCTTTGTCTCTCAGAGTTCCTCCTCTAGTTTAGCTTTCAGGCCTTTAAATTTAACCTCTTTCTCCTGTACTCTTTACTCACACTACTCTTGTAGGTACTCCAAGTCCTCACCCTTTTATGCCATCCCTTAACTATGCTCAAGATGGATGCATTCAAGCTCTTCCTCTTTTAATTGTAGGCTCTATCGCGCTTCTTGGTTCTTGTTTTGTAGTTCTTTTATTATGTCAGGGTCAGCAACCTAGGTTTTTGCAATTTTGTCCTAAGCTTGTTCCTCTCATTCTCTGCTGTCAGCGCCCTTTCAGTCATTCAGGCGATATTTTCCTCTAAGGATTTCTATTTTGTTTCCAAAAAACTCACCCTTTCCCTAGCTGCCTTGAGCTACTCATCCTTCTTCTTTAACTGGTGACCAGTTTTGAGGAAGTCAAAAGTGACCACCTATTGCATTTTCTCCATAATTTCAACCTTATCTTGTGGTCAGGCTACCTTCATGTCAAGTCCAACATCATAGATCTCATAGTCTTTAGGTTGCATTTCTCCTTGAGACTTGCTTATTCTTAGGTACATGGTTGCGAATTTTAATTCTTGTCGGGCCTCATCATACAGAGCTTGTACTCTCGGCTCGGTAGGAGCATAGTCATCATTTGCCTTGCGTTTCCTCATTCTATTCGTGCGTGCCTCTTTTCCATAATCTAACTGTGCTATGAATTCTATTGGTGATGAAACTAGCCCACCTGCAAAAGGAGCACCAGAAGGAAGGGCATAGGGTTAGGTAACCTTCATAGGCACAGGAATTTGTTTTTTTCTGAAGAGTGACTGTTTGTGGAAAAAAGTGCGACACGTTCCATAGTTTGGTCTGAGAACCATCAGCATGGCTAGGCATTTGTGGCGGTTGAATTGGGGATTCAGCCATAAAGTTCATTGGCTCGGAAAGGGGAGTTGCTAATAGGGTGTCAGCTTGTTGCAATGGAAGAGGATTAGTAAGCATAGCAGAAAAAGAATGGGCACCGACAGGGGGAACATTTTCTGAAAGCGAGGCAAGGAAAGTCTAAGCGGAAATGGTAGGCATGAGCATACTCGGAGGAGTAATTATAAATGGGTGGGCCTATAAAAATTGGGCGAATCCAACCGAATAAGTTGGACCAAAAGCAGAAGGTAGAGGGTCTAGACTTATGGGAGGAGTTGTCAATGAAGCAGGGGCGGATATGAAGGAATGAGATACAAAAGAAGAAGGAGCGAAATACACCTGTTGACTAGTCAGCGGTGACTTCAGGATCATTCGTGACTCCCTCACAAACTCCGGTATCTGGCTAACAGCGGGTGTTTCTCCTTCGGCAGGTTCTTGCAAAACTCCTCCGATAATACTTTCTGTACGCTTCCTTCTCGTAGGTGGACACTCACTAACTTTGACAGCCGAATACATCTACTAAGGCGTTAGCCCAGCTGGTTTAGCGGCCCAAGTGAGTGTATGCGAGCCTCTTGATATATTAAAGCATATATTCGTGGCTACATAGGCAGCATGCCTAGAGACCATTTCCCTTTGCGTTGAGGAGAATGATGCCGCCGCTTCTTCTTCATGCTCCTCGGATTCCTCCCCCTCTTCACTCCTATCAACACTAGAACTTAGGCTGGGGTGGCCTTCCTTCCACCACCTATCAAATTCCTAGTCATCCTTCAGCTGATTGTAAGGAGCATCCAACTGTGCTACTTCCTGGTGGTATTACTAGAAAGCTTTTACTTTTTCATCACTCCATTCCTCATTCCTCTTCAACTTGTTGTACATGTTGCACTCCATGGGAACATTATCCTTGGCCATAGCCAGCGGAAAGTAGAACTTGTGCCAAGGGCCTCTAGTGTCCAGCGTAGGGATTTGCGCTAATTCAACAAAATCATCATCTCTATCCATTCGTGGACTACGCCGCTTCTCTCAGTATGGTCGGGAAACATGGGTAAATTTCATATGTGGCTCTGGCAAGTCGTTGAAAGGGTTGTATTCACACGCATCGTTTACTAGTACCAACCCTAGATGTGCCAGCTTGTCCTCTAACAACTTGTGTGATTGTTTTTTAATTGGAGTTACCAACTTGAAATTCTTTGGACTAGTGAAGAATCCCTTCTTCTTGACCTTTCCGCTGTTATAGAAGTGAAATCAATGACACACACTTGCTGAAAAATTTTCAATGCGGGCACTCTATTCGTGACGCAAGTTGGGAGCAGGAAAAGTTTGCCAATAAAACCCCACATTCGAAGGATTGTAAAATCCCTGCCTAAGAACCAGTCACAAGAAGGGGTGTAGTTCTACATAAATCCGATCTGCTCCTTATCGAGCCGGACAATATCACTTTCTCTGATTAAATCATTCAAAATCGGAGCTATGAAATAGTCCGCAAATGCATAATAGTCATATGATGTGGAAAGGAAAGGTTTCCATGTAGACATCGGCTTTCTTTTATTCTACTCATCAACAATTGATAGCGGAAGAAATCGGGCAAAGAAATCTAGATTCTGATGCAGAAATATATGGACTAGGTAGGAAAGAAATCTAAACTTCTTCTCCACCTGATAATTCTCAATTTGATGTTTCATTTCTTCAACCATGAACTCAACAAAATCATACCAGAAGAGTTCATGTTGCTTATGAAATTGCATTGCTGGTCCCAGTTGAAAGCTTTCTATCTTCTCATCAGAGTCTCGACCAAAAACAAATGCCAGCATGGACATGGCATCCTAGAGATCATCGTGGAATGCACCATGCAATAAGGGGATACTTAGCGCTTTAGCAGCTGAGATACCTTTCTTACCAGTCTCTTCTAATAAGAACTCTGAACTAGTTTTCATCTTCCTCCATATTTTCTCTCCCTTGCTTGGGTGAAAGGGATCGATAGTCTCCTTCCTTTTACTTGGATTCGGGATACATAACATGTGTCATATGGCCTCTGGGCTGATATGCACCCTTAAGTTGCGGCCCTCAATGTAATGGGTATCTGGATTATAGCACTGAATAGCAGCATCAACCACTTTAGGGCAATAGTGCACCAATGGGACCATGTATTGTGGCAGACCACTATACCAGACTCTACTAGCCATGGATTGGTCTACCTATGGAGCCAATAATCTTGCACAAGCTGCCTCTCTGAGGGACTTAGAGTTTTTCGCGAGCATTGGGTCATGGATATTGTCCCACTTTTCCCCAACCTTTTTCTGGTTACTCCATTTCTTAGGTCTATCCAACTCCTCCGTGTGGGCTCTTCTTAATTTGATGGGTATACTAGGTGTGGCATATGCTACATCCTCATAGACATATACCTCAGCTGAAGAACGAATAGCCATGAATAGTTCCCAGCTAATCTCCTTTTGCATTGGCTGAGCTGAAGATTCTAACATTTTTCCTTCTCTGAAGATTTTGTAAGCTCGTGGCCTATGACTATGCTTGCTCTAAATAGATAGACAGAAAACAACTCTACACTTCTTGCGTTTGTAAAAGAATTTTTAAATATTAAGTCTTTTCATACAACAATAGCAACCTTTCCCAAGGTGGTAAGTGAAAGCAAGCCTTTTGTATTTAATTTGGCATATACCGTTAATCTTGCAACTCATGCAAGATAAACTGATTACTATTCTGAGGTGGCCAGATTTCATTATTGCATTTGCGTGATCGTGTGATATGCCCTAATCTCCTTGGAACTTGAGCCTGCAATCGGCTTGCCAACCCTATGTTAGTATGCGCTGGCAATTAATATCCTGGTTGGAATGATTACGCCAAGCAAACGATCACCACCTAAAAAGATATGAGTATCGCCTTGGGCTCTGGGACGCGCTTGAGAGATGACACAATAGTCTACAACCATATGTCTCTTCACCAACAAGTGCCACCTTTTTAAAAATAATTAATCAGCTTCATTTAATTAAGCACGCATCGATCTGTGCTATCATGGATGTACTGGCCCGAAAATGTGAGCAAACGCAGACTCAGCTTTTGAGATAGCAGTTAGCATAACATCACATTTTTTAGAGGCGGATTGGCATGTGCCTTGTCAATTTTTCTATAAATAGGCCAGTAGATAGTGAGCAAAACATACTTAGCATTTGACAAGTGATAGGTTAGTAGCAGAGTGTTAAACAAGTCTTTTCATAGGCTAGGTGGTGAACAAATTCAATATTAGCTCAGAAGCCTAGGAACAGTGTTAGAACAATGGATACCCCAATTCGTCTAACCTTGTATAAGTCACAGACGGCATTCCTAGGTGAGATTTCGACTAGGAGATTGAAAAGGATGACAAAGAACAAGCATTCACTGGTTTTGGTGGCCATTAAGTGGGTTTTAGGCAAGTATTGCATAGAATATGAGGATAAGTATAGGGTAAATACCGATGTATGCTCCCACTTTGTAGCATCAATTCTGGATATTTTTGTTCCCTAGTCACTAATCCTGAAGCTGGTGAAAGAAATCTTCTTAAAGAAATACCTGAATGGGCTTGGTGAGGTCGTTGTGCATGCTTCCTATGGGATAGGTCTACCAATAGCCAGTGACCTGCGTCGCTTTATTGAAGAAGAAGCTGTCATCATTTGGCTACCATTCCTCAGTGGATTCCACCTGCAGACCTGTGACCAGCACCAGCTAAGGGTTACTCAGGCCCTACACTTCCTGTTCCGGAGCTATAATGTGATACCTTTCTACGACGTAGAATGGTATACTGACTTCAGGAACCTAGTGTTTCCACCGCCAATGGCAGTTGTGCCAAATGATGCTGCTAGTGCCACCGAGGAGCCCGTGGACGAGGAAGAAGTGGATGCTATAGTGAATGAGTCAATTGCCGCCAGTCATGCCTTTGGATAAACAACCCCTTCGCCTAGTGTGCAAAATGTGACTCTCTTTGCTCTATATAAGCCTGATAAAAAGCCATCATATATAATATACCTCAATATGCTTGTATATTTTAGGATACGGTGCCCCAACCATTTTGTAACCAAAGAACATATATATAAATATATATCTCTCATTTTAAGGAAAATCCCTATTCTTTCCTGCTTTTGTGTTTAAACTTTTCTGGGCCTGCATGTTTTATATGCTATTTCCTCATACATAAATGCATTTTGTGCAAAGTGACCCCAGTGTTTCACCCGCCAATGATAATGAATTAATTTCACAGAATGACAACTGATTTTAGAAAAAAGAACTGGCCAAACAACGAGAAAGAAAATAAAAGCGCTATTTATATATGTACAAGGTAGAGCTTAATGCCTAATGGAACAACTTAAGATGAATTCCATTGACTGAGATTCCTAACGATTCCTGTTCCATATTCTCTAGCTCAAAAGTGTTGTGTTGTTTGCATCGAATGATTTTAAAGGGTCCCTCCCATAGGCTATCAAACTTACCGTGCTGACCTAGCTTTGTAGCTTTGCTGTCATACCTTAGCACTAAGTCTCTACTTTTTAGACCCTGGTCGGAAGCCTTCTTATCAAACCATCGTTTGACCACTTGTTGATGATTTGTCATTGCCATTAGGGAATTCTCCCTTTTTTCTTGTACTTCCAACAGCTCGGTGAGCCAAACCTCTGTGGCTTCATTTTGTTCTATCTTAAGGGATTTCAACAACTGTATTGATGGGATCTCCATGGAGATAGGTAACAGCACCTCTTTCCCATATACCAGTTCATAAGGCGAGGTCTTATGGACTTGTTTAGGAGTTATGTGATTTTCCCACAATACTTTTAAGAGATTTTTATGCCATTCCCTCTAGTGCTCTGAGCCAACTTTTTTAAGGAGTCAGACTAAGCTTTTGTTTGTTGACTCGGCTAGACCATTTCACTATAGATAATAGTTTGATGAGGTTTTAAGGAATATGCCATTCTTTAATGCAAAGTGACATACCTTTGTACCTAGAAATGCTCTGGCGTTGTCCGAAATGATCATTTTCGGAGGGCCGAACCTTGTCACCAGTGCTTTGAGGAAGTCTACAATCTCTATTTCTGTTGCACCCTTAACGGGAACAGCTTCCATCCACCTTGTGAAGTAGTCCGTAGCGGTTAGAATCCACTTATGTCTAGCACTAGAAACTGGGTTGATCATTCTGATAAAGTTCAGGCCCCATTGCGCAAACGGTTCATCCACCACTATAGGTCTGAGGGGCATTATTGAATTCTTCCTTCTGTCAGAGAAGAACTGGCATTTTTTACAAGCCCTTACCAGAGAGTGGGAGTCATTGAAAAGTGTAGGCCAGTAATAGCCAGCTCCCATGATCTTGATGGTGGTAGTTTTGGAGGAGAAATGTCCACCTTCGTCGCTATTGTGGAATGCGTCAAGGATCCTCTGCGCCTCCCCTGAAGTAACACATCGTAGGAGCACACCATTGAAATTTTCTTTTGAAAAAGACTCCTATCAATGTATACCCATGATTCTGAAGCCGGTAATACCTTCTTTTTTGGGATGAGAGGCCTGGTGGATACCTTCTGGTTTGCATGAAGTTCATTCTATCAGTTAGCCAATCGTCTTCCAATCCAAATCCATTTATCAAGATGAGCTCTAGTTGTTCCTCCTTGGTAGGTACCTCCTCATTCTATGCCATATACTCACACAGTCCTCTGCCTTAGTCTTAGTAGGCCTGACTTCGATATCATATTCAAGGATCTTGGTGATCCAATTAGCCCTTTTTTCTGTGATATCTCCTTCCATGATATATTCACACACACTTGAATGTGCGACATTTACCAGAACCTTGTTGCAGGAAATTAGATGGCAGAATTTTTTAAGTCCCTTCACTATTGCAAAGGCTTGTCTTTCGACAAAGTTATAATTCACCTCATATTCTTTTAGGGTTCGCAAATAGAACACCATTGGGTGTTCCCCGTCTTCTGCATTACCCTTTTTGGTTAGAACGGTAGCAATACTGGACTTGCTACTGAAAGCATACATTATAAAATCTTTGGATTGATCCAGATTAACCAACACCGGGGCTACGAAAATCGCTTCCTTGACCTTTTCAAAAGCCTCCCGAGCTTTCGTTGTCCACTTGAAAGCTTGATCTTTTTTCAGCATTAGGGTGATCGGCCTAATCATTCCTGCGAAATCAGAAATAAATTTGCTGATGAAATTAACTTTTCCTAGAAAGGACTGGACACCTTTCTTATTTACCGGAAGGGGAAGTTCTTTGATAGCCTTTACTCATTCAGGGTCAATTGAAATACCTTCTTTAGACACAACATTTCCTAACAGCTTATCCTGTGGCACTCCAAATACACATTTCTTTAGATTCAGGGAAACCCCGAACTCCTGGCACTTTTGAAAAACTAATTCCAAATGATCAAAATGATCATCTTTGGATTTAGAGAACACAGTAAGGTCATCCAAATAGATTAGAATAAACTTATTGATCAGTTTGTTGAATGCGATGTCCATAGCTCGTCAAAAAGTTGCCCCTGCATTAGATAAACCAAAAGGCATTTTAGCATATGCAAATGTTCCCCACTTGGTGGTGAATGTAGTCTTGTGCTGATCTTCTTCTTTAACTCGAATCTAGTTATAGCCAACGAAGCCATCCAGCAAAGAGAACATTTCTGATCCTGCGACAGTTTGTAGGATTGACTCCATAGAAGGCAACAGATAGTGATCCTTCAGAGATGCTCTGTTCATTTCTCAAAAATCCACACATAAGTGGATATCGCCATTCTTCTTTCTGACTGGTACTAGATTTGATACCCAAGTACTATGTTTGATTGGGAAGATAATATGTGAATCAATGAGCTTGGTTAGCTCTTGTGCCATTAGGGCCTCAACTTTAGGGTTGACTGGCCTCTGTTTCTGTTGGACTAGTTTCACACCTTCTGTTAGCTCAATAGTGTGCTGAATGATGCCAGGATAGTAACCCTCTAGATCATCATAGGACTAGGCCACTACTCCATATTTTTTGCAGAAACTAATAATCCTTTCTTTATCTCAATGTGGGACATCTTTTCCGACCCAGAGATTCCTACAATCGGAGACCCGAAGGTCCTCATAATCACTTTTTTCCGCCACAAATTTTTGCTTATCATTTCAGGCGTCATTACAACCAAAAAAGTTCTTGAGAGTAACTAACCCTTTCAGAAGTTTATTTGACTTGAGCTGCATAATTTGTCCTTCATAGGCCTCGGCGATCTTTGGTTGAAGTTGATCAACAAATTCCCCTAAGTGCTCGATAAATGAAGCGATGTGTTCATCAATCTCAAAGACTTGCCAACTCTGATCATTGTCGGGGATCGCTGGTCGGACAAGTACTCGCATTGAATATTCATTCCAAAGCAAGTCAGATACAGGATCAAACTGAGCACCAATCACCGCCATGCGATCTGCATCACTATTCCACATTCAGGGAATGGTCAGGATGTTGAAAGCTTTGAAACCCTCAATCAGGTCCCAGATTCGATGCTGATAGGATCTCATGTGGACATTCTTCACTATAGAAATTCTTCGGACCTAATTAACTACCAATTCAGAATCTCCAAACATAATCAATTGCTTAATACCCATTTGTTCCGCTAGGCTTAGGCCTTGGACTAACCCTTCATATTCAGTCTCATTGTTTGAATAGGCAAATTGAAAATGGAAATACCTCAACAACTTTTCATTTTGTGGAGATTTTAGACATACCCTTGTTCCATCTCCTACTTTGCTTCTTGCTCCGTGAAAATACAATGTCCATAGCTCATTTGCTTGATTATCGTCGGATTCTTTGGCGACCTTCGGAAGAACCTGGTCTTCTTCATAAATCAAATATGTGCCCAATCTTGTAGCATGACAATTCCTGAAAGGATCATTGTTTATGTGTTTTTTCAATAAAGCATCTTCCTTATTATTTTGGTCTCCACTCACCTTCTCTTCCTCTAACAGTTTGACACTATACATTTCCTGCTTGGTGATAGAGGTATGTGCAGCTTCAAAATTGATTAGAGCCTCATCTGCCACATGTTCAGAATGTAGAGCCTTTGATTCTATCTTCATTTTTGCACCATGTTTGGTCCTAAGTATTAGATGTGACCAATCTAAAGACAAATATTCACCCACCTTTGAAGTAAATTCTTAGGATAGACAGAGACCAAACATAGGAGGAACATCTATGATCACCGTATCTTGCGGGACCGTGATACTGGGGTAGGAAAATAGAGTTAAAGGGAGCGCTTTGATGACACCCACAGTATCTACTTTATTTTCATTGAGCTACATCACCCCCTTCTTCATAGGTTCGTAGCTGAGTCCCAAAGCTTCGGCTATCAGCTTTGGCATAACTGTTGTACTAGCGCCAGAATCAATCATAATGTTGTGTAATAGCTTTTCCCCTACAATGAGAGTCAAGAAGAGGGGTTGAGGTTTCAACCTACTTCCGCCTTCCGCATGGGATTCCTTCACTTTGTCTGTAAGAACCTTAGCTAGTGGCATTTGATAAACCACCTCTGTACTGGCAGACGGCTCTGTTGGTGCTGAGTTGATCTCTTGCTGAAGCGCCTTCTATAGTATATTCTTCTATTCTGGGATAGCCAGAATGTCCTATAAAGACACATTAGCGAATGATTTCTTTAATTGCTCCACCACATTAAAAGGTGACAAGCTCAAAGATTTATGCTCCTTGGTTCTTGTTATAATAATTTCCTTTCGTAATTGAGAAGGTGAAGAGATAGTCAAAGCGTTGGGAATTTGATCGGACGCGCCTTTGCGTTGCGGGCTATCCGGAAGTGAAACAACAAGCTCACCAGTGAATCTCCTCTTTGAGCGCATGTTGTAATCCGCCTATATTTGCGACGTTTCAGATATGACTGCGTCATTGGCAAACACCATTTCTTCTTCCTCCATCCAAGAGAAGAGTGCATGATCGGGAGCAATATCGAGCTCTTGTTCTAAAGACATTCCTTGCATTTGCATGGCAAGGACCACACTCTCTATTGGCGAGGCATATGCGTGTCCTCTATTTTCTGTTGTAGTACCTTGACTGCATTGCTCTGCCACCTTCTATTGTAAGTTGCCATGTAGACAATTTCGGGGCATATGTGCATCATTACAAGGGAAACACCATGGATTGATATCATCAATAAGATTTTTTTGTCCCACGGTTAACTCCCTACTCGAGCTTGGCAATGCACTTGTTAGTGGAGTAGGCACCGGGACCATTTGATTTTTAGTTGGCGCTAGTGGATTAGTGCGAGGCACACTCTGATATTGATTTTGCTGATAAGTAGACTGCCCGCCTTGATTGTTTTGATATGTGGGCTACGGGGGCATTGCCTGGTTCCGCTTGAGAGTTGTTATGTCATTTGCCATAGTTCGCAACATCTCCTTGAGGTCGCTTATTTCATCCTTGGAAGAACTCGATGTGGAAGCCAAGTCTTTAGGAGCGGTCGCATATGAGTACATTGACTGGGTAGTTGTTGACGCACTAGTCGATGCAGCTTCTTGTGCAGAGGTTGATATTTCAGGAAATATCAGCATAATAGGTCAAGGAGGAAATTTTTTACAATCTATCAAATTATTCTCAACTTTGATAGCGGTAGCATAAGCATTTGGTAGAGTGGCTCCTCCTAAAGACTTAATCATCACATAAATGTCAGGATTAATGGACTTTAGATAAAATATGAATGCAAATTCCAGAGTCGGGTGGATAGTCACAGGAATCCTCTGCCAATTTGAGTGAAATCGGGCATTAAAATCCATCAGAGCCTCCTAGGGCACTCATCTTATGATGGATAGCTAATAATATAATGAAGAACGATCTCCGTCATTTGAGAACCTTTCATAAAATGGATCTCCAAGCTCATCCCAAGTACGAATTGAATTAGGAGTCAATGTTTAGTACCAATCCAGAGCCTTGCCTTTGAAGGATGCAACGAGGAGCCTCAGGGCTACATTTTGCACTGTAATACCATGAACTAGACAAACATCCGCTACATCCTACAAATGTTCTGCTGGCGTTTTTACTTTGTCTTCAGCAAATTTGGGAATAGCTTTCATGGTTGAAACTGGGATAGCGCCCCAAACAGCAGGTGTTATTGGGGCTACCAAGGGACTTCCAGCATCCCACGCTACGTAGTTTATGTTCGCAGCTAGCAACATGGTGAGAGGAAAGGGCGGTGGGAATAGAATGGTTACCAGCTGATTTGTGGCCTGGACTGTCCCTACCAGAGGTACTAGTAAGCCTGGGTTACTTGCAGTCTGGGATCTAGTTACAGGCCAATGGGTCATACACCCCTCTACAAGATAATTTCATTAGTTCGGGTCCCAGCGGGCGTGCCAGAAAAAGAACAAATTGTTGACACCAAAAATTGATGAGGTAACAGTGTCTTATGGGAAACTTAGTTCAAGGGGGACTCCTTTGTGCCAAACCGAGTGACCTCTAGATTTTAAAAAAGTCAGCTTCTTCTATAATGGGTTTTGGAAAGGGAAAAGGGAAATAGATATAATAAAGAAAAGTCTAATCTAAGTCGATGCACCAAAATTACTAATGGGCATGATAAATCATAGATTTAAGGGCCTGAATGGTGTCGTTGCATTCCAAAATGTCAGAGACTTAAAACTATAGCATAGATAATTCATTTATTGACATAAAATAATATTTCATACATCCTCACTACTAAGAAGAGTCATTAGACATGATTTAGGTAAGCAAGGTTGTATTCAACAGATATAGAAGTCTTTGAAATGAAATGCTTAAGATAGTATAGAGCACAGTTTACAGTTTGATCAAAGCATGAAAAATAGAAAGGCCTAACAATTGGCATAGTTTGACAGTTTCTTACAAATAAAACAGTAAAAGAGGCCTGGTATCTTTTGCTAAAACCAATGTGTTTCTCCTCAAAATCTTGGACCTCTTCTCTCTGCGACAGATAGAGTATATATAGCAGGAAAAGAAACCTCCCACCACCTTAGAGAATTGCAACAGAAAAGATCTCGCAATCCTTTGCAATGATGCCTAAATCAGAAGATTCCCAAGGCCGTTATAACGACATCGAGCTAGAACACAGCATCCGGTCATCCAGGTGCAAGTGCATCCTTCGTAATGATGGCAGTGGTCCCAGCCAAGCTCGAGGTGACAAGTGTCATCCATCACTGTAAACAACCATGATGAGCGGCACCCAATAGCATTATCTCCCTCAGCCCACCTATCGCCCGCTCTACAGATTAGTTATAAGGCACGTGGCAGCCACATGCTACCCATATGGAGACTTCCCTCATTTCTACCGAGAGATTGTGAAGATGCAACATGTGTTCAATGGGCCGAGGTCCTTATCGCAGTGGAGAGAAAGCTGCATCCATTGGGTGCGAAAGACGCGTGGCAGTGTTTCGCTGCCCGTGGCTGTTCACTTCCTTATTGCGTTGAAACATCTATGAATAGTTGACACCTAGCAGAAGGTGGGGCTGGCCAACACCCTTTAGAAAATAAAAATGAAACCCTGCGGAAGCATTTCACAGCCCGAGCTTGTTTATTTCATTCTCGCATGAAAAACTTATGATCCGCCGCCATGTAGCAAGATGTAGGACCCTCTGACAATATTTTGGAAATGATGGCCCCGTAGAAGCCTTTCGCAACCCAAACAAACTTTAAGGAAATAAGAAATAAAAACATTCGCAGGTGCGACACGTGGACACCCAGCGCAGCTCCTCAGGACCCGAAAGGGAAGTCGTTGCCCGAAGTTGTGAAAAGGAGATGCGTAAAGTGGTAGATCAAAACTTGATGGAAAGTTGAATAAATTCAGCGAGCACAGGCTGGCACACACAGAATAAAAAAAGAAACTCGAAGGGAGCTGTTCGAATATTTATTTTAACAGTATCGATATTTTCTTATATGGCTGAAATATTAGGAAAAACAAGTCTCCCACCCTAAACAACATTTTCTTATTTTTTGATCTATACAACTATTTTTTCACTCTATTTTACTTCTATTTATTCTATAGTGCCCTTAGTATCTCTTGACTATGATCCATAAGATCACTTGCTAATGGCACTATATTATTTGAAATCATTAAAACAATGTGAACCATCAATTTTGTTTTGTTTTATTGACTTCTCTTAAACTTGTAGGATATTTCACCTAAAAGGAGAGAGATAAAACACTAAAATTGATGTGGTTCACTCAAATAAAGGAATGTGTAATGGAATTATTACTAAATAAAATAATCTAAATGTAGCTAAGTGATGAAATTGATTGATTATGAATGCAAAACTAATGAAAATGCAATATTTGAAAACATAATGTGATATGCAGAAAATGAACTAGAAATATAAACTAATGCAAACATAATTGAATGAGGTTTAATAGATTGCACCTAGAAGCTGAGTGTTGATCTTGGAAGGTTCTAGAAACTGATAGAAATCACTCTTGATCTACAGTGGGACTCATTCTCCACTAATGGCAAATCAGTCCTCCTATTGGTAAAAACACTTGAAATGCTTTTCGACTGTCAAGAAATGGATTCTGACAAAATCAACTTTTTTAGCCCTCAGGTGGGACTCATTCACTATTGATGGTGAATTAGTTCTCCTCCAAAATTATGCAAATTCAAATTTCAATCCTGTATGTCTAGATTTCTACTTGTCTTCTTGTTAGGTCGACGAAGTCAAATTTACAGAAAATGGGTTGTAGGTTGTCTCCAAGATTAAACTAGGGTTTAGTTGACTTAAAATACTTTGATGACTTGTTGATCACCTTTCAAAACCTATTTTCTTGACAAATCTACATATAAAGTCTGCAAACATAGATGCAAAAGGGGGAAAATGGTTAAGGGTTAGTGTATAGGAATTTGCCTTGGTCAAATCCCACTTTGGTAATCAAACCCATAATAAAGAAATGAAATGGAATGAAGAAGGAAATGATGAATAACAACATGAAAATTTTCTAACTCACCAAAACCTTGTTGAAGAAGTCTAAAGATATGTCAATGGCTGCTCCAAAGATGCTTTATGTTTGCTTGATTGAATGATGCTTGAATGTGATTGACTGTTTGAATGAACTAGTGAATGAGATGAATGTTTGGATGAATTAGATGTAGAATGAATGGAAAAACACTTATTTATACACACTTATGTCCTAATTACCTAATAATACCTCATCGCAAGCCAACATAAGGTATTTTTGAATAAAAACCCAAAAGGAATTTTGAATTATTTTGAGTTTGGAGCCAAGAGAGACTCATTTGTCACCCATGGCAAATGGTTCCCACCTTAGGATTGTAAATGGGTGTCGGGAATTAAGTTGCAATTAATTTTGTTTTTTGGGTTTACATTCAAAAATACACTTAATTATGACTTGTGAGTGCATAAAGGGGTCATATAAAGCATAAAAAAGGTGTAAATAGTGATAACAAGCCTAGAAAAGTATGAAATCTTGTTACAAGACTTTACAACACTTTAAAATAGGACTTGATAAGTGATAAAAAGGTAATTTTAGATGAATTATAATGAGAAGAGTCTAGAATAGTGTAGAAATGTGTTACAACACTTCACAACACCTTCACAAGATATCATAATTTGAATATTGAAGACCTAATGTGAATGCATAAGTTACATTGCAACATTAAATCAAAGCAAGATAAGTCAAATATCACAAGAGAGACCTAAAATACCATGAAAATTTCAATGATCCATTTTTCTATGGTACATTTAGCCCCCACTTTAGTGAGAGGGTGAACTTGCTTCAAACTCATGCATATCGAGAGGGATCCAAATGCACTTATGCTAGAAAGATGGAAAGACAAAAATCAAGAGGGATGATCAATCCCCTAGGATGAAGATCCAATGGAAAACTAAACATAAAAACAAAGGAACAAACTTGAGTGTGAAAGAAGAAGAGAATAAAGAGAAATAGGAAAAGTCAGATCAAGCTTCGATCATTTGAATAGCTAGTTGTAGATCAGATCTAAGTTGTTTGTCTAAAAAATAAAATGCATACTCACATTGGGTCAATGGAACACATGTTGGTCCATTGGGTGAAAAGGCCCAAAAGGTGAGAAACATACGCTATTTGCTATGTAGTCACAAACACATAGGTGCCTATGGGGAAAGTTGTACCGCAGAATGGGTTTCCCAATCAACCATACTAATGTTATTCCTCTTGATAACTTTAATAAGGTGCCACAAAGGACAATGTAGGTTCGTGCTTCATGGAACAAGCAAAGCTTTGGATGCTTAAAACTCATGAACAAGTAGGATGGTACCACAGGCATGCAAGCTATGCTATGCAAGGTGGAAAAGATGTAAAATGAAAAATAAATTTTCAAATGAGTCTTGTCTAGTTCATGTGAGGTCTATAACTTAGGGAAAATTGTGTCTAATGTCTCCAAGAGGGGACTAGTCAAAGAATAGAATATTCACAACTTATGGGATGTAGTGTGTCACATTAGGCTATTAAGAGGAATGCAATATGCTAAGATAGATCACACTTATGAAGGACATCACACCTAATGTCATCCACAAAGTGACAAACACATCATATGAAGTGACAAGGATACACTAAGAACTAAGAATGCAAATGAATTCTGCCACTTTATTCCCCCCAATTTAAAGGAATTTCTATACACCATGTTGTGAGCAATTACTTTAAAGTAGTGAAGAAAAATGCAACAAGAAAATAAGACATGAGAGCCAACTCTAAAAGCACCTATCCCAAGTAATATATTTACAAGTAAGGTTGCTTCATGTAAGCGAAAAAGAAAACAAAATAAAAGGAGGGTTTGTCCCAAGAAAGGAACACACTAAACATAAAAGGGATCTATGGATTTGGGGTTAGTATGTTTGTTGCTACAATGTTTTGATTAAAAAGCTCAACACTGTCATCATTCCCCGAATACATAGAACTTGAAGAATGATATAAATAGAGTGAAAAAAAAGAAAAAGAAAGTTTGTTTTGGGTCAACATGGAAGAGACATTGCAGTCTTAATGCCTTGCATCGTCTCCAAAAGTAAAACACAAGCGAAAAGAAAATGAAAGGAAAAAGAAAAGAAAAAGGTTTTGCTTCAACATGAAGGGGAAATTTTAGTCTTGATGCCTTGCGTCATTCCCAAAAGGATCAAAACAAGAAAAATATAAAGTAAAAAGTAAAAGGGACTGATTGGGTCAACATGGAAGAGAAATAGGTCGTCTCAATACTTTGTGGCATCTAAAAGGAAAAACACAAAACAAAAGTGAAAAAGAAAAGTACCTTTTGGGTCAACATGCAAGAGACATAGAAAATATCTACACTTTGTGTCATCCCCAAAAGGGAAAAAAAAACAAAGTAGAAAGGAAAAATGCATGTATGTGAAACATAGATTTTTGGCACCCACTTGCTTTCTAGCTCTCCTAGGGTTTTTCACCTAGAAGGAGAAAGATGGGCCAAAGAGGATTATGTTACATTCAAATCCAATGCAATATGGATAGAATAAGGATGCAATATGCCTAGATATAATTCTTGAATGTAATAAACAAATGAGATTGATTGACTAATGAATACAAACTAAAGGAAAACAAATTCTTTGAAAACACATTGTGTATTACAAAATCACCTACAAGTGAATAGGAAAATGCAACAAAATTGAATCAGATTGAAAGTTTGCACGTATAACTTTGAAGAGGACTAGAAATTGATGCTAGTATGTTGATGTTGTTTCTTTTCAGACCTAGAGGGACTCATTCACCATTCTAAGTGAATTAGTCCCAGTTTTGGTAAATTGTGTCGGAACCCATTTCTAACAAAAGGGTACTTAGAAATGCAAAAAATAAAAAATGTGTTGGGAATCATTAACCCCTCATGGAGAATGAGTTCACTTTTAAATTTATGGATTTTCAAAGGTAGATTCTGAAGCTTCCGATTTGCAATTGATGCCCTATAGGTGTTTGCTTTTGAAATTGTCAGATTCAGGTCTGAAAATGTCTTTTTGTTGATATTTTGACTTGAATCGTGAAGAGATGACTTGAATGACTTTGCAACTTGATCTTCAATTATTTCCAATCTTCCAAGAGTCCTAAATCTTCATACAAATAAGACAAAAGAGAGATATGTAGAATGTTAGGGCATGGGGGTTTGCCTAAGTCAAACCCCTTTTAGGTAATTAAACCAAAATGATGCAATAAATGAATAAATAATGTAACAATGGAGTAGATTACCTTTTCATGATGATAGATCTTGAAAGTATGCAACAATGGAGGAAGATTCAGCCCTTGAATGTATTTAGGAGCTTTCTCAATGACTTTTGATGAAGAAACCCTAGTTTGCTTGAGTTGGATGAGAAGATAGATGATGAATTAATGATGAGAGATGTAAAAATGAGTTAGATCTAAAATGAGGATAAAAAAATGTATTTATAGACAATTGTGCCTTAGTATCCCAATTATACCTCATCATAGGCTGACATGTAGTGAAATTAAATGTTAAATTTCACTTTTTCTTGTTCAAAGGTCAAAATGGGGCCAGATAGGACTCATTCACCACACATGGAAAATGGATCCCACCTGGATGGGACTGATTTTCCATGCATGGTAAATGGGTCCCATAGGGGCCATTCCAATAGCTAAGAAGCTAGGAGATAAGAAAATAAGGTTCAAATTGCAACTTTGTCGAGTATTTGATCAATTAAAGCCTCAGGATGCACAATATGGGTTAATAGGGACCTATTGGTGATGATGTAAATTTCAAATAGGGCTTGGAATAGAGAAATCAATGTGAAAGTGTGATTAAATACACTTTACAATATTAAAATGAGGTCCACATAGCCTAGAAGGGTGCAAAAACCAATGTGAATGTACAAGACACATTACAACACTATTTTAACATTAAGTTTAATTCAAGAACCTTCTAGATTGATGTAATAATGTTATTAAATACATTTTATGATGTTGAATTAGGGAGAAACTAGTTCATTAGGTCTAGAAAATCATGAAATTCCTTTACAAGACTTCACAACACCTTTACAAGACATTAATAGAAGCATGTTATTGAATTTGCAATTGTCCAAGACCTAGTGTTGATGCATAAAATACCTCACAACACTAGATTGAGACCTCATTAATTCCATTTCATCATGAATTAATCCCATGTCAAGTAAAGGGTCCTTTTTTCTACGACACATTTAGCCCCCACTTTGGTGAGAGGATGAACCTGCTTCAAATTCACACTAAAGTAGACATTCAAGAGAGATCCTCATGCACAAACACAAATGAAAAAGAATGACAAAGACCAAAGAGGTTGCGCAAGAACCCAGGATCCAAGATCCTAAGTAAAACCATCAAGATACATAATCATGCAATGATAAGAAAAAGATGAAAAAGATGTACTCACTCTGGGGACACAAAACTTTAGGTTGTCTGTGGGGTGAGAAGGCCACAACATACTCAATCTGGGGCCATGAAACTTCTGGTTATCTACGGGGTGAGAAATCTCAAAAGGTAAGATACATATGCTAGGTTGTATGCACTTACAAACACAAAGGTGGCTATGGGGAAACGCCATGCCTCTAGGTGGGCTTCCCGCTCAACCATATTAAAGTTACCTCTTGATAAATTTAACAAGGCACCACAAGAAAATGATTATGAAAGAAAAGAAAAGGTACCATAGTCATGCAAGTTGTGCTATGCAAGGTGAAAAAATATGCAAAGATGTAAAATGCAAAAATGTAAAAGTGTAAAATGTGAAAGATGTTTAAAGGAGTCTTGCAAGGACAGTCACTTAGGGAAAATTGTGTCTAATGTATCCAAGAGAGGGCCAATCAAATAGTATTATATTCTCAACTTAGGGGATGTAGTACATCACATTATGCCACCAAGATGAATGTAATATGCTAATATAGATCACACTTATGAAGGACATCACACCCAATGTCATCCACAAAGTGACAAACACATCATATAAATGACAAGGCTACACTAGTAACTAGGAATGCAAATGGATTATGGTAATGTATTCCCCCCACTTTAAAGGAATTGCTACAAATAGTTCTATGAACAATTGCTTTAAAGTAGAAGAGAAAGAAGAAGACATGAGAGGTTACTCAGAAAACCCTATGCCAAGTCATATGTTTCCAATAAGCTGCATCATGAAGAAAGGGAGTATGTCACATGCAAGTCAATATTAAGACATGTTGTTCACATCCCAAGGTTTCTCTTGATATGTTCATGAAAGGTTAATGATTAGACAAAAGAGACAATGACAAGTGACATACGGGGATAAGGCTTTCTAACCCTTTTCCCCCTCTTAGTGCAGGACAAAGGTGAGCCTAGAATGGATGAGGAGATGTTGCCCCTTGTGATGGATGTGAAACATGCAATGGTGACTATGCTATGATCCTACAACTATTGCATGGCAAGGATGAACAACTAATGTTATTTATGTGAATAAAAAAGAATCTTGAATGAGTCTTGTCTGATAGTATTCATGGCGAGTGAAGGTTTGGTGATTCAATCCTACAACAATAGCTAATACCATGAGTCCTTTGTTGTGTGTTAAGCTCTATAGGGTTGCAGATACCTTATTCTTGATTGCCACATCCTTTTCCATGATATCCTTGTTGTTTAATTAGTTCATACCCTTCTCCATAAAGTTGTTTCATGGCTTTCAAATTAGGTGGTTGTTTGTTATTGTGTTCATCAATGGTTGTTGTAGAGTTTACTTTGTTGTCCAAAGTGGTCGAAGAAGATTCTTTCAAAAGGTTGTATGAATTTTGTGTTGACATGATGGTTGGTTGTCCTTGTGTCTCAGCTTTCTTTTGTGTAACTATGCATGCACCCATAAATTATGGTGTGAATTCTAAGGATCCCCAATCATCACCGAATAATTTAGATGGAAATTCCTCATCGTTGTGTTAAATTTCTATGTTGGATGTTGGAATTAATGTTTTCAGAGGACTTGTGGCTCCTTTTTCAAGCTGCAAGCAACTTTCAGGCCTAGGATCTACTTGAACTTGATAAATGTTATTGTTATAGACATATTTCATTTTATGATGAAGGGTTGAAGGCATTGCATTCATCTCATGAATCTATGGTCTGCCTAAAATAATATTGTATGAAGGATCACGAGGTATGACATGAATAGGAGTTTGCAAAGTAAACACCCCGACCGTAATAGGAAAAGTGATTACACCAAGTGGTTGCTTTGTTGTATTATCAAATCCTCAAATAGAGACATATCAGGTATTATTTATGACCTGGCAACTTTTAATCAATCAAGGAGACTCACACCACACACATTAAGGGCATAACCATTATCTATTACAGTGCATTTGATACCTGTGCGATTGAATCAAGAAATTATCATAAAGGCATCATGTTTTTTATGCAATTCCAAAGGAGTTAGCTCATGTTGATGGAAGGTAATGTCAAGATTATTTTTGTGGATGAGAGCTACCACATCATTCAGAGTGGTACTAGGAGGAATTATGATTTTTTTTAAGGTTGTTTGAAGAATTTTGTTGTAATTTGGTGAGTTTTGAAGTAAATCCCAAAGGACAATATTTGTAGGATTATTCTTTAATTTTTCAACATGATCATACTCCTTTGTGTGTGGGATATAGCGAGGGCACTAGGTGGATTAGGTAAGGGTAAAGAAGGTGGGGTTGGTTGTGGTGGTTGCAGATTTTTTCAGGTATTATATGTATGAGCACCGATATTGTAACTCGGTTGCTACAATACATTAGTTTGAGGTGGGTAGAGGGTGTAGTGAGGTTTATTGGAAGGATGAAGTGGATGTGAAGGTGGGTAAAGAATGAGTTGAGGTTTATTTTGAGTCTTTTTTTTGTGTGATGGTGGGTAAAGTGTGTAGTGATGTTTATTCGAAGGATGAAGGTTATGCAAGTGTGGGTAAAGGGTGTAATGATGTTGAATATTGTTAACATCTCATAACAAGTGAGAGTATTAATTGTCTTTTAAGGGTATGTTATTGTTGTCTTGGGCCATAATATCCTCCCTAGAAGGAGAGTTCTTTGGAGAACAAGAAACCACATTTTCATGAAAATTAAGGTTTGGTTCACCCAAAATAACTTCATCGACACCAAGGGGTTATTAATTTGGTTGAATTTTTTTGATTAGGGGTAGACTCTATGCAATCATTCAGTGTTTGTAATGTCTCATTCTCCTATTCCATATTAGCTACCCTCCTAAGAGAGCTTGCAATATGTTCATCTAAGGTTAAAATGTGCAAAGGAGGTTCATTGCAAGTGGGAGAGGCATCAAGAGAAGAAAAAGCATCACAGTCTTGTTTTTCAATGATTGGATCCTTGTCTTTAATTATGTGTTCTTGGATGGGGGAAACATTAGGAAAGGGCACAAGAAGATTCTCATGATTATCTTTGATTAATCCCTTTTTCCAATAATGTCTTCCAAAATAGGGGAAGAAAAATAAAGAGGATTGTCATAGGTCTTAAATATTTGATCATCTAATGTCAACATATCATCTTCACAAATAATGCGATTGCCATGATTATTCACAAAAATATTATCACAAATAGGGGAGGAGTTGGGAGATGAATCTATGGTTTCATTGTCATGTTGTGTTGTGTGATCATGATTACTTAGTGTGATTTCCTCTTCTTTAGTAATGTTATGTCTAATAGGACAGGTAAGAGGAGAGAAACAACTCAGATTGTCACAACTCTCATCAATTGGTTCTTCTAGCACTAGAATATCTACTTCACAAGTGTGAGAGATAATAGGAGAAGAAAAAATGTAAGTGTTATGAGTATCCAAGGTTTCTTTCACTAAACTAACCTCATCCACAAAAGGAGAACTAGGAGAGGGATCTACGATGAACAAAAAGAAAGGGGAAAGGACCTCATATTCATATGCTTTTAACAAAAGTTGCTTACAACATGCAATAATATCTATAAAGAGAACATGCAAGATGAGAAATATAGAATTTTGTAATGAAAAAATGATGGAATGATTAATCTACAACCTTGAAATGTAGCAATGCTAAAGCAAAGATGCAATTGAAGAATAATGTTTCAGATTTCAAAGATGACAATTGACTAATTATGAGATGTAACATGATGAGAATGAAAACTTGAAATGGAAAGCATGCATGAAATGAGCTAATTTAGACTAGATTTGATGAAATGCATGCTATAGAAATGCAACTAACTGATATGTACAAGTTAAGGCACCAATTAGAAGTCTAAAAAAAAAAATCTACATTTTGTAAAATGTTGTTTTAGGGGTCAGAAGGGACTGATTCACCTAGGGTAGCGAATAAGTCCCTGTATGGACTTTTTTAGAATTTTCAGAAATTTTTGATTGATTTTCATGCTTTTTGAGTGCTATGATGCAAAAGTAAATCAAAAATGCAAAATTTTAGAACTTTTCAATGATTAAAGATGCAACAATCCAACCTATTATGCACTTTTTATGAATGCAAAATTTAACACCTAGCAAGCAAATGAATCATGCAAATCTAGGTAATGCAAGCTAGATATATGATGATGGACTCCAAAAAGAAAAGAGAAGTATTTAAAAAGAAAGTTCACCAAAATGAAACATATATTTTTGGCACCCACTTAATTTCTATCTCTCCTAGGGTTTTTCTGTTGGAATATTTGCCTCAATCCATACTGACATACAACTCCTGGAGGGAAAAGTCACTGTGACATTAATCATGTCTGGTTGACTAACTGTTCTAAATCTGCTTAAAATGTTCATGTCACCGAGACAGAGGTGATGTCTTGCTGAGTGAAGTCTATCGCTGTGACCTAGATGTATTCGCTGTGACCTTCTGTCGAATGGAGACCTCTGGCCAATAGTATGTTCTTATCAGGTGTCAAAGCGGATGTCAGAGTAGCTCAAAGGGCTCTGGGAGAAGTCCCAACAACTAGAAAATGTCTCACCAATAGCATATGGCTATCGAGGTAACACAAGGGTGTCAGGAAGATCACTCAACAATTGTTGGAAGGTCATGCTGATGGGAGTATTCACTTGGTGCCTTTGCAGTGACAAAAATACTTCGGTATGAAGTCTTGGCGATGGTTGCCTAGTCTCACCGACGGGGATGCAAATGAAGTCATCGGAGTAGCTCTAGGCACCCGATGAAAGGTCTTGGCGAAGTGAAATGTCTTGCTGCCTCGGTAAGACATGAGTGCTCAATGTAAGGTCTCGGTGCTCGTTGTGAGGTCTTGGCGAAGAAAATGTCTTACCAACTGTCATGTGCTCCCGTAAAACCTGAGGAGACTCAGCAAAACCTTTTGGTGAAAGTCGAATGTCTTGCTGACTCAGGTGCTTCGGTGAAACTTGATGAGACTCAGGGAAACATCTTGGCAAATGGAAAGTCTTGCCGATAGCAAAGTGGAAGTCACTGTCACTTTGTGAGCATCGATATGAGTCTAGCCAATGAGAAATCTCTTGCCGATAGGAACGTAATGGATGTTGATGGATTTGGTATGTCTCATGGCATTCGTTATAACGTCCTACCGACTATTGGGATCTATGACAACAGTGATATGAAGACTTTGTGCCATCAGGGAGACACTGTTAGTGTCTCACCAATATGCCAACAAAGTTGAACGCCTTTCACCAAAATGAACATCCTATGTGGAGCATCGTGGACCAATCAGAGGAAGTGATTTTTGAATGGATGGTAGTTAGATTTTTGCAACTGTTGAGATGCTAGAGCTGAACAACATGCAGGGAATAATCAATTGCTCAAGAGGAAACTTTCTACGATGGGGCAATGGCAGATAAGGATGAACAAAAAATAAAAATCAGAATGCGATAAGATAAAAGTAGATCGATTCTAATTTTTGATGAGATCAGATTGTTGAGAGCATTTCTGTAATCAGATGAACAGTGAATGAAGCTACTTTGAACTAATACCAGAGAGTTGTATCTTTGATTGTATGTAATTATTGTTACTGTAATACAAAGAGATTCAGCTTGGTGTGTTGGGTTTTTTTCCTAAAAGGGTTTCCCATGTAAATCTATTGTTCATTGTCTGTGAGTATCTTCTCTATTTTTGTAAATCTTTCATGTATGTCTTAATTGGATTGTAATTAGAAAAATTAAAAGTATTGTATGCATTCTCCCCTATGGTTTTGACATTAGGAAAGTTGCTTCTGCATCATTGCTTTCCTTACAACTTTTATCAGAGCCTGGCCAGTTGTGTTATCCTTGTGAGTGGGTTGGGTTTTTTATATCAATTCTTTTTCAGTGGGAGTTTGGTAGAAGTATGATAGTTTAATTACAAATTAATATGGAAAGCACATCTGAGAAGATGGAAATAGAGAAATTCAATGGTAGCAATTTTGAGTTGTGGAAACTCAAAATGGAAGATCTATTAGTAGACAGATATCTATGGACTGCTGTGTCTGGAACAATGCCTCAAGGCATGATGCAAGAGGATTGGGATCTGGCAGATAGAAAGTCTAAGGGGCTAATAAGGCTCTATTTGGCAGAATCTGTTCTTTTGAATGTTCATGAAGAAAAGACTACATCTTCCTTTTATCAAGGCAAGTCCTTGGTGAACAAATTGTTCTTGAGGAAGAAGTTGTACTCTTTGAGAATGCAAGAGGGAGGATCTATTGCTGATCACTTGAATCCTTTCAACATGTTGATTGCTCAGTTAACATTTATTGGTGTGAAGATTGAAGATGAAGATCATTGCATGCTGCTACTATGTTCTTTGTAAGATTCTTGGGATCATCTGGTGATGGCTATTGGGAGTACGACGTCCACTTTCAAGATGGAAGATGTTGCTTCTTTGTTATCAGAAGAGATGAGAAGAAAATCTTCTAAGTTGGAAAAGGAGGCTCTGGCTGTCAGACGTAGATCTAAGGAGAAAGGAAAGAAGAAGGACAAGAAATCCAGATCAAAATTAGAAGGGATATAAAAGTCTCCTGGCAAGAAGTCCAAGGTGAAATGATAGAATTGCGGGCAACCTAGTTATGTCTGAAAGTATTGCAAGGAGGATAAAAAGAAGAACTCTTCTGGCAATGATTCTTCTTAGAGTGATGCAGATGCCTTCATTGTAGCTTTGGCTACATGAGCATCAGATGATGTCTGGCTGATTAATTTTGGAGCATCTTTCCACATGACATCTCATAGAGATTGGTTCACAAAGTATGAAGAATATAATGGTGGAAAGGTGTACTTGGCAAGCAATTCATCATTGGAAATTGTTGGTCGTGGAAGAGTCAGAATTCAATTCCCTGATGGAAGAGTGAAGGGAATCAATGATGTAATGCATATACCAGGTCTGGCTCGTAATTTACCTTTTGTAAGTAAGCTGAATGATATTGGAGTGCATGTCACGTTCTCTGGAAATGGCTACAAGATGACTAGAGGCTCTATGGTACTGGCTAGGGGTGCTTGAATTGGTACCTTGTACAAGCTGGATGCACAAGCTATTCAATGCAATAGTGTCTCTACAAAGTCATAGAAAGCTACTTATGGAGTAGAAGAGGGAAACATCCCTGATAGAGTAAATGCCATGGGGGTTAAACTTCCAGTAGAAAAGACTATGCTCTGGCATCATAGGCTTGGCCAAATTGGTGAAAAATGTTTGAAATCCTTGAAAAATAAAAACCTGGTAGAAAGGCTTGAAGATTGTAACCTTGAGTTCAAATTTTGTGAACATTGCATATATGGTAAACAACACCGTGTTTCATTTTATTTCAGTCCTCACAAATCTTTTGGTTTGCTTTATTATATTCATTATGATGTGTTTGGTCCAGTGAATGTTCCTTCTCTATCTAAAGAAAGATACTGTGTGTCTTTTATTGATGATTATTCAAGAAGAAAATTTGTATATTTTCTAAAAAGTAAATCAGAAGTGTTCAGTCAGTTTAAGGAATTTAAAAACCTTGTAGAAAATCAGACTGGTAGGAAAATAAAATTATTAAAGACTGACAATGGTGGTGATTTTTGTTTAGATGAATTTGAAAGGTACTATATAGATCATGGGATTAAAAGAAATAAGACTACACCTTACACTCCACAGTAAAATGGAGTTGTTGAAAGGTTCAACAAGACAGTAATGGAAAGAGCACGAAGTATGCTGAGTAGTGTTGGCTTGGAGGAGAAGTTCTGGGCTGAAGCAGTCTCTATAGTATGTTACTTGGTAAACCGTTCTCCTAATCTGCTCTTGTTGAGAATATGCCTTTAGAAGCACGGTCTAGAAAGAACCCCTCTCTAAAACATATCCGTGTCTTTGGCTATGAGGCATATGCATATGTGCCATTTGAAAAAAGATCCAAGTTGGAAAACAAAGCTGTAAAGTGTATTTTTATTGGCTATAGTGCTGGCATAAAGGATACAAGCTTTGGAACCCTGAGACTAAGAAGGTTTTGTACAGCAAAAGTGTTATCTTTCGTGAGCTGGATCCTTCTACATTGGATTTGCAGTCAGAGAAGAACTCAAAAAATGAAAAGGATGTAGCAGTAATTTCTCTGACACCAGATAAAGAGGAATTGAAAAATAAAAATGTACCTGATACTGAGGAAAGCTCAAGTAGCTCTGAAAGTTCTGAAGAAGATGAAGAACCGCCTCAACCTCAGCCTGTGAGGAGGTCAAATCGTGAAAGAAAGCAACCTGATAGGTATGGGTTTTCTTTAATAGAGTCTACTTGTGCCTATGCTTTAATTTCTAGCATTGATGAACCTAGGACTGTAAAAGAGGCATTTAAAATGTTTGATTCAAACTCTTTGTTGGAAGCCATGAATGAAGAGATGGCATCATTAAAAAAGAATGATACCTGGAGTTTGGTGCCATTGCCTAAAGGAAAAAAAGTTGTGGGCTGAAAATGAGTATTTAAAAAGAAAATTGGTCTGGATGGGAGTGTAGAAAAATATAAAGCAAGGTTGGTTGCAAAAAGTTATTCTTAGGTAGAGGGAATTGACTATGGAGAAATCTTTTCTCCTGTAGCTAAGCTGACATCTATTAGATTTCTTTTGTCACTTGCAGCAGCATATGACTTAGAAATTGAACTGATGGATGTGAAGATAATGTTTCTTCATGGTGATCTTGAAGAAGAAATTTATATGTCCCAACCAGAGCACTTTGTGGAAAAAGGTAAGGAAAGTCTGGTTTGCAAGTTGAAGAAATATCTGTATGGTTTAAAACAGTCTCCTAGAATGTGGTACCAGAAATTTGACACTTTTGTTTTGTCTTTGGGATTTGTAAGATCAAAATGTGATCATTGTGTATATTACAAAGCTGAAAGTGATCAAGTCCTTATTATTTCTCTCTATGTTGATGATATGTTGTTCATAGGCAATAGTAAGCTAATGATTTATGATCTTAAGTCTCAGTTGTCTGTAAAGTTTGAAATGAAAGATCTTGGTGCAGCAGGGTATATTCGAGGAATGGAAATAACCAGGGATAGGAAAAATAGAAAACTCTGGCTTAGTCAGAGTAAGTATATCATGACTGTTCTAGAGAGATTTTGTATGACTGAGTGCAAGCAACTAGTTGTTCCAGTTACACAGGGAACAAAGCTATTTGTTGAGAATTTTCCAAAATCTCCTACTAAGATGGAGGACATGACCAGTGTGCCATATGCTAGTGCGGTTGGCAGCTTTATGTATGCAATGGTTTGTACAAGGCCAGACATTGCCCAAGTAGTGGGAGTTCTTAGTCAGTTTATGGCTAATCTTGGAAGGACACATTGGGATGTTGTGAAGAGAGTGTTTAGATATCTGAAGGGCACTTCAGACTATGCTTTGTGTACCATGGTAACTTGGCTGAATCACAGAAGACTCTTAGCATTCAAGGTTATGTAGATTGTGATTGGGCAGGGGACATTGACAATAGAAGATCCACCAGTAGATATGTTTTCATGATGAATGGTGGTGTAGTGAGTTGTATGAGCAAGCGGCAAGTTGTAGTCGCTTTATCCACTACAAAGGCAGAATACATGGTAGCTACACATGCCTGTAAAGTAGCAATCTGGCTAAAACGTTTGTGTTCTAACATTGGTTTTGATGTAGGAAAAAATACTATCTACTATGACAATTAGAGTGCTATATGTTTGGAAAAGAATCCTACTTTCCATGCCAGGATGAAACATATAGATGTATAGTATCATTTTGTACGGGATATGGTGGAGGATGGGAAGGTCTCTTTGGAGAAAGTGGATACTCTGGAAAATGTTACAGATGCATTGACGAAGCTTGTGAGCACAAAAAAATACAGGTGGTGTTCCAGTTCGATGGGCCTCTTGGCCCATGAATTTTAGTAGTTTTATTATGCTCTAGAGTATTCAGTAAGATCTTCGTCAAGTGGGAGATTGTTGGAATATTTGCCTCAATCCATACTGACACACAACTCCTGGAGGGAAAAGTTGCTATGACATTAATCATGTCTGGCTGACTAACTATTCTAAATCCACTTGAAATATTCATGTCACCGAGATAGAGGTGATGTCTTGCTGAATGAAGTCTATCACTATGACCTAAATGTATTCATTGTGACCTTCTATCGAATGGAGACCTCTGGCCGATAGTATGTTCTTATTGGGTGTCAAAGCAGATGCCATATTAGCTCAAGGGCTCAGGTAGAAGTCCCAGTGATAGGACAATGTCACACCGATAGCATATGGCTATCGGGGTAACACAAGGGTGTCGGGAAGATCACTCAACAAATGTTGGAAGGTAATGCCGACGGGAGTATTCACTTGGTGCCTTCGCAGTGACAAAAAGACTTCAGTATGAAGTCTTAGCGATGGGTGCCTAGTCTCGCCGACAGGGATGCAACTGAAGTCATCAGAGTAGCTCTCGACGCCTGGTGAAAGGTCTTGGTGAAGTCAAATATCTTGCCGACTTAGTAAGATATGAGTGCTCAATGTAAGGTCTTCGTGCTCATTGTGAGGTCTTGGCAAAGACAATGTCTTGCTGACTATCAGGTGCTCTGGTGAAACTTGAGGAGACTCGGCGAAACCTCTTTGCGAAAGATGAATGTCTTGCCGACTCGGGTGCTTCAGTGAAACTTGATGAGACTCAGGGAAACATCTTGGTGAATGGAAAGTCTTGCCAATAGAAAAGTGGAAGTTGTGATTTTGTGAGCATCAGTATGAGTCTAGCTGATGAGAAATGTCTTGCCGATAGGAACGCAATGGATGTCGATGGATTCAGTATGTCTCATGGCGTTCATTATAATGTCCTACCAACTATTGGGATCTATGACGATAGTGATATGAAGACTTTGTGGCATTGGAGAGACACTGTTAGTGTCTCACCGATATGCCAACAAAGTTGAACGCCTTTGACCAGAATGAACATCCTATGTGGAGCATCATGGACAATTCAGAGGAAGCAATTTTTGAATGGATGGCAGTTAGATTTTTGCAATTATTGTGATGCTAGAGCTGAACAGCATGCAGGGAAAAATCAACTGCTCAAGAGGAAACTTTCTATGATGGAGCAATGGCGGATAAGGATGAACAAAAGATAAAAATCAAAATGAGATAAGATAAAAGGAGATCAATTTTGAGTTTTGATGAGACCAGATTGTTGAGAGCATTTCTATAACTGGATGAACAGTGAATGAAGCTACTGTGAACTAATACCAAAGAGTTGCATCTCTTATTGTATGTAATTGTTGTTACTGTAATACAAAGAAATTTAGCTTGGTGTGGTGGATTTTTTTCTCGAAAGGGTTTCCCACGTAAATCTGTTGTTCATTGTCTTTGAGTATCTTCTTTGTTTCTGTAAATCTCTCATGTGTGTCTTAATTGGATTGTAATTATAAAAATTAAAAGTACGGTATGCATTCTCCCCTATAGTTTTGACATTAGGAAAGTTGCTTCCGTACTATAATTGCTTTCCTTACATTTTCACCTAGAAGGTGAAGGATGGGAAAAAGATGCTTATTTTACATTCAAAGTCAATGCTATATGGATAGAATAAGGATGCAATATGCCTAGATATAATTCTTGAATGCAATAAATGAATAAGATTGATTGAATAACGAATAGAAACTAAAGGAAAACCAATGGTTTGAAAACACATTGTGTATTACAAAATCATCTACAAGTGAATAGGAAAATGCAACAAAAGTGAATCAAATTCAAGGTGTGCACCTATAACTTTGATGAGGACTAGAAATTGATGTTGAAATGCTAATGATGCTATTTTTTAGGCTTTGAGGGAGTCATTCGCCATTCTAGGTGAATTAGTCCCAGTTTTGGTAAATTGTGTCAGAACCCATTTCTGACAAAAGGGTACTCAGAAATGCAGAAAAGTCAAAATTGACCCTATGGTAGGGATCATTCCCCACTCATGGAAAATGAGTCCACTTTTTAATTTCTAGATTTTCAAAAGTGGATTTTGAATCTTCCGATCTACACTTTGATGCCCTACAGGTGTCGACATATGAAATTATCAGATTCAGGTCTAAAAATGCCTTTTTGTTGATATTTTGACATGAATAATGAAGAGATTATTTGAATGACTTTGCAACTTGATCTTCAGTGATTTCCAACCTTCCAAGAGTCCTAAATTTTCATACACACAAGACAAAAGAGAGATATGTTGAATATTAGGGCATGGGGGTTTGCCTAAGTCAAACCCATTTTAGCTAATTAAACGAAAATGATGAAATAAATGAATAAATCATGCAAAAATGGAGTAGATTACCTTTTCATGATAATAGATATTGAAATTCTACAACAATGGAGGAAGATTCAACACTTAAATGTCTTTAGGAGCTTTCTCAATGACTTCTAATGAAGAAACCCTAGTTTGCTTGACTAGGATGAGAAGATAGATGATGTATTAATGATGAGAGATGTAAAAATGAGTTGTTAGATATAAAATGAGAATAAAAAAATTTATTTATAGACAATTGTGCCTTAGTATTCTAATTATACCTCATCACAGGCTGACATGTAGTGAAATCAAACTTTAGATTTCATTTTTTCCAGCTCAAAGGTCAAAATGGGGCCAGATAGGACTCATTCGCCACACATGGTGAATGGGTCCCACCTGGATGAGACTGATTCTCCATGCATGGTAAATGGGTCCCACAGGGGCCATTCCAACGACTAAGAAGCTAGGAGATAGGGAAATAAGGTTTAAATTGCAACTTTGTTGGGTATTTGATCAATTAAATCCTCAGGATGCATAGTATGGGTTAATAGGGTTCTATTAGTGATTATGTAAATGTCAAATAGGGCTTGGAACATAGAAATGAATGTGAAAGTGTGATTAAATAAACTTTACAACATTAAAATGAGGTCCACATAGCCTAGAAGGGCATAAGAACCAATGCAAATGTATAAGACACATTACAAAACTAGTTTAACATTAGGTTTAATTCAAGAACCTTCTATATTGATGTAATAATATTATTAATTATATTTTATAATGTTGAATTACAGAGAAATGGGTTCATTAGTTCTTGAAAAGCTTCAAATTCCTTTACAAGAATTCACAACACCTTTACAAGACACTAATAAAAGCGTGTTATTGAATATGAAAGGATCTAAGACCTAGTGTGGATGCATAAAATGCATCAAAACACTATGTTAAGACCTCATGAAGTCCATTTTATCATGAATTAATCCCATGTGAAGCAAAGGGTCCTTGTTTTCTATGACAGTATGGCATATAGAAGAATTGAAGTACAAATAGAGGAAGTGTACAAAGAGAGATGACATAAAATACACATTACAAGGGAACACGATACACACATAAAAGTGAAAAAGAGAAAGAAAAAAGGAAAATGCAAAAAAGGATAGTAATGCAAATGTAAGTCAACCATTATCTGAGTTATTGGCTTCTCAATCTCAGATAGTATAAGTGGAAAAGGAATAACATAGTTAAGGGATAAGGACATATGCATTACTAGGACAAGACTAACAAATTCTTTCCCCCACTGAATGTAAGACAATAATGAGTCGAGGTGGGTGATGGGAAGGATCATGCAATAGTGAGAATGAAAAATTCTACAACTATGGCATGATGAAGGAATTTGGGTTTAAGGGATGATAGGATAGCAATCGATATCAATGAAGTGATACTTGTTCAGTATGTCCTTCAATGTCTGACATTCATTGGTTCAATAGCCAAGAACATGATGATATTTGAAATATGGTATGTTAGAGTCTTTAGGATGAATGACCAACCTATTCAAAGGTGGTAAGAGTATAAGACCTTTGTTTAAAAGAATTTGTGGCTTCTGTTCACATTCAGGTGGTGGGTTGAGAGGAACATTTAATTTTTTTAGTTTGTAAGGTCATTTGCATTTACTAGATTCACCTTTTTCATGGATGGAAGGAAAAAGAGGACCCATGGGGATCCTAGCATCCTTGCCATTGGAATCATGTAAATGTTGTTCTTGTGGGAGAAGAACATTCAAGTCAAGAGGAAAATCAAAGATCACCATACCATCATCTTGAAGTCTCCAATATTCAAATGGAGGCTTGTCGTTATGAGGAGGTAAACCATAGATTTTTGGCACCGTATTCCTTCCTAGCACTTCTAGGGTTTTTCATCTAAAAGGAGAAGGGCCAAAAGATCTAGCTAGGTTCACTCAAATTATGTAATGTATGATGTTATTTAGAATAAATGGAATGATATGAATGCAACTAAATGAACTTTTTGTCAAATTATGAATGCAAAACCTAAGAATTATGCAATGTTGGAAAACACAATGATGTTTGTAAAAAGCTTGAAATGATGAGCAAAAATGTGAACTAAACTGAACAAAAAGATAAATCTCTGAGCAAGTGCACCTAAGAAGTTGAAGAAGACTAAAAGGAAATTTGGAAATCTATCAAGACCTAATTCTAGGCTTAATGGGACTCATTCACCACCATGGGTGAATCAGTCCCAAGTCAAGGTTTTTCTACACAAGAACTATTTTCTGTCAACTGGGTGTTTGGATCTGCATCTGACTTAGAATGCCACCTCAGGAGGGACTCATTTCTTATGCATGGTCAATCAGTCCACTTTCATTTTTTTCTAATTTCAAATCTTTGTTCCATAACTTGACACCTGTACAACAATTTCTGATAGAAACCCGAATCGGGATCTCAGAAAATTCTTGTAAAACAACTTAAAATTATTTATCTAATGGGGGGTTTACCTTGGCCAAACACCAAGTTGCATAATCAAACCTTGAATGAATAAAAAACTACATAAAACCCTAGCCTTAGATGTGTTAAAGACTAGGAAGATTTGAAGTATGAAGAAAACCCTATTTTATTGTGCAAGAATAAGACATGTAAATGTGATTTGAATGATGCAAGATATCAACCCTATAAATCTCACAACATATCAAAATAGAGATAAAATTACATGTAAGTGGAATGTAAATTAAATATAAACCTTAATCTAAAGATAGAGAAGCAATGGAAGATGGAATCACTTTGAAAAGAAGTCTTCATGTATGATTTGATGGCTAGTTGCATTTCCTCAACCTAGATTTCTCCATGATTCACCATAGGCATCCATCAACAACTCTTTTCAATGTTGAACTTTGATCCAAGAAGTGAGCTTCAAGACCCGCAAAAACCCTAGGTTTTTGCCCTAAAACTTCAACTTTACTCATAAAATTTGTTGTAGAAGACTTGACTTTAGAAATTGTTCTTGTGAAATGACTAAAAAGATGTGTAAAATGATTAAAACTGAGTATTTATAAGAAACAACACCTAATTTTCAGTTATTTAGACCTAAGAGGCCGACATTCACTAAAAAATTAAGTTGAATTAATTGAATTCTTGCTCAAAATGGAAATTTCCCTCAAAAGGGACTCATTCACCACCCTTGGTGAATGGGTCCCACTAGAGGGGAATCATTTTCCCAAGGTTGCGAATGGGTCCCACTATTGATTTTTGAAGGTGAGTCTTTGGGATATGAAAGAATTGAATGCTATTTGTCAGGATTTAAGTGATTTCTCAAGTAAAACGAGCCTATAGATAAAAAATAATGGGTCTTAGGGACCTATAATGTTGTTTTGAAGGATAAATGATGTAAGGGGACTCAAAAGTGGCCCTAATTAGATGTGAAATTGTCTCTTTTCTCAAGAAGGTCTAATTTTCTATGGTACATTTATCCCCCACTTTAGTTTCCATATGACTCTACATGCATATGCAAGCTAAAGGACTCTAAACAATGCACTTTATAAAAAGGATACTTGTTCAAAACCATAACATTAGAAACTGCATCCTACAACACACATTCATTAATTGTCCAAAAATTCTTTTGTCTAACCCCTAAATATCTTATTCGAGGGTAGATGTATGCCCCCCCTTGATTCTGCTTCCTTTATGTAGGTGGAATCAAGGTAGCAATCTAGCCACATGGAATACTGAAAATCATATTGTAGGGAATTTCCAGGTACTATGCCATGTAATGATAGATGAGTGATGATGTTGGGTGTGGAATCACAACTCTAGAGCATCAAATGATGTCAAAAATTGAAATTTCCAAGCTCTTGTTATGTTGATTTGAAGAAAAGATGCTTTATGAACTCTTAAGATAAAATAACCCTAAGTTAATGTGTAAGAGTAAAAAATATGAAAATAGGTAAAAGAGAGGAAAGTAAAGTAATTTGTCACTTACTATTACAATTTACCATCTTGTAGCTTGAGAGTAATGAGTGAGAGGAGAAGATGCCAAGTAGAAAGGATTATAGGCCTTCACGACTGAATATGCTTTGAGAGCAGGTGGCGTGCGATGATCTGTATTATGAAGTGAGTCGATTCTGCAACTTTTGCTTTGTGATTTTTCAATAATTTAATTATTTTTAATGCATGAATAGGTTAATTTAGGATTTTGGAAAAAAAGTTCACAAAGTGTCCCCTTTTTTTCGCAAAGTGTCCCATTTGTTTGCAAAGTGTTCCTTTTGTTCACAAAGTGTCTTGTTTCTTCGCAAAGTCTCCCATTTCTTTGCAAAGTGTCCCATTTCTTTGTGAAATGTCCTAAAAGGGTTATAAATTGTCTAGGACTATTAGAAAATCACACTAGATCAACTTTAACACATTTTCATGATGAAACATGTAAAAGTTGAAAAGATTAGATGGTTTTTAGAGCATTGTGTGATGATTTTTATAGGTCCTCACTCAGTCGTGATAGTGTCTAGTGGGAAGACAACTTAATTTTTTGAGAGATCATGCTCCATCACTATTGGAAATAGAGACATAACATTTACAGAAAGTAGGTATCTATTGGGCATATCTTATGCCACTAATGAGATACCATGATGCCATGCTTATGGCCCTGTGCGAGCGTTGGGATACTGATACATGTACTTTTCATCTTCCTAACACATTCTTTGAGTTCCTATTCGGGGGGAATGAGTATATTTAAGGGGGGATTGGTCATTCCATGAGAAGAAGGTGGATATGTAGTATTTCTTTGGTGGGCCAGTTCATGATGAGTGGGTTAGAGCGCAGATTGAGCCTCCCATGCTTCTATATTTGTGAGCTCCTATTGTTAGACAAATTATGATGCATATAGTGGCTCTTGTTCTCAATCTTGATGGATGAGTGACACACTTAGATGGAGGATTAGTACATTTGATTCAAGGGATGTACGAGGATAGTCTATGCATGGGGTCACTACATCCTAGCACACTTATATTATGATCTGGGAAAATTTGTGTTTCAAGAAATCAACAGTATGGTGCACTGCATGCTTTTGCAAGTGTGGTGCCTCGAGCATATTAGGTCCACCAGGCTTGTTGGGTTCCCTTGTGCTATAGCTGTAGGATATCCATGAGCATTCGGTTGTCCATTGTGACGCTTGTGGTAGTACTAAGATTTACATTTTTGGAGGGTGAGGTTTTATCAGCTGAAGGAGGACAAGATCTTATGGAGACCTTATCTACTCACTCTACAGTAGCCATATCCCACATGATAGCCAAGGATAATGCAAATGGATAGGATTTTAGTTGGTAGGCATTGCTATGTTGTGTGACTATTCTATTATGGGAGACTCATGCGATAGTTTGGGTAGGTATAGGCACCACCAAAGGTGTGTCCCTTCATTAGGTGATCAGTGTGGAGTGCCCAGAGGCCAAGTGATGTTGTTTGACTGACTATAGATCATGTTCATGAGAGTTATTCTGATGCTTCAGATCATGACCATCCACCAGTTACCAACACTAATGATTTTGGTAGCATAGATGAGCACAAGGAGTGGTGGTCATTGACATGAAAAACTCTTGTGTTTCCCATTAATGTCCCTATAGGTGATGTAGGACCAACACCAGATGAGGGAGATGACCCAAAGGGTAGAGTAGAGGATATGTGATAAAGGCCTTTAGATATATTTACTGATGCTATTGATGATGAGTATGATTGAAAGGATGATCCTAATTATGAGGACTAGGATGGAGGAGAGGATGATGAGGAGGATGGGGATTATGAGGAGGATGAGTATTGTGAGGAGGAGCCACCCTTGTGTGAGGGTGATGAGGTAGAGACTGAGGATCAGTATGAGCATGGAGAGTCCTCACACACTTATAGGACCAGATTAGGTGCAGTAGTGACAACAAACATTGACATTTAGAGTCAGAGGGAGGATAACACATCCTTCATGCCCCCCCAAGAGAGGATGAGGCTACTATTCCACATGTACCTAGAGACATAGGTGATGATGTTTTTTATTTTACTCATGTACTTGATTATATTTAAGTTCTATATGTATATATATATCATGATGATATGTACTGATTGTGTACCTTGTCTATCTTGCACGAGTGACAAGAGACTAGTGAGAGTTCTATCATCATGCTGCCACATAGATAGTGCCTACATCCATCAATGAGGAGGAGATAGATCATGAATACATGCCCCCACCGATTGTAGAGGAGGAGCCAGAGTCACTCAGACCTTTCACGAGGCTACGAGAAACATATTAATGTGTGAGTAAATGACTCCATCGATCTAAGAGTGTAGAATCTAGTCATTGTAGACCTCAGAAGAGGTTGAGAGACTGCATGAAGAGCTGGCATAGGTATGAACGAAGAGGGATCATATGGTAGAGGAGTGTCTAGTGGTTGTTGGTCGAGTATAGGGTTTGGAGTATGCATTGAGACTTGGCAGTTCATGATCATGATCACACACAATCGTCTCATGATGTCTAGGGACCATATCTCAAGAGTCAGATTCCAAAGGGTCTAGCTGCATAGACCTTAGTGATTTTGTATATGATGATGAGATGTATATAAAACTTTTTGATATACATATATATTCATATACATGCATGATTGGTGTTGCTTTATCTTTTGGTGGTGTGAATTTTAAATGCAATGTGATTAATTAAATGACTTATGGTAAAAAGTATGTAATTAATGTCTTCATAATTTAACAGGATTGATGTGATCTAAAATAAAACATATTTCAGTTTTACTGCAGATTCAACATTAGTGATTAGAGAATATGTTAAATTAAATACACTTATCATATAAGGATCTAACTTAACATAACACAAGGGTGAATAGTATGAATCCTAAAGTAATTATATAAAAATGAATTTAAATAATTACATTAGTGTTTAAGACAAACACAAGATTAGTTATCAAGAACAAAGCAATGTGAAATTTATTTAGAATGACATCAAATAACTTTAAACAATACCTCTTTAATAATGTTACTATTCAAAGAGGCTAGAGATAATACCAGCAAAAATGTGTTGCATTAATAGGTTCCTTAAGGGGTATTTCATCAAGTTGTGCTATGATATAGGAACCAAACCCATAATTGGTATCAACTATGTAAGGTCCTAATGAATTAGGGCTGAATTTATCTTTTTCTTCATTGTCGACATTGGTATTGCATTGATTCTCAACAAGAACAAAATCACCCTTATGAAACGTTTGAGGGATGAAATGTAGGTTGTGTCTTCATTATAACTTTTTTATGTGAGCTTGGAGATGTTCAAGAGAATTAATGCGCGTTTCGTCGAGCATCTCAAGTTGTTGTAATCGTTGTTCATTATAAGTGGCATTATCAAAAAGATCTTGCAAAGAAATTTGCAATGTAGGAATTTCTAACTCTAAGGGCAAGATTGCATCAGTTCCATAAATGAGATTATAGGGTGTGGTTCTAGTGGATGATCTAACACTTGTTTGATAGGCCCAAAGCACATAATGTAATTGTGTGTTCCAATATTTATGATGTTTGTTGACATTTTTCTTGAGGATTTGTTCCAAAATACTATTAGTGTTTTTAGCTTGTCCATTGGATTGTAGATAATATAGTTTATAAAAGTAATGTTGAATGTTTAAATTTTCAAGAAATTTCTTAACTTTATTATTCTTAAATGGAGTTCCATTGTCTGAAACAATGGCAGAAGGAAACCCAAAGCAAGCAATGATGTGTTCCAAAATGAAATGACAAATTACTTCAGAAATTATGGAAAAAAGAGGAATAGCTTCCACCCATTTCATAAAATAATATATTGAGGTGATGATAAACATGTGTCCAACAAAAGAGGGAGGTGAAATTTTTCTAATAAGATCCAATCCACATACTGAAAAATGGCCAAATGGGAACTTGTGCATGAAACTCAAAAGCAGGAGCATGGATCAAATTTCTATGTTCTTGACATTTACTACATCATTTAATGTAAGTGAACAGTCCTTTTCCATATTTTTCCAATAATAACCCATATTGATAAGTTTTTACACTAACGTTTGTCCTCCAAAATGACCTCCACAAGCACCAACATGAGCCTATTCAAGTGCTATAGAGATTTCAGAATCCTTAATACACCGTAATAAGAGACCGTTATAAGATTGTCTATACAATGCATTGGCAAGGATCATGTATTTAGCAGCTAGTTTGTGTAAATGCTTTTGATTGTTTATTGTTGTGGGTTCGAGAATGTTACCATCTTTTAAATAGTTGTAAATTGTATCATACCATTCGTACGAGTCATCTTGAGTGATTGGTAAAATGTCTTCTAATTGAGTTTCAATCAAAGGTTTCATGAAGGAATGAATAAAAAAAGTAAATTCTATGGAAGGATCATGTGGGGATATAATATATGCTGCACTCGCCATCACATCCATATGTCTATTGTCTTTTTTAGCGGATGTTATCAATGGTGAATGATTCAAACTTCTCTAAAAGTTTCATTTTAAGATTCTTGTATTTTAATAATTTGTCATGTTTAGCTTGATACATACCATTAATTTGTTATATAACTAATTGTGAATCACCAAAGATCTTGATATGTTTAGTAGTCATCAATAAAGTAGCTTGCAAACCTTTGATTAATACCTCATACTCAGCTGTATTATTTGTGCATAGTAAATTTAACCAATAAGACAAGGGAAGAGGTTGTCCATTGGGTGGAATCAATATCGCTACAACACCTGAACATGTTCTACACTTAGATCCATCGAAATAAAATTCACATGCTTTAATATTAGCAGCCAAGACATTATCATCAAGAAAGGAGTTGTGATTAGGTAAAGCAAGAGAACAAGGAGCATCAAATAAGTGATCGGTTAAGGCTTTTCCTTTGATTGATTTTTATGAAACAAACTTAAGGTCAAACTCAGTTAACAACATCACCCACTTAGCTAATCATCCAAAGAGCAATTTTATTAAAAAGATGTTTAAGAGGATCAACTTTTGTCATGATATGTATTTCAACATTTAATAAATAATTTCACAATTTACTAGTAGTGAATACAAGAGCTAAGCATTGTTTTTCAATTGGTAAGTAGCAAGTTACAAAATCAATTAAGGTTCAACTGATGTAATAAACAAGATGTTCTTTTCCATTATCATCTTGTTGAGCCAACAATGTTGCAAGAGCATGGGCGGATGCGGCTATGTATAAGATAAATGGTTTGTTTGGCATGGCAGGTTATAAAATAGGTGAAGTTTCCAAGTATTCCTTTAAAATCTCAAAAGCCTATTTAAAATCCTCATCCCAATCAAAAGGTACACCATTTTTAAGATGTCTAAAAGTTAATGTGCAATTAGCTAAAGATGCAATGAAATGAAAAATAGCTTGAATTCAACCTTATAACATTCACAATTGAGAAATGTTCCTAGGAGGTGGCATGTTAATAATGGCATCAATTTTATTTGTGTCCACCTCAATTCCTTTATGAGATATGAAAAACCCCAAAAGTTTACCATTATCTATGTCAGACACACTTTTTTAGATTTAATCACATATTATATTTACGTATTCATTTGAATATTTTTTAAAGAACATTTATATTGTCTTGTCACGTTAATGATTTAGCTAAGATGTCATCAACATAATCTTCTAAAATTTTGTAGATGTAATCGTGAAAGATCTATTCCATTGCTTGTTGATACGTTGTGTTGATATTCTTTAAACCGAAGGGCATCATAACCCAACCAAATGTTCCCCATACAGTTGTAAAGGCAACTTTGTATTGATCTTGAGGATTAATAAAGTTTTGATTGTAGCCAAAAAATCCATCCATGAATGACAACAAAGAATGTCGAGTAGTTGAATCCACGATCATGTCTATATTAGGAAGTGGAAAGTCATCTTTTGAGGAAGCTTTTTTCAAGTCACAAAAAATCTGTATATATCCTAATACGATTATCAGGTTTAGCAACTGTGACAATTTTTGAGATCCAAGGAGAATAATCAATAGGTTGAATGAAGCCTGCATCAAGGAGTTTTTAAAGCTCTACTTTAACATGCAAGGTTATGTTAGGGTGCATTTTTCTTCTCTTTTGACGAATGGGTTTAGCTTTTTAGCTAGAATGATGTTGTGTGTCACAATTTTTTGGGTCAATTTCTGGCATATTAGAATATTTTAAAGCAATTTTTTTAGAAAAATCATGAAGTAAAGTTGTAGTGTCTTCTTGCTCTTCATCGTAAAGGCACTTACCAATTTTCATAACTTTATCTTTATCATCAATATCCATTGGCACATCAATTGTGACTCCTAAAGGGAGTGCATTAGAATTAGGAATCTTAGATTCATAGTGTTCTTTAGTGATATCACTTTCTTCTTTCTTGGTAACAAGCATGGCACAAAAAATTCATTTCATGGAAGTAGTAGATGTGTTATCATAAACTCCTAACATTTGTTTCAAATTTTCTCACTATCAACATACTTCCATGACGGTGGTACGTTTAAATCAAGCATTTCAGGATGTTTGATTGTGAGTTGGTGTTTTGGTTGACATGTAATAATGTTGATGTTTAAAGATGGTCGTTGAGTAGCTTTTGTTGTTTTAGAAAATGAATATCCCAATTCAGTTTTTGTCTCTTGCATATTAGGTTTGATAGGAACACAAATTCCTTGTCAATGTTCTCCACATCCTTTTCTAGTATATCCTAATTGTTTGATAAGTTCATAGCCTTTCCCATAAATTATTTCCATTTATGTTAGAGCAGGAAGGGATTGATAATCTATCTCATCAAAATTAGTTGTGTATGTTCCATTTTCTTCCAAAGTAGAAGAAATATATGTTTGAGAAGATTGTTTGGAATTTTGAGTAGACATAATGGTTGGTTGTTCATGTTTCTCATCCTTATTTTTTGTGATTATGTATTCACCCATAAATGAAGGTGTGAATTATAAATATCCCCAATCATCACCAAATAATTTAGATGGTGATTTTTCATCATTGTGTTCTACTTTAAGAGGATCTATGTTGGATGTTGGAATTAATGTTTTTAGGGGACTTGTAGCTCCTTTTTCAAGGTGCAAGCAACTTTCAGGCTCAGGGTCTATTTCAATTTGATAAATGTGATTGCTATAGACATATTTTGGCTTGCACTCACAAAAGGATATGAATATCATAGTAAAACTTTCCTGGGAATTGGACATTCCGATAGGTGACTAATATCTCTCTGTGGACGTTTATTTACTTGTCAAACCAAGGGACGTAGACTTTAAATGGCATAGCAAAATATATGCACTAGGAATTTGTTTTGGTCAAATCTTAGCAAAAATACATACTAGAATGAAATTCTATCTAAGCCACAGAATGGTAATGCAGAATTATTTAACTCAACTATGCTTGATTAAAATAGAAATTGTAACAGCTACGACTGAGGCACAAACCATGAACTAGCCTTATGCTGTAGGAATAGTCACAGGGATGGACTCTCTATGTTGCAGGAGCAGTATAAGACTGAATTTGTATAAAAACTTCAAAGATGAAAACTAAATGGATATCAGCAGAAAAGAACATCTAACTAATTAACTACAGATACTTACTAAGTGGGCCCCCTTAGCAAGCATCTACTGATTACACAGATGTTGAACTCAGAACTTCATCGATCTTTATTCATGAAAACAGAATGAGATACATTGTTTTGTTGATGTGAAAACTAACAACAAACTCTGTTTCTGGTCAAACAGATTCTGTCTTTCATTATCATACTAATTCTTACATGATATCTACTACTCTGTTTCTATCTTACCCTGAATATCATCTATTACTCATTCTAATCATCTTTTACTACTCTCTCGCGCAGGAGGAGTATCTTATTTTTAAATCAGAAGAACAACTAACTAACTAACTAACTTCATCAAAGAAAGACGTGGAAGTAAAGTGTATCCCTGAATCAAGGAACAAACTTCATAAATTAATTTATGTGTTCAACTCGATTCAGAGAGAATCTAGCGCTCCACTCTTTCCAGATTGAATTATCATTAAAAATCTTTCCAAATCAGTTTCAGTCAAAGAGTCTTCGCTGGAGCTTCCTCAAAGTCGTGCAGGAAATGGACTTTACTGCAAGGCCGAGATCGGCTACGCTTGACTCGATCATTCTTCAACAACCTGCGAAACAAAAGGTAACAGACACGCAAGAAAAGGCATATGGCACATACATGATATCTATTCATTAATCACACATTTTAAATCTACTTCACCATTCAAAAACTGTATACAATATACCAGCCATTTTCAAGAGTCAACAGGTCAATAAATGCAATCAAGTCAACACAATAGGCTGCAGAAATATAAAAGTGTCCTGCTATAGGATATCCCCACAAAAGGTTTCAACAAAGTTTAAACAGCCGTGAAATAGCAAAAATAAAGTCATTTAAAAGTTTATCATAACATCAAATTATGAGCATATTTTAGGCTCATCACTGTCCCCTACTTAGCCCAATGCTGGTCCTCCAGCATTAACTTTCCTGGTGGTTTCTCTGAAGTCAGTAGTGGCTGCATGACTCTGGAATGAATGTCCAAACCTATAATAGAATCCTCTGAAATCCCAACACCTTTCATATCTTCGGTCTTCTAATTCATTGTTAAGATTTGTAGCCTGATGAGGATAGAGGGGCCACATTAGCATAGGGGGTCTTAATGTCAGTGGCAGCCACAGTTCAAATCTTGTTTGAAGTCCCAATTGAATATATCTACTGGTTCATTTGAGTGCAGCTATAAAGTTTAGGGGACCATGTGGTTCTGACTTTCTTAACCCAATAGTTAATTTTTCCCATCTTTTCTCATTTCTAGTATATGCTAATCTCCAAAATGAATATTGTTGCGCCTGGAATTCATCATATACTTGCTTTCTAATGTCAAATATTTTTACTTTGGCTGAAACATTATTAATACCATATGTCAAAGCAAACCAATCTTTCAACATTGCATGTGGGTTTGAACTTTGAGAGCGTAATGGGATAGGCTCTGTTTTCTCAATTTCCTCATACGTTTCCCACTGCCTGCCATAATTCACCTCATTTGCTGCCTATGACATAAATGCTCTTAAATGAATATCACCAATGTATGGAAGATGATTCCATTCTATTTCAAATGGTATTAAAAAGCCATGCAAATAGAATTCACATAGAGAATTCCTTAACCAGTTAGGGGCTGCTTGATATGCTTCATAAAATTTTTTGGCAGTATGAATTATAGGGTCTTGGTTTCTAGAAATTCTCATCAATTGAAACCATAAAAACTGTTCTTTAAGGCACAAAGCATAAACTCTGGGTGGTGGTCTGCATTCCATAATTTGACCAGTTACCTTCAACATTTTGTCCATTTTTGCTTTCAACTCAGCAATTTCCTATTTCTGACTTTCAATTTTCTTTTTCAATTTCTTCTTTTCTACTTGCCACAGACTTTGTTGCATGTCAATCTGGGCTATGTGTCAAAAAGTCAAAGTTTGCAGTGTAACTGTTTCCCAATTATTTTTAACATATTCCAGAAACTCAATTAAAAAGGTCCTCCTATACACAACAATGACTTTACACATTGCAGGATGAAATACAACTTCATTAGGCACATTCAGTTGTTCAGCCTATTCTTGTTCTTGTAGCAGGATAAATTCTTCTTGTTGCTACGGTGGAGAAGTCTGTGCTTTCTCCGAGAATTGCATAGCAACAGTAGCCAGATCATCAAGATTTGGCAACTCATGCCCATTATGCCCTGCTTCTTTTGTCTCTACTTGTTCCTATTCAGGAACAAGCAAACTCTGAGTAGCATTCTCATATTCATTCCGAGAAACATTAAATTCAGATTCAACAGACCCCTCTGAAATTACAATCACCTCAGGTTGCGGTGAAACAGGGGAGGTCCTAGATTATTTCCTTGTGGAAACCCTTCTTGGTACTGATGTAGTTGCAGGTGGTGTTTCGGTAGCTTTTCTTTTTCTTGTTTGTTCAGGGGGCTCTGCCCTACCAGAGGATGACGGTGAACTGGTAATATCAACAGCTGATGTTGTAGGAGAAACTGCTGCAGGGGAAGGTACTGCAGGAGAGGAGCATTTCTTTTTTTGAGAACGAGGGTCAGATTCTGGGGACCCTTCTGCCTTTTATTTTCCTTTCTCCCTCCTAGTAGTAGACCTAGTTTGTACCCTAGCAGAGGATTCAGCTGTGACGGCTACAGGATCGAGTGCTACAAGAGTAGATGACCCTTGTCCTGTTCCACTGGTAGATGTAATTTCTTTCTTCTTTCTTTGAGGCCGTGGGTTAATTACCCTAGGGGGTTGTGGAGGTTGCAAACTCTTTTGGGCAACAAATTGTTGCCAGGAGAGAGGTGAGACGTCCCTCAAAGAGCGCTCAATCAGTAATTTAATAAGGCCATGATGAGTGACAGAGTTATCTTTCCCTTGTTGAGTTCCATGGGAACTTTGCTCTAAAAATTTTAACAAGAAATTCAGAACATTCACAACCAACCCATGCCTTATATGGCTTAATAATTTAAAATGATGAGAATGCAGGTAGGAAAAATGGCCTTCACAGGTTAAATAGCTCATTATATAAGTGGCATACTCTGAATATGGAAGAGGCAGTGACACACGCTTGCATCCTTGCTTGGAGACTTCCAGAGGTCCATCAGCAGGCATTGAAAACTCAGCCCTTGCAGCTGCAGCATCTGAAGAAAAGTTTTCTCCAACGGCTGGGAGCCCGGTTACTTCAGCAATTCTATCTTCGGTTGCAACAACTATTAGACCCCATACGGTGGCTTCCCCTTCAGAAAGTGTTCTAAAAAAATTTCTCGCAGCCTCCTCATCAAAATCATTTAAACTCAGAAAATAATTTAACCATCCACAAAGGCTGAATGCATGGAATGTCTGCGGATTTTGCAATAACAATTCATGAGGTATAGGCTCATGTCGCACCAACTGACCAACCATGTTTGCAGTTTTTCTAGCTAAACTCAATTTCTTGCTGAAGATTCAAATTCTTTATTTCCCTTTCTATTCTATTTTTTCTCTGTCATGCTGCCACATTTCTTTCTTTTTTTCCAAAAATAAACTATTTTAAACAAGCAGTCTTAATCGTAGTTTGCAAGAAAAGATGCATTAAAGAAGGACATGCAATCACATTTGGAAAGTACCAAAAATGTATTAAAGAAAGATTATTTTGCAGTTATGGTAGCGGCGAAAAGACAGGTTTCAAAAGATGGATTACCCCGCCCCCTTCTTAAAGGATGACATGTGTCCTCACATGTACTAAAGAATATGTAGAGATTCGAGGGATAATGACCGGTACATGCATAGTAGTAATTGAATAGAATGAAATAAATCAAATATGTGATAAGAAAAGATATGGCGTACCTTTAGTAATTGTACATACGTGTGAAGAAAGATGACGGCGCTGCATGAATTGACAAGTTGGAAAGATATCTTAATTAAGGTTGATGCGGACAGATGAAGTGGATGGGTGACGTGGGCAGATGACATGTACGAATGAAATGGATGGATGGGATGAATGGATGGAAGATAAAGAAGTGAGATAGGGGCGATAAATGAAAATGGAGAAAAAGGGGTTTTCTTAAAAAGAAAACCATTATTATGGGCATGCTTTTTGAAAATTATGGGAACGCTACAAGAGAAAGGCTAGAGCCTTCGGTTGTAGGAAGAGTAATGGATGGAACCTGAATGAACTGCTTCATGAAGTCTTCCTTGGAAACTGGCTTATGGTACAGTCGGAGTTGGTGGCCATTGACAAGTAATTTGAAATGGATTGGATCAATTGTGACCAGTTGCACAGCTCCATTATCAAACACATTTTCAACTTCATGGGGGCTAAGCCAGCGTATTGTGAGTTTACCCTGGTTTTCTTGGTACCTGGAATCATATAACAGAGCCCAATCTCCAACAGAATTTTTTTTGGTTTTGATGTGCTGATCATGCCATTTCTTTCTTTGCTATTGGATTACTTCTGTATGCTGCAGGGCAGCTTTTCTCATTTCGTCCAAAGCATTTAGCTGCAGGAGATGATCCTTCTATGCTTCGGATAAGTTCATGTTGAGTTCAAGAGCTGTCCTCAAAGTTTTATGTGCAAATTCAATGCGTAACATAGTTGTTTTTCCATAGAGCAATTCAAAAGGTGTAAACCCAGTTGTTGTTTTCTATGTAGTTCTGTAAGCCCAAACTGCTTCAGGAAGTCTATTACTCCAGTCTTTCTTATGAATCTGCACTGTCTTTGTGAGGATCGCCTCAATTTCTCTATTTGTTACCTCTGCCTGACCATTGGCTTGAGGATGATAGGGGCTGGACTTCCTATTTTTGATCTTATAGTCATTCATAAGTGCGGTGATCAGATTTGAGGTAAAATGAGCTCCTTGATCAGTTACAAGCTCTCTGGGAACTCCAAATCTTGTGAAAATTTGTTCATACAAAAATTCAGCAACTTTGTTATTTCGGGCATTAGTCATAGCTTGTACCTCGACCCATTTTGTGACATAATCCATGCAAACTAGAATGTATGATTTTCCGTTTGATGGTGGATCAATTGGCCCCACAAAATCCATCCCTCATTTATCAAAAGGGGTGACTATGACCTGCGGATATAGTGGCATTTCATCTGACTTAGTTGGTCTTCCCATACGCTGGCATCTGTCACACTTCCTTGTATAGGCCACAACATCCTTGTGTAATGTTGGCCAATAATACTCTGTTGTAAGAACTTTCATTGCTGTTCTTTTTGCTACAAAATGCCCCCCACATGGTTCATCATGGCAAGCATGCAAGATATCATAAGTCTCATCTTCCCTTACACATCTTCGCATTACTTGATTAGGACCAGTATAGAACAGACAATTTGCAATCCAGGTAAAGTTAAAACTTTTCTCTATCAACAACTTCTTTTCTTTTGGAGAAAAATGAGCTGGTATTCTGTTTGCTACCAGATAATTAGCAATGTCTGCATACCAGGGTGTATGTGCAGCAATGGCAAACAAGTGTTCATCTAGAAATCTATCATCAATGACCTCATATTCCTCAAATGCAGTTGATTGAAGTCTTGATAAAAAGTCAGCTACAACATTAGCTCTTCCTAGTTTGTCAATGATTGTGATATCAAATTCTTGTAACAACAGGAGCCATCGTGCCAATCTGCCAGAAATGGCAGGTTTGTGCATCAAGTACTTGATTGCTGCATGGTCAGTGTGGATGAATATCTAATAACCTATGACATAATGCCTAAATTTATTCAAAGCATACACTACTGCAAGCAATTCCTTTTCTGTAATAGTATAGTTGAGCTCAGGACCTTGAAGGTTTTTGCTGATAAAGTAGATAGCATGCTCAATTGAATTTTTTTTTGACTTAAAACTGCTCCTATACCAAAATCAGATGCATCAGCATGTATGTGAAAAGGCAGGTTCCATTTTGGACCTTGAAGAATAGGGGCTTTAGTAAGCAAGTCCTTTAGCTGCAGGAAGGATTTTTCGAGGCCTCGGTCCACTCAAATTGGGAATCCTTTGTTAACAAAGCATAAAGTGGACTGGCAATTTTACTAAAGTCTTTTATAAACCTTCTATAATACCCTGCATGACCAAGAAAACTTCTAACATCTTTTTGTTTTGCAGGAGTTTGTAAATTCTGAATAACTTCAATTTTAGCAGGGTCAACCTAAATTCCATTCTTTAAAATATGATGACTTAGAACAATACCTTCTTCCATCATTAAAAACACCTTTCATTGTTTAGAGACAAATTTTGCTCTCTACACCTTTTTAATACTTTTTCTAAATTTACCAGTGCTTCTTCAAATGTGACTCCATATGTAGTGAAATCATCCATATAAATCTCTATACATTCATGAGATATATCAGCAAATATACTAATTACTGCTTTCTGAAATATTGTTGGTGCATTGCATAAGCCAAAAGGCAAGACCGAATAAGCAAATGTTCCCCATGGACAGGTAAAAGTGGTCTTGTCTTGATCTTCAGGGGCAATTTTTATCTGATTATACCCGCTGTAACCATCTAAGAAGGAAAAATATCTTTTGCCAGACAGTGATTCTAGTACTTGGTCTACAAAAGGTAATGGAAAGTGATTTTTTTTAGTGGCATTGTTCAACTCTTTGTAATCTACACATACTCTCCATTTTCCTCCTTTCTTGGGGACAATGACTAATGGAGAAACCCATTGGTTGTCAGAAATTGGGTAAATAAAACCAGCATCAAGCAACTTTTGAAGTTCATTTTTCACTATTTCTCTTAGTGCTGGATTTACTCTTCTCTGAGGTTGTCTAACTGGTAAACAATCTTCTTTGATATATATCCTATGAGTACAAACTCGAGGATCTATTCCTTGCATGTCCCCATATTTCCATGCAAAAGTTTTATGTTGTTCTTGGAGCATTTTTAATAAGTCAGCCTCTTGAGACTGAAACAACTTGCTATTAACATTCAAACAATGATCTGGAGACAATTCTATCTGCTTAATAAGATTACTCATAGAATCAACAGGTAATGTTTGTACCTCTTGTGGAAGCAGGTTATGAAAAATTATCGAAAGTTTAGGCAATGAACTCTTGGAATCTAGCTGCTGCAGGAAACATTGATGATGACTGTCACTTGGATCAGATAAACTATTTGTATCAAGATTGAATTGCATAATTTGAAAAAGCAAAGCATCTTCACTTTGAAGTTGAGAGAATTGATCATTTTGGAGCATCATTAATTGAGCCAAAGAATTGGCTTCTTCTGTTTCTTCTCCCACATCTGGCCAAACAGGTTGGGACAAATCTAGTTGAGGTTTAGCGGGCGGATACAAAGCCAATTTCTTTGTGGACTGCCCATCAGAAATGGTCATATCTCCAGAACGACATCCTATAAAATCATCAGTAGTTGCTAACCATGGCCTACCAAGGATAACTAGATACCCTCCTAAAGTTGCCTTAACTGATAATATTGTGAAATCAGCAGGATACTCCCAAGATTCAAGAGTGATAATTAGATCTTCTACCATCCCATCAGGTTTGACTGTGGAGCTGTCTGCAAGCTGCAGAACTGTGGGTGTAGACCTAATGTTTGAAATATTCAAGGAGTCCATAGTATGCTTTGTCATTACATTGATGGCAGCTCCTAAATCAATCAAAACATTTTTTACAACTTGGCCATTTATATGTATCTGTACTATAGGGCTTCCAGGGTCAATATACTTTGGAATGACTACTTTTTCCAACATTATATCAGCCAATTTCCCTAAGACATGAATTGTTTGGGGATCCTTTTTCTTTCATCCAGGCTTCTTCAAACAGGCTTCTTTAATAGCTTTTTCAAAAATGGGAACATCTTTAATAGCCTGAAACAAAGGGATTTGAATTTGCACATTTTTGAGCTGATCTAGAATGTCAAAAGTGGGTTCTTCCATGAGTTTAGATTTAGTACTTTGCAACCTCTGAGAAAAAGGTGGTTTATCTTGTCTCTACAAAACAGGTTCCGTAGAAACTGTATTGGGTATAGGCATATGCTCAGTGGGAACAGCAGGTGCATTAGGTTCTTCAAGGGGAGAATCAGATATTTCTGTAATTAGAGGTGGTTTGGGAGCAGGTAAAGTAGTTCCATACCTCAGATGGATGTCATTAACATTTAAGGCATACGCTTGATATTGTTTGGCTTCAAAAATATACACAGGTTGTTGAGGCTGCTGTTGTTGCTTATTATTGGGATTAGGCAATGGCTGGGCAGGCATAGGCGTTTGCTTTGGAGGTCTAGGATTTGTGGTAGTTGCTGCAGGAGGTGGCATAAGGGCCTGTTGTTGTGGCTGTGGAGGCTGTAGGAACCCAGGAGACTAGTCTTGCCATTGTTGAGGACCTCTCCATTGAGGATTTTGTTGCCAATTTCTTGAAGGTGGGGTCCATTGCCTTTGTGGCTGCTGCCAACCTCCTTGAGGAGATTGCCACTGTGGGGTTTGATAATTAGGCCAACTTGGTTGAGGCGGATTCCATGGTGGTGGTGGTCCATATGCTTGTTGCCATTGGTTATTATAGCCAAAATAGGGATTACCAAAAGTTAAAAGGTCTTGAGGCATACCTTACCTTTGGGCCCATGGTCTCCTTTGTGCAACAAAGAACACTTGATCATCATCACCTTCCACTGGTTTGAAATTAGTAGGCAGTTGTCTGGCTTCCAAATTAGTCACCATCTTACATCTGCAATCATGCTTCTTTTGTCTACAGTATGGACAGAACTCAGCCAAAACTACCCCAGCTTCTGCATGTTTCTTTCGAGCTTGCATAGTGTCCAATTGTGTAGCCATATTATTAATGATGTCCTACTTAAAATCAGATAGCAGATTTGTGATCTCCATCTGGGAAACTCCACCAGAAGAAGACTTCCCCATTGAAGCATGATGACCTTGACCTTTCTTAACTATTGCTCGAGAGTAGTTAAGACATATCTTCTGGATATCATCCCAAGGTAGTTGAGTTATATCACCTCCTCCCATTAGGTCCAGGGCGTCAATACAGGCATCACTAATTCCCCTTAGAAAAAGTACTTTCTGAGAGTCCTCGTTAAGAGTATGGTTTGAGTTTCTTTTTAATGAAAACAAAAACCTTGAAATATAATCTTCCAGACTTTCATCCTCCTTATGCTGAATTCAAAATGTGTCATCACCTTTGTTGGCACTCTTACAATATTCCTTATGCTTTTTAAGGAATTTCGTCTGCATGGCTGCCCAACTATTTACAATGCCTCTTCCCAGACCCATGAACCATCTGAGAGCTCCCTCCTTCAAAGTGGAAGGAAAGAGCTTCAGTTTATGAGTGTCTATGTTGTAGTCATAACTGCGATAGAGGACATCAAATTCAAACAGAAAGGTTTTTGGGTCTTCTATGACCAGGCCATAAAACTTTGGAAGCAAGGAAGAGGGGATGTTTTTAAGATTGTCAGTATCTTGTTGGGGAACAATGGGAAACTCAAATGCAGGAGGTGGATTATTAGGTGGATTATTTGCCATGTCTGGGTGCTAGAATAGCAGAGCAAATGGATTTTCCTCAGGTTCATTATCAGCTGGGTCAAATGGTAGTTCAATAAACAGATTTTCAGGGAGGAACCTTCCCAGTGCGTCTCTTCTTCTTCTATGCATGTAGTACGGTGAGTAATGGCTTGAAAGATTTTGAAAATTTTTGACTAACAGACTAAACTAATGCTGAAAATGACTTTGTCAAACTCCTAGTTAGACGCCTTCCCCGTCAACGGCACCAAAAATGGCTCGCACTCACAAAAGGATATGAATATCACAGTAAAACTTTCCTGGGAATTGGACATTCCAATAGGTGACTAATATCTCTATGTGGACGTTCATTTACTTGTCAAACCAAGGGACGTAGACTTTAAATGGTGCAGCAAAATATATGCACTAGGAATTTGTTTTGGTCAAATCTTAGCAAAAATACATACTGGAACGAAATTCTATCTAAGCCACAGAATGGTAATACATAATTCTTTAACTCAACTATGCTTGATTAAAACAGAAACTGTAACAGCTACGACTGAGGCACAAACCATGAACTAGCCTTATGCTGCAGGAACAGTCACAGGGATGGACTCTCTATGCTGTAGGAGCAGTATAAGACTGAATTTGTATAAAAACTTCAAAGATGAAAACTAACTAGATATCAACAGAAAAGAACATCTAACTAATTAACTACAGATACTTACTAAGTGGGCCCCCTTAGCAAGCATCTACTAATTACACAGATGTTGAACTCAGAACTTCATCGATCTTTATTCATGAAAACAGAATGAGATACATTGTTTTGTTGATGTGAAAACTAACAACAAACTCTATTTCTGGTCAAACAAATTCTATCTTTCATTATCATACTAATTCTTACATGATATCTGCTACTCTATTTCTATCTTACCCTGAATATCATCTATTACTCATTCTATTCATCTTTTACTACTCTCTCGCCTAGGAGGAGTATCTTATTTTTAAATCAGAAGAAAAACTAACTAACTAACTAACTTCATCAAAGAAAGACATGGAAGTAAAGTGTATCCCTGAATCAAGGAACAAAATTCATAAATGAATTTATGTGTGCAACCCGATTCAGAGAGAATCTAGTGCTCCACTCTTTCTAGATTGACTTATCATTAAAAATCTTTCCAAATCAGTTTCAGTCAAAGAGTCTTTGCCGGAGCTTCCTTAAAGTCGTGCAAGAAATGGACTTTACTGCAAAGCCGAGATCGGCTGCGCTTGACTCGATCATTCTTCAACAACCTATGAAACAAAAAGTAACAGACGCGCAAGAAAAGGCATATGGCACATACACGATATCTATTCATTGATCACACATTTTAAATCTACTTCACCATTCAAAAATTGTATACAATATACCAGCCATTTTCGGGAGTCAACAGAGCAATAAATGCAATCAAGTCAACACAATAGGCTGCAGGAATATAAAAGTGTCCTGCTACAGGATATCCCCACAAAAGGTTTCAACAAATTTTAAACAGCCGTGAAATAGCAAAAATAAAGTCATTTAAAAGTTTCTCATAACATCAAATTATGAGCATATTTTAGGCTCATCATATTTCATGATATGATGAAGGGTAAAAGGCACTACATTTATCTCATGAATCCATAGTCTTCCTAAAAGAATACTATACGAAAGATCATAAGGCATGACATGAATAGGAGTTTGCAAAGTAGCCACTCCAACCGTAATAGGTAAAGTGATTATATCGAGCAGTTGATTTATTGTATAATCAAATCCTCAAATGGATACCGAATCAAGTATTATTTGTGATTTATCAATGCACAATCGATCAAGGAGATTAACTCTACACACATTAAGGGCAGAACCATTATCGATAAGGGTTCATTTGATACCTATGTGATTGAATTGAGCAATTATCATAAATGCTTCAATTTTTTTTTGCAACTCTAAAGTAAGGAACTCATGTTGATGGAAAGTAATATCTATATTAACTTGATTCATTCCATGGATTAGAGCTGCCACATCATTTGGAGTTGTACCAAGAGGAATGACAATATGTTGTAAGGTTGTTTAAAGGATAGTGTGATGATTTGAGGAGTTCTAAAGTAAATACCAAAGGGAATTCTTTGCATGAGTATTCTTTAATTATTCAATAAGATCATATTCCTTTTTGTGTGGAAGGTAATGAGGAGCACTTGGCGGATTGGGTAAAGGTAAAGAGGGTGGGGTTAGTTGTGGCAGTTGCGAATTGTTTTGGGTATTATATGTATGAGAAATAGTAACATTACTTGATTGTTGCAACATATTGGTTTTAGGTGGGTAAAGAGTTTACTCAGGATTATTGGAAGGATGGATTTTATTTGAGGGTGGGTAAATAATGAGTTGAGGTTGAATCACATTAACATCCTTAGTTTTAGACTTCTAGCAACAAACCTTAGCGAATGATTTGAGTGATATGAAATACTGAAGGGATTCGTCTAACAAGTCCACGTCATCATGACTAAAAGGTTTGAGGGATAAGTTATCGTTAGGTAGTTTGATCTTTTCAACATCAAAGGTGTTAATGTTTGTTATAACGAGTTTGGAACAACAAACCTTAGTGGATGACATATGCGAGATGAAGTCTTGAAGGGCTTCATCTAACAAGTCAAAGTCATCACAACTAAAAGGTTTTAGGGATATGTTATTGTTATACAGCTTAGGTTTCTCATTGCAAGCATTAGAGGATGAAGTGAGTGAGGAATTCTTGAAGAACTTCATCTAACTTATCTACATCATCACTACTAAGAGGCTTGGATGAGAGGTTGTTTCTAAATTGAATCATTTGTTTGAAAGGTTGTTTTCATGTTTAAGTTTTTTTGTTTTTATTTATCAATGAATCTGATCTAAAAGAACTAGGAAGTAATACTGAAAAGGAAATTTGCAAAAATCTAAAACTATCCATAAATGCCATGAAAGATAATAAAGTTTATGCTAAGGAAACAAAAAATAATTGAACTATAAGAGAAAAGAAACTACAGAAAATAGAAATGTGCAATGCGAGAAACTAAAATATGGAAATACTTATTCAAAATTGGTAGAGGGATTGATTCGCCCAAGGTGGCGAATGAGTCCTAGGAGAGGTATTTTTTAGGATTTTTCTAATTTTTTAGAGTTTTGTGAAGGTTATCAAGTCTAAGCAATGTAGATACAAATTGAAAATGTAGAATCTTGAAATAATTCAATGAAACAAGATGCAAAAATGAACTCTAAATGATGCTTTTACTAATGGGTATGTGCATGATCATCATGGAAAAAATAGGCCCTTAAGTGGCAAAAAATTTAGAAAAATTAGAGTTAGGCAACTTGACGTAAAAATTTGAATAATTTATCTATATTATTTCAATAATATGTAAGAATAGAATCTATATAAAATTGAATGTAGTTTCTAAACTACTAGGTTTATTTTTTTTTTAAAAAAATCTATTTAGTGAAAATTTGAAATTTTAATGCAATAGTACTTAAATTTTAGGGAAAACATAAGAAGTAGGTATCTATCCTACCACCTTAACCACAATAAAATAATAATATTTTTTTTAAGATTTTAGATATAAGTAGAGGACTTGTGTCCCGATGTGATGCATATTTTTTTGTAATTTTTTAAAGAAAATAATTAATTATAAATTCTTTATTACAAATTTTAAAAAATATAAAAAAATTGTATATCTGACCACCTTAACTTGGTCAAAACTTCATGTAATTCATTTTTCTTTTTAATCCTATAGTATGCAAAGCATAGAATGTGATGCATCTTTTGGATTCAAAAAATGTGATACTGTTTGAAAGCTATAATTTTTTTTCAATTAGCCTATCAATCAAGACATTAGTCGTAATTCAAACAGAAAATGAATAATAATTATTTATTAAAGTCAAAGTAAAGCATAATTTATATTGGTGGAAAATTGAGAATCTCCTTTAAAAACCCTTTTTGTTTCATCAATTTTGGGTAAAAAAAGTCATCAACCACATACCCTACACATACCCATTATATTGCCCTTTTTTGCCCCATCATGATCCTGCATAGACCCTAATGCAATGTTTTTAGAGACTCTAAAATTCAAAATGATGCAAAATGACAAGGAAATTAAGTCCTAGGATGCAAATAGAAATGTAAATCAGAATGATATGCTATTCAAAATGTAGATTTTTAGTTTTTTCAATGGTATGATATGCAAAAATGATATCCAAATGAGTCTTTTAATAATGCAATATGAGAAACCCTAGGATACAAAAACAAGACAATACCCAAATTGATGTTGGAAACACAAGGGTAGACAACTAAGACATGGGGTGAATCAGTTGTCACATAAATTATACTTATTAAACTTATTCTCAAATCTAATAAATAAACATGAAAGCATGAACCATCATCACATCAGAAACACAAGGGTATGTGCAGGATTGCGATGGGCCAAAAAGTGGCAATATGATGCGTATGTGGCTGACGACTTTTATTTTACCCAAAATTGAAGAAACGAAAAGGGTTTTTAAAGGAGATTCTCAACTTTCCACCAATATAAATTATGCTTTACTTTGAATTTACTAAGTAATTATTATTCATTTTCTATTCAAATTACAACTAAAGTCCTGATTGATAGACTAATTGAAAACATCTATAGCTTTCAAACAGTATCATATTTTTTGAATCCAAAACATGTGTCACATTCTATGCTTCACATGCTATAGGATTAAAGAAATAAAAATTGAATTTCATGAAGTTTTGACCAAGTTAAGGTGGTCAAATATATGAGTTTTTATATTTTTTAGAAGTTGTAATAAAAACTTCATAATTAATTATTTACTTTGAAAAAAAATACAAAAATATATGCATCACATCAAAACATGAGTCCTCTACTTATACCTAAAATCTTATAAAAAAATAATTATCATTTTATTGTGGTTAGGGTGGTCAGACAGACACCTACTTATTTTTTCCCTGAAATTTAAGTACTACTGCATTGAAATTTCAAATTTTCACCAAATAGTTTCTTTTTTTTTAAACAAACCTAGTAGTTTAGAAACTATATTTAATTTTCTACAGATTCTATTCTTACATATTTTCAAAATAATATAGACAACTTATTCGAATTTTGATGTCAAGTTACCTAACTTTGATTTTTCTAAAAAATTTGCCACTTAAGGGCCTATTTTTTCCATGATGATCCTGCACATACCCACACATAACACCATGATTTTTATGTGGAAACCCTGTTAGGGGAAAAACCATGATGGACGTTAGTCAACAAGATTATACTATATTAAATGTATGATAAATGGGGAATGCACATGCATTCATGCACATTGCTTAGAGCACACTGTTGAAATACAATGAGGCTTACTGCCCAGAGGAAGACACACTATCTTACATAAACATTCAGATTACATTGAGATTTTGAACTGAGAAAATAACATCTACTAATGTCGGATTACAATTTTGGCTAAGCAGACTTTCATCTGCTCACTCTTCTTCACACTTTACTTTTTCTTTCAAAAGATTATAACATTATTCGCACATAGCACTCACACACTTTGCTTCACCAATTAGTAAGCATACCTCCAAATTTTATAGACAAATGATCATATATATCCGCAACCAAGGATAACATTAATTATATGTCAGCTTTCACAAAATATGAAATGTGTACAAAGTTTTGGCCCAAAGCAATAAATAATTTACAATATGAACTAGAACAATGTTGGCCAAAACATAATAATGACCCAAAACAACATCCTCAAATTCACAACACCTTCAAAAATTATTCCTCAAAGATCCACAACATGCTACAATCATCCTGTCGACCATGAACATGAAAAATATGAACTCACAAAAGAAAATCACCAATCATGAGCACAACAATCAATGAGGATCAACAAAATAGATAGAGCATGATCTAGAAATATTCACAAGCATCATGAAACACTACAGAAGTATCCGCTACACTTCACGTTACTAGAATCACATTATCTTCTTTTAGGAACACCAATTGAAGCAATATAACAATTGTTAGAACACAAATACCCATAACTTGATCAAATCTTCATGCAAACCTCTGAAACTTCATGTGGATAAACAAGATATACTAGATAACAAAAACTTTAATCCACAACCTCTTATCATCAATATACTAAGCTAGCCAACAACATGAATTTCATTGCACCACTAACAATTTGTAACTTATTTTATTACAATTTTCTCAATATCCTCGACATATACAACCTTAAATACATTAATAGCAATAGTGTTGACATCAATGGAAATAGTGTTGACATCAATGACAACCACATATCAAAAATCTCCAACAATCTCCCCCTTTGGCATTGATGGCAACACATAATGTGAAAAACACCATCAACGACACTTTCTCTTAGCACTTTCTCCCCCTTAGATTTTGACTGTTTTTCTCCTTAACTCTTTCATAGTTTTTCACATGAATTTTCTCCTCCTTTGACATCAATGACAAAGATACACATTATCTTTTTCCAAAAAATTTTTGAACCACATATCTGAACATTTGATTACTCCCCTTGAGTAGCAACCACCTTAACATCAATATGGATCAAAAGATATGATTATGAAATGCACAAACTAACGCAAGTCAATGCATCTTAATTCTGATTAGGAGGGGTAATCACCCCTAGCTTCTCTTTGAGATACTCAAAAATATCCTTAGGAAAGATATCTGCAATTTGTTCCTTAGTTGGCACATACTCCAATCTGACTTCCTTTTCACTCCCCTTCTCTCTCATAAACTGAAACTTGATAGATATATGCTTGGTTTTTGAATGCAGCATGAGATTCTTAGAAATTTTAATTGTGCTTGAATTATCACAGAATATAGCAATAGGTTCATCATATACAAATCTGATATCTTTCCACATCTGCTTCATTCACAATACTTGAGTAAATTTTTTAGCAACAACAACATATTCTACCTTTGTAGTAGATAAAGAAATGGCATTCTACTTCTTACTTAACCATGAAATCATCTTCTTTCCCAAGAAAAATGCACCACCACTGTTACTCTTTCTATCATTCACATCTCCTGCCCAATCAACATTAGTAAAGGCACTCAAAGTAAGGTCGTCTTCTTTAGGATACCATAGGCCAAAATTAACTATCCCCTTCAAGTATCTAAAAATCCTCTTCACAGTTGTCACATGAGATTCCTTAGGATCAGCTTGAAATATAGCAACAATGCATACAACATTCATGATATCAGGTCTAGTTTGAGTCAAATAGAAAAATCCACCAATCATGGATATGTATCTAGTATTATTTTCTTTAAGAGAATCATTATCTTGTGTCAACTTATATCCAATCACCATAGGTGTACCAACTGGCTTTGAATCTTCCATACGAAACTTTTTTAGCAATTATTTCACATACTTGGACTGAGACATAAAGATCCCTTTATCTAGCTGAGTAATTTTCAATCCCAAAAATAATTTCATTTCTCTGATCATAGACATCTCAAACTCACTCTGCATCTCATCAGCAAAATTCATGCACAAACTATCATCTCCTCCAAAAATGATATCATCAACAAAGACTTCAAAAATCAAATCTTTACCATGATCAATCTTGAAATATAGATTACTATCAGTAGTACCTTTATTAAATCCAAGCTTTAACAAATACTTTTCCAATCTAGCATACCATGCTCTTGGGGCTTGCTTAAGTCCATTCAATGCTTTCTTCATCCAACAAACCATGTCTCCTTGATTAGTCAATTGAAATCCATCAGGCTGCTCAATATACACTTCTTCTTCTAGTCCACCATTTAGAAATGTTGACTTCACATCCATATGATAAACCTTGATGTTTTTGTAAGCAACATAAGAAAGAAATAGTCTCACTACTTCAATCCTAGCAATAGGGGAAAAAAATTTCAAAGTCATTTCCTTCCATTTGGGAATATCCTTTACACACAAGTCTTGCTTTTTTTTCTAACAACTTCACCTTGCTCATTCAGTTTTTTTTGAAATCTACCCATTTAGTTTCAATTAATTTTCTTTCCTTAGGTCTAGGAACAAGAATCCATGTATCATTCTTCTCAATTTTCTATAGTTCTTCTTTCATTACTTTCATCCAATGTTCATCTTTGCATGCTTCATTAACACTATTAGGCTCAGTCTTTGAGATCAAACAATATTCTTCTACAATTCTTCTCCTAGTTTGAACACCTTTGTTCTTATTACCTATAATTTAATCTTCTGAATGATTTAGTCTACCTTGGAGTCTTAGGATGTTCTTGAACTTTAGGCTCTTGTGATCTCATTTCTACACTTTCACTAGTTTCTTCCTCTAGAATGATCTACACTTGATTCTGAGTTTGAACTGAACTATCATTCTGATCATCTAAATCATATCCATAGGTTCTATATGGTATAACTTCTTCTTCATCAACCTTAACATTAGCACTTTCAAATACTTTCCTCAATCTCTTATTGAAGCACCAGTAGGCTTTACTTTTAGTAGAATAACCAAGAAAGATTATGTCGTCACTTCTAGAATCAAACTTTCCTATATCTTCATCTCTTTTGATATAGCATTTACTCCCAAAGATTTTGACATATCTAATAGTAGGCTTATTTCCAAACCATAGCTCATGAGGGGTCTTACCAGTATCACTTTTGATATGTACCCAGTTGAGAGTGCAAATGACAATACTCACAACTTCTCTCTAGTACATATGAGGAACATTTCCTTCCAACATCATAGTTCTAGCAGCTTCTTGAATTGTCCTGTTCTTCCTTTCCACAACTCCATTTTTCTAAGGGCTGTGTGGGGCAGCTAATTGTCTCTTTATCCCATGCTCTTCATAAAAAGAATTAAACTCATGGGAGGTTAATTCACCACCTCTATCTGATCTTAGACATTTAATCGTCAGACTTGTCTTTGTCTCAACCATAGCCTTAAAGATCTTCAATTTCCCCAGAGCATCAAATTTTTTCCTTAAGAAAGCAACCCACATAAATCTAGAATAATAATCAATAAGTAACATGAAATACCTATCTCCTTGTAAACTTTTAACTCTAGAAAGACCACACAGATTAGTATACACAAGCTCCAACACTTCATTCGAACAATGTTGTTTGCTTTGAAATGAAACTCTAGTTTGCTTCCCTAACTGACATTCCTGGCATATAGTATTAGTAGGATTTATCAACTTAGAAAGATCTCTCATTTCTTGAGTAGAATTTATCTTGATAATATTGTCAAAGTTTACATCACACAATCTGTTATGCTACAACCAACTTTCATCAACTTGAGCAATCAGACAACTTTTACTAGTGGCACTTAGGTGAAAGATATTACCTTTTTGTTTTTATACCGAATGCAATCACATTTCCTGAACTCCCCAGTATCCTACACTTTCCATCCTGCAATTGAAGATTGTATCCCTTGTCAACCATCTGTCCAACACTTAAGAGATTATGATTAAAACCTTCCACATATATAACATCATCAATATTATTCTTCCCATCAAGAGAAATGGATCCTCTGCCACGGATTACACCAGCTTTGTTATAACCAAATCTTACAACACCACCATCATACTTTTCAAAACTCACAAATCTACTTTTATCACCTATCATGTGATGAGAGCATCCATTTTCAATCACCCATTCATTTTTTCTTCAACTCTGACAACTAGGGCTTTCTCCACATTCATGCAACTAGCAGATTTAGTAAGTAATGGATCATTTTCTTTGATAGCAATAAATACCCATTCATCCTTGCTTAAATTCCCTTTATCAAAATCATCATCTATCATACCTTCATTAGCAGCATAATAACACTTTCTTTGAAATCTAGGCTTGTTAAGTTTTGGCTTAGGAAATATTTCTGGACACCTTGAGCCAAAATGACCTATCTTATTGCAAGAAAAGCATTTAAGAGGAAATTTCCCTTTATACTTACCTTCTCCTCTAGGTACTCTCTTGACAATAAGCACTTCAAGATCATCTATTTTTCTCTTTTCTTCTTCAATCTCTCTCATTTCCTACTCATACTTGGACATTTTTCTAGAACTTTCTCCCAGATCATATCTCTTCCTATCTTTTCTAGAGATAGTAGCTTTGAATGCAGATTATGTCTTAGGAAGAGACTCACAAAACTCACTTAACTCAAAAGCAACAATCTTACCAATCAACATGTCTCTAGTTCCATTTGTCATAATTTGGATCTCCTCAATAGCATCAGCTTTGTGTTTGTATGTAGTAGGAAAGGATCTAAGCACTTTAGCAACAATTTCTGATTCATCCAATGTTCCACCAGTGCATCTGATACTACACACAAGTTCATTCAGTCTCTACATAAATGAAGTAATGTTATCATCTTCACCCATTCTCAATGTTTCATATTTCTCTTTCAAGCTTTGCAACTTAGTAGCCTTCACATGAGTATCACCTTCATAAAAGGTTTCAAACTTTTTCCAGATATCATAAGCAGTCTTTAGATCCATTACATTTGTCATCTTGGTATCAGTCAAGGCACTCAAAAATGCTTCCTTAGCACTGATATTGTATTTGGCATCTTTAATCTGACCTACACTAGAAGGACCATTCTATGGGATGATATATCTATTCTTTATAATTGACCAGTAAGGTTCACCAATGCATCTTAGATGACACCTGTACAACAATTTTTTGTGGAAACCCAAATAAGGATCTCAGAAAATTCCTTCAAAATAGCTTAAAAATATTTTTCTAATGGGGTTTTTCCTTGGTCAAACCCCATGTTGGGTAATAAAACCTTGAATGAATAAAAATCTGCATAAAAACCTAGCCTTTGATGTGTTAAAGACTAGGAAGATCTAAATTATTCAACAAAAACCCTATTTTAGTGTGCAAGAATAAGACATGCAAATGTGATTTGAATGATGCAAGATCTCAACCCTAGAAATCTCACAACATATAAAAAATGGATATAAAATGACATGTAAGTGGAGTGTAAATGAAATATAAACCTTAATCTGAAGATAAAGAAGCAATGGAAGATGTAATCACTTTGAAAACAAGTCTTTAGGTATGATTTGATGGTTAGTTGCATCTCCTCAACCTAGATTTCTCCATGATTCACCATAGGCATCCATCAACAACTCTTTGCAATGTTGAACTTTTATCCAAGAAGTGAGCTTCAAGACCTACAAAAACCCTAGTTTTCTACCCTAAAACTTCAACTTTACTCATAAAACTTATTGTAGAAGACTTGACTTTAGAAATTTCTCATGTGAAATGACTAAAAATATGTGTAAAATGATTTAAAAATGAGTATTTATAAGCAACAACACCTAATTTTCCCGTTATTTAGACTTAAGAGGATGACATTCACTAAAAAATTAAGTTGAATTAATTGAATTTTCATTCAAAATTGAATTTTCCCTCAAAACGGACTCATTCACCACCCTTGGCAAAAGGGTCCCACTAGAGGGGACTCATTCGCCCAAGGTGGAAAATGGGTCCCACTACTAATTTTTTAAGGTGGGTTTTTGGGATATGGAAGAATTGGATGTTGTTTGTCAGGATTTAAGTGATTTTTTAGGTAAAATGGGTCTCTAGATAAAAATAATGGGTCTTAGGGGCCTATAAATGTTGTTTTGAAGGAAAAATGATGCAAGGGGACTCAAAAGTGGGTTTAATTACATGTGGAATTTTTTCTTTTCTCAAGAGGGTCCAATTTTCTACAGTGCAAGAGTATCTTGATATCCTAATCTTGTCGTGTTTTCTTTTTTTGTATTTGTTCCAAAAGTTGGTGAATGTTATGCTCATTTTTTGTGTCACAACCTTGTTTACTTAACATAGAAAAGCCTTTTCCATATGTTTCTTCAAGGTTGATTGGTGTTTTTGTAACTTTGTTATCATAAAATGGTTGAGGATGTGGTTTTTTAGATGAGCTAGGTCCACCTATGGGAGGAATCTTAGTTCCTTCATTAATTTTGGGATGCAGATAACCAAATGTATTAGGAGGTGCAACAGTAGGAAGGTCTTGTGATTTCATGGATGGGTAAAAGGATGCATTGGCTTCAAGGTTTTCAAGAAATGAATTTAAGAACTTGGTCATTCTATCATCATCTTCTCCAATGATTTCAACAACATGAGGAGGACAATCATTTGGAGTTGAAGGAGCATGAGGAAGCTCAACGTCATTAGGATCACAACCAAAGGCACAATTGGACATGTCTACTAAGGATTTCAATGAATTTCAAAACTTATTAAAATAGAAAGCCATGATGAAAATGAATGCAAGTAAACTAATATTTAAGAAATAAAAAATATGTAAAGTATGATAGAAAATAACAACAAAAAATTGTAATGCAGAAGATACCCAAAAAATGTCTGAAAATGCAGTTCACAATGTGCAAGTGGACTGATTTTCCCAGGGGTGGCAAATGAGTCCAGGTGTGAGATTTTTTTGTGTTTTTAAAAAATTTAAAGTTATTTTAATGCTTTTAAGATGCCAAATGTAGATGAAAATTCAGATTTTCAAATTTTTAATGAGTTGATATGCAAAAATGAAGTCTATACGATTCTTTCACTAATGCAATTTTAGAAATCCCAGGATGCAAAAACAAAACAAAACCTAATTGAATGTTGATGAAAAGGAAACCTAGGATGAAAAATGCAATTGAAATCAAAAAGAGAATGTGTTCAAAATGCAGGTTCACCAAAATGAACCATCAATTTTATTTTGTTCTATGGATTCTCTTGCACTGTTAGGATCTTTCCCCTAAAAGGAGAGATATAGAACAATAAAATTGATGTGGTTAACTCAAATAAAGGATTGTATAATGAAATTATGACTAAATGGAATGATCTAAATGTAGCTAAGTGATGAAATTGATTGGTTATGAATGCAAAACTAATGAAATATGAAATGTTTGAAAACACAATGTGATATGCACAAAATGAACTAGAAACATAAACTAATGCAAACAAAATTGAATGAGGATTAACAACATGCACCTGGAAGCTGAATGCTAATCTTGGAAGGTTCTCGAAATTGGAAAAAATCACTATCGATCTCTAGTGGGACTCATTTGCCATTGATGGCGAATTAATCCTCCTAGTAAAAACACCTGAAACTGACTTTTGATTGTCGAGAACTGGATTCTGACAAAATCAACTTTTTCACCCCTTAGGTAGGACTCATTCACCACTAATGGTGAATCATTCCTACTAAAAACTTCTATAAATTTAAAGGTCAATCCTATAAGTCCATATCTACACTTGTCTTCTTGTCAAATTGACGGAGTCAAATAAGCAGAAAATGAGTTGTAGGTTGTGTCCAAGCTTGAATTAGGGTTTATTTGACTTGAAATACTTTTATGACTTGTTGAACAGCTTTCAACACCTTTTTGATTAACAAATTTGCATATAAAGTCTGCAAACACACATGCAAAGGGGGAAAATGGTTAAGGGTTAGGGTATAGGGATTTGCCTTAGTCAAATCCCACTTTGTTAATCAATGCCTTAATAAAGAAATGAAATGGAATGAAGAAGGAACTGATGAATAACAACATGCAAATTTCCTAACACACCAAAACCTTGTTGAAGAAGTTTGAAGATATTTCAATGGCTGCTCCAAAGATGCTTAATGTTTGCTTGATTGAATGATGCTTGAATGTGATTGAATGCTTGAATGAACTAGTGAATGAGATGAATGTTTGGATGAACTAGATGTAAAATAAATGGAAAAACACTTATTTATACACACTTATGCCCTAATTACCCAATAATACCTCATCACAGGCTGACATAAGGTCTTTTTGAATAAAAACTCAAAACGAAATTTGAATTATTTTTAATTTGAAGCCAAGAGGAACTCATTCACTACCCATGGTGAATGGGTCCCACCTTAGGCTTGTAAGTGGGTGTTGGGAATTAAGTTACATTTAATGTTGTTTGTTGGGTTTACATTCAAAAATACACTCAATTATAACTTGTGAGTGCACAATGGGGTCATATTTAAAATGTAAAAAAGGTGTAAATAGTGATAACAAGCTTAGAAAGAGTGAAATCTTGTTACATGACTTTTCAACACTTTAAAATAGGACTTGATAAGTGTTAAAAAGGTGATTGTTACATGAATTATAATGAGAAGAGTCTATAAAAGTGTACAAATGTGTTACAACACTTCACAACACCTTCACAAGACATCATAATTTGAATATTAAAGATCTAATGTGAATGCATAAGTTACATTGCAACATTAAATCAAAGCAAGATAAGTCAAACATCACAAGAGAAAGACCTAAAAGACCATGAAAAATTCAATGATCCATTTTTCTATGGTACACAATGAAATATAGTAGATCATAACAATATAAGGCCATATAAGGTGTCATCCCAATGATCATGTGATGTGAGGTAACATAACCATATTCAACCAAGTGTAACCACTACATCCATGTAGTTTGTTATTCTAAAACATAGTTTCTTAAGTAGTCATCAATTCATGAATTCACTATTTATATTTTTCCATATATTTGGGGATGGTATCCAATACTTGGTGTGAGTTATATACCTATCAGTGAAATCATTACTGCCACAAATAACTAATAAATCTAGTGTTCCTATCTTTAAAAATTTTCTTTGGAATGCCATATAATTTGAATATTTCCTTGAAGAATATGTATGCTACTTGATGTTCATTGAAATATGAAACAATAGCAATTAAATATACACAATTTTTTAATCTATAAACCATAAAACAAATACAATTTTTACATTGTACCTTGGGAAAACTTATAATGATGTTCATGGACAAGCTCTCCTTTTTTTTCTTAAGAATTTGTAGAGGTAGAAGTAGTATTGTTAAAAAAAATTGTTCTCCCAATATTTTTTTGTTGATAGGTCATATAGTATGTAAAATTCTTATGGATGTCCTCCTCCAAATATTTTTTAGAAAACCTCTCATGGATCTACTTGTATGTCTTATAATATCCTGCATTTCATGTAGTTGGAGTATCATGAAAGGATTTAAAAATAATCTCCTTGATCTTAGACTCAGGAACCAAAAATATTATATGTTTTGTAGAGCATCAACCATTCCATATTATATACGGTCCATCATCATTCATAACCTAATCAAGGATGTTAGAATAAATTTTTATCTTAGGATATTTAGAAAAATATAAATCTTGCGATAAACACAAAAGATAGATAATGAGCATAGATTAGGTCTCCTATAGCGTGCATCAAATATCATGTTCCTCTTTCCCTTCATACACTCTATTTAAAAATAACAATATTGTTGCTTCCTTAGTTTTTGGTGATCATTACAAAAAAATTACCTAAGAAGAACTTCAAGCTATTATTATTAGTCTTTTAGAAAAAAAAATGCAACTAAGTACTATCTAAAAATACATAATGTATGCATAATTTCTAACATCTCCTTATCATAAATCAAATATTTCTTCTCTAATTTTTTTAATTTTATTCTCTCAAATTATACAAGTCAATATATTTTTAGGTTAGGAAATATTAAATAATTTCTCTAGATGCATCACATTCAATGATAAATTAGAATGAAAAAATAAGGAATAACAAGTACAAGGCATGAGCTCATTACCTCTTTTAACTTTTTAATTAAATTTTTTAATCATTTTTAAACTATTCAAAATATCCATTCTCTATTAGACCAATCATGAGAACATCCAACTAAAAAAATACTCTCATGAACCTTGTTTGTTAGAAGCATAATCCCAAAAATCCTTTTAATTGTGCTAGATTAGTGGGATATGATAAATCTTGAATCACTTGGATATTTTTCAACTTGGATGCCCTAAGAACTTATAATATGTCCTAGATACAAAATAGCTTCCTTTAACCAAACTAAAATTTTGAAAACTTACGAAATAAATAATAATGCTCCAAAATACATGGAATTATCTATATTTTCCAAAGGCTCATACCAAGTTAAATTACTATATATCAAAATATCATCAAAGAACACCAATAAAAAAATTTCCAAGTTTCTTACTAAATATTTGGTTCATGCATGAATGGAAAGTGGTTGGAGCATTCGTAAGTGTTCCATTGGTGGTTGTTGTTGCACCAAAATATCAACTTGTTAATTCCCAATACAACCACTAGATTTATACAAGATCCACAAGAGGTGATTAAGCCATGTCACAAACCCAAGCACTACACTACATAAGGAAGACCAAGGAACACAAAATATTGCAACAATCCCCCCCAATGAAAGTGAGGGGTTTGAACCTATAACCTCGTCTCTGATACCAATTGTTACATTGGTGGTTGTCGTTCCACCAAAAGATTAACATGTTTTAAATTATTGATAAAACTACTAGATTTATACAAGATCCATAGGAGGAGGTTAAGCCATGTCACAAACCCAAGTGCTGCATTGCACAAGGAAGACCAAGGGATGCACAATCTTGGAACAATAAGTTCAAAGTGTATGAAAAAATATTAAAATATCTATAATGACAATACCAAATTGTCTTCTCAACATATTTGTCTCTTATGTGGAGTTTATGGTACCCTAGTCTCAATTAAATCTTTGAATAGTACACAAATGATAAGTCAAACCCCTTATTCTAACTCTATAGTATGGTGAAATCCTCTATCTAGTGGTACTCCTAGAGGTGCGTCACTAAAAACTAGATAATGTAGTTCAAAATTTTTTTGAATATCAACATTGTTAATATATTTCTTTCTTGATTGAGAATTTGTTGGAAGAATCAATCAATTTTCTACCCACACTAATTGGACTCTATGAACTATCCTTTCCATCATATTTTGTAACACCACCTATGGAGATCCATTAGATATCCATCTAAGGATAATTTTTTTCACATATACTACAAACTTAAGCTCCATAATTGGGTTGTTTTGTGAATAATAACCTAGAGATTGTATAATTTGTAAAAGTAAATCCATATCAATTTTCCTAATCCCATAACATAAATTCATCAGATACCTCAGGGTACCCAAGAGCATTATTGAGCTACTTGATTATTCTTGTTCATGAAATAGTGAATCCATTAGATTTTACAACACTCAAACCTTCACATTCTTTGATATTCAATCCTCTCTTCATCACCAATCCTTTATAGATAATTCTATGGATATTCCCAACATCAATGATAACATTAATCCTATATCCTATAAGCACTCCATAAACCTTGACATGAAGATATTTTTAAGATCCTAAGATAGTGACAAGTGTACTACCCCTTGTTAGGTCATGTTTTATCCATTTAATAATGTGATTTATATAATATTCAAATGCTTCAAATTCATACCCTAACTCCAAGTATTTATTTGAAACTTCATTGTAATGTATTTATCCTTTACCTAGTAACCTATGTCTAAGAGTCCAAGACTCTATGCAAGAGATATATAAATCCTTCATCTTGAGATTATTCTTTGTCTCTTCTATTTCTCTTGGTTTTCAAGGTAATGTCCTAGGTTGATGAAGTTTCTTATCCAAAGGATTCATTTACTATATTGGTGGTGCATTCATGAAATATAATTTACTTTTGCTCACTAAATCCTCCAAGTTGAGGGCTCTTTTGTTGGCTTCTTACAAGGAATATCGATTAAATTAGCTTACCAAATCCTTGTTTGAATTATATAGACCCTCTATAAAAATAATTATGGGTTTCATTTCTATCAAATTTGGAAAAACTACTAATAACTTTTTATAGTTATGTCACATAGTTCTCAACTATACCCTCTTGCTTCAATTTTTCTAACTTTGTAAATTGAATCTTTAGATCCCTCCTATGAAACCTCTCCATCAATTTGTGGCTAAACTCAATCAAGGTAGTGATTGAACCATTTTTTTGGGTCACCATGCTATCGTACCACCACTCATGAGCCATGCCCTCTAGGCATAAAGTGGAAAAATTAATGGACTCTTCTTAGAACATTGGGATCAAGGATAAATATGTATCCAACCCCTTCAACCATACCCTATTTCAAAAAATTCTTGATCCATCAAATGTGGGTGAATTGAACTTCCTCAAACATTTTTGAATATCCCTACATGGATACTCCTAATACCTTATCCTTTTATGCATTTTTCTCATCTTCATCTCATAATACTCATCAAAAGACATGTCACTATAGATGGTTGGATCCATTACATTATATTCAACATCATACTTCTTCATTTCATCTTCTTGTCATGGGTATTATAGGTTTTTCTTTTTCTAGGAGTTATGCATCATCTCTCTCTATAAATTTGGCTTTGAATGTTTTTAGGGTTAGGTTAATTTAATTTATTTAATTACTTCCTTCTATTGCATTCGGAATAGATCTCCTAATATCCCATTATTGATTCATCTCTTTCAAAGTCCTTACCATCTCAATCATAAAATACCTTGAGGTAGATTAAAATTATCTAGATAAATTTCTAATTTATTCCTAATGACATCCTTGAAGTGGGATTCCTCATCTCTATCACCCACAATTTATTTTTTTATCTTTTCCCTTTCTAAGAACCTCATTTCCATGTTACTTTTTTTCTTTAACTTGCATCTCCACACACTAACATGCTAGCATGAAAGGTCCTATGATACCAATATAATTTCCCTTCCCATATTTTTAATGAAAATAATATATTTACAACATAAACAACAATATTAGCTAGATTTGGAACATAAAAAATAGTCTTAACACATTTAAGTCAAAACCACAAAAAAAATTATACTTAAATAACATAAATAAAATAAAAGTAACAATGGAAGGAATATTATTACAGTTATTAAAGCATCAACAATGTAAACACTTAAAAAATTGTAATAAATGATGCACTCACTGAAATATTAAATTGTACTACAAACTTGAAGATATAATATAGTTGAAACATGAGAATTCCCTTAAGAACAACAAGTTTTTAATCCTATGATTCACCCAATCAATTGGTTTTTGTCTAATGATCATAGTCTCCTTTAATTTTCATCCACATAAGATCACTTGAACATAAACTACCTAGAAGATACAATAACATAATATTCATGATAAAAATTAAAACCATTTCCAAGTTTTATATTCTATTATATGCTAACTAGCCAAAAGATCAAAATAGTCATCTTAGACCCAAAATGGCACCAATGCCCAAATTTGAATTCTACATAATACATCATAGGTTGGCCTTATAGGCCTTACAATTGTTCTTGTCAAATGTTTAGATTATATGAACCCTTTCAACTTGGAACAAGTTAGCTAGTAGGTCTAATCCTTGATCCCAATTATGCCATTTAGTTTATTCTATCTTGTATCTTTAGCATGGACCAAAAATTATCATTGAATCTATATACCTGATGGATTTATAGCATGCATTGAGTAGAAACCCAAATCCTTGATCTTCAATAACACTTTATAATACATCCAATGACAAACATAATCTCCAATATATGATGACACTTTAGCATGCATCAATTAGTAGCTTTGATCCTAATCTTGGCAAAATCTCTAGTATGCAACAAGAAAAAACCTTGATCCTCAACCTTTGATAACTCCTAGGAATAGGTTAAATAATAACTATAATTCTTGAACTCTAACATCACCCTGATGAGCACTCTCTTATCTTGTTTTTGAAAAAGGGACATGGCATTCACCCTTAGAGAAACCTCCTTTTTATCAGTTATTCTCTACTTCTATTACAGTTCTTTATTTCTACAAGATAAACAAAAATATCTCTACTAATTAATACAAGTCTTATGGCTACAAATATCCAACTTAATTATAAGTATAATTGTACTATGGTTAATTATTTACTAGGAAAATAAAAATTATAATGGCTATGAGTACAATATATGTTGAGCATAGGTTGTCATTAATGTCAAATAGGTGTTAGTCAATCATTGTTGTAGTCAATGGTTATCAAAGGGTGTCAAGGCTATTAGATGTGAATGTAAGGAAAGCTAGATGCGGAAGAAACTCTCCTAACGTCAAAACCTCAGGGAAGAATGCAAATATACCTTTTAAAATTACAATTATAGTCTAATTAAGATGCACATGAAAGAGATAATAGAAACAGAGTATTTGACACACACATATGGACACCATATTTACGTGGGAAAACCCTTACAGGAGAAAAAACCACCACACCAAGAGATTTCACTTTGTATTACAATAATGGAGATTACATACAAATATCAGACTTATCTTTCTGATGTCATATTTCAGTAGCTTTCACAATGATCAAACTTGTACAGGAACCTTCAAGTTACAATCTTTACAGAATAGAAATCACTCTGATTATACAACCACACAATAATCAGTCGATCCTTCAAATCATCTAACCAGACATCATCTGCAATCTCTGAGTATAACCATGTCACCCCTATTTGTCGAGCTTCCTCTTAGAATTTCCACAACAAACTATCTTCCAATGGTTCCCATTCGGCTTCTCTGATTGGTTGACTACACTCCCAACATCCATAAAATACATCATAGTGCTACATGGAGTAAATCAACAATGCCATGATAACTCTCACATTCACATTCACTTTCACTATTATTAAGTGGTAAATCACATTACTACACATATATGTTAACCACATTTATTTCCCACACACAATGCAATATCATTACAATGTTTACTTAAGGCAAGGTATGCAACATTATCACTTCAGCATTCATTTGACATTTTGTATTTTGAATCCAGGAACAATAATTTAACATCTACATGATTTCTTAAGATTTAACAATATAGTTGGGGAATATAGGCCTCACCAACAAGATGCACCTATTATGCAATTATTATTAACATGCAAATGGTTTCATGAATCCCTTTTTTCTCTAAACTTTTACTTAATTCAAAACAATTTTCTATTCATATTCATACATGTCCCATGATTATGAATGCAACTTGGGGACTTAGGTCCTTTACCCAAGGTTGATCTAATAAAATGAACCTTCATGAATGCATAAACATTAGCTCATAAGATACAACATACCATGGGTTTCAACACACCACACATTCAAAGACAGGCATCTTTGTTAAACCAATGAGAAGAGAGAGAAAGAGAGAGGGATTTACAATTCTGACACAAACACGAATACAACATGGTTTCATCATCACACAATCACTTTCACACAAAAGCATCAATCATAAGAGAGCATACATTAATCTCTATGAACTAACAACATGATCGTTCATTTTCTATCATCATATTTATAGTCTCAATACAATATAACGTGCAAAAGAAACTTCAAAACCACATGGTTCCATCAAGCAACCACTTGCACAAGGAGGTAAAGAGCAAGAAGACATACGCTAGAAAATTTCATAGTAATGAAAAACAACAATACTCAAGAAAAGGATATACATAAAGGAACTTCTTGGCACCCTCAAGGTCAAACAGACCTTCCAACATCAAGAACTAAGAAACCAAGCAAGGGTGATTTTAAGCAACACATGACAACTACAACCCACCAACAAGCTAAGATCCAACATGCTCACCCGCAACACAAGATATAGGAAAATAATCAATCTCACCCTCGGGAGACTCTCAACCAAGGGAATCACTACAATCCCATAGGGTAAGGTAAGACCTAGGTGGCATCATTCCTCCACAACACAAGATAGTGTTAGGAAACTCAACCCTCAAAAATGCCATACCAAAGCACTCAAAGCAAGAGGTCCTATGACTATCTTGCCACAACCAACACTTGGAACACACACATCAAGCACACTACAACCAAACTTTGGAACCACTCAAGGGTCACAACCCTTTACAAAACAAAAGAGCCACACATCAAGAAGGAGACCAACCAAAACACACCCCTTGGTATGCTCGCAAGTCTAACTAACCCTCACACAAAAGCATTCCTCAACAAGACATGCAAGGGGTGGGAAACAACACTTGTTGCCATCCACCACACACAACACACTAAGCAAGTAACAACCATAAACAAGGATCCCAGTGCTACAACATGGGTTCCACCTCTAACTTTTCCTTTGGCTTTTCCCTTAGAGGAATCCTAAAGGAAACAAGAAACACATTAAAATAAATTATCACAAGGACGATCTAAACACAAATCTAAGGCATAAACGTTAATCAACAAGACTATGAAAACAATATAACAAGCTCACACCACACATGCAAAACACAACATAACATAGAAGGCTCAAGTACGCCAGAGCTCCCAGTGTGTGAACATGGGCTCTGATACCAGATGTAACATCCCGCTATGCAACCTGGAAGGGTAAGAGCCAAAAGAGGACAAGATAATTTTTTCTTATAACAAAAGAATAACTTACACAAAAGCAGTTTCCAATACATTAAAATGACCACATACAAGGCCAAGTATGGCCTAATGCAGCCCAAGGGAGAGGATTAATCTACCCTCCCAAGAAAAATTGGACAAGAGCAAAAAGATAGCTCTAGGGAAAATGCTTCAGAACCTTAACAACCCTGCTCTGGAACCTTCAGCGCTGCTTTGGAACCTTCAACACTACTCTAGAACCTTCAGCGCTACTATGGAACTTTAACAACACTGCTTCAAAACTTACAGCGCTGCTCTGGAACCTTAACAATGTTGCTCTGGAACTAACACTACTCTAGAACTTTCAGTGCTGCTCTGGAACTTTAACAGTGCAACTCCAAAACTTACAACACTACTCCAGAACCTTAACAGTGCTACTCCGGAACTTGCAATGCTGCTCTAGAACTTTAGCAGTAGTGACACAAGACAACAAATAGAAGGCGGTGATGCTCCAAAACTTTTGCAGCTGCAACACAAAACATTAACAAAAGGTGGCATTTCTCTAGAACTTTTGCAGCCTATAACATTAAGAAAAATACAACCAAAACACTAATTTTTGCATGAAAAATATTGAAGAAAGGCCATTATGATCATCAAAATACAAGCAAGTCTGATACCAACATCAAAATTTGTAAATCAAATGTAAAACATCACATTTCTTCTCATTAATTTATATGTTTACATCTTTTCTCTCAAGAGAGTATGATAAATATAAAAGAAAAGTATGAATACAATAACATTGCTATGAATAAAATACATCATCTGATAGGATAAATAGAGAAGAGGGGATGACTCGAACTGGTGCTCCAATAACTTGTACGTCGGTCCCCAATGGCGGTGACAATGCCTCCCTACCATGTGGACTCCAAAGAGGCCACCCCACCATGCTTGGAGGCAGTCACAAGGCCCATGAAGAAAAGACAAGGCAAGGGTAACATATGGACAACACTCACATCAGACATGGAGCAAACATAAACTATAATGCATTACAACAAATATCACAACATGTAAATGGTCATACAATAACATGTCGGGTAATACTCATGACTACTAAGGCACGAGGTGCTAGAGTGCAGACTGGATAGAATTTCATCATGTGTGCTCAAAGGGATGGCACCACATGGAAATAAGTACATCTCTCCTACAAACTAGGAGACTCAATCATGCTCGCATCAACGCCCTACAGACAGATAACTCAATGCCCCGCAGACCGATAACTCAACCCCCTACAGACTCAATCATGCTCAAATTAACAAAATGAGGAATACATAACAAAATTGAAACATAAGAAAAGCCACAAAATCCATCATAAAATATTTTTAAAATAGTCAAACAAACATTGTTGCTAATCATTCAAATAGCTGATTTCAATCATGAAGAGGCATAAAAATTACATAAAAATTAAAAGTGCTCAGATTAAATTCTAAACCTGACCCAGTTCATATTTTGGTGTTCCAAGTTGGAATCCACCATCAATTTTTGATTTTAAAACACATAATGAGGTTTTGTACTAAAAAATGTCATTTAAAGCAAGGCTGGGCAAAAACATGAAAAAATGAAAGTGTCTGGGTTAAAAATCCGACAAAGACCCAGTTCGCATTTTGACATTTCTACATTGAATCCAATTTTAATTTACATTTTTGACATAAGGTAAAAGAGAAACAATGAAAAACATCATTTTAACAATAGCCACAAATTTGGGCAAAAATGAAAGTGCCCGGAACCAAAATATTCCAAAGACCCAATTGAGATCTTGGCATTTCTATGATGAATCCACTTTTAGTTTTTATTTTAAATAGGTTATTAAGGAGAAGCAATAAAAAATGTCATTTTACAAGTTGTACAAATTTTTGGCCAAAACAAAAAGTGATCTAAATTCGTTTTGGACTCTAACCCAGTTGAGATTTGGATGATTTCAGGTAAATCTTGAAGTTGGATTTAAGTTTAAACTAGAAAATTTGTGCAGATTTAGAAAAGATTCAAATTGTCTCCAAAATAAAATCCATAACCAGGCTGAAACAAAAATGCAACAACTAAAAAGCTATAACGACACCCAGAGCAACCAAGATTCCCAAAACATTTAAACATGCACTCATGCATCCATTTATAACTCAAAAATTTAAGAAAGACACAGAGAAATACCTCAAATTTTCCCAAATATGAAATGAAGAAATGCTCTTTCAGCAAAGCACGACGAGATTCCAAAACGGAGCAGCAATACAACATAGCCATGCTGAACCTTCGGAGCCACTGCCCACAAATTCGTTCTCGAAAGTTCTCCATGATTCTTCCCCAACTTAGCTACCCAAATTGTGAAGTTTTTTCCTCTTTCCCTAAAACAAACAAAAAACATCTCTCCCCAAAAGAATGATCCCCAAAATAAAACTTTCTTCCATTTTATATTTTCTTCCCTCAAAAGATAACTCCCTCCTAACAAAAGATTAAAAGTATATATATATATATATATATATATATATATATATATATATATATATATATATATATATATATATATATATATATATATATATATATATATATATATATATATATATATATATTCAAGCAAGGTTTCCCCATTTATTAACTAACTCCTCCCCACAATAAAATGAAATAAATCATTTTATTAAATAAACTATTAATGCTCACCAAGGAAATAAATTAAAATCACCAAATATACAAAGCTCCCCAAATAAGATTAACAAAATCATTTAAAATTTCCAAATGAAATACATCATTCTCTCGAATGATCAATAAAAATCATTTAAAAATAACATGTTTTAAAATCTCATGGGTAAAACCATTTAAATCTCCCATCAATTAAATACTATAAAATACCATATTTAAAATCATGAAAGATGCCAATGAAACCACATCAAGACACTGACAACCAATATATATATATATATATATATATATATATATCCACATAACAGATTCACAAAAACCAAGACAAAATACCTCAATAAAACATATTGGTAAACCACATACAACTAAAGGGTGCGCTAAAACATACGGCAAAAAGGTGCTCCAAAACATACAGCTAAAAGGTGCTCCGGAACATATGGCTAAAAGGTGCTCCAGATGTTACCATTAGGTAACCGGATGGTAAGACATCAATAAGGAAGGCACTGCCCTAACAGGGTACAGTGGGCTAGGATAGGGGACATTTGGCCTGTGACTACCTCTAGTAACCACCATCGGGGAAGGTATGCTTAGACTTGTGAATCCAGGTGGAGTCAATACCTGCTACCTGTAACATACACGTTGCATATACATATATACATAGCCAAAGCACATACTACATCCTGACTATAGTTAGCTACCATATATATCAATTAATTGTATCACCATAGCTAATCATAATAACCTTTCACTAAATCAACAATATCTAACCTCATTATAATAACATTTAACCATTTTAAATATCAAATCAAAATCAAAATGCTATCTTACTAGCCTAGGTTTAGAAAGGTGTTACATGAGGAATTAAAAATTCCTCACAAATCCTCATGGGGATGGGAGAAGGAATTTAAAATTCCTTAAAATGCCTTGGAGGAATAAATGTGAATTAAAAGTTCACATAGGGAAGAGAATGCCTTCTCCCAAAGAAGAAATCATTTAATGTGTGTTTACTAAGGACACATGCCATAAATGGCATGAGGATTAGGTTAGCTTAATTAGATGATTAAGGTTGTGCAAATGTTGGGCTAGGTAGGATAAAGATAGATTAAGGACAAGTTGGAGATTATGGAGGATGTGACATGAGGAGAGAGAAGAAAATCAATTAAAAATTGATTTAATTCAAAAAGGGCTAACGACTTAATTAAATAAATTGGTCTATTTACTTAATTTAGAGGTGAATAAGGTAAGGTAATTAATTTATTTATTAAATACCTTAGGGGACATTAGGCTAAGATGAAATATTAATCAAATAATAAGTTATTTAATTAATATTGCTAAGGGATGCATGATAAAGGAATGTAGGGGTGAATTTGACCATATGGGGGTGGTCAAATTCAGGTGTCTACACTATTAAACCTAAAAAATTATATGGTATAAATTTTATTGATAAAATTAAAGAGTCATACCCTCAATATCTATCTCATTAGTAATTTCGTAGTTGTTTTACAAATAATCTTCCTCTAAATTGAAAATGCGTATGTGAATAACTAGTTGGATATGGAATAGTTTATATAGAACATACTCACCCTGTTCAATATACCCAAATAGACTACAAGAGTGTGGAACTCCATTTTCTTTCTTGTTCTAGCCACACATTTGATGCAAAATTTCCTATTTTCCCATTTTAAAGGTGTGAGTGATTGATTCTAGCTAGCTCAATATCTCTATAATTAATAATTCCTTAAGAATTCATAAATGATCATTACAAAGAAATGATAGTGATGTTCACTCATAGGAGGGTTAAATAATTACATTAGGCTAGACCCTAATTGTATAGGTAGGTTGTACCAACCCCCCTTGAATCACAACCAACTACATGACAATGGGATTTAACTCCTAGGAAAAAGGTATTTAGAAAATAGGGCACACAACTACTTCAAGTCCATAGTTAATCTTTTAATAAACCCCAAAAAAACTACTTCAAGGCCTTTATCTACTCCCATTTCCTTTTGGACCTAATAAATATGGGTGAAAGGCCCTATTGATATAAAATTAGGGAAAAATAAACAAAATCCAAGCCCCTAGTAAATATGACTTGGATAAAAACTCAATGAATTGGTGGGGTGTAAAGGGAAAAGAAAAGGTAATCATTTACTTAGGAGAGGATAACATCGAAACCTCTTGAGGATTTATCATAATTTTTATTGTATTCACCTCATATGCATGACTTTCCAATTGAGGAAATAAACACTTTCCCCATGTCCTAATGTTTTGAAGCTATACAAACTTGATATTTTAATGCACTTGATCACATGTATCATTGGAGGCTTTAAGTGGAGCATTTCCAATGCTAATATTCCTATTATTTTTTCCACTAACATGAAATATCAACTATCATATTCTTTTACAATTAGAATTTTCAGGAGGATTACTTTTCTTACATGAGGTAACTAAAGGGTAGTCCATAATCCGATGATTAGATGATTTCCATTGAAAGTAAGTGTTTGGAAAGTTCAATTAAAGTACATGTTTGTTGTTTCACATTGAATAATCTAATTTCAATGGTCTACTTAAGATATTTTGAGAGACCACTTTTAATAAATACATACTTTTCCAACAAATCTATTAAAAACATAATCTTAGCAAAAAAAGACATTCCCTAGTGATATTACAATTTTTGGAAAGAAATTAAAACATGGTATAGGGAGACCTATGAAACTCCACCCAAGAAAAGACACATATACATCTTAGAAACTAAAAAATATCTTATATGGGTATGTGCAAGATCATGATGGGCCAAAAAGTGGCAATATGTAAGCGATATGATGGCCCTTGTCGCTGACGACTTTTCTTTTACCCAAAATTGATGAAATGAAAAGGGTTTTTAAAGGAGATTCTCAACTTTCCACCAATATAAATTATGTTTTAATTTGAATTTAATAAATAATTATTATTCATTTTCTATTTGAATTACAAGTAAAGTCCTGATTGATAGGTTGATTGAAAAAAAATCTATAGCTTTCAAATGGTATCACATCTTTTAAATTCAAAACATGTGTCACATTCTATACTTTGAATACTATATGATTAAAAAAAAAAAAAATTGAATTGCATGATGTTTTTACCAAGTTAAGGTCGTCAGACATACAAGTTTTAATATTTTAAAAGTTGTAATATCACTTGGATGTATCACATTGAGACATGAGTCATCTACTTATATCTAAAATCTTATAAAAAATAATTATAATTTTATTGTGGTTAGGGTGGTTAGACAAACACCTACTTATTTTTCCTAAAATTTAAGTACTATTGCATTGAAATTTCAAATTTTCACCAAATAGATTAAAAAAACCTAGTAGTTTAGAAACTACATTCAATTTGCTACATATTCTATTCTTACATATTTTTAAAATAATATAGATAACTTATTCAAATTTTTACATCAAGTTGCCTAACTCTAGTTTTTTTAAATTTTTTGCCACTTAAGGGCCTGTTTTTTCCATGATGGTCCTGCAGATACCCATATAAAGTGTGAAATTAAAAAGAGATGCATGGAGAAAAAAACAAAGGAAAATATTTTCCCCCCTTCTCTTGGGTTTGAGGATGCTAAGGATAAGGAAGAAGAAATTATTTCTTCTCCTCCTATGGAGCAAGAAATAATGGGTTATAGTGAAAATATAGAGTTAGCCAAACTTTAGAACTAGTTGTAGGAGTTGGATAAGAATATGGATGCTTGCAGATACCACAAGAAAATAAAGTGAATGGAAACAACCCTAACAAAATTTATTACTATAAAAAAAGAATTATAAAGAAGGTGGTTATGGGGACTATTTTTGGACATTCTAAGATTAAGAAGTAGAAAAATAAATAGGTCAAGAAAACTTCAATTCCTAGATTGTGGAGGATAATAATGAAAGTATTCTATTAAATGAGGAGTGTAGACACATAAAATTGTCCTAGGCCCGCAAACTTTACTTTTTTCCTTATTACTTCTTAACATAATTAAAATATTTAATTATGTCCTATAGTCCAAATTCAACTATTAATTAAATAATTCTTAATTATTTAATTAATTCACATATTTTTTTCATCCTGACTATTTAAATAAATAAATTATATTTATTTTATTTAAATACATCGCTAATTTCTTATGTCCCTTTATAATTAAATAAATTCCCAAATTTATTTAATTATTATTTCCTATCTATGTCTTCCTAATTATTTAAATAAATAAAGTTTATTTATTTATTTAAATACGTCATTAACTTCTTATATCTTCCTATAATTAAATAAATTTCTTTGATTTATTTAATTATTATCCACCTTGGCTTTTTCTAATTTTAAATAAAATTGTCCACTTTCTATTTTCCCACCAAGTAAATAATTTAAAATAATTATTTACTATCACATGACCCCACCACTTTTGAATTAGATTAATTTGTAATTCAAAAGGTCAACTCGGTCTTTAAATAAAATAATTTAAAATTATTATTTGATTTTCTAGCAATCTATTTTTCTGTGCCCAATATCTCTTTGTCACATGCATTCTTGACCTTTGATTTGATTTTTCTGAAATCAAATCTCAGCCCTTCATTTCAAAATTTTCCCTAATATTTCCCTAACCCTAATTGATGGTTGTCACTTTCAATTTTAACCATTGATCTTAGGGCATTTGTCAATCTTCAATCTTGGCCATTCATCCAAAATTGACATTTCTATAAAATGACAATTTTGGCCTCATTTGACACACTTCATATACTCCATACATCTACATCTTAGGAAATCTACATCTCTTGGCATCTTGGCATCTTGTTATTTTCATACTTTAAGCTTGCTCCATAGTTGCTTCATAGTTGCATTGTGTAGCTTTTTAGATCAAATTCTTCAACATTTGCTTAGGACATTGGGATTATCATAAGTTTCTCATTAAAAATCTAAGGGAAAACACAATATTGCAACAAATAGAGAAGGTGCAATTGAGGTTAATCATGGAGGTTGAAGACATTTGGTAAACTCTTTCCTTGTTTTCATGCTTTTACTTCTTTGTTCTTCATTGCTTTGCTTTGGGGTTATCTTATTTTTAAGCTCTAATGTGCTAACCTATATTTTTTACCTTAGTTACATTGGTGAACCTAAAAACTGATTTTTAGCTCAATATTTTGATAAATTTTGAGGAAGTTTGGAGTTGGATCCTTTTTGTTGTAGGTTTTGTTAGCTTTTTGTTGCAGGTTTTGCATCATTTTGGGGACAAAACCATCATTTTTAAATATTTGACCATATCTCTCAAACAACTGCAAATATTATCACAATAAAATTTCTACAGGTTGGGGACAATATCAAGAGCTTTCAGTCTAAAAATTAGATTTTTTAGAACTATTTTTAATTTTTTATATTTTTTTTGTTACTTTTCATGAAAAATCAATTTTGAGAGCAACTCAGTCTTTAAATCATATAATTTTAAATTATTATTTGATTTTCTAGCAACCTCTTTTTTTGTGCCCAATATCTCCTTGTCACATGCATTCTTGAATTTTGATTTTATTTTTCTAAAGTCAAATCTCAGCCCTTCATTTCAAATTTTTCCCTAATGTTTCCCTAACCCTAATTAAGGGTTGTCACATTTAATTGCAACATTTTATCTTAGGGTATCTCTCATCTGATAATCTTGGTCATTCATCTAAAATTGAATTTTGTATAAAAGATAATTTTTACCTCATTTGGGGACTTTTATATCATCTCCTAACTTCATCAATTCATCATCTCACACTTCATGCTTTAGACTTTAGACTTGTACACTTCTTCATGCTTGTAGAATTTTGATTACACTTGCATTTTGAGTCAAATCCTTCAATATTTTCTTGAGTATTTTCATAGTCATAGTTTCTCATCAAAAATTTGAGGGCAAACAAGACTTTGTAGAAAATGGACAAGGGAAATGAAGGTTGTTTGGTGAAATTCTTCCTTTCTTTTATTCATTTTTACTCCTTTGTTCTTGATTGGTTTCCTTTGGGGTTATCTTATTTTTAAGCTCTAATCTACTAACCTATATTTTTACCTTAGTTACATTGGTGAACCTGACAACTGATTTTTAGCTCAATATTTAGACAAATTTTGAGGAATTTTAGAGTTGGATCCTTTTTGTTGCAGGTTTTGCATCATTTTAGGGACAAAACCCTAGTTTTCAAAGATTCAACCATATATCTCAAACGGATACAAATATTTTCACAAAAAAAATTCCACATGTTGGGGACCATATCAAGAGCTTTTCGTCTGAAAATCAGATTTTTTGGAGCTTTTTTTAATTTTTATAATTTTTTTGTTACTTTTCATGAAAAATCAATTTTGAGAGAAAATTAGCAAATTTTTCAGATATTTTTATATTTCTAGAAAGATATTTGAATTATAGTAAGTTTCATTCTTTATGTTTTTAATTTGGATAAAAATTAATTAGACAAAAAATAGACCTTTGAAAATTAGGGTTTTACAAAGATTTGCTTATATCTCACAAATGGTTGTAGATATTTTCACAACAAAAAAATTGCATATTTGGGATGATGTCAGGTGTCTTCATTTCGAAAAATAGAATTTTTGCACCTATTTTCAATTTTTTATAATTTTTAATGTTTTTTCATTAAAAAATAATTTTGGGTGCAAAATAGCAAATTTTTCAGATTTCTTTATATTTTTGGAAAGCTCTTAAAATTTCAATCAAGGTTTGTTCTCTATGTTTTTATTTTTGATGCAAATAATATTTCCAAAAATCAGATGTCTTGACTAGTAACCCTCTAATATTAGAAATCAATTATCTTGTTAGGGTTTTGGTTTTGTTGTGTGGTTTTCAAAAGAAAAATTGATCAAGTGGAAAAAATTTGGAGCTAAAGAAATTCTAGGTGCACACATTCCATTTGTTGGTTGCATTTTACAATGTAACAAGGTTTGTCTTCTAATCTACCCATGGAATTGCCAATTCCAATCAAAGGCAGCCCAAAGCACCTGGACTAACTAACGAGGAATTTAAAAATCCTCTTACACTTTGGCCTCTGCAAGACCCGGGAGGGTGATCCCTTAATGTGTTTACAACCTTTGCACCATTATTATAAACAACATTACCAATAACATATAATCTCACTAAGTAGCTCAACACGATAGGATAATATCAAATAGAATTGGCTATTCCTCGACAATATCAACTACCTAGAGCATGAGAATGAGATAACTAAACACAATCCATAGTATAAGATATTCATTGAATTGCAATTTGTAGCAAGCTCTAGGAAAAGACAAATAATTATTGAACTACATGAATAAGTACAACTTAGATCAGTGTCATATATCAATTGCAGGAGTCAAATTCATAAGCATCTAGAGGTTTATGATAGATTTAATACATGACATATAAGATCCCTTACAATATTGCATTAAAATTTCATCAGTATGCATTCTAACCCAATACTACTTGTTAAATCCTTATACAAAACATATCTGCCTACAATCCCATTCAAGCATTTTAATTAATTCCTTGAATTAAAGCTAAAATAGAATCATACGCACCACAATAGTGAGATGGATAAAACAACCCTTAGTTATTTCATTCAAAGTTCAGATATGCATGTACAATGGAGAGACATGAGCTTGAATTTATCATTTCAACTCAAATGCTAGTACTGTTATACAACATTAAATCCCAATAAACTCAAAACCTATTATAGAATGACTCAAAACCTAAATTGCATTTCTCTCTAAAACCATCATACTTTACAATTTGCTCTGCAACTTCACCTAGACTCAACCAAAAATTATCTAACTTGCTAACCTATACTCCTGGCCTTGAAATCCTTCTTATAGAAAATGAAGGATCAAACAAGCATCATGCTAAAAAGTACACATGTCACCAACCAATTGGAGCACTTGGTTATATTCCAAAAATTGTTACAATAGCCATCACCCTGGAGAATATTCTTTTTCATCATGTCAGCTAAGAAAAGTTGATGCAATAACAAAAAACCACAAGAAACCCTTGCCGAGAATGCCATCAATGCAAAACTGGAACTGTTGTAACCGCAACATTTTTTTTTCCACCTATTAGTAGTCCATTCTTTTTTACTCTTCCTCAATCAAATATTTAGCTACCCATTTATGGTATTCTTCATCAGTCAACCAGTCAAAATTAATTACCTCATTCACCTTGGCATTATAAGGTGTGTATTTTACCACTACCTGATTTGTATCCCTTTCAAAAGATTCCAAAAATGAGCTGTTACTAATGATTTTATCCATATAGCTCACCAACAAATCATATTCTGAGTCATCACAAATTGAATTAATTTGATCATTGATGACCTCACTTGCTTGATCCTACCACTGCTAGAGTGACCTAATTTTCCCTTGCTCATCAATTATATCAGGTAACAATGTGTTACCCCAATCATTGAAATTCTTAACCAATTCCCTAATCTTCCTACTCAAATCATATGGTAGGGTCTGACCACCCTGCAATGACTTAACTAATACTTGAGTAGGCTTTAATGATTGGGGCCTATGTGTCAAACCTTGAGGCCTTATACATGACATTAAAATCACTGGCCCTACGGATCCAATTTTCAATCAATGGTATCACTACCTCTTGATCCCTATCAATATTCTTTATTGCATCTAGCAGAAAAGAATGTATAGATAGTAATTTACTATCAACCTATTCATTTAAATGCCTCAAGATAGTAGTAACAATCTCCTTTTGCTTTAAAAAAGACCCCTCCTCACTTACCTTTAATGATGCCTACAATTCATCAATTTTTTGCAGGAGCTACTTCTTTGTAGGATCAATTGAGCACTATGTTTCTTCTTCAATTTCCTCTAAAGAAAGGGTGAGGGCAGGATTCTGACTGGGAGATCCTGGTGTGGAAACAATTTGAGAAGCAGGAGGCACTGACCCTGCTATGGAAGGTAACATACTGGTTCCTGGAACACTTGATGTATCCCCAATATATTTATACCTAAAACTTTCCACCTTAGTCTGCAACTCAACATTCTCCTGCTACATCTTGTCCTATTCCTCAATCAAAAGGTTATACTTTTCCATTAGGCTCTTCTTTTCAGCCTCCTCCATTTCAACAATTTTTTGGGCCAATTTGGCCACATTCATAGTCAAATTAGTGGCCTCAGTGGTTGACGTCTTTGAAGCTCTCTTTATTATTAATCCTCCTCTAAAATTTGGATCAATATCAGAAACATCTAGTTTTCTCCCTTATGGGGCCAATGCAAAAATTTCTGAGGTTTCATACTCTTCACTAAAAGCAGAGTCTTGAAGTGCTGCCTTGACTTATTCTTCAGAGGACTTCTTGCAAAGGATGCTTGGACTTTAGAATAGCATTCAATGCTATAGCATTTGCAATGTCCCATTTAGGAAAAATTAATACACTAGCCTAACTCACCAGTTTCCTTCCTTCTTCAGGAGTGATATTCTTGAATTCTTCCATTAATTCAGCTTTTACTTCTTCATCATTCTTCTGGTCTGACTTGTCAGGCCTTAGTTATCTTATTTTCTTACATTTACCTTGATATTCTTCAAATTTCATCTTCCATACCAATTGCAAGAATAGAGGAGTTTTTACAAATGTATTGTCATCTAGAAAATCCTTGCATGCTTCTGTTCTTACATCTTGTACACTTTTTCCTTTCATATCTAAATCAGATAAAACCAATTCAGCTGGCCTAGGAGGAAGGCATACCAACTTACATGTCCTGATAAGTAACAATAATTTCATCCATCAAATTCTCCTGTGGTTGATCAATTCTTTTCCTTTTAGGGCTTGGCTCAGATGGTGGTGATGGGGGACTATCTTCTGGTGATGATTCTAAATCAATGATTTTGATTGCCCCAGGCACTTTGAATTTTGGACCTAGTTGTCGAGAAACTTTCATTATTTGCTTTCTTTTTTTGTCCACTTCTTCTTCATCACTGTTGCTATCCTTTTTCCTCCTATAAATGGGCCACCTTTCTGTAGGCTGGTATATTGGCCTTGTTTCAATTGGTCTGGCACCTTATTCCTATACACCTAGACTTAGTTCTAAGTTTACCTTTTTGGTTCTCAAAGTACCCATAATATCTTTGAAGTTCTCCATCAGAAAATCAATTTTCTTATGGTATGGACTGAACTCCAACAATGGAACACACTTGGGATCCATTTTGTGCATAATATCTAATAGCTTATCATAAGCTATCCATTTCTTCTTGTTCAACTCCTGCTTATTTAGGTCGAACTCATTTCTAATCAGGTCCTAAGGGAAGTTGAATTCATGCACAAACTTGCCATCATTTATTCTTTGTCTGAAAAGAGCAAAGAAACCCTCTGGATCATGCTACCACTTTGGACCACACCTCAAATGGTAATCCTCAAAGAATTACTCAAAATGCACCCAAACTTCCTTTGAAAAGGGAAAATCAGACACCACTATATAATTAGCAAAAAATGTTCCCTTACCCCTTCTAGTGAGGTTATCTTCATGAATACAACCTATTTGCCACATAAATTTTGTAAACCCCACTCTTTGTGGCACATTATATGGCAGTATATGAGGGGCTCCCTGAAAACCATACACCCTCAAAATGGTGCTAATTGGATATGGGATAATGTTACCCCAGTTATGGTAAACTCTTAATTCTAGCTGGCTCGCACTCACAAAAGGATATGAATATCACAGTAAAACTTTCCTGGGAATTGGACATTCTGACAGGTGACTAATATCTCTCTGTGGACGTTCATTTACTTGTCAAACCAGGGGACGTAGACTTTAAATGGCGCAGCAAAATATATGCACTAGGAATTTGTTTTGGTCAAATCTTAGCAAAAATACATACTAGAACGAAATTCTATCTAAGCCACAGAATGGTAATGCAGAATTCTTTAACTCAACTATGCTTGATTAAAATGGAAACTGTAACAGCTACGACTGAGGTACAAACCATGAACTAACCTTATGCTGCAGGAACAGTCACAGGGATGGACTCTTTATGCTGCAGGAGCAGTATAAGACTGAATTTGTATAAAAACTTCAAAGATGAAAACTAACTGGATATCAGCAGAAAAGAACATCTAACTAATTAACTACAGATACTTACTAAGTGGGCCCCCTTACCAAGCATCTACTGATTACACAGATGCTAAACTCAGAACTTCATCGATCTTTATTCATGAAAACAGAATGAGATACATTGTTTTGTTGATGTGAAAACTAACAACAAACTCTGTTTCTGGTCAAACAGATTCTGTCTTTCATTATCATACTAATTCTTACATGATATCTACTACTCTATTTCTATCTTATCCTGAATATCATCTATTACTCATTCTATTCATCTTCTACTACTCTCTCACACAGGAGGAGTATCTTATTTTTAAATCAGAAGAACAACTAACTAACTTCATCAAAGAAAGACGTGGAAGTAAAGTGTATTCCTGAATCAAGGAACAAACTTCATAAATGAATTTATGTGTTCAACCCAATTCAGAGAGAATCTAGCGCTCCACTCTTTCCAGATTGACTTATCATTAAAAATCTTTCCAAATCAGTTTTGGTCAAAGAGTCTTCACTGGAGCTTCCTCAAAGTCGTGCAGGAAATGGACTTTACTGCAAGGCCGAGATTGGCTGCGCTTGACTCGACCATTTTTCAACAACCTGCGAAACAGAAGGTAATAGACGTGCAAGAAAAGGCATATGGCACATACACGATATCTATTCATTAATCATACATTTTAAATCTACTTCACCATTCAAAAACTGTATACAATATACCAGCCATTTTCGGGAGTCAACAGGGCAATAAATGCAATCAAGTCAACACAATAGGCTGCATGAATATAAAAGTGTCCTGCTACAGGATATCCCCACAAAAGGTTTCAACAAAGTTTAAACAGCCGTGAAATAGCAAAAATAAAGTCATTTAAAAGTTTATCATAACATCAAATTATGAGCATATTTTAGGCTCATCACTGCCCCCTACTTAGCCCAATGCTGGTCCTCCAGCATTAACTTTCCTGGTGGTTTCTCTAAAGTCAGTAGTGGCTGCATGACTCTGGAATGGATGTCCAAACCTGTAATAGAATCCTCTGAAAACCTGGCACCTTTCATATCTTCGATCTTCTAATTCATTGTTAAGATTTGTAGCCTGATGAGGATACAGGGGCCACATTAGCAAGGGGGTCTGAATGTCAGTGGCAGCCACAGTTCAAATCTTGTTTGAAGTCCCAATTGAATATATATGTTGGTTTGTTTGAGTGCAGCTGTAAAGTTTAGGGGACCATGTGGTTCTGGCTTTCTTAATCCAACAGTTAATTTTTTCCATCTTTTCTCATTTCTAGTATATGCTAATCTCCAAAATGAATATTGTTGTGCCTGGAATTCATCATATACTTGCTTTCTGATGTCAAATATTTTCACTCTGGCTGAAACATTATTAATATCATATGTCAAAGCAAACCAATCTTTCAACATTGCATGTGGGTTTGAACTTTGAGAGCGTAATGTCACAAGCTCTATTTTTTCAATTTCCTTATACGTTTCCCACTGCCTGCCATAATTCACCTCATTTGCTGCCCATAACATAAATGCTCTCAAATGAATATTACCAATGTTTGGAAGAGGATTCCATTCTGTTTCAAATAGTATTAAAAAGCCATGCAAATAGAATTCACATAGAGAATTCCTTAACCAGTTAGGGACTGCTTGATATGCTTCATAAAATTCTTTGGCAGTATGAATTATAGGGTCTTGGTTTCAGGAAATTCTCATCAATTGAAACCATAAAAACTGTTCTTTAAGGCACAGAGCATAAACTCTGGGTGGCAGTCTGCATTCCATAATTTGACTAGTTACCTTCAATATTTCGTCTATTTTTGCTTTCAACTCAGTAATTTCCTGTTTCTGACTTTCAATTTTCTTTTTCAATTTCTTCTTTTCTACTTGCCACAGACTTTGTTGCATGTCAGTCTAGGCTATGTGTCAAAAAGTCAAAGTTTGCAGTGTAACTATTTCCCAATTATTTTTAACATATTCCAGAAACTCAATTAAAAAGGTCCTCCTATACACAACAATGGATTTACACATTGCAGGACGAAATACAACTTCATTAGGCACATTCAGTTGTTCAACCTGTTCTTGTTCTTGCTGTAGGATAAATTCTTCTTGTTGCTACGATGGAGAAGTCTGTGCTTCCTCTGAGAATTGCATAGCAGCAGTAGCCAGATCATCAAGATTTGGCAACTCGTGCCCATTATGCCCTGCTTCTTTTGTCTCTACTTGTTCATTTTCAGGAACGAGCGAACTCTGAGTAGCATTCTCAGATTCATTCCGAGAAACATTAAATTCAGATTCAACAGACCCCTCTAAAATTACAATCACCTCAGGTTGCGGTGAAACAGGGGAGGTCCTAGATTGTTTCCTTGTGGAAACCCTTCTTGGTACTGATGTAGTTGCAGGTGGTGTTCCGGTAGCTTTTCTTTTTCTTGTTTGTTTAGGGGGCACTGCCCTACCAGAGGATGATGGTGAACTGGTAATATCAACAGCTGTTGCTGTAGGAGAAACTGCTGTAGGGGAAGGTGCTGCAGGAGAGGAGCATTGCCTTTTCTGAGAATGAGGGTCAGATTCTGGGGACCCTTCTGCCTTTATTTTTCCTTTCTCCCTCCTAGTAGCAGACCTAGTTTGTACCCTAGCAGAGGATTCAGGTGTGAAGGCTACAGGATCGGGTGCTACAGGAGTAGATGACCCTTGCCCTGTTCCACTGGTAGATGCAATTTCTTTCTTCTTTCTTTGAGGCCGTGGGGTAATTATCTTAGGGGGTTGTGGAGGTTGCAAACTCTTTTGGAAAAAAAATTGTTGCTAGGAGAGAGGTGAGATGTCCCTCAAAGAGCGCTCAATCAGTAATTTAATAAGGCCATGATGAGTGACAGAGTTATCTTTCCCCTGTTGAGTTCCATGGGCACTTTGCTCTAAAAACTTTAACACGAAATTCAGAACATTCACAACCAACCCATGCCTTATATGGCTTAATAATTTAAAATGATGAGAATGCAGGTAGGAAAAATGGCCTTCACAGGTTAAATAGCTCATTATATAAGTGGCATACTCTGAATATGGAAGAGGCAGTGACACACGCTTGCATCCTTGCTTGGAGACTTCCAGAAGTCCATCAGCAGGCATTGAAACTCAGCCCTTGCAGCTGCAGCATCTGAAGAAAAATTTTCTCCAACGGCTGGGAGCCCGGTTACTTCAACAATTTTGTCTTTGGTTGCAACAACTGTTAGACCCCATATGGTGGCTTCCCCTTCAGAAAGTGTTCTCTAAAATTCTTCTGTAGCCTCCTCATCAAAATCATTTAAACTCAGAAAATAATTTAACCATCCACAGAGGCTGAATGCGTGGACTGTCTCCGGATTTTGCAATAACAATTCATGAGCTACATGCTCATGTCGCACCAACTGACCACCCATGTTTGCAGTTTTTCTAGCTGAACTCAATTTCTTGCTGAAGATTCAAATTCTTTATTTCTTTTTTTGTTCTAGTTTTTCTCTGTCATTCCACCACATTTCTTTCTTTTTTTCCAAAAATGAACTATTTTAAACAAGCAGTCTTAATCGTAGTTTGCAAGAAAAGATGCATTAAAGAAGGATATGCAATCACATTTGGAAAGTACCAAAAATGTATTAAAGAAAGATTATTTTGCAGTTATGGCAGTGGCGAAAAAGACAGGTTTTAAAAGATGGATTACCCCGCCCCCTTCTTAAAGGATGACATGTGTCCTCACATGTACTAAAGAACAGGTAGAGATTCGGGGGATAATGACCGGTACATGCATAGCAGTAATTAAATAGAATGAAATAAATCAAATATGTGATAAGAAAAGATATGGCGTACCTTTAGTAATTGCACGTACGTGTGAAGAAAGATGACGGCGCTGCATGAATTGACAAGTTGGAAAGATATCTTAATTAAGGTTGATGCAGACGGATGAAGTGGATGGGTGATGTGGGAAGATAAAATGTACAAATGAAATGGATGGACGGGATGGATGGATGGAAGATAAAGAAGTGAGATGGAGGCGATAAATGAAAATGGAGAAAAAGGAGTTTTCTTAAAAAGAAAATTTTTATTATGGGCATGCTTTTTGAAAATTATGGGAATGCTGCAGGAGAAAGGCTAGAGCTTTCAGCTGTAGGAAGAGTAGTGGGCAAAACCTAAATGAACTGCTTCATGAAGTCTTCCTTGGAAACTGGCTTATGGTACAGTCGGAGTCGGTGGCCATTGACGAACAATTTGAAATAGACTGGATCAATTGTGACCAGCTACATAGCTCCGTTGTCAAACACATTTTCAACTTCATAGGGGCCAAGCCAGCGTGTTGTGAGTTTACCTTGGTTTTCTTGGTACCTAGAATCATATAACAGAGCCCAATCTCCAGCAGAAATTTTTTTGGTTTTTATGTGCTGATCATGCCATTTCTTTCTCTACTGTTGGATTACTTCTGTATGCTGCAGGGTGGCTTTTCTCATTTCATCCAAAGCATTTAGCTATAGGAGATGATCCTTTTATGCTTCGGATAAGTCCATGTTGAGTTCAAGAGTTGTCCTCAAAGTTTTATGTGGAAATTCAATGGGTAACATAGCTGTTTTCCCATAGAGCAACTCAAAAGGTGTAAACCCAGTTGTTTTTTTCCATGTAGTTCTGTAAGCCCAAACTGCTTCAGGAAGTCTATTACTCTAGTCTTTCTTATGAATCTGCACTATCTTTGTGAGGATCACCTTAATTTCTCTGTTTGTTACCTCTGCCTGACCATTGGCTTGAGGATGATAGGGGCTGGACTTCTTATGTTTGATCTTATAGTCATTCATAAGTGCGGTGATCAGATTTGACGTAAACTGAGCTCCGTGATCAGTTACAAGCTCTCTAGGAACTCCAAATCTTATGAAAATTTGTTCATACAAAAATTCAGCAACTTTGTTATCTCGGGCATTAGTCATAGCTTTTACCTCGACCCATTTTGTGACATAATCTGTACAAACTAGAATGTATGACTTTCAGTTTAATGGTGGATCAATTGGCCCCACAAAATCTATCCCCCATTTATCAAAAGGGGTGACTATGACTTGCGGATATAGTGGCATTTCATCTGATTCAGTTGGTCTTCCCATATGCTGGCATCTGTCACACTTCCTTGTATAGGCCATAGCATCCTTGTGTAATGTTGGCCAGTAATACCCTGTTGTAAGAACTTTCATTGTTGTTCTTTTTGCTGCAAAATGCCCCCCACATGGTTCATCATGGCAAGCATGCAAGATATCATAAGTCTCATCTTCTCTTACACATCTTCGCATTACTTGATCAGGGCCAGTATAGAACAGACAATTTGCAATCTAGGTAAAGTTAAAACTTTTCTCTATCAACAACTTCTTTTCTTTTGGGAAAAAATGAGCTGGTATTCTGTTTGCTACCAGATAATTAGCAATATCTACATACCAGGGTGTATGTGCAGCAATGACAAACAAGTGTTCATCTGGAAATCTATCATCAATGACCTCATGTTCCTTAGATGCAGTTGATTGAAGTCTTGATAAAAAGTCAGCTACAACATTAGCTCTTCCTGGTTTGTCAATGATTGTGATATCAAATTCTTGTAACAACAGGAGCCATCGTGCCAATCTACTAGAAATCGCAGGTTTGTTCATCAAGTACTTGATTGCTGCATGGTCAGTGTGGACGAATATCTGATAACCTATGACATAATGCCTAAATTTATTCAAAGCATACACTACTGCAAGCAATTCCTTTTCTGTAACAGTATAGTTGAGCTCAGGACCCTGAAGGTTTTTGCTGATAAAGTAGATAGCATGCTCAATTGAATTTTCTTTTTGACTTAAAACTGCTCCTATACCAAAATCAGATGTATCAGCATGTATGTGAAAAGGCAGGTTCCATTTTGGACCTTGAAGAATAGGGGCTTTAGTAAGCAAGTCTTTTAGCTGCAGGAAGGATTTTTCGCAGGCCTCGGTCCACTCAAATTGGGAATCTTTTGTTAACAAAGCATAAAGTGGACTGACAATTTTACTAAAGTCTTTTATAAACCTTCTATAATACCCTGCATGACCAAGAAAACTTCTAACATCTTTTTGTTTTGCAGGAGTTTGTAAATTTTGAATAACTTCAATTTTAGCAGGGTCAGTCTGAATTCCATTCTTTGAAATATGATAACCTAGAACAATACCTTCTTCCATCATTAAAAAGCACTTTTCACTGTTTAGAGACAAATTTTCTCTCTACACCTTTTTAATACTTTTTCTAAATTCACCAGTGCTTCTTCAAATGTGACTCCATATGTAGTGAAATCATCCATATAAATCTTCATACATTCATGAGATATATCAGAAAATATACTAATTACTGCTCTTTGAAATGTTGCTGGTGCATTGCATAAGCCAAAAGGCAAGACCGAATAAGCAAATGTTCCCCATGGACAAGTAAAAGTGGTCTTGTCTTGATCTTCAGGGGCAATTTTTATCTGATTATACCCGCTGTAACCATCTAAGAAGGAAAAATATCTTTTGCCAGATAGTGAGTCTAGTACTTGATCTACAAAAGGTAATGGAAAGTGATCTTTTTTAGTGGCATTGTTCAACTCTCTATAATCTACACATACTCTATATTTTCCTCCTTTCTTGGAGACAATGACTAATGGAGAAACCCATTGGCTATCAGAAATTGGGTAAATAAAACCAGCATCAAGCAACTTTTGAAGTTCATTTTTCACTATTTCTCTAAGTGCTGGATTTACTCTTCTCTGAGGTTGTCTAACTAGTAAAAAATCTTCTTTGATATATATCCTATGAGTACAAACTCGAGGATCTATTCCTTGCATGTCCCCATATTCCCATGCAAAAGTTTTATGCTGTTCTTGGAGCATTTTTAATAAGTCAGCCTCTTGAGACTAAGACAACTTGCTATTAACATTCAAACAATGATCTGGAGACAATTCTATCTGCTTAATGAGATTACTCATAGAATCAACAGATAATGTTTGTACCTCTTGTGGAAGCAGGTTATGAAAAATTGTCGAAAGTTTATGCAATGAACTCTTGGAATCTAGCTGCTACATGAAACATTAATGATGACTATCACTTGGATCAGATAAACTATCTGTATCAAGATTGAATTGCAGAATTTGAAAAAGAAAAGCATCTTCACTTTGAAGTTGAGAGAATTGATCATTTTGGAGCATCATTAATTGAGCCAAAGAATTGGCTTCTTCTGTTTCTTCTCCCACATCTGGCCAAACAGGTTGGGACAAATTTGGTTGAGGTTTAGTAGGCGGATACAAAGCCAATTTCTTTGTGGACTACCCATCAGAAATGGTCATATCTCTAGAATGACATCCTATAAAAGCATCACCAGTTGCTAACCATGGTCTACCATGGATAAATGGATACCCTCCTAAAGTTGCCTTAACTGATAATATTGTGAAATCAGCAGGATACTCCCAAGATTCAAGAGTGGCAATTAGATTTTCTACCATCCCATCAGGTTTGACTGTGGAGCTGTCTGCAAGCTGCAGAACTGTGGGTGTAGACCTAATGTTTGAAATATTCAAGGAGTCCATAGTATGCTTTGTCATTACATTGATGGAAGCTCCTAAATCAATCAAAACATTTTTTAGAACTTGGCCATTTATATGTATCTGTACTACAGGGCTTCTAGGGTCAATATACTTTGGAATGACTACATTTCCCAACATTATATTAGCCAATTTCCCTAAGACATGAATTGTTTGGGGATCCTTTTTCTTTCGTCCAGGCTTCTTCAAACAGGCTTCTTTAATATCTTTTCCAAAAATGGGAACATCTTTAATAGCTTGAAACAAAGGGATTTGAATTTGCACATTTTTGAGCTGATCTAGAATGTCAAAAGTGGGTTCTTCCATGAGTTTAGATTCAGTACTTTGCAACCTCTGAGGAAAAGGTGGTTTATCTTGTCTCTGCAAAACAGGTTTCGTAGAAATTGTATCGGGTATAAGCATATGCTCAATGGGAACAGCAAGTGCATTAGGTTCTTCAAGGGGAGAATCAAATATTTCTGTAATTAGAGGTGGTTTGGGAGCAGGTAAAGTAGTTCCAGACCTCAGATGGATGTCATTAACATTTAAGGCATAAGTTTGATATTGGTTGGCTTCAGAAATATACACAGGCTGTTGAGGTTGCTGCTGTTGCTTATTATTGGGATTAGGCAACGGCTGGGCAGGCATAGGCATTTGCTTTGGAGGTCCAGGATTTGTGGTAGTTGCTATAGGAGGCGGTATAAGGGCCTGTTTTTGTGGCTGTGGAGGCTACAGGAACCCAGGAGACTTGTTTTGCCATTGTTGAGGACCTCTCCATTAAGGATTTTGTTGTCAATTTCCTGAAGGTGGGGTCCATTTCCCTTGTGGCTGCTACCAACCTCCTTGAGGAGATTGCCACTGTGGGGTTTGATAATTAGGCCAACTTGGTTGAGGTAGATTCCATGGTGGTGGTGGTCCATATGCTTGTTTCCATTGGTTATTATAGCCAAAATAGGGATTACCAAAAGTTAAAGGGTCTTGAGGCATACCTTGCCTTTGGGCCCATGGTCTCCTTTGTGCAACAAAGAACACTTGATCATCATCACCTTCCACTGGTTTGAAATCAATAGGCAGTTGACTGGCTTCCAAATTAGCCTCCATCTTGAATTTTCAATCACGCTTCTTTTGTCTACAGTATGGACAGAACTCAGCCAAAACTACCTCAGCTTCTGCATTTTTCTTTTGAGCTTGCATAGTGTCCAATTGTGTAGCCATATTATTAATGATGTCATGCTTGAAATCAGATAGCAGATTTGTGATCTCCATCCGAGAAACTCCACTAGAAGAAGACTTCCCCATTGAAGCATGATGACCTCGACCTTTCTTAACTATTGCTCGAGAGTAGTTAAGACATATCTTCTAGATATCATCCCAAGGCAGTTGAGTTATATCACCTCCTCCCATTAGGTCCAAGGTGTCAATACAGGCATCACTGATTCCCCTTAGAAAAAGTAGTTTCTGAGAGTCCTCGTTAAGAGTATGGTTTGAGTTTCTTTTTAATGAAAAAAAAAACCTTGAAATATAATCTTCCAGACTTTCATCTTCCTTCTGCTGAATTCAGAATATGTCATCACCTTTGCTGGCACTCTTACAATATTTTTTATACTTTTCAAAGAATTTCGTCTGCATGGCTGCCCAACTATTTACAACGCCTCTTCCCAGACTCATGAACCATCTGAGAGCTCCCTCCTTCAAAGTGGAAGGAAATAGCTTCAGTTTATGAGCATCTATGTTGTAGTCATAACTGCGATAGAGGACATCAAATTCAAACAGAAAGGTTTCTAGGTCTTCTGTGACCAGGCCATAAAACTTTGGAAGCAAGGAAGAGGGGATATTTGCCATGTCTGGGTGCTGGAATAGAAGAGCAAATGGATTTTCCTTAGGTTCATTATCAGCTGGGTAAAATCATAGTTCAATAAATAGATTTTCAGGGAGGAACCTTCCCACTGTGTCTCTTAGTCTTCTATGCATGCAATACAGTGAGTAATGGCTTGAAAGATTTTGAAAATTTTTGACCAACAGACTAAACTAATGCTGAAAATGACTTTGTCAAACTCCTAGTTAGACGCCATCCCTGGCAACGGTGCCAAAAATGGCTCGCACTCACAAAAGGATATGAATATCACAGTAAAACTTTCCTGGGAATTGGACATTCTAACAGGTGACTAATATCTCTCTGTGGACGTTCATTTACTTGTCAAACCAGGGGACGTAGAATTTAAATGGCGTAGCAAAATATATGCACTAGGAATTTGTTTTGGTCAAATCTTAGCAAAAATACATACTGGAATGAAATTCTATCTAAGCCATAGAATGGTAATGCAGAATTCTTTAACTCAACTATGTTTGATTAAAATAGAAACTGTAACAGCTATGACTAAGGCACAAACCATGAACTGGCCTTATGCTACAGGAACAGTCACAGGGATGGACTCTCTATGCTGCAGGAGCAGTATAAGACTGAATTTGTATAAAAACTTCAAAGATGAAAACTAACTGGATATCAGAAGAAAAGAACATCTAACTAATTAACTACAGATACTTACTAAGTGGGCCCCCTTAGCAAGCATCTACTGATTACACAGATGCTGAACTCAGAACTTCGTCGATCTTTATTCATGAAAACAGAATGAGATACATTGTTTTGTTGATGTGAAAACTAACAACAAACTCTGTTTCTGGTCAAACAGATTCTATCTTTCATTATCATACTAATTCTTACATGATATCTGCTACTCTGTTTCTATCTTACCCTGAATATCATCTATTACTCATTCTATTCATATTCTACTACTCTCTCGCGCAGCAGGAGTATCTTATTTTTAAATCAGAAGAACAACTAACTAACTAACTAACTAACTTCATCAAAGAAATATGTGGAAGTAAAGTGTATCCCTGAATCAAGGAACAAATTTCATAAATGAATTTATGTGTTCAACCCGATTTAGAGAGAATCTAGTGCTCCACTCTTTCCAGATTGACTTATCATTAAAAATCTTTCCAAATCAGTTTCGGTCAAAGAGTCTTCGCCGGAGCTTCCTCAAAGTCGTGCAGGAAATGGACTTTACTGCAAGGCCAAGATCGGCTGCGCTTGACTCGATCATTCTTCAACAACCTGTGAAACAAAAGGTAACAGATGCGTAAGAAAAGGCATATGGCACATACACGATATCTATTCATTAATCACACATTTTAAATCTACTTCACCATTCAAAAACTGTATACAATATACTAGCCATTTTCGGGAGTCAACAGGGCAATAAATGCAATCAAGTCAACATAATAGGCTGCAGGAATATAAAAGTGTCCTGCTACAGGATATCCCCACAAAAGGTTTCAACAAAGTTTAAACAGTTGTGAAATAGCAAAAATAAAGTCATTTAAAAGTTTATCATAACATCAAATTATGAGCATATTTTAGGCTCATCACTAGCTTCCTCCCCTTTGGCCTGAGGAAATCATGTAACTCCTTAGGGATCCTAGGTACATTCACCATCAATCTAGCCCTCAATCTGGAAGCAAAACAATTATCAAATTGCACATAACTGGCACTTTCCTTATTACAAGATAAATTTGTAGTCCATATCTGTATTGGCAATGTTTCTCCATCAATGGATTGCCTTAATTTCATCCTTTTAGAGAAGAAATCAACATTCTTGAATAGAAACATGTGCATTAGCATAGAATACCAAAAAAATTGAGTGTTGGTGTCATTTTTTTGCAACTTTGATAGCCCTTCATCTAACCTCTTAGCCAAGAAAGAAGCAAATTCATATGTCACAGAGAAGTTAAGATGTTGTATTTGCACCCCCATGAACATGTATGCAATGGGCATTACCACACCAGGACTAAAACTGAAAATATGACACAATGAATAGAAAGTGGCCAAGACATGATTTGCAAAACAATTTAATTTGAAAGGTTCCTGGTCACTGGGGCTGATATGAAATCTTGAACCTCCTGCCCTAGACAAATTAGGTGGCAACAACTTAGCTCTAAAAAGAGACTTCAACTTTGCATATTCCTGCTTCATTTCCTCAAGATTGATAGGAACCAAGTCTTCACTTGGTTCACTCAAGTGAAAAATCTATTGGATATCATCTTTGTTAATTCTTAATAAAACGCTTCCATCATTATCCCTAATTACCCATGTGACAGGGTCATATCTTGCAGCCACAGCCCTAAGCAGGTCTACATCAAGAAACACATTTGGTACCACCAGATTTCCCAAATCATACATCCAACCATTTGAAAAAGGGTTAGGAAAATTCCTTTGTCCATACCACAATTTGAGCATTTCAAAGCCAGTGAGAGGAACCCTAGCATCGGTCATGTTAGAGAAATTATATACTAACCCTTCCCCTAATATTTTCCCTTGCATCAGAATGAATCCCTTCTTTCTATCATTCTTTGACAAGGGCAGCTGATCCAAGAAATCATCATGCAGGTTTCTTCTTAAATAATCAACTTGGCTAGAATGTTGCTTTGGCGGTTCCATCTCAAACAAACTAGGGCCTCTTTATGATGTTACACTTGAAATAGCTAGGACTAACCAAAGATAGGAAATTACAGAACAAAATACTGCAATTTCTTGCAACTATAATTAAACTATAGCCCTAACACATTCATCAACAAGCTCAATGACAAGCACAACAAATATTTTCCCAAATTAAAATGCAGAATGACCAGGAGGCACATAAATTAACTCGTAGCTTTGTTCACAGAAATCCCAAATTTTGGTTGCAAAGACTCACAATTTCGCTTTCAGCTCTAAAACTACTCCACAAAATACTTGAATGCCTTGTGATACAAATAAAGAAGAAGAATTGAGTTTATGTCATTCAAATTGTGCCAGTAAGTGTCTCATTTGCCATTAAAGCTCACTCACACACTGCATGAATGACTCCAACCATATTTGATAAAGATTCAAATTTGAGTTGTTGATCCTTCATTTGAATCAAATCATCGAATGACCATCTTCAAAACAAGCTATCACAGTCCCCAATGTGGGAATAAGGGGCCCACCATACCATGCATTTCCAAGGAAGTCCACGTAGCGGTCGCCTGCGATATCACGATCTGTAAAGATCCTACAACTTCAGATCATGCGATGGTGGGAAACTATAGATCTTGAGCATCAGTGATCTCATTCCTCCAAAATAGTTGCCAACCTTATCATTATCCATCGAGCAGCTCTCCCACCAAGATTATAATAGATCTGTAGATTTAAAATGCGTGCACCTTAAGAGCATCTTAGTAACCTGCCTTTTAATGTATTTAAGCCCAGATTAATGTATTTCATTTATTTGTTCAACTTCATAAGATGAGACATGTGGCACGCACCTATGATATTGTAATCAATAAAGCTCTTTCAACTTTCGATCACGCGATGGCAGGCAACCATAGATCCTGACAATATTTGATCGAAGATCACTCAAACTTTATCCCCTTCAACCTTTCTAGATAGGAAACGTGGCACCTGCTTGTGATATCACAATCAACCAAATCAATGTGGTGGGGTCATCGTGGGATGGTAGGTAACGTCTGAGATCAAACGGTAGCTGATCAACGGTCATGAAAATTTCATCCTTCAGAAAGGGCATGTGGCGCCCTCCCGTGATATCATAATCAATAAAGATCTTGCAATTCCCGATCATGTGATGGTGGGCAGCCATTGATATTTGAATGCAATTGATCAATGGTAGCGCAAATTGGACCCCTCTGCAAAATAAAACATTTATTAAAAGGATAGGGGGACATCACTAGGCCAATGGTAAACAATGACATAAGTTGTTTTTTAAATGATGAAACACTGGGCAAACCAAGATTTAGGAAAATAAAACCCGCAGAGGAAATAAAAAAAATTTAGACCAAAGGGACCCCACCTTAAATGAAATAATGGGACATAATTCATTTTAAAAGCCTTCAAAAAGTAACAGCAAAATAGATCCTACCCCAAGCGTAAAGTAAAAATTAGGGTTTAACATGAAGTCAAAGCTAAAACCCCAAACCTCAGACAATTTCAACACCATGAAAGACCAGTAACACTAGGTAGGGTAGGAATGGAACACAAGAAGCAAAAATTTGAAGCTCATCAGTGGCTCCAGTTGGGGATGTTCATTCCATTGGAATGAAGTGAGAATTCAGAATCTCAGGAAGAGAAGACCAAGATGCAGAGATGACCAAAAGGGAATTGTTCAGAAAAAATAACCCCAACTATATACAAAATATATATAAAATATACAACCCTAAACTACTATTCATGGAAAAGAATACTTCAAGAACCATCCATGAACTAGCAGTTCAAGAATATCCCCTGTCATATCTTGGAGGAAATATGAATCTTCACCCCACTTTCTTTTTATCAAAAATGGACCAAATCATATTGCATCAAATTTCCCATCTTTCCCTTTATCTTCCAGTCTGGCATTCCACATTAAAACCAAATCACCATCTTTGAAACTCCTAGCAGTTACCCTCTTGTCATACAAATTTTTTACTTGCAACTGCAATTTTGCATTTCTCTTTTGTGCTTCCCTCCTGGTTTCATCTAATTCTATAAGAGCTTCCACTCTCAATTGCATCTCATCATCAATTTCATTATCATACACCTGGACAAACTTGTACATTTCCATTAAGTTGATTTGGGGCACAACCTATTGCCTTCTTCACAGTTACCCTATCTACCCAGATTGCTAATCTAAGCTTAGAATCCCAAGCCCTTTTATTTTGATCCAGGATTCTTTTAATGATCTTCATCAAGATTTTTTTGCTTGATTCTACTTGTCCATTTCCCTGTGGGTGGTATGGTGATGAAAAAGAAATTTGGATGACATGCTTCTCACAAAATTCTATGTATTCCTCAGATCTAAAACACATTGTGTTGTCTAACACACATCTTTCTAGACATCCAAATCTAGTCAATATGTTGCTCATCAAGAAGTCAATTACCACTTTACTAGTGGCTTTCTTTGTTGGAATTGCTTCCACCCACTTAGTGAAATAATCTGTGGCCACCAATATCCATGAGTGGCCTCCACTAAATTTACATGCTATCTCTCCTGCAAAATCAACACCCCACTGCCAGAATGGAGCTTGTACTATAACTTGTTTTAGAGGCAAGTTGCCATAAGACTTTAACTTACCAGAGAAACGTTGACAAGCATCACATGTCTTCACTAGTTGGTGTGAATCCTTAAAAATTGTAGGCCACCAAAATCTAGCGCTCATTATCTTATGTGCAGTTGTTTTAGCCATATAATGTCCTCCACAAACTCCACCATGCATCTCGCTCAGAAGTTATTTTGCTTGATCTTGGTCAACAAACTTTAGCATGACACCCTCTCCATTTCTCTACCAGAGCTTTCCATCTACAATAACATACTTGATAGCATGTAACTTCAATTCCCTTTTCTCATTTTCACTCAAGTTGTCAGGACATTACATTTTTTGCAAATAATATATCACATCTCTTTACCATTATGAATGCTCCATATCACATATATGTGATCTATTCTCCTCTTCTAGAAAATTTATTTGATTTGCTTCCAGATTACTTTGGGCCATAAGCTTGCCAATCCTTTTCCTCTCACCATTTTGGTAATCTAGACCTCAATATTGAGTTCTTGGATCTGATTTATCCACCTACACCTTCTTCCTAACACTTCCTATTTTGTAAAAATGTCCTTAACAGCAGCACTAGACACATAGGCAATTACAGTAGCTCCCATCAAATAAAGCCTAAAATCCTTTACTGCTTTTACCAATGCATATGCCTATTTTTCATTTATATCATACTTAAGCTCTACAGCTTGTAGAGATTTGCTGAAAAAGTCTACAAGCTGTTCAAAACCTTCTGCATTCTTTTGTAACAACACAGCTGCAATCATGTGGAAAGAAGCAAATGAAAAAATCTGTAAAGGTTTGGAAAAACCAGGGGTTCTTAACAAAGGAGCCTCTTTTATTGCTTTCTTAATGTCTTGGAAAGCCTGCATAGACTCCTTATCCCATTAAACCTTGGATCCTTTCTTGAGCATTTTGGAAATAGGGCGAACTATCTCAGCAAAATTTGTCACAAACCTCCTTAAGAAATTTATTTATCCAAAGAAAGATTGTATTCCTTTGACATTTCAGGGTTGTGGAACTTTATCAATTGCAATTACCCTCTCTAGATCAATTTTTACTCCATCCTTGGAAACTATATGTCCCAATACTTTTCCTTCTAGTTCTCCAAACACACATTTCTTTGGATTCAAATAAATACCGTACTCCAAGGCTCGAATGAATATCTTCTCAAGATGCTCACAATGATCCTCTTCCTTTTTAGAATATGATGTCAAGTCATGTTGGTAGATCACCAAAAACAAGTTAATGAAATCTAAGAACGCCACATCCATGGCTCTTTTAAAAGTGGCCCCTACATTTGTTAGACAAAATGGAATTCTTACATAAACATATGTTCCCCATGGTGTGGTGAAAGTGGTCTTAAACTGCTTAGACTCTTTGACCATAAGCTGGTTATAACCAAAAAAACCATCCATCATAGACATTAATTCATAACTTGTCACGATTTTCAACATGGCTTCCATATTGGGTAACAGATAATTGTCTGTTAATGAAGCTCAACATTCAAATTTCTGAAATCTACACATAACCTAATGTATCCATTTTTCTTCTTTACTAGTACCAAGTTTGATACCTAGGATGAATGTCTGATTGGATTGATGATTCCTGCATCCCTTAGTTTCATTAATTCTTCTTGCATTTTGGGGGCCAAAGTGGGATTACTAGGCCTTTGCTTTTGTCTAAACAGCTTGGCATCATCACGCATAGGAATCTCATGTTGGAAAAGATCCTCCTTGTATGCCTTAAGGTCATCATAGGACCATGCAAACACTTGCCTAAACTTCCTTAATAAGTCAATTAGAATCATTCTCACCTTTGGTGACATTTTCTTTCCAATATACACCTTCTTTGGGGATGCTTTTGTTCCAAGATTTATCTCTTCCAAGTCATCGGGATGGGAAGCAATGTGATTAGCCTTTGTCTTATCTTGATTATCGAACACTCTTTCTAATACAACCAGACCCTTGGGAATTGTGTGTTTTTCTTTAACTGAATGACCTCATTTCCAAATATAGTATCCTTACCATCAAAATTTTCAACAAAATCTCCAAAGTCAATTTCCTAATTTTCATACTCTCCCACACAATTCAAAAACCTTAATATATCATCATCATTATAAAAAACCTGCCAAGTTTTTATGTTATCTAAGACAGATGGCCTAGTTTGCACCTCAACCTTTGAAATTCCAGCATAAGTCATATCATCTGGTTTTAATGCAATGTTGGCTAATAGGACTGTCACTTTGTTTTGATCTCTTTCCGTCCATCCTATGCCAAATGCATCAAATCTCTCCAATTCATCCCAAACAACATTCCTATACTGTTTCAACCTCTTTTTCTTTGATACAAACTTGGATCTAACTTGGGAGAGCACAAGCTTGAAATCCCCAATTTCCTTGAGCTTCTTGATCCCATGTTTTTCAGGCAATCTCAATCCTAATAACAAGGCTTCATACTCTGCCACATTATTTGTGCATTCAAATAATAGAGTGAAAGAGAACCTAAATGTCTTTCCACTTGGTGATCGTAACAAAATAGCTGCACCAGAACCTTCTTTTGAACTTGCACCATCAAAATACATAGTCCACAAGTCATCAGATTTTGACAATTGTTTTATTTTTGTATCAATCAATGCAGTAGACTTATCACAATTGCCAGGGAATTTCTCAACCCGAAATTCATCTATACCATTTTCAATAAAACGTGTCATATTCTCAATCGGGCCATGCTCAATAATATGAGGTACTTTTGATTCTCTTTCAATTTTGACATCCTTACCATCAATAGAGAAAGTAGCAAATGACAAATCACATTGCATGTTACCCCCCATTGATGCACTCCATTTTCTTGACAAGAGCATTCCAAAATGAGGTGGGATGTCTGCAACTAGTATGGTCATGACTAAATCCTTGTCAAGGTATCGAGTCAATTTATAAGGCAATGCTCTGAAAGTTCCAACAACAAGCACTTCTCTTGAATCCATAGCATAGAATTTACCCTGAGTAGTATCTACTGTTAAGCCCATTGTCTCCATTATTTTTACTGGCATAACATTATTTGATGCCCCTGAATCTATCATATATTTCCTTAAATTTTTCCCATTTATATCCACACTTAGGAAAAAAGGCTTATATTTTCAAGGCACATGTTAATAGAATTTCCTAAATACATGGGGGGAATTTTTGACATAATTCCCTCCACTTCCCTTTCTTTCTGTTTATCCTTCACTTCTTTACCACTTCCTTGTTTAGTCTTATTACTAGCAACATCTATGATCAAGGCTATTGTCTTTTCTTTGTGTTCATTTATTCTCATCATTTATAGCAAAGGTACAGTTACTTTAACCTGAGAAAGAACATGAAACATATCCAAAGGTGTATATTTAGGCAAATTAGACATCATACCTTCATCATTTTCCTATCTCTCTGGCTGATTACTTCCTCCTAGCTTCTTTCGTTTCTTATCCTCTGCAACAGGTTCAAATACCTTTGTAATCACCTTTGTCTTCACCAATGATGCAGTTACATCTTCTTGAAGCTTTGGGGTTTCATTCTTTTTAGCCCAAATTTTATCACTCTTGACTTCTTTAACTTTCACAACATCTTTTTTGTTGTCAACCTTAACACCTTTATTTTTATCCTTTTTCTCTTTAATAAACAAGCCAATAGGTTTACCCTACTCACCACCCATAGTCCTATTTCTCAATTGAAGTGAAATTATCATTTGAGCAGCCATTTCTTTAGTCAATCTTGCAATCTCTTCTTTAGACGGTCTCCTTAAGGACACTGAATCTTTAGCCTACTCCATATTGCAAGCATTATGATCAAAATCACCTTCCTCACCAGAAAAGACCTATTGATGATACATATCACTTATCTACCTCTGACTATCCACATCAACTTCCTATATTTCATCATCAGAGGAACATTTTGCTTCATCAATGTATGATCTAGCCATACAAACATCTACATCATCCTGCTCATATTTCGATGTCTGCTCATGAGCATCCTCCTCTATTTCCTCAGCAACAAGCAATTGAGCAACAACACAATAATTTTGATCATGTGGATTTTCACACACTTCACACCATGGTCTATCCGATACTAAATTCACTAAATGTTTCTACAAGGGGTCTGGCATATGTTGATCATTTTTAGGCTTTTGGCTAGGAAAGATTGGTTTTCCATCTTTCCAATTTATATTGTAAGGATAATTTTGCAATCTAGGCTGCCTATCATTTCTATTATAGGATTTACTTTCATTTCCTATACCCTTCTCTTCCTTAGCAATAGATTTATTTATGTCTTTCAAACTACTGTAAACCTTTTCCCACTTTTCATCATCTTTAGGCTTTGCAGCCGGAACCCTCTCAGTCTTATTCATAGGATTTTTTGAAAGTGTAGGTTCTTCTCTCCTACGATATTTCTCAGAAGCTCTTCTATTACTTTTAATATTTATAGCCACCCTAAATGCATCCCTCATAGTCCAAGGGTCCTTATCTCTGAGGAGATATGCCATTTTAGCATTAAAAGCATTGAAATATGTAGTTAAACAAACAATTTTATCAAGCCTCAAAAATTGAAACATCTTATATATTACTTTCTGAAATATTAAAGTAAACTCTGTCACAGGCTCATTCAATGACTTCTTGATGTTATTAAATTCATTTAACATAAAACTAGCATTAGTTTTATCACCATAATTCTCCTTGAAACACTTTTCAAACTCATCCCATGAACCAATACTAGCATTAGGTAAACCTCTATACCAATCCCTTGCATCTTCTAACAGAGATTGTACAAACAATCTCATTACAACATCTTCATGTTCTACCTCATAATCATTTAGCATATCCATAAAAGCCTTCAAGTGTTCCTCTATTGTTACAACATTATTACTAGCAAACTTATTCATCTTTTCTCTCAAGTCGGCAAGGATGGGATTTGGATAACTACGGATACCATCAAAGAATAATGGCCTATACCTTTCCAATTGTAGAGGTCATCGTTGAAATAATACTTCATTCATCTGAGGATGAACACCAAGCCCTAAATCTTGTACTCTAGAACCATCCTGATTTGGATTTATAGACCTATTTGCATGAGTCTTCAGGCTAGAATTATTTCTGGTGGGGTCTGGATTATTTTTAGGATCGTCCTTTAAAACATCTTGGTGATTCGATGAGGTTGCAGCTTGTGTAGCCTCATCCATGTTTGAAATCTTTAGGAAACTTATTTTCCTCTTCATTTCTACATTCGCAGCCTCAATTTATGTTCTCTCCAACTCTTCCGCTAGAGCTTCACTCTCCCTTTTATCCTTTTCTAAGGTAGATTATGTTTGAAATGACACATGTGGTTGGAGATCTTATTGAGTGGAATGGGAAGTCACCTTCTCATTTATTTTAATCCCCTCAACCTTTTGTTTTCCCTTATCCAATATATGCTTAGGGTTTGTATTACTGGGTTGAAACTTAACATGATTTGAGGGTTTTGGGTCGGCAGGTTTGGGTTTTCCCTTATCCTTGTTGGGGGCTCCAGAGTTTTATTTAGAGACAAGTTTTGCTTCCTTATTAGCAATCTTCTTTACAACCAGACCCTCAGCACTTGGTTTAGGTTCTTCTTGGTTTAGGAGCTTCATTGTTGCCAACTGTCTCATCAACCTATCCCTTTCAATCATAGCATTCCTCAACTCTACTTTTCTTTCTTTTTCTCTTTTCAGTCTGAGCTCATCTTGCTTTTTGATTTCCCACCTCAAAGAATTAATTTCTCCAAAAACATCATCAGGGTCAGGAAAAGTCACATCCGAACTTGATGTATCATCTAGGTCTATTAGATTGACCTCTTCCAGTACATGTTCAAAAAATAAAGGGTTTACATAATTTTCAGTAGGAGGAGGCACATCACTGGTGCATTCTCTATGATGGATTCGACTTCTACTCATGCCTCTTCTCTTTTCAGCATATTTGACACTAACAAGCCCTTTATTCTGACATGTCACATCTTCTTGAACCAATGTATCAAATAATGAATCAAAAAATCCACCACTGTCTGACTCAAAATTTCTAGACACCTCTTCAAGATTCTCAGGGATAGGGTGTAAAAGCTTACTTGTACCTTGGTATATAGTCTTGTGATGTGAGAGGAACATTACTAGATTCTGGTCTTTTCTTTATCTAGTCCTTCTTCTTCATTTTGGGAAGTTCACCTTCCAATTTCTATTCTGAATGATTCTTCATGAATGACCTGGTGTTCTTCATTCTTCGTACTTGTCCAAAAGTTCTTTTCCACTTATAATAAACCTTTTAAAATAAAATGCACACTGGTGTAGATACTTCAATGTCACCACCCAATTTTCTTAGGAATAGCAAATACCTAAAGAAACATGGTGGAATATAAAAACCTTTGGAACCTCGTATTGACAACACACAAAAGTTCTTTACAACATAACTCTTAATGCTTATGAAAATAGAAGAAGTGGACACTCTTAACAAAAAAAATTAGGCTTAACCTTCAAATCATAGAAATACTATGAAAACTCTATGCAAAATGGACAACCGACACACTAACAAGAAATATTAAAATTAGCTTCCCTAGCAGAGTCACCATTTTGTTGGTTGTGTTTTACAATGTAACCAAGTTTGTCTTCTAATCTACCTATGGAATTGCCAATTCCAATCAAAGGAAGCTCAAAGGACCTGGACCAATTGACAAGGACTTTAAAAAGCCTCCTACATTTTGGGCTCTGCAAGACCCAGGAGGGTGATCCCTTAATGTGTTTACAACCTTTGCACCATTATTATAAACAACATTACCAATAATAGATAATCTCACTAAGTAGCTCAACATGATAGGATAATATTGAATAGAATTGGTTATTCCTCGAAAATATCAACTACCTAGAGCATGAGATCAATGAAGATAGTCATTGATTTGAAATTTATAGCAAGCTCTAGGCAAAGAAAAACAATTATTGAACTACACGAATAAGTACAACTTAGATCAGTGCCATAGATCCATTGTAGGAGTCAAATTCATAAGCATCTAGAGGTTTATGACAGATTTAATACATGGCATATAACATCCCTGACAATATTTCATTACAATTTCATCAGTATGCATTCTAACCCAATACTACTTATCAAATCCTTATATAAAACATATTCGGCTATAATCCCATTCAACCATTTTAATTAATTCCTTGAATTAAAGCTAAAATAGAATCATACACACCACAACAGTGAGATGGATAAAACAACCCTTAGTTATTTCATTCAAAGTTTAGATATGCATGTACAATGAAGAGACATGAGCTTCAATTTATCATTTCAACTCAAATGCTAGTACTGTTATACAACATTAAATCCCCATGAACTCAAAACCTATTACAGAATGACTTAAAACCTAAATTGCATTTCTCTCTAAAACCATCGAACTTTATAATTTACTTTGCAACTTCACCTAGACTCGACCAAAAATAATCTAACTTGCTAACTTGTACTTCTTTCCTTGAAATCCTTCTTATAGAAAATGAAGGAGAAAACAAGCATCGGGTCAAAAAGTACACATGTTACCAGCCAATTAAAGCACCTGGTGATATTCCAAAAATTGTTACAACAACAATCACCCTAGAGAACATTCTTGTTCATCATGTCAGATAAGAAAAGTTGAAGCAATAACAAAAAACCACAAGAAACTCATGACGAGAATGCCATCAATGCAAAATTGGAATCGTTGTAACCGAAGCATCTAATCTGCCACCTGTTAGTAGTCCATTTTTTTTACTCTTCCTCAGTCAAATATTTAGTTACCCATTTCTTCTATTCTTCATCAATTGACCAGTCAAAATTAATTACCTCATTCACCTTGGCATTATAAGGTGTGTATTTTACCACTACTTGATTTACATCCCTTTCAAAATATTCCAAAAATGAGCTGGTACTAATCATTTTATCCATACATCTCACCAACAAATCATATTATGAGTCATCACAAATTGAATTAATTTGATCATTGATGACCTCACTTGCTTGATCCCACCATAGCTGGAGTGACCTGATTTTCCCTTGCTCATCAATTACATCAGGTAACAATGTGTTACCCCAATCATTGAAATTCTTCACCAATTCCCTAATCTTCCTACTCAAATCATCTGGTAGGGTCTGAAAACCCTGAAATGACTTAACTAATACTTGAGTAGGCTTAAATGATTGGGGCCTATTATTTGTGTCAAACCTTGAGGCCTTATACATGACATCCAAATCACTGGACCTAGGGATCCAATTTTCAATCAATGGTATCACTGCCTCCTGATCCCTATCAATATTCTTTATTACATCTAACAACAAAGCATATAAAGAATGTATAGATAGTAATTTACTATCAAAATTATCATATAAATGCCTCAAGATAGTAGTAACAATATCCTTTTTCTTTAAAAGAGATCCCTCCTCAGTTACCTTTAATGATGCTTGCAATTCATCAATTTTTTGCAAGACCTGCTTCTTTGTAGGATCAATAGAGCACTCTGTTTCTTCTTCAATTTCCTCTAAAGAAGGGGTGAGGGCAGGATTCTGACTGGGAGATCCTAGTGTGGAAATAATTAGAGAATCAAGAAGCACTGACTCTGTTGTGGAAGGTAACGTACTGGTTCTTGGAGCACTTGATGTCTTCCTAATCTGTTTATAACTAAACCTTTCCACCTCAATCTACAACTCAACATTCTTCTACTACATCTTGTTGTATTCTTCAATCAAAAGGTTTTACTTCTCCATTAGGCTTTTCTTTTTAGCCTCCTCCCTTTCAATAGTCTTTTGGGCCAATTTGGCAACATTCACAGTCAAATTAGTGGCCTCAATGGTTGAGGTCTCTAAAGCTCTCTTTATTTTTAATCCTCCTTTAAAATTTGGATTAATATCAGAAACATATGGTTTTCTTCCTTGTGGGGCCAATGCCCTAATTGCCAAGGTTTCATACTCTTCACTGAAAGCAAAGTCTTAAAGTGCTGCCTTGACTTCTTCTTCAGAGTCTTGCAAGGGATGCTTGGACTTTAGAATAGCATTAAATTCTACAGCATTTGCAATATCCCATTCAAGAAGAATTAATACACCAGCCTGACTCACTAGTTTCCTTCCTTTTTCAGGAGTGATATTCTTGAAATTCTTCTATTAATTTAGCTTTTACTTCCTCAGCATTGTCCTGGTCTGACCTACCAGGCCTTATTTCTCTTCTTTTCTTACATTTATCTTGATATTATTCAAATTTCATCCTCCATACCAATTGTGCAAGATTAGAGGAGTTTTTACAAATGTATTGTCATCCAAAAACTCCTTGCATGCTTCCATTCTTGCATCTTGTACACTTTTTCCTTTCATATCTAAATCAAATAAAATGAATTTAGTTGGCCTAGGAGGGGAAGGAATACCAACCTGCATGTCCTAATCAGTAACAATAATTTCATCCATCAAATTCTCCTGTGGTTGATCAATTCTTTTCCTTTTAGGGCTTGGCTCAAATGGTGGTGATGGGGGGTTGTCTTTTGGTGATGATTCTAAATCAATGATTTTTTATTTCCCTAGGCACTTTGAATTTTGGACCTACTTGTGGAGGCACCTTCATTATTTTCTTTCCTTTTCTATCCAGTTCTTCTTCATCACTGTTGCTATCCTTTTTCCTCCTATAAATGGGCCACCTTTTTGTAGGTTGGTATGATGGCCTTGTTTCAATTGGTCTGGAAACTTTTTCCTATACACCCAGACTTAGTTTTAAGTTTACCTTTTTAGTTCTGAAAGTTCCCATAATCTTTTTGAAGTTCTCCATTAGAAAAATAATTTTCTTATGGTATGGACTGAACTCCAACAATGGATCATACTTGGGATCCTTGTTTTACATAATATCTAATAGCTTATCATAAGCTCTCATTTTCTCCTTGTTCAACTCCTACTTATTTAGGTCAAACTCATTTCTAATTAGGTCCTCAGGGAAGTTGAATTCATGCACAATCTTGCCAGCTTTTATTATTTGTCTAAAAAGAGCAAAGAAACCCTCAGGATCAGGTTGTCACTTTGGACCACACTTCAAATGGTAATCCTCAAATAATTTCTCAAAATGCACGCAACCTCCCTTTGAAAAGGAAAAATCAGACACCACTGTATAATCAGGGAAAAATGTTCCCTTACCCTTTCCAGTGAGGTTATCTTCATGAATACAACCTATTTGCCACATAACTTCTGAAAACCCACTCTTGGTGCCACATTCTATGGCAGTATATGATGGGCTCCTTGAAAACCATTTACCCTCAAATCAATGTTGACTGGATATGGGATAATGTCACCCCAGTTATGGTAGACTCTTAATTCTAGCTTCCTCCACTTTGGCTTGAGTAAATCATGTAATTCCTCAGGGATCCTAGGTACATTCACCATCAATCTAGCCCTCAGTCTAGAAGCAAAGCAATTATCAAATTGAACATAACTAGTACTTTTCTTATTGTAAGATATATTTGCATCCCATATTTGTATTGGCAATCTTTCTCCATCAACTGATTTCCTTAATTTCACACTTTCAGAGAAGAAATCAACATTCTTGAACAAGAACATATGCATCAACATAGAATACTAAAAGAATTGAGTGTTGGTGTAATTTTTCTGCAACTTTGACAACCCTTCATGTATCCTCTTAGCCAAGAAAGAAGCAAAGTCATATGTCACAGAGAAGTTAGGATGTTGTATTTGCACCCCCATGAACATGTATGCAATGGGAATCACCACACCAAGACTGAAACACAAAATCTGACACAATGAATAGAAAGTGGCAAGGAAATGATTTGCAAAACAATTTAATCTAAAAGGTTCCTGGTCACTGGGGTTGATATGAAATCTTTAACCTCCTTCCCTAGCCAAATGAGGTGGTAACAACTTAGCTCTAAAAAGAGACTTCAACTTTGCATATTCCTGCTTCATTTCCTCAAGATTGATAGGAAACAAGTCTTCACTTGGTTCACTCAAGTCAAAAATCTGTTGGATATCATCTCTGTTAATGCTTAATAAAACCCTTCCATCATTATCCCTAATTACCTGTGTGACAGGGTCATATCTTGCAGCCACTACCCTAAGCAGGTCTACATCAGGGAACACATTTGGTACCACCAGCTTTCCCAAATCATACATCCAACCGTATGAAAAGGGGTGAGGAAAATTTCTCTGTCCCTACCACAATCTGAACATTTCCAAGTTAGTGATAGGAACCCTAGCATTGGCTATGTTAGTGAAATTATATACTAACCCTTCCCCTAGGATTTTCCCTCGCATCGGAATGAATCCCTTCTTTCTATTGTTTGTTGACAAGGGCAGCTGATCCAGGAAATCATCATACATGTTTCTTCTTAAATAATCAACTTGGCTAGAATTTTGCTTTGGCAATGCCATCTCGAAAAAACTAGGGCCTCTTTACAATGTTACACTTCAAATAGCTAGGACTAACCAGAGATAGGAAATTACATAACAAAATACTACAATTTCTCACAACTATAATTAAACTATAGCCCTAACACATTCATCAACAAGCTCAATGACAAGCGTAGTAAATCTTTTCCCAAATTTAAGTGCAAAATGATCGGGAGGCACAAAAATTAACTGATGGCTTTGTTCACAGAAATCCCATAATTGGGCTACAAAGACTCACAATTTTGTTTTTGGCTCTGAAAATGCTCCACAAAATACTTGAATGCCTTGTGATACAAATAAAGTAGGAGAATTGATTTTATGTCGATCTAATTGTTCCAGTAAGTGTCACATCTGATATTAAAGCTCACTCACCCACTGCATGAATGACTCCAACCATATTTGATGCAGATTCAAATTTGAGTCATCGATCCTTCAGTTTAATCAAATCATTGAATGGTCATCTTCAAAAAAAGCTGACAGTCACCAACGTGGTAATAAGGGGCCCACTATACCATGCGTTGCCAAGGAAGTCCACATGGTGGTTGCCCATGATATCATGATCAGTAAAGATCTTGCAACTTCAAATCATGCGATGGTGGGCAACCGTAGATCTTGAGCATCGGTGATCTCATTCCTCCAACACAGTCACCAACCTTATCATTATCCATCAAGCAACTCTCCCACCAAGATTATAACAGATCCCTCAATTTAAAACACGTGCACCTTAAGAGCATCTTAGTAACCCGCCTTTTAATGTATTTAAGCCCATATTAATGTATTTCCTTTATTCTTTTGGCTTCATTACATGAGACACGTGGAGCCCACCCATGATATCGCAATCAGTAAATCTCTTGCAACTTTCAATCACGCGATGGTGGGCAACCGTAGATTTTCACAATATTTGATCAATAGTCACTCAAACTTTATCCCCTTCGACCTTTCTAGATGGGACACTTGGCACCTACCTGTGATATCACAATCAACCAAATCAGTGGGGTGGGGTCATCATGGGATGGTGGGGAACAACTGAGATCAAATGGTAGCTGATCAACGATCATGTGAATTTCATCCTTCAGAAAGGGCAAGTGGTGCCCACCCATGATATTGCGATCAATAAAGATCTTGCAATTCCCAATCACATGATGGTGGGCAGCCGTTGATATCTGAAGGCAATCGATCAACTGTAGGGAAAATTTTACCCCTCTGCAAAATAAAAAAATATTAAAAGGACAAGGGGACATCACTAGGCCAATGGTAAACAACGACATAAGTTGTTTTTTAAACAATGAAACATAGTGCAAACCAAGACTTAGGAAAAAAAAACCTATGAAGGAAATAAAAATATTAAGACCAAAGGGACCCAACCTTAAAGGAAACAATGGGACATAACTCATTTTAAAAGCCTTAAAAAAGTAACAGCAAAATAGATCCCACCCCAGGCGTAAAGTAAACATTAAGGTTTAACATGAAGACAAAGATAAAACGGAAAACCTAAGAAAATTTCAACACCATGAAAGACCAGTAACACCAGGCAGGGTAGGAATGGAACACAAGGAACAAAAATTTGAAGTTCCATCACCATCTTTTATCTCTAATCATTACTTTTAAACACACTTCAATTTGGGGTTTAAAAAGAACAACTTTTTTGTCACAAATTTGGACTTGGGGCTTTAAAATGAACATCTTGTTTGCAATCACACTTAAAAATTTGTTCTAAAATTAACCATTGTTTTCCATCATATCTTGATTTGGGATTTAAAAAGAATAAGTGCTTCCATTGTTTGCTTACACACATTTCATTTCTAAAGGGAAATTAACAACTACGAGTGTGAATCAAGTGTCTGTGTATCCTCCAAAACACGTCACTTGGTTCACTTTTTTCATACCCTTCTTAGGAGGCCTTGTTGGAGCATAAAACCCTCCAAGGGACTACCTCAATCAAGTGTGAATTAAAAGACACACTCCTTTGGGAGTTGAAATCTTGTCACTCTTGGCTAAGCCCTAAAGAAATTTATAGCTTTGGGAAGTGAAGGTGAAGGGTGGGTTTCCCCTTTCTCCCAAATGTGTGGCAAGATTTTGCTTTCAAATTATACCTATTCAACCTTGTGCAAACTAGCTTGAGACCTAATTGGCTATACCCCACTTGACTAGTCATAAAGCTTGTTGATGTATCTTCCACATGTGCTTGTTTAATAATCATCATTACATTCTTCAAATTTCAAAATTCAAACTTTCTTATGTGTCTTGTGTGTATGATTCATGTGTGTACATGTGTGATCATTCATTTAAACATTTCCAAATCAAGCTAAACACCAAACACATAAAGAAAAGTTACTCTAAATGTTCTTTCAACACATTCATATCCAATCACTTTCATCCTAATCACACTTCTTAGCCACATCATATCTACTTCATCCTAATTGTATCCTAGTCATCATCCCTCATCATTCTACCTAGTCGTAATCACATTGAACTCATCATTCATTCATCCTAGTCATCATCCTAATCAATCACCTTCATACAATCGTGTCATTCCTAATCATATTCATGTCATCCCAATCCAATCCAAATCATATCCTTATCATTCTACATCATATCATAATCATCCTAGTCATCATCCTAATCAATCAAGTCACCCAATCTTTTCATTCCACATCATTCCTAATCATTCTATCCAGATCATAATCTCAATCATCATTTCACATTGATCTCATCCTACCCATTCCTAATCATAGTCCAATCATATCTTCATCATTCAATTTTCATTCTAACCATCAACCTTAATCCTTCCTAATCATCCAATCTTATCATCTCAACATCATAACCAACCTAGTCCTAGTGAATCAACACTTGTCAAAATGGACCTAATCATAAACAAGCCCAATCATAATCCTCAGCCCAAGATCATAGTTCAAGGGAACTATCCCTCTAATGTAAACAATGATACAAAACCTAATCCCAAGATCATAATTCAAGGAGGCCCTCTCCCTAGTTCAAACAATGAGAAAAAACCAAAACCTTAAATCATACTTTGAGGGGATCCTTCTACCACCTCTAATGATGACACGAACTATGTTGCATACATTGAGGAACAAATCGACATGCAAGAACTTAAACACATGTACGAAACCATGCCCACATCAAAAACAAAGTCCTAGCATCCCAACTTGAAAACCTCCTTCAAACACTTCACCAAATATACCCCAACCCTTAGATTGAACCAAACCATACAAAGAATTCAAACCCTCTTCCAAATTTTTCAACAAATTAAATCACCTCAAATCCAACACCTCCTAGCTCAAGCCAATAAATTCATTGCCACTTGTCAAATCCAACAACCACAACATTATCCCCTATCCATTAATTATCAACCAATTCCACATCAACCTTATGTGTCATCCCCTTCTACCTCATACCAATCTAATCCATCCACTTCTTCGCATGTCAATGCCACATCAACCTATCAAGCCACATCACAACAAACGCATGTGAACTTAAGTTCTACCTTGCAACAAGGTCAAAATTCCTCATGTTCTAATACAACCATTTAAAATGGGAAGACTAATCTAGGTCATGTACCCTATAATTATAGCATACCACTATCTAATCAAAATTCTATCCTAAAGTCACCATGTCCTAGTCCTAGTCCTAATCCAATGGTCCCTACACTTTCCAATCCATTAACCCCTTCATTACCATTGTCATCCTCTAATAAACTTGCCAATACATCAACTCCACATCCTTAGTACATACATTACAAAAGTAAACATGTGGATTTTCCCAAATCCACCAACCCACTCAATCCATTCACTCCTTAATCCAATCAAAATAAAAACCCTAAGCCAACACCTTTCACCCCTACACCTATAAAGGATGTGACCCGAGGGCTACAAGAAAGGAATCAATTGTTTCCATGTAATTGAATACATATACTTGAACATAAAAAAGAGTCCTCAAACATCATGCCAAGTCCTTTAAGCCAACAATGTCATCCACAACCCCTTGAGCCAATTCAAGAGTCTCCCCTCATAAGTCCAAGTCACCCTTTGTCATGCTCCTATGTTGTTCACCATCAAGAACATGTCAGGTCTCTCCATGAGAAATTACCTTCCATCTCCATTCAAATAATTCATGAGGTATGTCAAGATCACAATCCTAAACATGAGGAAGCATTACCCCCTCATCCACATAAAGATCAACACCTTCCTAATTATTCCATTCATAACACACCTAATCTTATTCATGATCAAGCTCCCATCTTTGATCAAGATCTCTTTTATGATTAAGAAGATCATGATGATCCTCTTAGCCAACTTTATGCATTCCATGGTCAAGAGCTTTCCACCTCACCCATTGATGATGCACAAACATCCACTTCCCATGATGAGACAATTGGCTCCTGATAAAACACAGGGGATCAAACCATTACCTTGGATCTTAATGAACACAATACTAATCAAGATCCTAATGATCTGTCTACATCCACCATCGACCCTATTTCAAAACAACCATCATATCCACTTGGCTTATCATCTTTCATCCATGAGTGTTCCTCCTTATTAAATCGACAACCATTGTCCATCATTTCCCCTACTTCATCCAATAATCAACTCAAATCTAGTTCCCAAACTACACCTAGTATTATAGTCAATTACAAGTTCCAAAAAATGAATTATCAATGCAAGGGTTTAGACCTTCTTGAACAAGGAATCTTGGAGCCTATACATGTCAAAGTCCCTCCTCCACGCTCATATGGCCTTGGAAACACACCCCAAGGTCAACAACCTAATGATGTTTGCACTTCCTCCATCCATCCTAAGTCCACTTTCCACCACAAGCCTTATCATATTCCCAAAACATGTGAAGCCATTCCACCTCCATTATCCTACAAGTGTCGAAAGCATGTGACCATACACTTTCCACCATCCAATTTACCCTCACTTCTTTCAACTTTGCATATCCCTCCATCTAGTTTTCCACCATTTCTTCCAACACATAATATCCCAATCATTCATAAATACCCTAAATTTCCTAGTCATGACCAACAAATGCACACATTGTGTAAAAATAAAGCTTCCACTCATTCCATCCACCCCATGGGATTCAAAAGTAAACATTTGGATGCCTCCTTTCATAATGCAAAAATTCCTAAGGGTTAGGTAGTCCCTTAGGTTACAAATGCAAGAAACCAAAGAAAAATACATTCAAAAATCCACCCAAACCCATACCTCTAAAACGAAAGTCAAAAAAATAATAATATGGGTCCCTAAACAAAAATGCAAGTCAAATGAGGCATCCACCTCTCAAAAATATCAACCATCCTCCTCATCCCTTCAAAAATGTCATTCCATAAAAAATATCAAATTCCTCCATCCCACATGAAAATAAAAAATCATAAAAACACTAAGTCTATGTGTGTCCCTAAATGCTTCTAGTCATCCATCCACTAAGAAAACATCACTATTGCTTCCTACACCACCATCCACTCAAAAGCTTCAATTTTTTTCATGGTGTATGTAGCCGTTGGTCATGATTTCTTTCCATATCTCCACCACTCCATCATTCAACTATTTTACTACATATTTTACTCACCCTATCCCTATGGTCCATGCTTTTGCATAAACATTTCACCCATCTTCCTTGCATTAGTCCTACATAATACATATCATAATCCACTTTCAGACCTGCATAATCCACTTTCGGTCCTACATAATTCACATCATAATCCACTAATTTCCTCCATAATCCACATCATAATCCATCATCTACCTACTCCATTCCCCTTTCATGTCATCCCTTACCAACATCTATGAGCATAATGAAATTTGACATGGTCCATGCGATGAAATCCATCTCTAGTGGGATTACCACCTTTTATGGAACTAGACACTTGAGTCCCTCCTACACAAAAAGTCAAAAAGGTCAAAAAAAAGTCAAAAAAGTCAAAAAAAGTTAAAAAATAAAAAAGTAAAGAGAAATCCTTTCGTCTAATGGTGAAAACCTAGTAAATAGGTTCCCTGAATAAGTACCATCATGAAAACTTTACAAATAGGCATCATGTGTAGATTGATCTTCTATGCAAATTACACTTGGGGGCACAATATCTCATCCAACCTATCATTTTCATCCTATCATTCACTATCATATCCTACAATTTCCATGCCATCTTACCATCCTTACCCACACCTACATAAACCTATCAAGTCCATTCATCCTATCTTCCTCCTTTTGATCTTGATAAATATTGGGGGAAAAAATGTTGACACATGTTTTGGATGTCTCTTGGCATACCTTATCCCTTCCAAGAAACCCCTTCATTATCCTTCTTATCATCCTCTTATCCTAAGCTTTTTCATGTCAAATCATAACTACAATGGGGCATGTTATTCCTATGCGACATAGTCCTTGAGATCACATCCTTGGTCTCTTATGCATATATCCATTATTTCCTATCTATCCTACATCCACCTAGACTTGGTCCCCCCCCTTGTCATTGGTATCTAGCACAAAGGATACACAAATTATCATCTATTGAAATTCCAAAACATCTCAAAAAAAGACAAAAAATCAAAACATTTCAAAAAAGACAAAAAAATCAAAACATTTCAAAAAGACAAAATAATCAAAACATTTCAAGAAAGACAAAAAAATCAAAACATGTCAAAAACCCAAAAAAATTATAAATGTCAAAAATCCAATAAAATCAAAATATCTGAAAAACACAAAAACATCCAAATAGCTCTCAAAAATCCCAAAATAGAGTCAACATTCGTCACATCAGTCAAATAAGTTAGACATGGTCACACATGGACATGACAAGACAATCATTTCATCAACATTTAAATTGTGAACCAACAGAAAAAATAGTCCAATCCGTCATCTAGTCAAAATAAGTCAAATTGCCAAAATAATGTCAATCTAGTCATTCTATGGTTCCCTCCAAGATGTGTCCTTCTTGGACTTGAACCTTGTCAAAATGTCATTTTCCTTTTTAAGATGTGTCCTTCCTAATGATAGGCACCATCCAACTGTCAAAATGGTCAAACTGTCAAACTATCAAGCAATCCACCTTTGACAAACAAATATTGACAAACATATTGAATGGCTCTTGATGTTTTTTGGTCTATTTTGTCTTATATATATATATATATATTTTGTCTCTTGTTCATGTTACTAGCTACCTTGAGGATGTCCCGTGAAGGATTTAGAGGTACAATGATGTATCATGACCTGTTTTTCCTTGATTGTTGTCTTTGGTGTGTCTTGACAAAAAGACTGGGGCAACTTAGCCCTTAGTACGAGTTAAGACATTCCTTGTATGTGACTATCTATTTTGCAAGTGGATGACCTTGCACACCTTGGTCTATGTCATATCATGGTGTTTGTTGTCCATTCATCACATTTTACCGCCTAATTAAGATAAATGCAAGACCTATTTGTAATTTGGAAAAATATTGAAGGTTTTCTTCTCTGTGATAACTTTCCTCTTTCCCACTCTAACATTTCTTCTAGTTCACATCCTCATCATCCTTGTCTATTTTCCCTTATACTTTTGTTCCTCATCTTCTAGTCATTTCATCCATTTTGAGAGCCCACTCGTGTTCTCTGAACCCGACGGTCCTCTCAAGGGGGCATACCGCTACCTCCTCATCATTCTTCCTCATCCTATTTTTCATTGGGGCATATCTTGAACTAAATTTTCTTTGTCACAATGCGGTAAACTGCATTATGAAAAATAGGGGCAAAATCTAGACATAAAATTGTCCTAGGCCCACAAACTTTATTTTTCACCTTATTTCTTCTTAACATAATTAAAATATTTAATTATGTCCTATAGTCCAAATTCAACTATTAATTAAATAATTATCAATTATTTAATTAATTCACATCTTTTATTTATCCTGACTATTTAAATAAATAAATTATATTTATTTTATTTAAATACGTCCCTAATTTCTTATGTCCCTCTATAATTAAATAAATTCCCAAATTTATTTAATTATTATTTCCTATCTATGTCTTCCTGATTATTTAACTAAATAAACTTTATTTATTTATTTAAATACATCATTAACTTCTTGTATCTTCCTATAATTAAATAAATTTATTTGATTTATGTAATTATTATCCACCTTGGCTTTTTCTAGTTTTAAATAAAATAATTTATTTAAAATTTTCCACTTTCTATTTTCCCACCAAGTAAATAATTTAAAATAAGTATTTACTATCACATGACCCCACCACTTTTGAATTAAATTAATTTTTAATTTAAAAGGTCAACTCAGTCTTTAAATCAAATAATTTTAAATTATTATTTGATTTTCTAGCAACCTCTTTTTATGTGCCCAATATCTCCTTGTCACATGCATTCTTGACCTTTGATTTTATTTTTCTAAAATCAAATCTCAGCCCTTCATTTCAATTTTTTCCCTAATGTTTCCCTAACCCTAATTGATGGTTGTCACATTTAATTGCATCCTTTGATCTTAGGGCATCTCTCATTTGATAATCTTTTCCATTCATCTAAAATTGACTTTTCTATAAAAAGGCAATTTTTACCTCATTTGGGGACTTTTTTTATCATCTCCTAACTTCATCACTTCATCATCTCACACTTCATGCTTCAAAATTTAGGCTTGCATACTTCTTCATGCTTGTAGAATTCTGATTGCACTTGCATTTTGAGTCAAATCCTTTAATATTTGCTTGAGTCTTGTCATAGTCATAGTTGCTCATCAAAAAATTGAGGGAAAAGACCAATTTGCAGCAAAGGGAGAAGGAAAATTAAGGTCAATCATGGAGGGCATGAAGGTTGTTTGGTGAAATTCTTCCTTTATTTTATGCATTTTTACTCCTTTGTGCTTCATTGTTTAGCTAGGGTTTTGTTTATGCATTTTTTTTCATGCTAACCTAGATTTTTACCTTAGTTACAAGGAGAAGGAAGCATGGGAGGAGTCTTGTGAATCCTTGTTTATATACTAGAACCTTATTTGTTAGTGTTTCTCATGGTACTTTCTCGTAGCTTGTTCATTGTTTTTGTTAATTAATAAAAAAGAAGGGTCATGTTTGATAATGGTCTCCACATGACCAACTTCAAAAAAATAAAAAAGGAATTTAATTTAAATTTTCAAAGTTCTTAAACAACATCAATGAAGATCCCACATAGTAATCTGATTTCATTTTGTCTTAAAATAATGTCACATGCTAGTGAGCTATGGACATCTATCCTTTCATGGAGGGGCTCACTTGGTTTAAAATATAGCAAATATTTTATCATGTAGGGATCGACGATTGATAGTATGTGATGTGGGTCAATCCTAACCACTCCCTGCTATCCCATGTGGGAGCTAGTCATGCCTTTTGTTTCTCAGTGAGGAACTAAGAGACCGCCACATGGAGTAATCTAATGGACTGGAGGGAAATTAGTAAAGGATAAATATTAATAAAATTTCTTGAGAAAGTAGGAAAGCTAAATGGTGCAAGATAAGAATTGATTTCTTTTGCACATGTTCAAGATATGATGGATATTTTTGATATCAATCGTCACTTATGTCATAAATTTGTACAAGTGAACAGGTGGTTTGTGTTAAGAGAAAGTACGGGTTAGTGGATTGAAATTAAATCTTGACCACTCCCCGTCGTTGTGTTGATCAAAGGTACAAGTGGGTTAATTCTCATGGGTGAGCTAGAGATATTGACACATCAAGATTTCTTTAGTGCTAGATGGACAATTAAGTGTGTAGAAAGAGTGGATGCATATCCACATGGGATTTTCTAATTATACAAAGGCAATAGGTGCATGCAGTTGGCTTTCACATAATTAATTACCTTGATTTTCATTATTTGTCAATCCATCTCGATGTATGATCAATAGTTGAGATTCAAAATAAAGCGGTTGATTTTCACCTTGCTCACGTAAGCCTTCCTCAAGAATTAATGGTTGGCATGACCAAGTTGCTTGATATAATGACAGTTGGAAGCCATATTTTTCTTCACAAATTTAAATTAAAAGCCAAGGAATTAAGCTTAGGTTCGATGAAGATGGCGTGAAGAATGTTGGCATAAAATTGTAGAGGTGGTTCCAAAAGGATTGAGGATAGTTTCCCCCAAGTAAGTTGACATCAATGTTTTTGTATTTCAACTAAGTATCAGTTGGTTGGTCTCAGAATTCTATTGTGGACTCTATAGGATTTAGTTGCTTGGGGTTTGTAGGGGTTGATTAATTGAGGAATTCATGTTGGTTGATAGGTTTTATACATACTTGTGAAGTGTCTTTGTCCTACAAATTTATAGGGTCTCTCTATACTTCAAAATTTATAAGTTGTTATTGTAGGAATGGGTAATCTAGGTGAGTCTATCTTTCTAGTTAGAAGGTCTAGAAGACTTAGTGTGCTTGAGTCCCAAGACGACGCACCTAAAATAGAACTTGGCACACTAGGAGCTCCTGCAACACCAAAGGGTGGGAGGAGTGTCTATGGTAAACTAAGAAGGGTGGTGTTAGGAGCAATTACCACCTAAGGAATAGAGTTGTTGGACATGACAAAGGCGAGTTTAATACGCTAAGTCTTTTGGGAAGAGGAAGAATAAGTACCACAAGGCTTATGATTCTTATATGGGGAGACACAATTCTTCCATGGAGGATTCAATTGGTCCTTTGAGTGATGAAGGAGATACTGACCCAGAGTATGGCCATTACCTTCTTACTCTGGTGGCATGAGAGGATTCTAATGATGGAGGGGTTGTAGCTTCTCCAATTTCAACAAGAACATGGAGTGGGCATGCATACTCTAATTTTGAAGATTTAGAGTAGCAACTTGGTTCTATTTTTGTTTTTGATGACACCTCCACCACATCGAAAGGTCCTTTTAGAGAGTGTATAATTTTATTTTTTTTGGCATTGACTTGGAGATTTTTTTGGCTAGTGTGAAGAAGAGGTGTTGGACACTATGGTTTCAATGGAAAATATTCCTTTTTGGGTTAATATATAAGTTTTTTCCTCAAGTAATGATGGAGAATCTTCTTTGATCAACATGGATGAGGGATGTTGGAGCTACTGCAATGATAAATGATGCCTTTTAGAAGGTTGGTTGATCTTCTTCAATGGATGATATGGATTTTTTGTCTTTTTTCTTTCCCCCATTTTGCAATGAGAAAATATAACCATCAAGGGAATCTTTGAAACTGAAATGAAAATAAGTGTCAAATGTAAATTTGACTGAAATGGTAATTTGACCTTAAGCTTATTGCTCCCATATTCTATAAATGGGAATTTAGGGCCAATTACAAGGGCTTGGTTGTTCTAGAATTGATCACACTGAAGATTGTAAAGAATATACTAAACATTTTAGTGTTAAGTCTTAGGGTTGAGTATGCTAATATGCATACGTAGTTCTGATATTAATATTGACAATATAGAATAGAATAGTGCAAGTTCTCCACCATTTTCTCTCCTATGTACTAGTTTTATAAACTATAAGTAATATAATCAAGGGTTATCCTATTTGTCTTTGTTGAATTCCAATAGGTGTATCATTTTATTCTTGCTTATTAATTCAAAGAGTTAATGTAAATGCTTGAATGGAGAGCTATAGGTTTATATCAAATCATGTACTGGGATGTTAGTAAGAAGTGATGGTTGAGATATAATGTTGAGATATTGTAATGCAGTATCCTCAAGGCTTTAAATAATGTCATGTGTGAAATTGCTATCAATCATGTAAATTTTAGAATTGAATTCGTTCCAAGGATGAGGCACTAATCTAAGGGAGGTGATCATGTTGCATTTTTTTGATTAATTTAGAAACAAGCCATTTACTAAATCAAATTATCCAAAATGGGTCACAATTATGTTAAGTTTCTCCATTTTAAGGCTTCAAATATGAATTGTTGTTAAGGAGCAGCCAACTTCCTTTGATACATTCTGCTTATTAAGACTTTATATGAGAAGTATTTGTGTCTTGCAATGTTTATGTTAAAAGTGGCACAAGAATACCATGTAAAAAATTTTAGGATCACCATCCTGGGTTTCACATATCTCAGAGTGTAGAATTAGAAGTCTAATAATCCTTTAGTTTTTTGTTGGCCAATCCTTTCCTTTACTTATTATTGGATTCTAGAAAATTCATAGGTAAATGGTGAGATCAAGTTTGGTTCTTAAAAAATGACAAATAGGTCGTCTGAAACTCTCGTATATGTTCGACGAGGTCTCAATTTCATTTATACTTTTGAAGCTTAGGAATGATGAAATTCATGGGAAAGGGGGGTATGTAAATTATCCTATTGAAAGGCTAAGGACATAAGTCCTCCATTGAGTAGGTTTTCCTATTTCTAGTTACCTAAATGTTGGGCATCTATTGTTACAACATTTGTAATTCTTGGGCTATCAAATCCATAGGGGATGGTGCCATCAAAGTTGTGTTTGGTTGGATATACTACATGCAGAACCCTGTGAAGGGTTCTCAAATGGATCAATTGGTGTTATTTTTTGGAGTGAAAGTGTATCAATCCATGTTTTGACTTGTCATATCAAAATGGTGTTGTTGTTGAGGTGGGATGTGTTGTTGAAATTCTGACGTGAACATGCAATTTGGGTTAAATTGTGGTGGCGGGTGATTGAAACTAGATGTGAATGATGAACTAGGATTGGTTGGTTGTTCTTGCTAGGGTTGATTAAACCCAAATATGAATTTTGAACCAATATTAGTTGGTTGTTATTATGGGGGTTGAGTATTTTTACTTCCTCTAAAAGAGGATCTAGTCCTTGCCAGAGGTACGTTTATATTTTGCAAAGTGGGTTGTGCCCACTTTTGGTCTTGAAAATGAAGGATTGGTCCTTAATATTTTATTGGGTGAGTTTTGTTCTATGGAATTTTGAGCTACATTTGTTGTATTTTTTGTGGTCCTACAGTTTGAGTGCTAAAATTAAACATATTTATTGTCTATTTGCCAAATGTTGGTGTTGGTGGGATGTTAACAGTTACACTAAAATGTGACATTTTACCAAGTGGTAAGCTTATGTGCAACTATTGTGATGATGTGGTAGTTGTTGGTGGTGGTTGATTAATGGCAACTTATCGTTGTGATACTATGCTTAGAGCTTATTATATGATCATGGATATGTCGAATTCAACTAGAAGCTAAGCTCCACTTTGTGCAAGTTGGAAGAAATATTTATTATGGTCTATTGATACTAATTCATCTATGATTCTAAAGATCCTAGGATCCTATGACACATTTTCTATTTCTTCAAGAGTTAGCCCATGTTCTACCTCATGTAAGATATAGTTGTTAAATGGAGGTAGAATTTTGAGACTTTAAATTTTCTTGATCACTAGGGGTTGCCCCAAATTACTTGTTACTTGTAGGGTTGTACATATGATTACATGTCAAATCCATCTCTTTGTGTTTTTTCTTGGGAACACATTACAACCATAAAAAATATTTATTATGATTTTTGGTTTTTCTTGATATTTGACATTTTTTGGGTATTTTTTATGTATTAGGATGAGTTCAAACTATATGAAGTGTAAACTACATTTTTTGGATTTTATGCTAATATTTTTCAAATGAAAAAGACCTTAGATTTCCTGACTTGTGATCCTAAGAGGAGATTACTTGAAACATTTTTGGATGGACTAAAGTAACCAAATGAAATTCTTAAACTTCAAATGATGATGTTGTTGTTAAGGTTAGAAGGAAGATATCTAACAATTAAATGCAGATTTGATCACTAAAATAGAGGAATAAATCACACATAGAAAAATTAACATAGAGAATTTAAGGGTATGTGTAGGATCATGGGGGTCCAAGCTAGGCCTCTAAGTGGTGATGAAAATTTAGAAAATTAGAGTTAGGAAACTTGGCATAAAAATTTGAATAGGTTATTAACATAATTTGAAAAATATGTAAGGACAAAAGTTTTAGAAAATTGAATGTAGCTTCTAGGCTACTAGTCCTTTTTTGGAAAAAAGTAAACTTTTTTTGAGAAATTTTGAAATTTCAATGTAGTGGTACTAAATTTTTAGGAAAAAGATAAGAAGCAGTTGTGTGTCTGACTACCCTAAGTACAAGAACAAATACTATTTTTTTCTAAATTTTTAAATATAACTAGAGGAAACATGTCCAAATGTGCCAGATTTTTTTTTGTAATTTTTTTCCACATAAATAATTAGTTATGATTTTTTACTAGAAAATTTTAGAATTATTAAAACATTTGTGTTTGACCACCATAACTTGGTCAAAAAATTATGAAATTCATTTTTTTTATCCTATGGTATGCAAAGCATAGAATGTGGTGCATCTTGTAGATTCAAAAAATGTTAATTAGTTTGAAAGTTATAAAAGTTTTTCAATCAGTGTATCAATCAGGAATTTAGACATAATGTAGGTAGAAAATCAATAATAATTATTTATTTAATTCAAAATAAGGAAAAGTTATATTGGTGGAAAGATGACATTTTTTTCTATAAATCCTTTTCATTTGATTTTTGGGTAAAAGAAAAAGTCGTCAACCACAAGGGTGAACTTTTGAAAACTTTTTTTTTTTTAAAACATGTTTTTTGGGTTTGTTTTCTAGGCTAGGAAATCTCAAACCTAATCCGAACGAATATCTGTTTTGTTTTTTCTAAATAGATATCTGTTAATTATATATTTTTATATTATTTATAATACATAATATTATATAATATGTATTATATATGAGTATTATGAATTTATAATAAATAAATATATAATATTATGTATTATATACAATATATTATATATTATATTGTATAATATATAGTATATATTATATATTAATATATATAATATATATTATATATTAATATATATATTATATATATTATATATATATATATATTAATATATATATTATATTATTATATTATATATTATATATATATAATATATATTATATATTAATATATATATATATTATATAATTTATATGAAATATAATATAATATAATATATAATATATTTAATATATATTATGTAATATATATTGTATATTTAATGAATTATCTCCCTTTGAAAATGAGGCGAGATTTTTGTAAGTAGAACTAGAAAAAGGTTGTCACATCAATCATATCCTATATCAGGTAACACTATTATTAGATAGATTCCCCATCAATTTTCCCACCAAGGAAGATAAGTTGTAAAGAAAAATTTAAAACATCTAAATATTAATAACAAGGAAAATGTACCACCACTGACAAAATTATTGATGTGCAGCCAATTCACAAGAAAGAGAGAGAGAGGGAGAGAGAAATACCTTAGAAGTGGGAGTGAAGACTTGAGAGGGATGGGGAGAGAGAGTTAAGAGGGAGAGAGAGAGGAAGGTATAGAGGGAAGGAGAGATATATATATAGTTTGGAGGGAGAGGGAATGAGGGAGAGAGAGAGAGCGAGAGAGAAATACATGAGAGGGAGAGAGGGAGGGAGAGTCAGAGAGAGAGAGTCTTGAGATGGAGAGAGAGAGAGAGAGAGAGAGAGAGAGAGAGAGAGAGAGAGAGAGAGAGAGAGAGAGAGAGAGAGAGAGAGAGAGAGAGAGAGAGAGAGAGAGAGAGAGAGAGAGAGATGATCTAAGGAGAGATAGAGACTTGAGAGGAAGCTCCAGAGACTTGAGAGAGAGAGAGAGGGGGATGGGAGGAACCTAAGATGTAGAGGAGAGATAGACAGAGAGAGGAATAGAGAGACAGAGAGGGGAGAGAGGGAGAGGGAGAGACCTAAGAGAGAGGGAGAGAGAGAGAGTCAGAGGAGGAAGAGTAAGCCCCATGTTGGTATGGGCTCTAGAATAAGAAGTGATACAACCATTACAACTCAATTTAACATTCATGCCATTAAAACCTTTAAGTTTAATAACATGACATTAGATCATTCATGTAAAAGACCATAAAATCATCATGAATAAGAATCACTATCTTCCAATCATGGTACATAAACAAGAAAATTATGCAACTTTCAAACAAAATCCTTAGAATATATCAAGATAGATGTTAATTAGATTATTCATGTGAAATCTATATAATGATTATGATCAACAAATAAGTCATTAGTCAACAATGATGCATGAATAAACACTATATATACACACTATATACATTAAAAAACACTAAATTAATAGATTAGTTAATATTTATTACTAAATTTTTGTCTCATCATTATACTATTAAATATTCATAAATTCAACACTAAAAATATCCATCCAAGATCAATTTTTTTATAAATATAAGATCATTGTCTTAATAAAGCTTTATGGTTCTGAGTTGCATCTATTCATTTCTTTTTGTTTTCCTCTTTAAATTAGGACCATCTCCTTTCCTCTAGCCATCATTGATGCTCATCTAAGTCCACTTCCATGGACCTACACACATCAACAACAGTTTGCATTTTTGATGCAAAAATCCTCAATAATGGGTGAACACATTCTTCATTTTGAATAGCATTAACTTGATCCTAAATGGTTCTAATATTCAAATTTACTTGTTCTTGAAAGCGAGCACCATTGGGTGTAGGTGGTGGAGGTGGGGGGTTTCAAGGTGGAGTGGGTGGAGCTGGAGTGGTTGGAGTTGGAGGGCATCGATCCATGATTTAGATATAAGTGAACCTGTACATATTAAATTTGTAATTAAAAAATGTAAGATACACATTTGAAATCCCCTTAAACCATTCAATATAAATGACTTAATTTAATACAAATGAAAAAATGTGTAAAGCTCATTTATGTCTAAGGCATGTAAATGGAAAATAAATAATTGTTAAAGTGATGTGAAATCTCATTGAAAA
>VDFB02000008.1:264341543-264507686 GCA_007258455.2 Sequoia sempervirens | reverse complement strand
CTCTCTCCCACTCTCTCCCACTCTCTCCCTCTCCCCCACTCTCCCTCTCCCTAAACCTTAAACAATATATCTAAAAGGGAGATGGAGGCTTCAAAGGGATATGATGTATTAAATATATTATATAATATATTTAATATTATACAATATATCTAGAATATAAATAATATATATTATACTATATATTATATATAATATATACTATAATATATTTTGTATATAATATAAAATATTTAATATATAATATATAGTATATTTATATGTAATAAAATTATAATTATTAAAATGGGTATCCATTCCAAACAGATATTCATTATAAACTTAGGATATTGATGCCCTGTGGAAAATCAATATGGTGTTGCATAACATATATCCTATTTTAATAGATATCCATTTTTAGTGGATATCTATTTTGTTCTCTCGTTTTCAAATGGAGACAATGTATTAAATGTAATATATAATATATATTATATGATATAAGATATAATATATAATATATATTGTATAATTTATATAATTAAATTTATTATATAATATATATAGTATAATATATAATATATTATATAATATAATAAAATATATAATGTAATATATAATATATTATATAATATAATAAAATATATAATGTAATATATAATATATTATATATATACAATAAATTTATGGTATAATAAATGGATATCCATTATCAATGGATATGCTTTTCTTTTAGGACTTTATAACTCGAATTCTTATAATATACTTTTACAAAATGGATATCCATTTATTTGAGGACTTTATAATGTGAATTCTTCCTCATTTTCACGAACTAGTCCTCATTTTGGGAATGTAACAGTCGAGTAGTGACCTCCAACGACCTCCAGGTATATTGTTTTTACTTTTTTTCAATTTTTTTTGCTAATTAGTGATAAATTTAAGATTTTTTTTCCATTCTTTGTAGATTTTTTGAATTTTTTCATTTCTATTTAAAGTTACAAAAAAATTTGAAACCCTAGTTAGTGAAAAACAAAAAAAACATCAAACAAAAAAATGGAACCTTTATTACTAGAAAAAAACCATAAAATTGAACCTAGCATACTAAACAAACATAAAATAGAACTTTCATTACCTCCTTTCTCCATTTTTTTAAATCTTTTTACATTCTTGTCTATTTTTCATTATTCTTTATCACTTATTTTCATGTTTATTAATTTTTTGCTTTGTTTCTTATTTTTAAATTAGTATTTCTTTGCTAAACAATTTGGTTTTTATTAATTTTTAATTGTTTTGACTCTCCTCAACTCTCAAAATAGAAAGGATCCTTGTTGGAAGTGCTCTAAATTTCCAATTCTTGGTGAATCCGGATCCATTGTTAGTATTGACCAGACAAAACTTGTAACTACAACCATAGGGAAATGGGTGAAGTGAATGGGTAATAATCGATGTGCTATGTAGGAGGCTATTATATTGAATCATATACAAATGATAGCCTCCTGCATAGCCCATCAATTATTACCCATTAACTTTTCCCATTTCCCTATGGTTGCAGGGACAAGTTTTGTTTAACCATTACTATGTATACATATTCACTTAGTATTGGAAATTTGGAGCGTAACACTTCCACCTTTGTTGAATCAATTTGAAGCTTAACACTTCCACCTTTGTTGAATCAATTTGGAGCTTGACACTTCCACATTGTAGCAAGGTAAAAATTTAATGTATTTTTCAATGAGATTTTACATCATTTTCAGAATTATTTATTTTCCATTTACATGCCTTAGACATAAATGAGCTTTACACATTTTTTCATTTGTATTATTTTAATTCATTTATATTGAATGGTTTAAGGGGATTTTAAATATGTATCTTACATTTTTCAATTACAAATTTAATACAGGTTCACTTATATCAAAATCATGGATCCACGCCCTCCAGCTCCAACCACTCCAGCTCCACCCACTCCACCTCGAAACCCCCCACCTCCACCACCTGCACCCGATGGTGCTCAATTTCGATAAAATGTCAATGTGAATGTTAGAAACATTCAGGATCAAGTTAACACTATTCAAAATGAAGAATGTGTTCACCCATTATTGAGGAGTTTTGCATCAAAAATGCAAACTGTTGTTGATGCATGTAGGTCCATGGAAGTGGACTTAGATGAGCATCAATGATGGCTAGAGGAAAGGAGACAGTCCTAATTTAAAGAGGAAAACACAAAGAATTGAATAGATGCAACTGAGAGCCATAAAACTTTATTAAGACAATGATCTTATATTTATAAAAAAAATTAATCTTGGATGGATATTTTATAAAGAATTTGGTTGGATGGATATCTTTAGTGTTGAATTTATGAATATTTAATAGTATAATGATGATACAAAAATTTAGTCATAAATATTAAATAATCTATTAATTTAGTGTTTGTTAATGTATATAGTGTGTATATATAGTGCTTATTCATGCATCATTGTTGACCGATGACTTATTTGTTGATAGTAATCATTATATATATTTCACATGAATAATCTAATTAGCATGTATCTTGATGTATTCTAAGGATTTTGTTTGAAAGTTGCATAATTTTCTTGTTTATGTACCATGATTGGAAGATAGTGATTCTTATTCATGATGATTTGATGGTCTTTTACATGAATGATCTAATGTCATGTTATTAAACTTGAAGGTTTTAATGGCATGAATGTTAAATTGAGTTGTAATGGTTTTGTTTAATGGTTGTATCACTTCTTATTCTAGAGCCCATCCCAACATGGGAAAACACTCTTCCTCTCAGCTCTTTCTCTCTCCCTCTCCCTCTCTCCCCCTCTCTCTTTGTCTCTCTATCCCTCTCTCTATCTATCTCTCCCTCTCACTCTCAGGTTCCTCCCACCCCCCTCTCTCTCTCAAGTCTCTCAGAGCTTCCTCTCAAGTCTCTATCTCTCCTTAGATCAACTCTCTCTCTCTCTCTCTCTCTCACTCTCTCTCTCTCTCGCTCCATCTCAAGACTCTCTCCCTCCCACTCTCCCTCCCTCTCTCCCTCTCATGTATTTCTCTCTCACTCTCTCTCTCTCTCTATCTCCCTCTTAACTCTCCCTCCCCATCGCTCTTGGGTCTTTTACTCCCACTTCTAAGGTCTTTCTCTCTCCCTCTCTCTCTCTCTTTCTTGTGAATTGGCTGCACATCAATAATTTTGTCAGTGGTGGTACATTTTCCTTGGTGTTATTAATATTTAGCTGCTTTTAAGTTTTCTTTACAACTTATCTTCCTTGGTGGGAAAACTGATGGGAAATCTATCTAATAATAGTGTTACCTGATATAGGATATGATTGATGTGACAACCTTTTTCTAATTCTACTTAGAAAAAGCCCACCTCATTTTCAAAGGGCGACAATGTATTAAATATACAATATATATTACATAATGTATTATATATATATAATATTTATTAAATATATTATATATTATATTATATAATATATAATATATATTATATTTCATATAAATTATATAATATATATATATTAATACATAATATATATAATACATATTAATATAATAATATAATAATATAAGTACTATATAGTATACAATATAATATATAATATAATAATAGATAATATAATAATACATAATATATAATATACTATATAATATATTGTATATAATACATAATATTATATATTTATTTATTATAAATACATAATACATATATATAATACATATTATATAATATTATGTATTATAAATAATATAAAAATATATAATTAACAGATATCCGTCTAATAACAAATATCTGTATAATATTAGGTTTGGGATTTCCTAACCTGGAAAGCCAACCCTAAAAACATTTTTTTAAAATTTTTTTTTAGTTTTTAGAAGTTCACCCTTATGGTTGACGATTTTTTTTTTACTCAAATTTCATCAAATGAAAAGGGTTTATAGAAAAAATTATCATCTTTCCACCAATATAACTTTTTCCTTATTTTGAATTAAATAAATAATTATTATTGATTTTCTACCTACATTACATCTAAAGTCCTAATTGATATGCTGATTGAAAAACTTTTATAACTTTCAAAATACTTAATATTTTTTGAATCTACAAGATGCACCACATTCTATGCTTCGCATACCATAGGATAAAAAAAAATGAATTTCATAATTTTTTTGACCAAGTTATGGTGGTCAGACATAAATGTTTTAATAATTCTAAAAATTTCTATTAAAAGATCATAACTAGCTATTTATGTGGAAACAAATTACAAAATTTTTTTTGGCATATCCGGACATGTTTCCTCTACTTATATTTAAAAATTTAGAAAAAAATATATTTTTTTTCTTGTACTTAGGGTGGTCAGACACACACCTACTTCTTATCTTTTTCCTGAAAATTTAGTACCACTGCACTAAAATTTTAAAATTTCTCAAAACAAATTTACTTTTTTCCAAAAACGGACTAGTAGCCTAGAAACTACATTCAATTTGCTACAACTTTTGTTCTTACATATTTTTCAAATTATGTTAATAACTTATTCAATTTTTTTGCCAAGTTTCCTAACTCTAATTTTTTGAATTTTTATCGCCACTTAGAGGCCTAGTTTGGACCCCCATGATCCCGCACATACCCTTAAATTCTCTATGTTAATTTTTCTATCTATGATTTATTTCTCTATTTTATTGATCAAATCTCCATTTAACTGTTAAATATCTACCTTCTAACCTTAACAACACCATCATCATTTGAGGTTTAAGATTTTCATTTGGTTACTTTAGTCCATCCAAAAATGTTTCAAGTAATTTCCTTTTAGGATCACAATTCAAGAAATCTAAGGTTTTTTGCATTTGAAAAATATTATCATAAAATCCAAAAAATGTAGTTTACACTTCATAGTAGTTTGAACTCATCCTAATACATAAAAAATACCAAAAAAATGTCAAATATCAAGAAAAACCAAAAATCATAACAAATATTTTTATGGTTGTCATGTGTTCCCAAGAAAAATAAGAAAGAGATGGATTTGACATCTAATCATATGTACAACCCTACAAGTAACAAGTAATTTGGGGCAACCCCTAGTGATCAAGAAAATTTAAAGTCTAAAAATTCTACCTCCATTTAACAACTATATCTTACATGAGGTAGAACATGGGCTAACTCTTGAAGAAATAGAAAATGTGTTATAGGATCCTAGGATCTTGAGAATCATAGATGAATTAGTAGCAGTAGACCGTAATAGATATTTCTTCCAACTTGCACAAAGTGGAGCTTAGCTTCTAGTTGAATTCGACATATCCATGATCATAGAATAAGCTCTAAGCATAGTATCACAACGATAAGGTGCTATTAATCGACCACCACCAACACCTACCACATCATCACAATAGTTGCACATAAGCTTACCACTTGGTCAAATGTCACATTTTAAGGCAACTGTTAACGTCCCACGAACACCAACATTTTGCAAATAACAATAAATATGTTTACTTTCACCTCTCAAACTGTAGGACCACAAAAAATACAATAATTGTAGCTCAAAATTCCATACAACAAAACTCACCCAATAAAATATGAAGGACCAACCCTTCATTTTCAAGACCAAAAGTGGGCACAACACACTTTGCAAAATATAAACGTACCTCTGGCAAGGACTAGATCCTCTTTTAGAGGAAGTAAAAATACTCAACCCCCACAATAAAAACCAACTAATTAATCTAGGTTCAAAATTCATATTTGGGTTTAATCAACCCTAGAAAGAACAACCAACCAATCCTAGTTCATCATTCACATCTAGTTTCAATCACTCACCACCACAATTTAACCCAAATCCCATGTTCACATCAGAATTTCAACAACACATCCCACCTCAACAACACCATTTTGATATGACAAGTCAAAACATGGATCGATACACTTTCACTAAAAAAAAAACACCAATTGATCCATTTGAAAACCCTTCATAGGGTTCTGCATGTAGTATATCCAACCAAACACAACTTTTATGGCACCATCGCCTATGGATCTGATAGCCCAAGAATTACAAATGTTGTAACAATAGATGTCCAACATGTAGGTAACTAGAAATAGGAAAACCTACTCAGTGGAGGACTTATGTCCTTAGCCTTTCAATAGGATAATTTACATGCCCCCCTTTCCCATGAATTTCATCATTCCTAAGCTTCACAAGTATAATTGAAATCGAGGCCTCATTGAACATATACGAGAGTTTCATACGACCTGTTTGTTATTTTTTAAGAACCAAACTTGATCTCACCATTTACCTATGAATTTGCTAGAATCCAATATTAAGTAAAGGAAAGGATTGGCCAACAAACAAGTAAGGGATTATTAGACTTCTAATTCTACACTCTGAGATCTGTGAAACCCGAGATGGTGATCCTAATAATGTTTACATGGTATTCTTGTCCCACTTTTATCATAAACATTGCAAGACACAGATGCTTCTCATATAAAGGCTCAATAAGTAGAATGTATCAAAGGAAGTTGGCTGCTCCTTAACAACCGTTCATATTCAAAGCCTTAGAATGGAGAAACTTAACATAATTGTGACCCATTTTGGATAATTTGATTTAGTAAATGGCTTGTTGCTGAATTAATCAAAAAAATGCAACATGATCACCTCCCTTAGATTAGTGCCTCATCCTTGGAATGAAGTCAATTCTAAAATTTACATGATTGAAAGAAATTTCACACATGACATTATTTAAAGCCTTGAGGATACTGCATTACAATATCTCAACATTATATCTCAACCATCACTTCTTACTAACATCCTAGTACATCATTTGATATAAACCTATAGCTCTCCATTCAAGCATTTACATTAACTCTTTGAATTAATAAGCAAGAATAAAACCATACACCTATTGGAAGTCAACAAAGACAAATAAGATAACCCTTGATTATATTACTTATAGTTTATAAAACTAGTACATAGGAGAGAAAATGGTGGAGAACTTGCACTATTCTATTCTATATTGTCAATATTACTATCAGAACTATGTATGCATATTAGCATACTTGACCCTAAGACTTAACACTAAAATGTTTAGTATATTCTTTACAATCTTCAATGTGATCAATTCTAGAACAACCAACCCCTTGTAATTGGCCCTAAATTCCCATTTACAGAATATGGGAGCACCAAGCTTCAGCTCAAATTACCATTTTAGTCAAATCTACATTTGACACTTATTTTCATTTCACTTTCAAAGATTCCCTAGATGGTTATATTTGCTTATTGCAAAATGGGGGAAAAACAAAAGACAAAAAATCCATATCATCCATTGAAGAAGATCAACCAGCCTTCTAAAAGTCATCATTTATCATTGCAATAGCTCCAACATCCCTCATCCATGTTGATCAAAGAAGATTCTTCATCAGTACCTAAGGAAAAAACTTATATATTAACCCAAAAAGGCATATTTTCCATTGAAGCCACAGTGTCCAACACCTCTTCTTCACACTAGCCAAAAAAAATTCCAACTCAATTCCAAAGAAAAAAAATTATACACTTGCTAAAAGGTATGGACCTTTCGATGTGGTGGAGGTGTCATCGAAAACAAAAATAGAACCAAGTTGCTACTCTAAATATTCAAAATTAGAGTATGCATGCCCACTCCATGTTCTTGTTGAAACTGGAGAAACTACTGCCCCTCCATCATTAGAATCCTCTCGTGCCACTAGAGTAAGAAGGTAATGGCCATACTCTGGGTTAGTATCTCCTTCATCACTCAAAGGACCAGTTGAATCCTCCATGGGAGAATTGTGTCTCCCCATATAAGAATCATAATCCTTGTGGTACTTATTCTTCCTCTTCCCAAAAGACTTAGCTTATTTTCCACCAAACTCACCTTCGTCATGACCAACAACTATATTCCTTAGGTGGTAATTTCTCCTAACACCACCCTTCTTAGTTTACCATAGAAAATCCTCCCACCCTTTGGTGTTGCAGGAGCTCCTAGTGTGCCAAGTTCAATTTTCGGTGCGTCATCTTGGGACTCAAGCACACTAAGTCTCCTAGACCTTCTAATTGGCAAGACAGACTCACCTGCATTACCCATTCTTATAGTAACAACTTATGAATTTTGAAGTATAGAGAGACCTTATAAATTTGTAGGACAAAGACACTTCACAACTATGTATAAAACCTATCAACCAACATGAATTCATCAAATAATCAACCCCTGCAAACCCCAAGCAACTAAATCCTATAGAGTCCACAATAGAATCCTGAGACCAACCAATTGATACTTAGTTGAAATATAAAAACACTGATGTCAACTACTTGGGAGAAATTATCCTCAATCCTTTTGCAACTGCCTCTGTAATTTTATGCCAACGTTCTTCACGCCATCTTCATCTCAAAACTAAGCTTAATTCCTTGGATTATAATTTAAATTTGTGAAGAAAAATATGGCTGCCAACTCTCATTATATCAAGCAACTTGGTCATGTCAACCATTAATGCTTGAGGAAAGCTTACGTGAGCCAGCTGAAAATCAGCCACTTTATTTTGAATCTCAACTATTGATCATACATCAAGATGGATTGACAGATAACTTAAAATCAAGGTAATTAATTATGAGAAAGCCAACTACATGCACCTGTTCCCTTTGTCTAATCAGAAAATCCCATGTGGATATGCATCCACTCTATCTACACACTTAATTGCCCATCTAGCACTAAAGAAAGCCTGATATGTCAATATCTCTAGCTCACCCCTAAGAATTAACCCACTTGTACCTTTGATCAACATAACGGCAGGGAGTGGTCAAGATTTACTTTCAATCCACTAACCCGTACTTGCTCTTAACACAAACCACCTGTTTGCTTGTACAAATTTATGACATAAGTGAGGATTGATATCAAAAATACCCATCATATCTTGAACACATGCAAAAGAAATCAATTATTATCTTGCACCATTTAGCTTTCCTACTTTCTCAGAAATTTTTATTAATATTTCTCCTTTACTTATTTCCCTCCGGTCCATTAGATTACTCCACATAGCGGTCTCTCACTTCCTCGCCGAGGAACAAAAGGCATGACTAGCTCCCAGATGGGATAGCAGGGAGTGGTTGGGATTGACCCACATCACATACTATCAATCGTCGATCCCTGCGCGATAAAATATTCACTATTTTTTAAACCAAGTGGGCCCCTCCATGAAAGGATAGATGTCCATAGCTCACTAGCATGTGACATTATTTTAAGGCAAAATGAAATCAGATTACTATGTGGGATCTTCATTGATGCTGTCTAAGAACTTTGAAAATAATTTAAATTCCTTTTTCATTTTTTTGAAGTTGGTCATGTGGTGACCATTATCAAACATGACCCTTCTTTTTTATTAATTAAGCAAGAAAAGGTTACTGATCTAATGATTTTATAATATTATCATCTTAAAGCATAACAAAAACACAATAAAAGAGCATATAGGCCTAACAAAACAGCCACACCATAGATTACAAAAACAATGAACAAGCTACAAGAAAGTACCATGAGCAACACTAAAAAATAAGGTTCTAGTATATAAACAAGGATTCACAATATTCCTCCCATGCTTCCTTCTCCTTGTAACTAAGATAAAAATCTAGGTTAGCATGAAATAAAATGCATAAAAAAAACCCTAGCTAAACAATGAAGCACAAAGGAGTAAAAATGCATAAAATAAAGGAAGAATTTCACCAAACAACCTTCATGCCCTCCATGATTGACCTTCATTTTCTTTCTCCATTTTCTGCAAAGTGGTGTTTTGTAATACCCCTCCGTGTCAGTTGTTTTGGACTTGTGTGTGAGTTTCTGTGTGTGCTTCATTGATCACTGTGTTATTTGATTAGGTGGAAAATATAATATGCTTGGATTTGATTAATAAACTTAATTTAATTATAAGGTTACTTATTTTATTTGGAATTAAATAAAGAATTAGATTCAATAATAAACGTTAATTTGATTATCTTTGGGAGTTAGTTATTTAAAGTAATCGGATTAGATGAGGAAAGATAATTATCATTTAATGATTAAATTCGATTAATAAATTTAAAAGTGAGAAAATATTAGAGAGGATTAAATATTAAAATTGTACTTAAGATTATGGGAAGAGATAAAGGCAAGAAAAGCTGGAAAAAAATGATATACACTTTATCTTCCTCTGTCTCATCACCTTCCACGCAGAGATTTCAATCATTGAAACTTATAAATTAGAAGGGAAGAGACAACTCTTGGGGGGATTATGAAGAATGAGAAAGGAAAAAGGATGGAGATGTAACATGGCAGCTCCAAAAATCACAAGACATGATAAACCATTATGCAAAATGACCAGGGAAAGCTAGAAGAACGGGGATGTTGCGAGAGGAGAGAACCATGAAGGATAATAGATGAAGCCAAACATGGTAGAATGAAATATCAAATCCTTGGAGTTAACCTGGAGGTGATATGCACTCCCTTTTACTGTAAGTACTCCTAAGCCCAAATTTGAATGTTAGAAATATCGTGACCTTTATGTTGCGCACTGTATATGATGACTCTCTATGCATCTGGTTAAGCTGTTGGAAGTAGGATGGCCCTCTTAGGGTCGTTATAATGCTGTAGCGTTGTAAGATTTATGCCTTGACGGATGTCAACCAAAGGAAGTCAGAAGAGCTAAGCCTGTAGTCATTGCTATGCATCGTTTCCAATTAGTTTCTAGCTGTAAGTCTGCCATTGCATGTAATATTTTCCCTCTATGAGTCTGATTTGTATATTGATAAGTGAGGAATAATTTTATCTTATAGTTGTCTATATCTTCCCTTTGGAACCTTAGCAATTGGCACCTTTATGTGGAGAATGGGAGAAGAAGCATGGAGATCCATTCCCTAAGTTGTGGTAATGTTGGGAAACCATGCGGCCATTACCTTATATTTGCATATAGTTGTAAGGTAGGGTGCATGTAATTAAATAATTTGCTTGGTTCCATTCACAACCTATCACTATGGCAATGCTTGGATAGGTTAGGGTGTATAGAATCAAATAGACTCCCTGTTTTATTGGAACCCGTCACAGCTACAACTTTTAGATTTGGTAGGGTGTATAGATTTAAATAAACTCTCTGATTCTATTGATAACCTGCCTCAGCCGTCACATCTGAACATAATAGGAAGTTTAAACGTTTAAATAATCTCTATGATTGTTGTGTCAACCTGTCTCAGCTGCGCCCTTTTGAAATATAATAGGAAGTTTAAAGGTTTACAATAATCTCTCTGATTCCAGTGTCAATCTGTCGCAGTTCCTGCACATGGAAATGATTTTTTTTTTATCACTAACATAATAGAGAGAATCCCGTTGATTGCGGTGAAGATTAGTTTCCAAACATCAAGATTGAGTGCGTCTCTGGAAACTCGTTGCCAAACAGAAATGTTTGTGGTTCAAAAAGAAAAGTTGTACATTAATTCTCCTTCTATTAAGTCACGTATTTGCACCTCACCTTTCTCCTTCCCTTCTGTCGAGTGAGATTTGATAATAATGCAAGTAGATGGCGATATTTCCAAATTCCAATATTCACTTTCTAATATGCTCGGCAGCCTGTCTTAGTTACAACAATTAGAGTTGAGGCGCTATACAGAACTAAATAGCCTCCCTGAAACCAACTTCAAATGTAGTGTTTTATTAATGGTTTTGAGTCAGGCTTTACACCCGCTAGTTGTGTTTGCATACAAGCATCTAATGCCCTTTCAACAAATGAACTTTTGCATTTATCTTACATTCATACATGATATAGTACTTCTTGGAGGTGTCTTTAGCATTAGGCGCTACTTTCTCTCTCTTTGTCAAGCAATAGAGCATGAAATCATGAAAATCTTGGAATTATAATCTCATAGAAACTTTTTCCTTTTCAACCAAACAATCAGCATTAAGTAAGTCTTGAATCTAAAATACCCTTCTTCCTGCTGTCACTCAAGCCAATATAGAATCTTCTAACCTCATTCAAACTGAACCAACAACTTGGGTATGATTATAGCAATATGGGTCTTGAGTGATTTCAGTTCCAATACACTTGCTTCAATATTCTATTAAGTCCAAATTGCTGAGGTACTGGCGCATGTTGTCATTCCTCCTATCTACCGTCATAGTAGAGGAATCTTCAAGTTGATTTGGGGCATTTTATAGGCTATACTCTTAAAAAAAAATCATTTTCATACATGTCCGCATGTGCATGGAGAACAAGCAAAGCTTACAATGTTAGGATGCATTCCAAAGTGTCGTATTAAAGCAAAAATTTTGAGAGCTTCCATTGCAAAGTCTATTTGTGCATATCGTGCAAGCTAGCATCCTTCTCTAGTTGAATACGATTGCTTGAAAGTTTCTTAAGCCTATCAACTTTAACAACTCGTGCATCCCCTTACTTCATCCTCTTTCCTCAAGCCTGGGTGTTAAGGAATTTGCAGCATGCTCATGCATCTAGATATTGATAAAATGTATATTATTAGTTATAAATTCTCTTTCAAGTATAAGTATATAAATATTTATATATAGATTGGGTATTAATTATGTGAGGGACACATAGATTCTTGTAGTGTCAATATTTAGTATTTATATGGGTAACTTTGGAGTAATAGATATCTTCCTCTTTTAATTGAAATAAATAAGTACTTATTCTTATAGAGATTTAGTCAAATGAGTGAATTGAAGTAAATTAAGTTTGAAAGAAAATATATTAATGATCTATATATATATAGTGTTTTAATGAAAGAATACATTTTACCTATGTGAACTTATTGTGTTTAAGTTATGTTGAGGGAATGGTTAGAGTGAATGATTTTTCTAAAAAGAAAATGTTTCGAAAAATAATTATGTAAAGTGTAGTTAAATTAGGGGAAACTATTAAATTTAAATAGAAGAGAGAGAATGATTAAATGGATTAGATGAATAATTGAGTTCTTGAATTATATCATCGTAAAGTTATTAACTTGTTTTATATAAAGGAATTAAGTAATCTTGACAAAAAGAGAGTGATAGAAGTAGGAATGGAGATTGTTGTTATTTAAGAGCATAAGGTGTAAATTGGAATATATTTGTTTTAATTTGTGTTTGGGAAGGGTATGCTTGTGATTAGTGTCTTATGGCTTAATAACATCAGATTATATCTTCATTCCGCAATATTGTGATATTCTTAAATGTTGGAAATGATTGATCTTTAAAATAATGTTCTTTTTTGATTGTTTCAAGTTACTTCTTATTGAATGAATGGTTATATTGTATTTGAATGTGTGGTTTTATGGATTGTTTTTATAGACCCTTTTGATGTGACTTTCCGTGAGTTGATTTTGAGTTGGAGATTTTTCTCTTGTTTAATTTATGTTGCTATTCGTTGGGAACCCATATGTTTTCTTTTGTTCTTTACCCTAAGTGGAAAATCGGTTGATGTTATCATTGTCATGATTGATGATTCTGCTTGAGTTGTTAATGAGTCAAATTGAAAAGTTCTTTGAGTTATGGGTATTCCGAGAGGATAAAATAGAGGTTTTCCTTGGATTTCTAATTTAGCTTGTATCGAAGTTGTTGATGTTGTTTGAATGGAGTTGTTGATCTTATTTTGGTGTATTTACTCATTATATTGCTATTGAAAATAGTTCTTGTGGCCTTGCAATTATTGTTGCCAGTTCTTGATGGGGAAACCCTAGTGTAAATTTTTTGAGATTCTTCCAGAGGTTTGATTTTATTGTTGGTTAATGTTCCCCATTTGTTTGTGCTCTTGACATGACAAGATATTGTTTTGAAAGGGTTGTACGAAACTTCGGGAGACTCTAATTTTGTGGCGAGATGGGTAATGCCTCGCATGCTTTTATGTTGTGATTCTTTGTTCAAATTATGATGGCACAACCCTTGGTTTTTTTATGTTGTTGGGTCTCTAGGGAGAGTGGCTCCTCGTGGGGGCCAGTGCCCCGTTTAAGGGGAAGGGCACAGGATAACCCACGAGTGAGTTAGTAATCAAGTGAAAACCTAATAATTAACTTAGGAGGGTTGGGTAGTAATATCATTATAAGATTTAAAAATGGATGCCTTGTCTTCATTAGTGCTTTCGCAGACTAATGGGAGGCTGAGAAGGCCGTGGTTGGCAAGGTCGTGACCTCGTCTTCACGAGAGGTTTACGGCTCCGCATGAGTCACCCTATGGATCGGCGCCTCCAGTTGGGAGGAAGGGCATAGGACAGCCATAGATGGGACCAGTGCCTCCAGTTGGGAGGAAGAGCACAAGACAGCCCATGTAGGACTATGCGATGACACTCTCCCCTAGTTGCCCATGTGTTTTACTTTATTGTGTTCCTCTGGAAGTAGGTTGTGGAAGTTGGTTTAGATTGTTGATATATATGGATTTATATTGCTTGTGATTATTTCCTTAATACATCTTTGGTGTACTTTGTGGTCTTGTATGATCTCATTGATATTTGATTTATGACCTTGTACTCTTTTGGTACTGTGCTATGATGTTATTATATTGTTTAATTTCATTTTGGTATTGTATTATGTTTATTAATTCAGTTTGTTTTGGAAGTGTTTCGTGATTTTCCTTTGGTTACTTGTTCACGGGTTATTGCTTTGTTTTATGTGATGAGATTTATGATTTTAAGATATTTTAATGACTCTTAGATGTTGTTGATTATGTCATTGTAATCTTTGAGTTTTATGGTACTTTGGATGTTGAGTCTTGTGTTTCCGTGTTGGATGTTCTTGATTGAGGACTCTTTCTTGTCAGCCCTTTAGCACGGGGGGTGGGTCTTCGGACCCACATGGTCGGGTGGAACGTGCTAAGCACCCCATTGGGTCCCTAGTCGAGGATCAAGAGGTGCAGATTGGTGCGGTTGCAGTGACTCCAGAGTTGTATTTGTCTTGGAGCCAGTTATAATACTTTGTATTCATCTGTTTATTTGTATCATGTTATCTTATGTATGGTTTCCATTTATGTTTGGAAACACTGTTGTATCATTGTACCTCTAGAACATTGTACTATAATGTAATGTTGACTCGGTGTGAATATTGGCCGTGGCAATTGTTATTCCAAGTGTTAAGTAATTTATGCATATGTTGTATTTATGTACTCAGATGGTTTCTTATCAATGATTATCATGTATGTGTTATATTTGTTAATGTTTATTTTGTTACGGATTATATCTTTGGATTTTATTCTTTATTGTTGTTGTGTGGATCTCAGTCTCGTAATGACTCCTCGTGTACCCCAAGGGATGTATGTCTTATTGAATCTGCTTAAATGAAATTCATGTTATGACTTAATGTGTTTTACATGTATGTTATGTTTACTTAAAAAAAAATTAAAAAAATTGTGCAGTAATTATTGTTTAGTTGTCCTTTGGGGTTCGCACGGTGGGGCGTTACAGTCTCAAATAAATTTGTTAATGAACTATTTGATATAATGCCTCAAATAAATTTGCAATAGTGTTTTTAATGGAGTATGATAGAAATAGTGTTTTTGATATAATGCCTCAAATAAATTTGTTAATGAACTATTTGATATAGGGTGCATACAATGGAAACACTATTTCTATCATACTCTGTAAAAAATTACCATGAACTGTTTGATATAATGCCTCAAATAAATTTGTTAATGAACTGTTTGATATAGGGTGCAGACAATGGAAACACTATTTCTATCATACTCCGTAAAAAATTACCATGAACTATTTGATATAATGCCTCAAATAAATTGGAGACACCCTGGTAGAAATGTATGCAAAATGTGGAAGCATAAACAAGGCATGTTGTGGGTCTTCGGACCCACATGGTCGGGTGGAACGTGCTAAGAACCCCATTGGGTCCCCAGTCGAGGATCAAGAGGTGCAGATTGGTGCGGTTGCAGCGACTCCAAAGTTGTATTTGTCTTGGAGCCAGTTATAATACTTTGTATTCATCTGTTTATTTGTATCATGTTATCTTATGTATGGTTTCCATTTATGTTTGGAAACACTTTTGTACCATTGTACCTCTAGAACATTGTACTGTAATGTAATGTTGACTTGGTGTGAATATTGGCCGTGGCAATTGTTATTCCAAGTGTTAAGTTATTTATGCATATGTTTTATTTATGTACTCAGATGGTTTCTTATCAATGATTATCATGTATGTGTTATAGTTGTTAATGTTTATTTTGTTATGGATTATATCTTTGGATTTTATTCTTTATTGTTGTTGTGTGGATCTCAGTCTCGTAATGACTCCTCTTGTACCCCAAGGGATGTATGTGTTAGTGAATCTGCTTAAATGAAATTCATGTTATGACTTAATGTGTTTTACATGTATGTTATGTTTACTAAATAAAAAATAAATTTTTTTTTACAGTAATTATTGTTTAGTTGTCCTTTGGGGTTCGCACGGTGGGGCATTACAACATGGTATCAAAGCCTAGGTTCATACACTGGGCACTATGTTTGCTCACTATGTAACCTTGCGCTTAGACCCGTGAGTCTTGAGTTTCACTTTTCTTTAGTCATTGTTGTGAACTTGAAATTCTTCTGTTAGATGGTGTCGGGTCTATGGTGCGAGAAATTGATGGGAAAGGATAGGACCCTCGGTGTAGTGTGCAATGCACCGATATCCTTCTTGTCAGGAATGCTCTATGGACCCTTGAGTTTTAGTGTGATGTGTTTCTTGGTGATGTGTTTTGTGTGTGTGAATATGTCAAGTGTGTGTGAAATTTTCAATTTTGTTGTCCTTGAGTGATGAATTATGTTTTCTTGAATCTGCGAAGGTCTAAACTTTTACCCTTTTTATTGAAATTGATGTGAGTTTTGGTGTTGAATAATGGTTAAAGTGGAGTTCTTTGTGTGAAAACTATGATTTTTAACAAAAAATTTAAGGTTTTGTGAATAATTATTCTATGATTTTTTTTAACAGAATATAGTATCTTGAGGCTAAGATGCAACTTGAATTATTGGTACTAATGTGCAATGCTCTATGGTAGCTTTTGATTTACAGGAAGTGGGCTTCAGAAAGCATAGTGACGAAGGTAATGTAATTGTAAAATGCAGGTATAGATACTTATAATGTCAAGTCGTAATTCATTTTGATATAGTAGATGAATTAGGTTTATGGTTAGTATCCTTATACGAGTATTTTCTTACTAATTAGAAGAAAAGTGTTTATGAGTTACTAGGATTGTTTTGATTACTAGGTGTGGTTTGGTGGGAGGGATAGTGTGGTATCACTCGCTTGCGAGTGCCCTACTATGCTGAGAGTTCCTCTCACGATGTATTTGTAATATATATATGTATTGTGCACAATGTTTGTTTGCGTGCAGGATTACAGGAAACTAAGTCTCGATTCCACCTGCATTGTCAGGACAGGGCGAGCATTATATACACCTAATGGGTTTGATGTTGAACATAGGAGCTGACAAGAAATTTTCCCCAACCTAGTTCGTCATCTGTCCTTGTGGTTGTCAAATTGGTTTGGTTGCAACCCTGCCACAACTTCTGTTTTGGTATCACTTCTTATTTTTGGTTTGTTTAATTTTCATGGCTTACTTGATGACGTTTAATTGATGTTTTAGTTTATTGTGTTGATGTCCTTTTGATCATTGATATTGTTGTGTTATCATGTTTATGATTGAGCTCGACTTCCAGGAGTAAATTGATGTCTAAGGGGGGAAGGATGTAATACCCCTCCGTGTCAGTTGTTTTGGACTTGTGTGTGAGTTTCTATGTGTGCTTCATTGATCACTGTGTTATTTGATTAGGTGGAAAATATAATATGCTTGGATTTGATTAATAAAGTTAATTTAATTATAAGGTTACTTACTTTATTTGGAATTAAATAAAGAATTAGATTCAATAATAAACGTTAATTTGATTATCTTTCGGAGTTAGTTATTTAAAGTAATCAGATTAGATGAGGAAAGATAATTATCATTTAATGATTAAATTCGATTAATAAATTTAAAAGTGAGAAAATATTAGAGAGGATTAAATATTAGAAAGTGGAAAATATTAGAGAGGATTAAATATTAGAGAGGATTAAATATTAGAAAGTGGAAAATTTTAAATAAATGATTTTATTTGAAATTAGAAAAAGCCAATGTGGATAATAATTACATAAATCAAAGAAATTTATTTAATTATAGGAAGATACAAGAAGTTAATGACGTATTTAAATAAATAAATAAAGTTTATTTATGTAAATAATCAAGAAGACATAGATAGGAAATAATAATTAAATAAATTTGGGAATTTATTTAATTATAGATGGACATAAGAAATTAGCTACGTATTTAAATAAAATAAATATAATTTATTTATTTAAATAGTTAGGATAAATAAAAGATGTGAATTAATTAAATAATATAGAATTATTTAATTAATAGTTGAATTTGGATTATAGGACATAATTAAATATTTTAATTATGTTAAGAAGAAATAAGGTGAAAAATAAAGTTTGTAGACCTAGGAAAATTTTATGTGTCTAGAATTTGCCCCTATTTGTCATAATGCAGTTTATCACATTGTGACAAAGAAAATTCAGTTCAAGATATGCCCCAAGAAAAAATAGGATGAGGAAGAATGATGAAGAGGTAGCGGTATGCCCCCTCGAGAGTATTGTCGGGTTCATAGAACACGAGTGGTCTCTCAAAATGGATGAAAGGACTAGAAGATGAGGAACAAAAGGATAGGGGAAAATAGACAAGGATGATGAGGATGTGAACTAGAAAAAATGTTAGAGTGGGAAAGAGGAAAGGTATCACAGAGAATTAAACCTTCAATATTTTTCAAAAGTACAAATAGGTTTTGTATTTATCTTAATTGGGCGGTAAAATTTGATGAATGGACAACAAACACCATGATATGACATAGACCAAGGTGTGCAAGGCCATCCACTTGAAAAATAGATAGTCACATACAAGGAATGTCCTAACTCGTACTAAGGGCTAAGTTGCCCCAGTCTTTTTGTCAAGACACACCAAAGACAACAATCAAGGAAAAACAGGTCATGATATGTCATCGCACCTCTAAATCCTTCATGGGACATCCTTGAGGTAGCTAGTAACATGAAAAAGAGACAAAAAAACAAAAATATAAGACAAAATAGACCAAAAAACATCAAGAGCCATTCAATATGTTTGCCAATATTTGTTTGTCAAAGGTGGATTGCTTGATAGTTTGACAGTTTGACACTTTGACCATTTTGACGGTTGGACGGTGCCTATCATTAGGAAGGACACATATTGAAAAGGAAAATGACATTTTGACGATGTCCAAGTCCAAGAAGGACACATCTTGGAGGGGACCATAGAGTGACTAGATTGGCATTATTTTGGCAATTTGACTGATTTTGACTAGATGACAGATTGGACTATTTTGTCTGTTGGTTCACAATTTAAATGTTGATGAAATGATTGTCTTGTGTCCATGTGTGACCATGTCTAACTTATTTGACTAATGTGATGAATGTTGACTTTGTTTTGGAATTTTTGAGAGCTATTTGGATGTTTTTTTGTTTTTCAGATATTTTGATTTTTTTGGATTTTTTGACGTTTATAATTTTTTTGGGTTTTTTATATGATTTGATTTTTTTGTCTTTTTGAAATGTTTTTATTTTTTTGTCTTTTTTGAAATGTTTTCATTTTTTGTCTTTTTTTGAGATGTTTTGGAATGTCAATAGATGATAATTTGTGTATCCTTTGTGCTAGATACCAATGACAAGGGGGGGGGGGACCAAGTCTAGGTGGATGTAGGATAGATAGGTGATAATGGATGAAATGGATGTATGCATAAGAGAGCAAGGATGTGATCTCAAGGACTATGTTGCATAGGACCTTTTTGACTTTTTGGATAGGAGAAGGGGAATATGGGTAGGAGGGAATCAAGTTTCTAGTTCCATAAAAGTTGGTAATCCTACTAGAGATGGATTTCATCACATGGACCATGTAAAATTTCATTATTCTCATAGATGTTGGTAAGGGATGACATGAAAGGGGAATGGAGTAGGTAGATGATGGATTATGATGTGGATTATGGAGGAAAGTAGTGGATTATGATGTGAATTATGTAGGACCGAAAGTGGATTATGTAGGACTGAAAGTGGATTATGATGTGTATTATGTAGAACTAATGCAAGGAAGATGGGTGAAATGTTTATGCAAAAGCATGGACCATAGGGATATGGTGAGTCAAATATGTAGGAAAATAGTTGAATGATGGGGTAGTGGAGATATGGAAAGAAATCATGACCAATGGCTGCACACACCATGAAAAACATTCAAGCTTTTTAGTGGATGGTGGTGTAGGAAGCAATAGTGATGTTTTCTTAGTGGATGGATGACGTAAGCATTTAGGGACACACATAGACTTAGTGTTTTTATGACTTTTTATTTTCATGTGGGATGGAGGAATTTGATATTTTTGAAGGGATGAGGAGGATGGTTGAGATTTTTGAGAGGTGGATGCCTCATTTGAGTTTCATTTTTGTTTAGGGACCCATATTATTTTAGTTTTTGACTTTTCTTTGAGAGGTATGGGTTTGGGTGGATTTTTGAATGTATTTTTCTTTGGTTTCTTGCATTTGTAACCTAAGGAACTACCTAACCCTTAGGAATTTTTTCATTATGAAAGGAGGCATCCAAATGTTTATTTTTGAATCCCATGGGGTGGAGGGAATGAGTGGAAGCTTTATGTTTACACAATGTGTGCATTTGTTGGTCATGACTAGGAAATATAGGGTATTTACATGAATGATTGGGATATTAGGTGTTGGAAGCAATGGTGGAAAACTAGATGGAGGGATATGCAAAATTGGAAGAAGTGAGGGTAAATTGGATAGTAGAAAGTGTATAGTCACATGCTTTTGACACTTGTAGGATAATGGAGGTGGAATGGCTACACATGTTTTGGGAATATGATAAGGCTTATGGTGGAAAGTGGACTTAGGATGGATGGAGGAAGTACAAACATCATTAGGTTGTTGACCTTGGGGTGTGTTTCCAAGGCCATATGAGCATGGAGGAGGGACTTTGAAATGTATAGGCTCTAAGATTCCTTGTTCAAGAAGTCCTAAACCCTTTCCTTGATAATTCATTTTTTGGAACTTATAATTGACTATAAGACTAGGTGTAGTTTGGGAACTAGATTTGAGTTGATTATTGGACGAAGTAGGGGAAGTGATGGACAATGGTTGTTGATTTTGTAAGGAGGAACACTCATGGATGAAAGCGGATAAGCCAGGTGGATATGATGGTTTTTTTGAAATAGGGTCGATGGTGAATGTAGACAGATCATTAGGATCTTGATTAGTATTGTTTTCATTAAGATCCAAGGTAATGGTTTGATCCCCTATGTTTTCTTGGGAGCCACTTGTCTCATCATGGGAAGTGGATGTTTGTGCATCATGAATGGGTGAGGTGGAAAGCTCTTGACCATGGAATGCATAAAGTTTGCTAAGAGGATCATCATGGTCTTCTTGATCATAAAAGAGATCTTGATCAAATATGGGAGCTTGATCGTGAATAAGATTAGGTGTGTTATGAATGGAATCATTAGGAGGGTGTTGATATTTATGTGGATGAGGGGGTAATGTTTCCTCATGTTTAGGATTGTGCTCTTGACATACCTCATGAATTATTTGAATGGAGGTGGAAGGGAATTTCTCATGGAGAGACTTGACATGTTCTTGATGGTCAACAACATAGGAGCATGACAAAGGGTGACTTGGACTTACTAGGGGAGACTCTTGAGTTGGCTCAAGGGGTTGTGGATGACATTGTTGGCTTAAAGTACTTGGCATGATGTTTGAGGACTCTTTTGTATGTTCAAGTATATGTTTTTAATTACATGGAAACAATTGATTCCTTTCTTGTAGCCCTCGGGTCACATCCTTTATAGGTGTAGGGGTGAAAGGTGTTGGCTTAGGGTTTTTATTTTGATTGGATGGAGGAGTGAATGGATTGAGTGGGTTGGTGGATTTGGGAAAATCCACATGTTTACTTTTTTGATGTTTGTACTGAGGATGTGGAGTTGATTTATTGGTAAGTGGATTAGAGGATGGCAATGGTAATGAAGGGTTTAATGTATTGGAAAGTGTAGGGACCATTGGATTAGGACTAGGACATTGTGACTTTAGGATAGAATTTTGATTAGATAGTGGTATGATATACTTATAAGGTACATGACCTAGATTAGTGTTCCCATTTTCAATGGTTGTATTAGAACATGAGGAATTTTGACCTTGTTGCAAGGTAGAACTTAAGTTCACATGTGTTTGTTGTTATGTGGCTTGATAGGTTGATGTGGCATTGACATGCGAAGAAGTGGATGGATTAGATTGGTATGAGGTAGAAGGGGATGACACATAAGGTTGAGGTGGCATTGGTTGATAATGAATGGATAGGGGATGATGTTGTGGTTGTTAGATTTGACATGTGGCAATGAATTTATTGGCTTGAGCTAGGAGGTGTTGGATTTGAGGTGACTTAATTTGATGAAAAATTTGGAAAAGGGTTTGAAGTCTTTGTATGGTTTGGTGATCTAGGGGTTGGGGTATATTTGGTGAGGTGTTTGAAGGAGGTTTTCAAGTTGGGATGTTAGGACTTTGTTTTCAATGTGGGCATGGTTTCACACATGTGTTTAAGTTCTTGCATGTCTATTTGTTCCTCAAGGTATGCAACATAGTTCATGTCATCATTAGAGGTGGTAGAAGGAGCCCCTCAAAGTATGATTTTAAGTTTTTGTTTTGTCTCATTGTTTGAACTAGGGAGAGGGCCTCCTTGAATTATGATCTTGGGATTAGGTTTTATATCATTGTTTGCATAAGAGGGATAGTTCCCTTGAACTATGATCTTGGGCTGAGGATTATGATTGGGCTTGTTTATGATTAGGTCCATTTTGACAAGTGTTGATTGAATAGGACTAGGTTGGTGATGATGTTGAGATGATAATATTGGATGATTAGGAAGGATTATGGTTGATGGTTAGAATGAAAGTTGAATGATGAAGATATGATTGGACTATGATTAGGAATGGGTAGGATGAGATCGATGTGAAATGATGATTGGGATTATGATTTGGATAGAATGATTAGGAATGATGTGGAATGAAAAGATTGGGTGACTTGATTGATTAGGATGATGACTAGGATGATTAGGATATGATGTAGAATGACAAGGATATGATTTGGATTAGATTGGGATGACTTGAATATGATTAGGAATGACACGATTGTATGAATTGGATTGATTAGGATGATGACTAGGATGAATGAATGATGCAATGTGATTAGGACTAAGTGGAATGATGAGGGATGATGACCAGGATACGATTAGGATGAAGTGGATATGATGTGGCTAAGAAGGGTGATTAGGATGAAATTGATTGGATATGAATGTGGCAGAAGAACATGTAGAGTAACTTGTCTTTATGTGTTTGGTGTTTAGCTTGATTTGAAAATGTTTAAATGAATGATCACACATGTACACACATGAATCATACACGTAAGACACATAAGAAATTTTGAAATTTGAAATTTGAAGAATGTAGTGATGGTTATTAAACAAGAACATGTGGAAGACACATCAACAATCCCTATGATTAGTCAAGTGGAGTATGGACAATCAGGTCTCAAGCTAGTTTTAACAAGGTTGAATACATATAATTTGAAAGAAAAATATTTCCAAAAATCTAGGAGAAAGGGGCAACCCACCCTTCACCTTCACTTCCCAAAGTTATAAAGTTCTTTGGGGCTTAGCCAAGAGTGACAAGATTTCAACTCCCAAAGGAGTGTGTCTTTTGATTCACACTTGATTGAGGTAGTCCCTTGGAGGGGTGTATGCTCCAACAAGGCCTCCTAAGAAGGGTATGAAAAAATTGAGCCAAGTGAGGTGTTTTGGAGGACACAAACACACTTGATTCACACTCCCAGATGTTAATTTCCCTTTAGAAATGAAATGTGTGTAAGAAAACAATGGAAGCACTTATTCTTTTTAAATCCCAAATCAAGATGTTATGGAAGACAATGGTTAATTTTAGAACCAATTTTGAAGTGTGATTGCAAACAAGATGTTCATTTTAAAGCCCCAAATCCAAATGTGTGACAAACAAGTCGTTCTTTTTAAGCCCCAAATTGAAGTGTGTTGACAAGCAATGATTAGAGATGAAAGATGGAATGTGTTCACTTAGACTTTCTTTAGCTCCAAATTTTTTTCCACTTGATCCAATTTGTCTTTTGAAGTATTTATTTTTTCTGCACATTCACAAAACCAACAACAAAGCCAAAACGCTAACAAGATAATTGATTACTAATATTAGAGGGTTAGCTAGTCAAGACATTTGATTTTTGGAAATATTATTTGCATCAAAAATAAAAACATAGATAAAATACCTTGACTAAAATTTTAAGAGCTTTCCAAAAATATAAAGAAATTTGAAAATTTGCTATTTTGCACCCAATTTTTTTTTTTTAAAGAAAAAACATTAAAAAATTATAAAAAATTGAAAATAGGTCCAAAAATTCTGATTTTTGGAATGAAGACACCTAACATCATCCCAAATATTCAAAAAAAAAAATTGTGAAAATATCTCCAACTGTTTGTGATATATAAGAAAATCTTTGTAAAACCCTAATTTTCAAAGGTCTATTTTTTGTCTAATTATTTTTTATCCAAATCAAAAACATAAAGAATGAACTCTACTATAATTCAAAGATATTTCTAGAAATATAAAAAATATCCGAAAAATTTGCTAATTTGCTCTCAAAATTGATTTTTCATGAAAAGTAACAAAAAAATTATAAAAAATTAAAAAAAGCTCCAAAAAATCTGATTTTCAGACTAAAAGCTCTTGATATGGTCCCCAACATGTGGAATGTTTTTTGTGAAAACATTTCTAGCCGTTTGAGAGATATGGTTGAATCTTTGAAAACTAGGGTTTTGTCCCCAAAATGATGCAAAACCTGCAACAAAAAGGATCCAACTCCAAAATTCCTCAAAATTTGTCAAAATATTGAGATAAAAATCAGTTGTCAGGTTCACCAATGTAACTAAGGTAAAAATCTAAGTTAGTAGATTAGAGCTTAAAAATAAGAAAACCCCAAAGGAAAGCAATCAAGAACAAAGGAGTAAAAATGCATGAAAGAAAGGAAGAATTTCACTAAACAACCTTCATTTCCCTTCTCCATTTTCTACAAAGTATTGTTTTCCCTCAAATTTTTGATGAGAAACTATGACTATGACAAGACTCAAGAAAATATTGAAGGATTTGACTCAAAATGCAAGTGTAATAAAAATTCTACAAGCATGAAGAAGTGTGCAAGCCTAAAGTCTAAAGCATGAAGTGTGAGATGATGAAGTGATGAAGTTAGGAAATGATAAAAAAGTCCCCAAATGAGGTAAAAATTGTCTTTTATAGAAAATTCAATTTTAGATGAATGGCCAAGATTATTAGATGAGAGATGCCCTAAGATCAAAGGTTTAATTAAATGTGACAACCATCAATTAGGGTTAGGGAAACATTAGGGAAAATTTTGAAATGAAGGGCTGAGATTTGATTAATCAGAAGTCAAGAATGCATGTGACAAGGAGATATTGGGCACAAAAAAAAAGGTTGCTAGAAAATCAAATAATAATTTAAAATTATATGATTTAAAGACTGAGTTGCTCTCAAAATTGATTTTTCATGAAAAGTAACAAAAATAAATAAATAAATAAAAACAACTCTAAAAAATCTGATTTTTAGACCGAAAGCTCTTGATATTGTCCCCAACCTGTAGAAATTTTTTTGTGAAAATATTTGCAGTCGTTTGAGAGATATGGTCAAATCTTTAAAAACTAGGGTTTTGTCCCCAAAATGATGCCAAATCTGCAACAAAAAGCTAACAAAACCTGCAACAAAAAGGATCCAACTCCAAAATTCCTCAAAATTTGTCAAAATATTGAGCTAAAAATTAGTTTTCGGATTCACCAATGTAACTAAGGTAAAAAATATAGGTTAGCAGATTAGAGCTTAAAAATCAGATAACCCCAAAGCAAAGCAATGAAGAACAAAGGAGTAAAAGCATGAAAACAAGGAAAGAGTTTACCAAATGTCTTCAACCTCCATGATTAACCTCCATTGCACCTTCTCTATTTGTTGCAATAATGTGTTTTCCCTTAGATTTTTGATGAGCAACTTGTGATAATCCCAATGTCCTAAGCAAATGTTGAAGGATTTGATCTAAAAAGCTACACAATGCAACTATGGAGCAAGCCTAAAGTATGAAAATGACAAGATGTCATGATGCCAAGAGATGGAGATTGCCTAAGATGTAGATGTATGGAGTATATGAAGTGTGTCAAATGAGGCCAAAATTGTCATTTTATAGAAATGTCAATTTTGGATGAATGGTCAAGATTGAAGATTGAAAAATGCCCTAAGATCAATGGTTAAAATTGAGAGTGACAACCATCAATTAGGGTTAGGGAAATATTAGGGAAAATTTTGAAATGAAGGGCTGAGATTTGATTTTAGAAAAATCAAATCAAAGGTCAAGAATGCATGCGACAAGGAGATATTGGGCACATAAAAATAGGTTGCTAGAAAATCAAATAATAATTTTAAAATATTTTATTTAAAGACTGAGTTGACCTTTTGAAATAAAAATTAATTTAATTCAAAAGTGGTGGCGTCATGTGATAGTAAATAATTATTTTAAATTATTTACTTGGTGGGAAAATAGAAAGTGGGCAATTTTAAATAAATGATTTTATTTAAAATTAGAAAAAGCCAAGGTGGATAATAATTAAATAAATCAAAGAAATTTATTTAATTATAGGAAGATATAAGAAGTTAATGACGTATTTAAATAAATAAATAAAGTTTATTTATTTAAATAATAAGGAAGACATAGATAGGAAATAATAATTAAATAAATTTGGGAATTTATTTAATTATAAAGGGACATAAGAAATTAGCGACGTATTTAAATAAAATAAATATAATTTATTTATTTAAATAGTCAGGATGAATAAAAGATGTGAATTAATTAAATAATTGAGGATTATTTAATTAATAGTTGAATTTGGACTATAGGACATAATTAAATATTTTAATTAGGTTAAGAAGAAATAAGGAGAAAAATAAAGTTTGCGGGCCTAGGACAATTTTATGTGTCTACACTCCTCATTTAATAGCATCCTTTCATTATTATCCTCCACAATCTGGGAATCGAAGTTTTCTTGGCCTATTTATTTTTCTACTTCTTAATCTTAGAATGTCCAAAACTAGTCCCCATAACCACCTTCTTTATAATTCCTTTTTTATATAGTAATAAATTTTGTTAGTGTTGTTTCCATTCACTTTATTTTCTTGTGGTATCTACAAGCATCCATATTCTTATCCAACTCCTACAACTAGTTCTAAAGTTTGGTTAACTCTATATTTTCACTACCGATTATTTCTTGCTCCATAGGAGGAGAAGAAATCCTTTCTTCTTCCTTATCCTTAGCATCCTCAAACCCAGGAGAAGAGGGGACAATATTTACCCTTGTTTTCTCCATGCATCCCTTTTTAATTTCACACTTTATATGGGTATGTGCAGGATCATCATGGAAAAAACAGGCCCTTAAGTGGCGAAAAATTTAGAAAAATCAAAGATAGGCAACTTGACGTAAAAATTTGAATAAGATATCTACATTATTTCAAAAATATGTAAGAATAGAATATGTAGCAAATTGAATTTAGTTTCTAAACTACCAGTTTTTTTTTTTTGAAAAATCTATTTGGTGAAAATTTTAAATTTCAATGCAGTAGTACTTAAATTTTAGAGAAAAATAAGTAGGTGTCTATCTAACCACCCTAACCACAATAAAATTATAGTTATTTTTTATAAGATTTTAGATATAATTAGATGACTCATGTCTCGATGTGATGCATTTTTTTTATAAGTTTTTTCCAAGTAAATAATTAATTATGTTTTTTTTATTACAACTTTTAAAAAATATAAAAAACTTGTATGTCTGACCACCTTAACTTGGTAAAAAATTCATGAAATTCAATTTTTTTTTTTTTAATCATATAGTATGCAAAGTATAGAATGTGACACATGTTTCGGATTCAAAAAATGTGATACCATTCAAATGAAAGCTATAGATGTTTTTCAATCAGCCTATCAACCATGAATTTACTTGTAATTCAAATAGAAAATGACTAATAATTATTTATTAAATTAAAAGTAAAGCATAATTTATATTGTTGGAAATCTGATAATCTCCTTTAAAAACCCTTTTTGTTTCATCAATTTTGGGTAAAAGAAAAGTCGTTAGCCACATGGGCCATCATATCGCTTACATATTGCTACTTTTTGGCCCATCATGATCCTGTACATACCCATATAAGATATTTTTTAGTTTCTAAGATGTATCTGTGTCTTTTCTTGGGTGGAGTTAAATAGGTTTCCCTATACCATGTTTTAATTTCTTTCCAAAAATTGTAATATCACTAGGGGATGTCTTTTTTGCTAAGATTATGTTTTTAATAGATTTGTTGGAAAAGTATGTATTTATTAAAAGTGGTCTCTCAAAATATCTTAAGTAGACCATTGAAATTAGGTTATTCAATGTGACACAACAAACATGTACTTTAATTGAACTTTCCAAACCCTTACTTTCAATGGAAATCATCTAATCATCGGATTATGGACTACCCTTTAGTTACCTCATGTAAGAAAAGTAATCCTCCTGAAAATTCTAATTGTAAAAGAATAAGATAGTTGATATTTCATGGTTAGTGAAAAAAAAAAATAGGAATATTAGCATTGGAAATGCTCCACTTAAAGCCTCCAATGATACATGTGATCAAGCTCATTAAAATATCAAGTTTGTATAGCTTCAAAACATTAGGACACGAGGAAAGTGTTTATTTCCTCAATTGGAAAGTCGTGCATATGAGGTGAATAAGAAAAAAATTATGATAAAGCCTCAAGAGTTTTATATGTTATCCTCTCCAAAATAAATGATTACCTATTCTTCTCCCTTTACACCCCACCAATTCATTGAGTTTTTATCCAAGTTATATTTACTAGGGGCTCGGATTTTGTTTATTTTTCCCTAATTTTATATCAATAGGGCCTTTCACCCATATTTATTAGGTCCAAAAGGAAATGGGAGTAGATAAAGGCCTTGAAGTAGTTTTTTTGGGGTTTATTCAAAGATCAACTATGGACTTGAAGTAGTTGTGTGCCCTATTTTCCAAATACCTTTTTCCCACGAGTTAAATCCCATTGTAATGTAGTTGGTTGTGATTCAAGGGGGGTTGGTACACCCTACCTATACAATTAGGGTTTAGCCTAATGTAATTATTTAACCCTCCTATGAGTGAGCATCACTACCATTTCTTTGTAATGATAATTTATGAATTCTTAAGGAATTATTAATTATAGAGATATTGAGCTAGCTAGAATCAATCACTCACACCTTTAAAATGGACAAATAGGAAATTTTGCATCAAATGTGTGGCTAGAACAAGAAAGAAAATGGAGTTCCACACTCTTGTAGTCTATTTGGGTATATTGAAGAGGGCGAGTATGTTCTATATAAACTATTCCATATCCAACTAGTTATTCAAGGTATGTGCAGGATCATCATGGAAAAAACATGCCCTTAAGTGGCAAAAAATTCAAAAAAATCAGAGTTAGGCATCTTGACGTAAAAATTTAAATAAGTTATCTATATTATTTCAAAAATATGTAAGAATAGAATCTATAGCAAATTGAATGTAGTTTCTAAACTACTAGGTTTGTTTAAAAAAGAAATATATTTGGTAAAAATTTGAAGTTTGAATGCAATAGTACTTAAATTTCAGGGAAAAATAAGAAGTAGGTGTTGACATCCTAACCACAATAAAATAATAATATTTTTATAAGATTTTAGATATAAGTAGAGGACTCATGTCCGATGTGATGCATATTTTTTAATTTTTTTTCTAGTAAATAATTAATTATGATTTTTTATTACAACTTTTAAAAAATATAAAACTTCTATGTCCGACCACCTTAACTTGATCAAAAATTCATGAAATTCAATTTTATTTTTAATCCTATAGTATCTGAAACATAGAATGTGACACATGTTTTGGATTCAAAAAATGTGATGTCGTTTGAAAGTTATAGATGTTTTTCAATCAACCTATCAATCAGACTTTAGTCATAATTCAAATAGAAGATGAATAATAATTACTTATTAAATTCAAAGTAAAAATAATTTATATTAGTGGAAATTTGAGAATATCCTTTAAAAAGCTTTTTTGTTTTATCAATTTTGGGTAAAAAAAAAGTCGTTAGCCACATACCCATCATATTGTAACTTTTTGGCCCATCATGATCCTGCACATACCCTTCACATACGTATTTTCAATTTAGAGGAAGATTATTTATAAAACAACTATGAAATTACTAATGAGATAGATATTGAGGGTATGAATCTTTAATTTTATCAATAAAATTTATATCATATACCTTTTTAGGTTTAATAGTGTAGACACCTGAATTTGACCACCCCCATATGGTCAAATTCACCCCTACATTCCTTTGTCTTGCATCCCTTAGCAATATTAATTAAATAACTTATTATTTGATTAATATTTCATCTTAGCCTAATGTCCCCTAAGGTATTTAATAAATAAATTAATTACCTTACCTTATTCATCTCTAAATTAAATAAATAGACCAATTTATTTAAGTTAGTCATTAGCCCTTTTTGAATTAAATCAATTTTTAATTCATTTTCTTCTCTCTCCTCATGTCACATCCTCCATAATCTCCAACTTGTCCTTAATCTATCTTTAGCCTACCTAACCCAACATTTGCACAACCTTAATCACCTAATTAAGCTAACCTAATCCTCATACCATTTATGGAATGTGTCCTTAGTCAACCCACATTAAATGCTTTCTCCTTTTGGAGAAGGCATCCCCTTCCCTATGTGAACTTTTAATTCAAATTTATTCCTCCAAGGAATTTTAAGGAATTTTAAATTCCTTGTCCCATCCCCATGAGGATTTGTGAGGAATTTTTAATTCCTCACATGTCCTCTCAAGCACATGTGGAAAAAGACCTCCTTTATGAAGGGATCTTGTCCAACCCCAAGGTACTTTATAGTACCTCCACATCATCTCCACTTCACCTTTCCTCTTCACATCATTTTCCACATGTCAAAATGTGAGGCCTTGTGAGTTCTCAACTCACCCTGGCCCTTGATATCTTCCACAATGGATCAATCATGGCCCTCCATGGATTTAGAGGTGATGAGAGGCTCAAAATACTTTTATTTCATTTCATGTTAAAAGACTTGTTATTTAAATTGTTAATTAACATGAATGGTAGTAGATTATAGATTAACATATTTACATTGCTTTATGTTTAGAAAAATTAGTGGATATATTTGAAGTAATGGTTTATGATTAAATGTGTTACTTTATGGTGATATTAATGAGATAATTATGTTGCATTGATCTTTTACTACCATAAATTGCTATCCTTTTCTTAAGGGTTTTGAATAGGGTATTTTAAAGATTGATGATGTGGTTAAAATATTTTTTTAATCAAGGGAAATTATCACACCATTTTTGGGCCCTACTGGATGATAAATAAATCAAGTACAAATCAACTTCTTTGTAGTCAGTTGTGGAACTTCTACTTCCAGTGCCAATCTGACATGTTTCTCTATGTCCTACTTTAGTCCTGTTTCAGTTCTACTTTAGTTTTTTTTTAATCTTTAGTTAGGCACCTTGAATCTTGGAAGTTAATCACCATGTTGTAATTCAATAAGGATATTTTTATAAATATCCATGTTTTCGGTTCTAGAAGCTAGATAATTTTCAATCAGATTTATGTAATCGATGGCAATACTTTGTTTTGTGTCCCACCTTGATCAATTTGAATGAAAGCAAGAAGTTAACTCAATCACTATGTTAAGGGATCTTACCTGAGGAAGAGCAAGGCTTGCTCAACCTTTGGGATCGATTTTATGTTGGTATTTTACGGAGTTATGTTATTTCTGATTATTGATATTAAAATCTGAAGTGTTAGATGTTACTTTTAGAATGATAAGTTGAATCATTTTTAATTAGTGAATGATAAATCTGGATAGTTACTTCTATTTGAATCACTTTTAGTTCATCATAGTTAGATTAAAGCTGTTAGAATCATTATAAGGTTTACTAGATTAATCAGATTTAGATGTTCAAAATAATTAAGTTTAGTAATTATTTTTTGAGTTTAATTAGAAGTAATGATGGAGACTTATGAAAAGATGGAATTGAAGTCAGTTGATTTTTTTTTTAATGGAAATTAGTGTTTAATTTTTCTATATTAATTGTCATTTTATTGCAATTCTATTTTGTTCTTAAAATAGTATTTAATTTCCAAGAAATCTTAAGATAGATTTCCTTTAAAAAGTAAAATAAAATTAATTTGGATTTTGTATTCTAGATTAAGGATCAAATTAATTGTTAGTATTCTCCATGAATCAGTTATAATCAAGTCCAATGAAGTCAGAAATAAGTCACGATTCACTTTAGTTTAGGAAATAAGATAGAATTAATCCTTAGGAATTAGTCGTTGTAGTTCAGCTCCTAGGAGCTCCTGAAAGCTCCTGAAGAAGCTAAATCGATACCTGAAGTCACTATTTATAGTGCAAAACCCCCCCAAAAATCTATGACAACCATCCTTATTACATATAGCTCTGAGACACACCTAGTTCGATAAATAATTGACTAAATGATGCAAGTTGTGACATCAATGACCTTTCCCATCATTTTTGGCACTATTGTAGGGGATTAAACAAGATTTGGCTATTAAGTGTGAAGCCTTACTATTGATAAGGAAGATCGACCTGAATTATGGATGAGATGAAATAGAGACCATCTAGGGAGGTTTCTTCCATGAAACGCTAATTTTTGAAGAAATCTTGATTTTGATTAGGAAGATATTGAAAAATACCAGATCAAAAATCAAGAAGATAATCAAGAACAACAAATAGACAATCAAGAAGAGAATAGAGATCCATTTCAAGAAGAAAACATGGGTGAACAACTTGAGCAACCACCAGCCAATATGACCTTCTCTTTTCCTATCAATCTTGAAAGATAGATTGGTGAACCTCCTATGAAAAATATCTCACCTTTAGTTCTTCCTACCTTTAGAGGAAAAAAATCTAAGGACCCTGACCAATTCCTTTTTGAATTCAAAGTTTTTTTCCAGACCTATGATTACACAAACGATAATAAGAAGTTGAAGTTTTTTCCTTTAACATTGAAAGAATCATCTTTACGATGGTTCATGGGATTAGGCATAGGAACAATTGCAACTTGGAAACAAATGGAGACTCAATTTTTGGATAAGTATCAAGACTACTGTAGAGTAAGGGATAGGAAGGAGGAATTATTTTGAATAAGGAAAATGGAGGACAAAAGTTTAGAAGACTATGTTGATAGGTTCTAGTTTGTTCATCAGAGGTGTACTAATGGGCTGGATATTGAAATTAGCAAGACAATTTTCCTGAGAGGAATTGATGATGAATCAAGAGAGTCCTTGAATATTATGGGAAAAGGGAGACATTAACAAACTCTCCTTGGAAGAAATTATCGAGATATGTAGAAACTACTCTAGAACTAGGGTAGGAACTAGAAATTCCAAAAGAAACAAGGCTCATACCACTAATGTGTTAGAAGTAATGGAGGAATTAGAAAACATGAAGACTGACTTACTTCTTCATCTCAATATGTAAGGAGATAAGAAAACTACTGAACCATTGTCTATTTATTGCTCCAAGTGTAGGGGAAAACACCTTTTAAGACAATGTCCATTGAATCAAGTTGAAATCTATGAGATTTGTGAGAAAACACAACCAACAAGTTTCTAAAATCTGTTGGCTAGGATAAAAAAGCAATCTAAAGAAACCACCAGTGGTCAAAGAGGAGCTTAATTATGTTGTCCAAAGACTTCAAAAAATAGGGTATAATGGAAATCAATGATAGTATGGTTCTCAATCAAACTAGAATCAAAACCCTTGGCAAAACCAGAACCAATGAACCCCCCAATATCAGCCACAACCACCACCTACATATTGGGGACAACCTAAATGGATGAATCCCCAATGGAACCAACCACAATGGCAAGCTAATTAGCAGCCGCAATGGTAGTCAAATTAGCCATCATGATAAAAAAACTAGATGTAGTACCAACCATACCAAAACCAAGGGAAAAAAACATCCTTGGGGACAAGCAAACCCTGCGATAAATACTCCTAATGCCACTAATGAGCAGGTAAATTAGCCTCAACTACTAGCTCAACCAATTGAAAATCCCAGAAATACCTGTAATGATGCAACTCCCCCTAGCTTGAATGTAATTGATGCTAACAATATTCAACTGAGAAATTGTACTGTTTAATCTAAACCAGGAGAAAAAGCTCAAGAAGATGGGGAAGAAATTGACACTTCAACAGAAATGAAAAAAATTGAAGAGGAACAAAACATCAATCAGGCACCTTACCCTGAGAGATTGAAGGAAAAAATAACTCCTGAAAACTCTCAACCAAGCTACATGAATGTTGTTGATTCTCAACTTCTTCAGGAGTTGAAGAAAATTAACATTGAAATTCCATTGTTGCAAGAAATTAAGGACATACCAGAGATAAACCAGTCAGTCAAATCTCTCTGTAGGAAAACTCTAGGAAGAAAGAAGAAGCTTCCTCCCAAAATAAAAATAGGGACAAAACTAACTGATGCATTATTGAGATGATTGCTTCCTTAGAAATATAATGATCCTAGAAGTCCTATAATCACCTTGAGTATAAATGGAGTGGAGGTTAACAATGTCCTAATTGATTTAGGAGCTACCGTAAATGTTATCACATCTGATGCAGTTCAAACACTAGGTATGACAACTATTCATCCAACAAAAATTGTTTTATAGTTAGTGGACCAATCTACTACAAAGCCAAAACACATAATAGAAGAGATCATGGTTACCATTGACACATGGGATTATCCAATTGAATTTTTTGTTCTAAAAGCTAGAATGAAAGATTCTGTATATCCAATCATCTTAGGAAGACCATGGTTGGCTACTGCTGCCACTTTAATTAATTGTAGATCGGGAAGCATGATCATATCAAATGGTCAAAAATAGAAAGAATTGTCTCTCTATCCACCAGGACAATCATCAATTCAACCAAACACCAAAATTTTGGTGGATGAAGATTTAGATTCAGAAGGTGATGGTATTGTGGAGTTATCCATGGTTACTATAGTTGAACATGTTCAAGAATTTGAGGAACAAGAGTTTACTTCAAAAAAGGAAAAAGAAGATTGTCAAACAACATTACATGAACAACACTCTTGTCCTTTGAATACACTTGTGGAAAAATACATTGATTCCACAAAAGACACCAAAGAGATTACAGTAACTAGAGATAAACCTCTCAATATAAATTCATCTTTATCCCTAACTCAGGAAAAAGAATTGAAGGAAATTTTAGAAAAAAACACAAAAGAATTTTCTTGGGAGTATACTAATATGAGAGGAATCCATTCTTTGATTTGTAGTCACCACATTTACATAGAAGATGTAATACCAAACAAACAAAGGAAAAAAGCGTATCAATCATGTTCTTCATGACATTGTTAAGAAAGAAATAGAGAAGCTACTCAAAGTAGGATTCATATACCCAATCTCAGATAGTCAGTAGGTTTCACCACTAGTTATTGTCCCAAAGAAGAATGGTAAATGGTGAGTGTGTATAGATTATCGAGAGTTGAATAAAGCCACAATGAAAGACCATTTTCCATTACCATTCATTGACTAGGTACTTGATAACCTAGCAAGAAACAACTATTTCTCTTTTCTCGATGGTTTTTTTCTCGATGGTTTTTTGTGGATATAACCAAATCCAAGTAGCCCTTGAAGATCGAGACAAAACTAACTTTACCTATCCATGGGGTACATACGCATATACAGTCTTACCATTTGGACTATGTAATGTGCCAACCACATTTCAAAGAGCGGTACTTGCTATATTTGAATATTTCACCACTTCTTGTGTAGAAATTTATATGGATGACTTTACAATCCATGCTAAAACATTTGATGAAGCATTACAAAACTTAGAAAAGGTTTTAAAATGCTGTAAAGATCATAGATTATCACTAAATCATGAAAAAGTTCCATTATGATGACAAAGGGCATTGTTCTAGGACATCACATCTCAAAAGAGGGGATAAAGGTTGATCCCAAGAAATTTGAGATCATACAGAACATTGAAATCACTAAGAACCAAACTGGTGTATGAAATTTTCTTGGGTAGCACCACTCTTTACACTACTCAAGAAAGAAGAGGAGTTTGTATGGACTAAAGATTGCAAAAAATCTTTTGAGACAATCAAAATAGCTCTAACAACTTCTTTGATCATTAAAGGACTTGTTTGAGGAGAGCCATTTCACATACATGTAGATGCATCCAATCTAGCTATTGGAGTAGTATTAGGACAGAAAAATGACAATGATGCCATGCATGCAATTTATTATGTTAGCAAAAATTTAAATCCTACTGAAAGAAATTATACAATAGAAAAGGAATTTCTAGTTGTAGTATATGCAATAAATAAATTTAGGCATTATATTATAGGTTACAAAGTTTACATACATACAAACCATGCTGCAATTAGATATTTAATGAACAAGGCTAAAGTAGGGGGACACATTATCAGATGGTTACTATTACTACAAGAATTTGATGTAACTATCATTGATAAGCCTAGAAAAGACAATGTTGTTGCTGACTTTATTTCTAGAATTATTTCATAGGATAATCAAGAACCAGTGGATGATACATTTCCAGATGAACATCTATTTGCTATATTAATTCATTCACCATGGTTTGTTGATTTGGAAAATTACCTTGTAATAGGGAAATGTCTAAATCATTTCAGTCAAAAACAAAAAAGGAGGTTAATTCGTGAAAGTTCTAGATTTTAGTGGATTAATACTCTTTTATTTAAATTATGCCCTAACCATGTTTTAATCAGATGTGTATCTGAGTTAGATGTTTATGATGTAGTACACTCCTACCATCATGAGCCTAAAGAAGGACACTATTTAGTAGTGAGAACAGTTCAAAAAATCTTAGGAGTTGGCTACTTTTGGCCATCAATGACAAAGGATGTTTCATTCTTTGTCAAACAATGTGATGAATGTCAAAGGATGGGAAGACCCCCACCAACCATGGAGATGTCATGTCAACCACAAATAGCTCTAGAACCATTTGAAAAATGGGACATCGATTTTGTGGGACCTGTCAATCCACCTTCAAGAGGGAAATGTTACATCCTTGTTTGTATTGATTATGAAACAAAATGGGCTGAGGTGAAAGCATTACCGGCAACAACTGAAGATAAAGTTGCAGATTTTTTGTACAAGAAAATTATTTAGAGATTTGGTGCACCTAAAGAGATTGTTTCAGACCAAGGACCATAGTTTGTATCAGCAATGATGGAAGCATTTTTGCAGAAATACCAAATGACTCATAGAAAATCTTCGCCATATCACCCTAAGGCGAATGGACAAGTGGAGCTCACTAACTGAGAGTTAGAGAATATCCTGACAAAAATAGTTTCATTGATGAAAATAGACTAGGTAGATAGGTTGGATGAAGCAGTATGGACCTATAACACCACATGGAAAACAACTATATTTTCCCCATATGAACTTGTGTATGGGAAGAAGTCAGTAATGCCAATAGAATTTGAGTTAAAAACATTGAAAATAGCAATAGAAATTGGAATTGATTTACCTAAATATGAGAAAAGTAGAATTTTTCAACTCAACAGATTCGATGAAATGAGAATGGAGGAACTTCAACATAGTGAGTAAATTCAGAAGAAAAGGAAGGAATGACACGATAAGCATATTATGTCAAGACAATTCAAAGAAGGATATTTGACATTATTATTCTATATTTGAGGAGTTTAAAGGAAAGTTCCATACTAGATGGTTAGGTCCCTATGAGATACAACAAATATTTGAAAGTGGAGTTGTTCAATTAGTTCTAATTGATGGAGAAAGGAAAGTCATGCTAGTTAATAGTCATCAACTGAAGACATATCATAAGCCAACAACAAAGGAAGAATTTCTAGATGATCTGCAACATAGAACTGAACATTTTCTCATGGAAGAAATTTCTTCCATGAGAGAAGATCTTTAAACCTTTGAAGAAGGCATCAATAAACAAGGTAAATTGAAAACCAGTAATTGGTGGTTTTCCTTGAGAAAAATGAAGTAAATTGAAAACCAGTAAATGGCAGTTTGCTTTTGAAAAAAAAAGAAAAACAAAGGATGACTAAAAACTAGCAAATGTCGATCTATCTAAGTTAACTCCTGAAGGCTCTTAAAGAAAATACAAAAAGCTCCTAAAGGCTCCTAAAGATTGAAGACTCTGAAGACTTCATTTGGCTCAATAACTCCTGAAGGCTCCTAAAGAGCTCCCAAAAGCTCTTGAAGGCTCCTAAAGGCTTAAGACTCTAAAAAATTTATTTCGCTCAACAAATCCTAATGACTCTTGAAGTTTTGAAGCTCCTGAGAGCTCCTGAGAGCTGTTGAAGGACTCCTCAAGAACTCAAAGGCTCAAAATAAATTGAGGTGCACATTTAATATGAATATTATTTTTGAATATTATCTTCTAAAGTAGTTAGAATAATGTAAAATAGGTAAATATTTATAAATCTAGACATCTCTGGCATATTGTTGTTAATAATGGTAATAAATGCTTTTTAATCATTTCAAAAAGTGGTGAGATGGTAGATATAAGGAATGATGTGACATTGGATGATGTCAGTAGTAATAACAAATCTTGTTATGATTCAGCTATCTTTTCAAAAATCTTATGAAGTACATGCTGACATGTGTAAAAGATGTCACCAACCTTGCGAATTAAAATTGCAAACTTGATTTCATGGCATGTGAATCATCCAAAGTAGTAAAGGAAGTGAATGCAAAGAATTAATGACATGTTGTGTCATTATTCAAATTAGCTATGCATAAAAAAGGAAAAATCACTCATCATTTTTTAAAGAAATTCAATCTTCCAGTTAAGTCTACCAATAAAGTCCACCATTGTTTAAGTCCACCATTATTGACAAATAGAGATGGGGAACAAAAGGAATGTTGAGCTCAATAATTTTACTCTTGATTTTGAAACTAGAAGATTGTTAGAAAAAGTTAGATGGTTGGATTTTGTAATGCAATACGAAGGTTTTCAGCTAGAAATGATTGAAGAATTTGTGAGAAATTTCCATGTGAATGTCACCAGGGTGAGGGGAGAAATCACTGCGGTCACTCTAGAAATTATAAGTGAAATTTCTGGAATTCCAGCTGAGGGAAAATTGGTTAATAAGGGTCGGGTCAAATTTGAGAAATTGGTGGTTGCATTTCACCAAGAGCCAGAAAGAAGGCCAAAAATTCAAATGCATAAAGGAGACCAGTGTGGCATAACTCATAAAAGTTTGGGCGATCCATGGAGAACTATTGCGACATGGCTAATGAAGTTCTTCTCCTGCGAAGGACAGTATGGCATGATATTGGGTCTAGGAATGTGGCGGTTAATACATTTGAGGTATGGATAGACAAGACCTTCTATTAGGATAAATCTTCCTGCATTTTTGTTCCAACAAATTGCAAACATGATTTTGAGGGTAAATTCTAGGGGAGAATCTTCTATTAATACATTTGATAATTAAACACCATTCCTTAAAGAAAGAAACTTGGAAGTAGGGCTGGTTATAATTTTTGTTTGTGCTTGTAGAAAAGCAAAAAGGGAAACCCACAAGGGGACCCGCAGCTAAAAATACAAGAATTGAGAAAGGAGAATCTTCCAAGAAAAGGGGTAAAAGAAAATTACAAGAAACATCTCAGGTAACCCATACTAGTGAAAAAAAGAAGAAGCAAGAAGTACATGAGGAAAGCCCTAGACATGCTAAAACCATTTTGTCTACCCCTAAAGAGACACCTATAATTCAAACCCCTATTTTGGAAAGCCCTATAAAAACTATTGTGGGCCATGAAGAAACCCATACACTAGTACATTCTCCTGAGTAGCCTCAAAGTCCCCCTGAAGACCCAATGCTGACTCCTAAAAGAACCCCTATTTTGAAATCCATGGCTTTGTCGAAGAGTTTGAGGCACAATCCAAAGAATAAGAAGCATCAGAGGAATTTGAAGAAGAGGAAACTATGAGATCCCCTACACCTTCTCCAAATTTTGAGCAAAGAAAAGGAAAATAACCATTGATTGAAGAAGAATAATCCCATGAAAAGTTGAATGAAGAAGAGTTAGAAACTGGGGAATTGTTGAGGGCTATGAAAATGTCCCATTTAGAAGTTGAATTAGAGAAAGAAAGGAAAAATAAGAAATTCCTTGAAGAGAAATTGAGAAGAAAAGAAGAAGAATTGCAACAATCCTTCAGCAAAACTTAGGAAATGGAAAGGAAAATTGAACAAAATGAAGCAAGATATAGAGAGCAATTGAATAAAACTGAGGATTCCCTGCAACAAGCTAGTGTATAGGCATTAGTAAATTTTGAGGAAATTTCAAAATTAAAAGAAGAATTGCAAAAAAAAGGAAGAACAATTAAAAGAACAATCCATGCGGTTTTATTCACAAGAAGTCTCCACTTCTACGGCCCCACCACACTATATTTCCCTACCTTCCATTCCCTCTGACATCCTTTCCATTCCATTAGATGTTCCTCCTTCGGCCCAGCCTAGATATCTCTCCCTGGAAGCCTTGAAATTCAAGGAGGAAAATAAAAAGTTGAAAGAGAAGATACAACAGTTAGAGGAATAAAAAGATGAGATTGAAAGAAGACTTCAACAAATAGCAGAAATAAGTTCTACAATACTTTCCATGAGAAGACTAGTAGGGGTGTATGCTTTGTTTCTTAGTGAAAGGTTTCTTGAATGGAAGCTTAATCAATTAATCTTAGGAAGAAGTCTGGATTATCACAGTGATAAATATTTTTTGTAGGATTACTTTCATAGCCACCCTAACATCCAAAATAACATGTGTGAGTTTTTCTAGCATGGATTTTTAATGGGGGATAATGATGAATCTATGTTAAATATTTATGTTGGTGAGCTACAAATCAGATCATTTGTTTCTTTAATGCAAAATCAAATAGAATGGTCAAGTAGAATGGATAGATATAAGGAAGCACATTGAAGGTATGGCTTACCAATGAGGCCCGAAATGCCTCATGCAGAGAAATATCTCAAAGCAGTAAGATCAATGGTAAGGCTCAATCAAATTAATCCTCTTTATGTTTCAAACCTACTTAGTAGTATTTTTGTGTTCCAAAATATTGAGGGAACACTTCCACCGTTGGCAATACAATATTGTGAGGAAAGGTATCAACTCATTCCTGAGTCATTCAGAAGAAGGGAACCAATTAGTTCAAACAATATCAGGTGGAGTTTGATAAGAATCAGACATGTGATTACTTTGATTGAATAACAAAGAGAATTCTAGGTCGGCATGAGATTCAAAATGTTGATTTATCATTATGTCATCCCCAAAGATCAAAGAATCCACCAATATACCTCAGGGAGTGTTAAGACCATGGTTTGAAAAGCTAAGGTAAAACCATGGCTTTGCACTCAATAGAAGATTGCCACAGCAGTATAGGGAAGGAGTGTTTGAATATTGCATTTGGATGGAGGTACTAAACAAGGAAAAGGAGACCACCATAATCCTTGATGACGAACCTTGGGGACATGGTCCAGAACAAGTGGGAAAGAAAATGATGAGAGGCTCAGAATACTTTTATTTGAATCATTTCATGTTAAAAGACTTGTTATTTTTGTTAATTAACATGAGTGGTGGTAGATTATATATTAACATATTTACTTACTTTGTTTTATGTTTAGCTAAATTAGTGAATATATTTGAAGTAATGGTTTATGATTAAATGTGTTACTTTATGGTGATATTAATAAGATAATTATGCTACGTTGATCTTTTACTACCATAAATTGCTATCCTTTTCTTAAGGGTTTTGAATAGGGTATTTTAAAGATTGATGATGTGGTTAAACTCTCTATTTAATCAAAGGAAATTATCACACCATTGATGGGCCCTGTTGGATGATAAATCACTCAAGTCCAAATCGGCTTTTTTGTAGTTGGTTGTGGAACTTCTACTTCTAGCACCAATCTGACATATTTCTCTATGTCCTTCCTTAGTCCTTTTTCAGTTCTGCTTTAGTTTAGTTTTGATCTTTAGTTAGGTGCCTTGAATCTTGGTAGTTAATCGCCATGTTGTAATTTAATAAGCATATGTTTATAAATATCCATGTTTTCAGTTTTAGAAGTTAGATAATTTTCAATCAGATTTATGTAATCGATGGCAATACTTTGCTATGTGTCCCACCTTGATCAATTTGAATGAAAGCAAGAAGTTAACTCAATCACTGTGTTAAGGGATCTTACCTAAGGAAGAGCAAGGCTAGCTCAACCTTTGGGATCGATCTTATGTTGGTATTTTTCTGAGTTATGTTATTTCTAATTATTGATATTAAAATCTGAAATGTTAGATGTTAATTTTAGAATGATAAGTTGTTGAATCGTTTTTAATTAGTGAATGATAAATTTGGATAGTTACTTTTGTTTCAATTTCTTTTAGTTCATCATAGTTAGATTAATGTTGTTATAATAATTATAAGGTTTATTAGATTAATTAGATTTAGATGTTGTTCAAAATAATTAAGTTTAGTAATTATTTGTTGAGTTTAATTAGAAGTAATGATGGAGACTTATGAAAAGATGGAATTGAAGTTAGTTGAAAATCTGTTCATGGAAATTAGTTTTTAACTTTTCTAGATTAATTGTCATTTTATTGCAATTCTATTTTGTTCTTAAAATAGTATTTAATTTCCAGAAAATCTTAAGATAGATTTCCTTTAAAAAGCAAAATAGAATTAATTTGGATTTCATATTCTAGATTAAGGATTAAAATAATTTTAGTCTTCTTCATGAATCAGTGACAATGAAGTCCAATGAAGTCGGAAATAAGTCAACAAAACTTTATTGTAGGAAATAAGATAGAATTAATCCTTAGGAATTAGTCATTGCAGTTCAGCTCCTAAGAGCTCTTGAAAGCTCCTAAAGAAGCCAAATCAATACCTAAAGTCATTGTTTATAGAGCAAAACCCCCCCAAAAATTTGTGACAACCATCCTTATTGCATATAGCTCTGAGACACACCTGGTTTGATAAGTGATTGACTAAATGATGCAAGTTGTGACATTAATGACCTTTCCCATCAAGAAGAACTTCCCATAAAAGTGGGGTAATTTCCCTCATTTTGGCATCTCATGCAATCCACATTCAAGCACATACACTTAGCAATCTTCAAGCCTTCAAGCATACCACCATTGTTGTAGCATTTTGAGCCTCCATATTCTATCTACTCAAATACCCACATCCACCATTACATCCATTATCATCTCACCATCATACAGTTGAACATCAACAAGGGCCAACCAAACCATCAATTTGAACGAGCATACAGTCGAACATCAACAAGGGCCAACCAAACCATCAATTTGAACGAGGTAAAAAGTTCCATTTCTTGTGCTTTGTTTGAATCTATCTAGGCCTAATCTTGAGTGTTTGTTTTTTGTTTTTCCTTGCTGCATTTCATTTATTTTTTCATCTTAGAGTAGGTAAAAACACTTGCACACATTTTTGGTACACCTGATTGGACCCACATCACGGGTCTTTTTCACTTCTTCTTGTTGTTTTAAGTTTTTGTAGTTTTGGATTTCACACACAAGAGAAAATTCACCCCGGATGGGTGAATCCACTTGAAGCAAGGGAAATTATATGTTGAAACAAGAAAACATGCTCCACCATTCCATAGAATAGGAAATCCTACACCTGACCAAACAACCCTAGATTCATAGGGGCAATTATGCATTTCCCTTCCACTTAAGGGGAAATTGCATACCCACCCTTCCACTTAACAGAAGATTTCGCTCACTCTCAAGGTGATTCTAACATTGACACCCTCATAGAGGTGAATCTACTATACTAACAAGCAAACACACTTCACGATAGGCGAACTCGCATCCACCTCTTTCCAGATAGGCGATCCTACATTTGGGCGAACCTGCAACCTAAAAGGGTGAGTTCGCTAGATACAGAGGTGAATCCGCTAGATATAGAGGTGAATCCACTCCTACTCATAGAGGAAAATCTGCAACCTTCTTGGACAAATCTACCACATACAAGGGTGAATTTGCATGATCCATAGAAGGTATAAAAATCCAAATTTTTTTAAAAAAATTCATAGCACCTTATACCTTCCTTTTTGAAAAAAAAATCTCTGTGGGCTTCGTCCCTAGACTCCTACAGGGGATTTGACTATCCCCCTTCACCCCCCTTTTCATTGGGTTGGGTGTTCTACCCTCGTGGGCTAACAATCATCCATTTTTCATCATTTTATTTTGCATCTAATCATCTTTTTGTGCATCTTGTCCTCGCTTGTCCAAGACCGAAGATAAAAGCTACTAACATATCTTATGTAGGAAGATTGGTGAAAGACCCTTAGATTAGATAGTTTGTGTGTATTTAGGTAGACATAGATTTAATTAGAGGGTCAATTAATCTATTTGTTGTGCTTGGGAGTGATTTGTTGATGTATACAATCCCCTTGCATACCTTTTGATGATCATAGGTGAGGAGAAATGGCAACTCATTCCATTCTAGTCTAGTCTACCTAGGAAGTGCTAGTACACATACGCTCTCCCCTTGCACTACATGCAAACCTGGGGAATAGTAAAAACATTTATTATTTCCTTCACTTAGCGAGACCTGCCTGGGATTTCATCACTTGGGGGTCGATCTCGACCACATGTTACTGACAAGGTATATAAAGGGGGTTGATCCAAAGTTTTACCTCAATCTAGTCACATCATGTCTAGAAAAGCGTCGAAGCTAGGTTGATACCTAGATAAGACATGCAAGGTTGGCCCAAGTTTCTAGTACCTTGTTGGGGCTCCTGATCCATGCTTGTGATAGGCTGGTCTTTATGGTTGTGCCTCATGCATCTTCCTAGTGTATCAAGGACACATGAGATAGCTTGTTTAGCCTAGATATAGGCATGTGTTTAATCACGGCTTGGTATAGTGCTAGGGATGCACACTATACCCTGAAGTTACTCACCACGTACTCCCTTGAGTTGAGATAGAAATCCTCATGGTAGACTACAATAGTCTCTAAGAGAGAGAGTGAAGGTGAGCCTGTGGCGTCTGTTGGTGACCCTACGCCATTGACCCTATGCCACCGAATCTCTAGCTATCGACCATTGCAAGAAAAAGGTGATCTAGAGAACCATCTCTGTATCATAGAGTATTAACCTTGTGCTATTCCCTTAAGGTGGTTGGCCTACATTGAGTTAGAAAACCCATAATACTAATTTTAGGCTTGTGCTATTTTGAATGTCTTCTTGTGCGATACTAGTGCTTTTTGTCAGTCCGAGTTAGTCCAACCATTTTTCTTGTTGTTTTTTATTTTTTTGTCCTTTTATATAGTCTACCCCTACCCTCAGTGGTGATTTTTCTCCTCATAGGGGAAAACTTGCATTATGGATAGGCAATCATGCCCTGGAAGGGGCGATTCCATGTCTTGAGTCTAGTCTAGTCACCCTTTAGTCAAACTCACTCTTGTTAGGGGTGAATTTTCTTTTGGTTCTCTTAGTTTGGTGACCTCACATTTCTATGTTCCCTAAATAGGTGATCTTGTCATCCTCATAAGAAATCCTATGTCATTTTTGTACCATCCTCCGTTCACTTATTCCTTCAATCAGTTATTCTACTAACGTCATAGGTGAGTCTGTGTCCAATTTTTGTCATCCTTGTCTACCTATTCCTTGAATAGGAGATCCTACTATCCATAGGGGTGATCCCACACCTTGTATGTGTCTCCCTCATTTGTACATCCCCTTAGAATAGGTTCCATTGTCATCTCGATAGGTGAGTCTATGTCTACATCTCCCTGTCACCCATCCATACACCACTTAGAATAGGAAAACCTATTGTCCATAGGGGTGATCCTATGTTCCGTTAGTATCATCCCTATCCATACAGTCCAAGACATAGGAGGTTTTATTCAACCAATAGGCAATCACATCAATAGGCATTTTCGTCCCCAGTCGGTAGACTTGAAGAAAGTGTCAATCCTATACCCTAGATAGGTGATATCGTGTCTCATGTCTGCCTATGTATTTTTAGCATCCAATGATATAGTAAATCCTATGACCTTTAGTGGTGATCCCATTAAACATAAAGGAAAATATGTTGACCTTTCGATAGGTGATCTTGTTACTTAGAACGGTGAATGCGCTATATATAGAGGCAGATCTGATTCCCATACAAAATCTAGAGTGTCAATCATTCATTTCATGATTAGCCTATATCTTCTTCAATCCAAAACTATAGCCCAATCATTTTTCCTCTACATTATATATTCCCAAACGATCACTTTCATCTCATCAATCCTCGTCAAACTATCCAAATGTTATCCCCTTTCATCAAGTGGCTAGCTAAACCTATCCTTCATTCATCCAACAATCATCTTCATCATTTTGGTTGTATCCTTGAACTTAGGAGTCTATCCCATCACATCCTCTAATCATTCAAATCTTAGCTTAAATCCCATCCTAATATGAGCTTCAATCCAATCCTGATCTAGCTTCAATCCAATCCTAATCCGAGTTTAAATCAAATCCCAAGCTGAGCTTAATCTACATCCTAATTTGAGTTTTAGTCCATCCACATCCATGATGTTTTGATATCAAAAAAAATCTTAATATCCTTTCTTCCATGTTCTTCTAATCCATTATATTTATCTTTTTCATCATCTCTCCTTTCCTTCCAATCACCCATTCACATCTTTTCAATCCATACCCATTCAATCCAACATCATGAATCCTTATCCTTCATCAATGCAACCAAAATAGTAGTCAAGGGAAATCACAATTATGTTGATGATGATAACGAAAGTCTTGTTTATCAAGATGACTATGATAAAGATCCTTTTGATGCTATCATTTCTAGTAGATTTCTCCAAGCATCATCCAAAATCCAATTAGCCATCCAAGAAATCTCATCATGCCTTCATCCAGGCCTACTAGAAATCCTTATGCTACCTTTGACAGGGGATATCCATTATCTACCCCATCCATATATTCATCATATCCTTCATCTACATCTCCCTCTTATCAATCACCCACATACCCATCTCATTCCACATCCATGTCTCCATGTTCTTCTCCATCCATATCCTCCTATGTCCCTCCCTTTTCACACAATGATGCTATCACCTTCACCCTTAGTCCAAACCATCCATCTTATTATCCTCCAATGTCTAATCTTCATCCACCATCCACACTCTACTATCTTAATCCACCACCCCAATCTTCCCATCCTAATCCACCATCTTGATATTCCTATCTTAATCCACCATCCCAATCTTCCCATCCTAATCCACCATCCCCATATTCCTATCTTAATCAACCATCCCAATCTTCCCATCCTAATCCACCATCCTAATATTCCTTCCCTAATTCCCCATCCACTTTCTCCAACATCAATCCACCATCCACATCCTCCTATCCTAATCCACCATCCCAATATTCCTACCTTAACCCTCCATCTAATCTTGATCCCCCAACTAATCCTAATCCAGCACCTAATCTTAGTCCTCCATCCAATCCCATCCATCCATCTAATCCTAATCCACTGATCCATAATCCTAATCCTCCACCCATCCATAATCCTTCATATATTCCCATCACTGCACCTAAGCCTAGAATATGCAAGTATCTCACTCTAGATGTCATCCAAGGACTCATGACAAAGAATACATCCCCAACTCCACATCTTGAAGTCATGGAACCATCCTGCCCCACTCCCCCATGTATGATCACTAGTGATGAGACCCTTCTTCATCCCACACCTATTATTACTATTACCACCCCTAGCACCACTCAAAACATTGAAACCCTCAAACCCATTGAATCTATTGAATCCTCATCTTCTATTCCTAGATCCACCCAATCCATTGAAGACACCCAAATCCAATCCACTCCTCCCACTCCTAGTATCACCGAAATCCACTCCAATGAACTTCATGAATCATCCATCCTTCCATATCCCCTACTTGAGGATTCCCTCCAACACTCCATCATCATGCCTCCCACACATGATGATTCATGCTAAGAGGTTAATCCCAAGCATACCAACATATCCCCTCCTCCACATCAATTTCTTGCCATCTCCTCTACTGCAACTCAAGATCATAGTTCCCCATCTATTCCATCCCATGATCCCCTTGGCATGCAAGATCTAACCACTCCATCTCACACAACCTTATCACCCACTTCCACAAATCCAGATCCTATCATATCATTTATTCGCTCTCCTAATCCATTACCACTCGCTCCTTCAGATCAAGATGCTACCATCCCATCATCTCCATCTCATGATCCTCCATCGCCACCTAACCCTACCATCCCAACACCACTTTTATATCACCTTGGTACCATTACGCTCATCTATGGTGGTTTTATTATAGAAGAAAACAAAGCATATACATCACCCATCCTCCACCTAATAATGGACTCGCATCCTGCTTCCAAAATAACAAGCATCCTACCATAGATAAAATGCTTAAGAACACAAACTATTAAGGAAAAGGTTTAGACCTTCATGAGCAAGGTTTTTTAGAGGCCTTCTAAGTCAAAGAACACCCCTATACACAAGGTCTTGGATATACCTCTCAAGACTCACAATCCAAAAAAGTTGGTACAACCTCCATACATCCTCAACGATCCTCTTCTAAAGCAATAAGAGGCTCCTCTCATCACTCCACTAGACCATTTGTTGCCTTCCCCCCTCCTCCATCATATTACCTCAAAACAACCATCCATATTCCTCCTTCATCCTCCAAATCCGTTTTGGGTCCTTATGTCCCTCCACCCACCATCACATATCCTCTAGGTACTATGTCCATTTTAGGCCCTTATATCCCAAAATCACCTCCTCCATCTCATCTTATTCATCTTTTTTATACATCCATCACCTATCCCTAGCGCACATCATAACAATCCTAACCTCATAATCCCTGATCAAGATCAACAAAGGCACCCCTCTATTCCTACTACCTCGTACCCTCCATCTATTCATAATCTCCACAATCCTACCTCTATCACTTCATTCATGTTTCCTCTACATCATCCATCTCCTCATACCCATCCCATTCCTATTAAAATCACTTTTGATTCCAAAGTAAAAATGCATAAATTTAAACATCCACATGAATCTAAAGCTCCTCATATCCCCTTAAAAATACATGTTAAAGAAAATAAAAATAAAACCAAAAATCCAAATCAAACCCACAGGCCACAGAGGACCACCAAAGCAAAAATCAAAACCATGTGGATCCCAAAGAAAAAAGATGTAATGCCTTCTAATGAAAAATCCATAATAACATCCAAAGTTTCCAATTGAAAAACTAATGATTCACATCCTCCATCTCCTAAATCTATTTTGGGTCCTTATGTCCCTAAATTCACTATCCGAACTCCTCCATTAATCCTCCTATATTTTCACATCCACCACTATATGTGCCAATGTTGGTCCTAAAAACATTCCCCCATCATATATCCATCCCATCATTCCATCCATACACTTTCTAATATATCATCCATTATCGCACATATCTCCCACATCAAATCCCTTGCATAATCCATCTATCGTAATAAGGTTATATCAAGATCCACTATTCATTTCACACTTGGGATCTTATTACCTTGTATGGAACTTCATGCTTGATTCCTTCATATGCATCCTTATTACATGTCTTCCAACTACATTTATCCACATCCCTATCCTTACCCATTTTCCTCCACATACTATCCACAAAATCCAAAAAAGGAAAAAAAAAAAAGTAAAGAGAAAAATCCATCCAATGGTGAAAACTTGGCAAGAAAGCACCTTGGATAAGTACCATGATGAAAACCTAGTTGTGCCAAGGAGAAATTTCTAGGTTAGTTGGAAATAGGATAATAGATTAAATCCTTAACAACAATAGAGCACAAAGGAAACTAGAAGCAAATAAACATGAAACAAAGTCACTTGGTCTTCAAGCCTATGTTGATTGACCTCCATTGGCATTTTCCATATTGATGAAAATCATATGATTTACCTCAGATTGAAGTGCAACTATAACCTGTGCCTAAGACAAGAAAGATATTGAAGTATTAAAGTATTGTATGCTCAAGTACTCAAGTTCTCGAGCATGTTGAAAATAACTCTTTGTGTCTAAAATGACTTGAGAGAGAGCCTTTTAAAGAATGCCAAATTGAGAATGGATGGCCAGGATTAAAAGTTTATAAAAACCTAAGATTAAAGGCTAGGATTCAATGTGATAAGGATCATTAGGGTTGGGGAAATAGTAGGTCGAAGTTAGGGAAATCTTTGAAATGAAGGGTTGAGATTTAATTGAAAGCAATTAAATCAATGGTGGAGAAAAAGAGGTGGTTGGAAAATCAAATAATAATAGAAATTATTTAATTTATGGAAGAAAGTTGACTTATGAATTAACTAATGGTTTAACTCATAAATGTGAATAAGAAACAAGGCAATAAATAGTTGTTTTAATTATTTACTTGTGGGATGAAAAGTGGGTTAAATGGATAATTTTATTTAATTTAAGGATAAATGGTAATGTTAGTAAATAACTGGAGGGAATAATGATTAATTAGTGATGTATTTAAATAAATACAATTTATTTATTTAAATAATCATGGATGAATATTTATGACATTAGGACATGATTAAATAGTTGAATTATGTGAGGGAGAACCATGGTCATCATAGAAAAATGCAGCTCAAGGGCCTAGCTCATTTTTATGTGTCTACATTTTCTCCCTCTTTGACATAATGCAGTTTATCACATTGTGTGAAAGAAAACAAGTCAAAAATATGCCACAAGGTGAAAGTGAGGAGAGGACTAAGGATCCTATCAACATCTATTATGGTGACACCGACTCAAATGGATATGAGTGCGACTCTTGCACCACCATTAACTATGAGCTTGATCATTTCTTTTAAGGCCTTGAAATACCTCGTCCATCCTCTACCAACCACATGGATATTAATATTCACATCAACTCCCTTCATGAACCTGACCCACCAAAGACTAGAGGCACATGATCATGGATAGAATCCTTCTAGAACCCCGATAATACCTCTTTCTTTTACCCTATCCATTGCTTCCCCATCCTTCACTAGCACTTATGATGCAATCTCCCTCATTTACCCACAATTGATTGATTGGGGCCAATGAAATCCACCTACCTTAGACATATTTCAAAATGATGAGGCCATTGCTGAATTTATAGGACTACGAGAGGGAATACCACATAGGGAACATAAGGATGGGTTTACTATAGATCTTGACACTGCCACATATTTCAGTGAGACTGTCCTACCCTCTAGTCACAAAAATAACAAAAATAAAATAAAAAATGAATGGTCTTTAGGTGAAAACTGCAAGACACCTTCTGACCAAGCAAAAGTAAAAAGAAAGGATGTATCCAAGGGAAAAAAAACTCTCTCAAGCACCCAAGGATGGATGGATGGAATTTATCCCTATTAGTCAAGAGAGATCCTTGATACTAATTGAAGACATAATGGAAGTCAACATCAGTACTGTAGATAATCCTAAGAATGTTCTCTATGCAACATATTTGATAGAAGAGGAAAAACTAGAATTTAAAGCACTTTTCACATAATTCCAAATCAATTTTGCATGGTATTATGCTGATATGCCATGATTGGATCCTGAGTTGGTTCTACATCATCTACTGTTGAATCCAAATGCAAAGCCAGTCAAACAAAAGCTTAGAAAAATGCACCCTTAAATACCTATGCTGGTAAAAGTTGAACTTAATAAATTATTGGATGTTAGTTTCATAAGACCTATTTACTATGTAGACTAGATTCCAAACCTTGTACCAGTGACCAAACCAAATGGAAAAATCTATATCTGTACAGATTTTTGGGATTTGAACAAAGAATATCTAAAGGATGGATTCCCACTCCCAAACATAGACATCATAGTAGACCTAATGGATGGCTACAAGATGTTGTCCCTCATGGATGGCTTCTCAGGATATAATCAGATTTGTATTGCCCCTGAAGACCAACACAAGACAACATTCACTTGCCCATGTGGTACGTACTACTAGAATGTCATGCCATTTAGAATGAAAATTGCAGGAACAACCTATCAAAGATCTATGACCACCATATTTCATGACCTCATGAACACATTTATGGAAGACTATGTTGATGATCTTTTGGGAAAATCCTTGACACGTGGTGATCACTTAAGATTCCTAGACAAGATTTTACAATGGTTAGAAGAATATAAGGTCCACCTAAATCCCAAGAAATTTTTCTTCAGTGCGACATTGGGAAAGCTTTTGGGATACATTGTTTCTCGTTGAGGAATTGACGTAGACCAAACAAAAGTCAAAGCAATCTTAGACATGCCTCCACCTAAAGGAATCAGTCAATTTTGAACACTACAAGACCAACTCCAATCTATTATGCACTTCATTGCATAGCTTGCAGATAAATTTAAACCTTTTTAGTAATTGTTATGCAAGGGATTCTGGTTCATTTGGATAGACACGTGTGAGGAAACTTTTCATTAGGCTAAAGAGTATCTCTTGACACCTCTAGTCTTGATGCCACCTATTGATGAGAAACCACTAATTATGTATATCTCAGCCACTACAGTTACATTGGGGACATTGTTGGCTCATAATGACCATGAGGATAAGGAATGCACATTCTATTATATTAGCTACACTTTCGTGGGATACCATCTTGTAACAATTTTTTTTGGCACCCTAATCCTTTCTAGCACTTCTAGGTTTTTTCACCTAAAAGGAGAAAGAAGGGCCAAAATGGATGGAATATGGATGCAATATACCTAGATGCAATGTTTGAATGCAAGAAACTAATAAGATTAATTTATTAGTAAATGAAAACTAAGGAATCAAAGAATTATTTGAAAACACATGTATTATATAATACAAAAATACCTAGAAATGAATGCAAACTGTAACATAACAAAAATAAATTGAAGAAGTGCACCTAAAATATCGATGAAGACTAAAATGAAATTTGAAATGTTGTTGATGTTGATTTTTAGGCCTGGTGGGACTCATTCACCATTTTGGGCAAATCAGTCCTAGTATTGTAAAACTGTTTTGGAACCTATTTCAGACAAAAGGGTATCTAAAAATGCATACAACCAAAAAATGACCTTGAAGTGGGACTCATTTGCTAGCCATAGACAGTGAGTCCACTTTTAAATTTCTAATTATTCAAAGGTGGAATACGGAGCTCTCGGTCTGCACTTTGATTCTCTATAGGTGTATGCTTATGAAACTTTGATTTTTGAACCTAAAAGTGAGTTTTTGTTGATATTTTGACTTTTTCAATGAAGAAAAGACCTAAAAAACTTTGAAACTTGATTCTTAATGATTTCCAAGCTTCCAAGAGGCCTAAATCTACAAACACACAAGACAAGAAAGAAAAATGTTAGATGTTAGGGCATGGGGTTTGCCTTGGTCAAACCCTTTTTAGGTAATTAAACCAAAATGATGAAAGAATGGAATGAAACATGCAACAATGGAGTTGATTAACTTGCCATGATGTTTGATCTTGAATGTTTATAGAAAAACATGAAGAATCTGCCCTTGAATGTATGAAAATGGATGTCTTGGTGACTTGAAATGATAAAACCCTAAGTTGCTTGACTTGAGATGGAAGAATAATGGGTGGATAATGAAGAGTGAATGTTATTTAGGGTTTATAGAGTTTATTTTATAGGAAATTCACCTTATTAGCTCAAAAATTGGATCCCTAAGGCCGACATGTAAAAATAATAAACTTAAATTTCAAATTTTCATGCTCAAAGGTTAAAAATGGGCCAAATGGGACTCGTTCACCACCCATTGGTGAATGGGTCCCACCTAGATGGGAATGATTCTCCATGGATGATGAATGGGTCCCACAGGGGTCATTTTGATAGCTAAGATTTTAGGAGATAAGGAAATAAGGTTTCAATTACAACTTTGTTGGATATTTTATCAAATATTGCCTTAGGATGTACAATATGGGTTAATAGGGGCCTATTAGTGATGATGTAAAGGTCAATTAGGGCTTGGGACATATAATTCCATGTGAAAGTGTGATTAAATACACTTTATAACACTAAAATGAGGTCCACACAACCTAGAAAGCACAAGAACCAATGTGAATGTTCAAGAAATATTACAACACTAGTTTAACATTAAGTTCATTTTACAGCCTTCTAGATTGATGTGAAAATGTTATTAAACACATTTTATAATGTTGAATTCAGGAGAAATAGGTTCATTAAGTCTAGAAAAGAGTGAAAGTACTTTACAACACTATACAAAACCTTTACAAGACATCAATCAAAGCATGTTTTCTCAAGGGTTCAAGACCTAGTGTGGATGCATAAAATGCCTCACAACACCTAAATCAAGGCCTCATTAAATTCAACTTATCATGAATTATTCCCATGTCAAGCAAGAGGTCTTTTTTTCTATGGTACATTTAGCCCCCACTTTAGTAAAAGGATGAACTTGCTTCAAACTCACACTAAAGTAGACATTCAACAGAGACCCAAGTATATAGATGCAGATGACAAAGAATAACAAAGATCAAAGGAGGTGGTCAAGCCCCTAGGATTGAGGTTCCTAAGTCAAACCATCAAGATATAAAATCATGCAATGGAAAGAACTAGGAAGAAGAGAAGGATGAGAATGAAAAGGTTGGATCAAGCTTCGATCATTTTTCAAACTAGTTGTGGATTAGATCTAGGTTGTTTGTTCAAAAAAAGAAATGTGTACTCACTCTGGGGTGATGGAACTCATGGCTGTCCATCGAGTCAGAAATCCCAAAAGGTGAGAAACATAAGCTATTTGGTATGCACTCACAAACACATAGGTGGTTATGGGGAAAGTCATGCCACGTGGGCTTCCCGCTCAACCATATCAAAGTTATACCTCCTGATAACTTTAATAAGGTGCCACAAAGGAAAATGATTTTCAAGCTCTATGAGATAATAAAAACTTTGTATGCTTGACACTCATAGGAATTGTTAGTACAAAATAGTGTAAAGATTGTTCAAAGGGATTTTTATTTTTTCATGCAAGGTCTCATCTTAGGGAACATCACGTTTAATATCTCCAAGATAGGATAAGTGCAAATGGTCTCATCTTGTTTCCAAGAGAGGACAAGTGCATGGTCTCATCTTGGGCAACATTGTACCTAATGATTCCAAGAGAGGAAATCACAAGAAAAATAAAATCACATAATGAAATGTGAGTGGTGATGTATGCCCCCACTTTAAAGTGGTTGTGAACACCAATACTGTAAGCAATTGCTTTAAAATAGAAGGAGAACATGAGAGCTTACTCAGAAAGTCCTATGCCAAGTCACATGTTTTCGAGAAGCTATGTCATGAATAAGGGTAGTATGTCACATGTGAGCCAACTTAAGGCACATCGTCCATGTCCCAAGCTTGCTCTTATATTTTCGGGAAAGGTTAACGAGTAGTCAAAGGAGGCAACAACAAGTGACATACGAGGACAAGGTTACAAACCACTTGCTGCCACTGACTAAAGGACAAGGTTGAGCGAAAATGATTGATGAAGTGTAGGTGAGAGTGAAAATCATTATCAATTAGAGGAATTAGGTGCCCCCATAGAGGAAAGAATACCAAACTCCTCAAAAATGTTGGATTTTACGACTCAAAGCATTACATTCATTAGTGGAGTGACCATGAACTCTATGATAGGCACATAATGAAGTCTTGTAGTAACATTTCTTTTGAGTTTTATGGGGAAGAGTGATCAAGTGATCTTGGAGGAGTCTCGACAAGATACCCTCTTGATCAATGGTAGAAGGTGGTCTTGTGATTTTCTCAGAGATACATCTTGCTTAGTAGTATATGTCATACTTACACAAGTTTCTCTAGATTGTGAGATTTTATTCTCACTCTTATAGGAGGAGGGAAAATCTATTGAATCATTGGTGTCTTGCGAGATGACATTGACATTAAGCAAAGATGTAGGTTTTCTTTTCATGTTTGGTAAAGGATGATGTTCAAGACTACTAGTGTTGATGAGTTCAGGATGGACGACAGTTAAGGTTGATTTAGGAGTATGTTGTGTGAGATTGTTGATGTTGAGTGAAGGTTTTTTTATCTCAATCAAAATACAATAACCAAGACCATGAGTTTTTTGTTGTCTGTTAGGCTCTATAGAGTTGCGTCCATACCTTGTTCTCGAGCACCACATCCTTTCCCACTATATCCAATTTGTTTCATAAGCTCATAACCTTTTCCATAAATCTTTTTCATTGTTTTGGAATCAGGTTGTTTTTTATTGCATTCATCAAAGGTTGTTGTGTATGTTTTATTTTCTTCCAAATTAGAGGAGATAGATGGTTGTGAAGATTGTGTGGAATTTTGAGTTGTCATGATTGTTGGTTGTTCTTGTTTCTCATCTTTATTTTGCATGATTATGTATTTTCCCTTAAATGATGGTGTGAATTCTAAGGATCCCCAATTTCCACCAAATAATTTAGACACCTATTCCTCATTGTTTTGTTCAATTTCAAGAGGGTCTATATTGGATGTTGGAATCAATGTTTTCAGAGGACTTGTAGGTCCTTATTCAAGATGCAAGCAACTTTCAGGATCAGGGTCTATTTCAACTTGATAAATATTATTGTTATAGACATATTTCATTATATGATGAAGGGTTGAAGGCAGTACATTCAACTCATGAATCCATGGTCTACCTAAAAGAAGATTATATGAAAGATCATAAGGCATGACATGAATAGGATTTTGCAAACTAGCCACCCCAAATGTAATAGGCAAAGTAATTACACCGAGTGGTTTCTTTGTTGTATTATCAAATCCTTGAATAAATATAGAATTAGGTATTATTTGTGACTTGTCAACACACAATCTATCAAGGAGATTCACACTACACACATTAAGGGAAAAACCATTATCAATAAGGGTTCACTTTATCCCTATCTGATTGTATTGAGCAATGATCATGAAAGATTCATTTTGTTTTTGCACTTTGAAAGGGGGGAGTTCACTTTGATGGAAAACAATATGAACATTTATTCCTTGGATCATGGCTGCCATGTTAGTTGGTTGCACATTAGAAGGGACAGAAACTTGTTGCAAGGTTGATTGGATCATGTTGTGATAGTGAGGGGAGGCTTGAATAAGGTCCCATAATGAGATTTTAGCAAGAGTATTTTTTAGTTATTCAACAAGATTGTACTCTTTTCAACTAGGAAGACTTGGTAAAATAGGTTTAAGTGGGATAGGATTAGGAAAATGTAAGGGTGTTGGGGTTGGTTGCAGTGGTTTGCAGATTATTATGAGTGTTATATGTATGAGCAATGATATTATACCTTAGTTGTTGTGATACATTATTCTTAGGTGGGTAGAGGATGAATTCATGTTTATTTTGAGTTTGTTTGTGTGAAGGGGGGTAAAGGATGAGTTGAGGTTGAATAATATTCACATCCCTTAGCAAGTGAGAGTCTATATCATTATTGTGGTTCTTGTCTTGCATCATGATATTGTTCCTGGGAGGAGAGTTTTGAGAACTACAAACCGAATTTTCTTGACATTTTAAGGTTGGTTATGCTAAAAGGACACCATCACAAGTATGAGGATGATCAATGGTTGAATTTTCTTTCTCAATAAGGTTTTCCTTAGGTGAAAGTGGACAACTAAGACTCTCGTGACTCTCATTGGTTGTGTTTTCTAACAAAAAAGTATTGTCTTGACAACTAGGAGAGATACTAGGAGAAAAACATATGTGATTATCATGATCATTGGTGACTTCATTCCTTTGTTCTATAATGTCTTCCAAAATAGAAAAGGTGGCTGAAGGATCATAAAGAGGGTTGTTGTAGATCAACATTACCTCATTATTTATAATCTCATATTTCTTGAAACCAGTCACACAATGGAAATTGGGTAAGGTAATGTTTAAGAATATCTCTATGATTTCATTCTCTTGTGCTAAAATATCTTCCCAAAGGAGATGAGGAGAAGGACAAACAAGATCCACATGATTCTCAATGATTGTGTCTTCTTTCACCTAATATACCTTCATCACTAAAAGGAGAGGTATTAGGAGAAGCACAATTATGATTATAATAAGTATCTATGTTTGTATTCTCTTCTATCACATTATCCACACAAATAGGGGAGATAGGAGGGGGTGTAAGTTTAAGGTTAACATTGTCATTTTCACACTCTTGTACTAAGAGACTCTCATAAATAGGGAATACATTGAATGAATGATTAACATGCTTATGAATGAAATTTTTCTTTGCAAATTTGGAGAAGATGGAAACTAACGTTTTGAAATAAAAATCTATGCTAACTCAAAATGCAATGTAAAAGGCTAAAATGAAATGCAATTTTTAAATGATAATTGACTAATTATGATATGTAACAATATGAGAATGCAAAATTGAAATTTAAACCATGGATGAAATGAGCTAATTTAGGATAGGTTTTATGAAATGCATGTTACAGAATTGCAGTCAACTCAAACTGATACAGTTAGGAAATGGCACCAAACAAAAGCTAAAAAATAGGGTTTTTAGCTCTATGAAAGGCAATTTCAAGGGTCAAAAGGGATTGATTCACCCAAGGTGGTGAATGAGTCCGAGTATGGACTTTTTTCAGAATTTTTTAGAAAATTTTCATGGATTTTGATGTTTTCTGAGTGTTATGATGCATAACTAAATGAAAAATGCTGAATTTCAGAAAAATTACATAAAATTAGATGCAAAAAATGCAACCTGAATGCACTTTTTATGAATGCAAAATTTGAAACCTAGCATGCAAATGGATTTAGTAAACCCTAATGCAAGATCAATGCAAGCTAGATGTATGACGGATTCCAAATCAGACAAGGAAAGTATTCAAAAAAGTAGGTCACCAAAATGTAACAAATATTTTTTGGCAACCTAATCCTTTCTAGCGCTTCTAGGGTTTTTCACCTAAAAGGAGAAAGAAGGGCTAAAATGATCATGTCTGCATTCAAAGTCAATGCAATATGGATGAAATATGGATGCAATATACCTAGATGAAATGTTTGAATGCAAGAAACTAATAAGATTAATTGATTAATGAATGGAAACTAAGGAATCAAAGAATTTTTTGAGGACACATTGTATAATACAAAAATACCTAGAAATGAATGCAAATTGTAACAGAACTGAAAGGAATTGAAGAAGTGCACCTAAAATCTTGATCAAGACTGGAAATGAAATTTGAAATGTTGTTGATGTTGATTTTTAGGCCTGGTGGGACTTATTTTCTATTTTGGGAGAATCAGTCCCAGTTCTACAAAACTTTTATGGAACCTATTTCGAAAAAAAGGGTGTCTAAAAATACAAAAAACTTAAAATTGACCTTTGAGTGGGACTCATTCACCACCCATGGTGAATGAGTCCACTTCTGAATTTTTGTTTATTGAAAGGTGGAATTTAGAGCTCTTGGTTTGCACTTTGATTCTCTATAGGTGTTTGCTTCTGAAACTCTAATTTCTGAACCTAAAAGTGAGCTTTTGTTGATATTTTGACTTGTTCAATGAAGAGAAAACCTAAAAAACTTTGCAACTTGATTCTTAATGATTTCCAAGCTTCCAATAGGCCTAAATCTACAATCACACAAGACAAGAAAGATAAATGTTAGATGCTAGGGGGTGATCCCACAATAGTGGTTTACACTTTTTGGCCTAACTGGACACTGATATTTTTTTTTTTAACACAATCTCCACATTCGGGCACCTATAGCGATTAAACCGTAAGGAATTTGAAGATGATGTAAACTAGAGTCTTGTCACATTTTGTCTGTAGATTCTAAAAATATTTTTTCAAATTTTTGGAATCAGATTGCACTTATTTTTCCATCTCCCCAAAAATTGGTTTTTTCAAAAAACAGCATTTTTAAAAGTGACGCACATCGATAACATAACTTTTTTCCATGAAGGATAAAATTCCAATTCTTTCAAATTTAGATTTCTAACCTGATATCTAGTGCTTCCACTTTGGTTAGATATTTTTTAATGAATATTTTTTCTTTAATCAAGTTTCAAAGTCAATCAAATGACAATTCAGACCTAGCGCGACCGTATAACGCATAACTTTTACTGTATGTATCAAAATTCTCTTTTTTTTTGTTGGATCAAGGACTTCAATATCTGGTGCACTCATATTTAATTTTTTTTTTTTATAATATTCTATTTTTCCACTTGTGCAAACAGAGATTTTTGTTTTCGATGAAAAACCTATATTTAATAAAACTTAAAATAGATAGATAAATAAAACCAAAACATACTAAAATTATATTCATTGGATAGCTCGTTCTGAAGGCTACTCAATTCCAAGTTTGGTTTCTAAATATTTCCCCATTTTCATCCCCAACCGAAGCTTGAAAGCGTAAAATTTTAGGTTTTTTGTGTGTACAAATTAAAAAATTAGGGAAAAAGGGGGTTCGCTAGAACCAGGGGGTTCTAGCGAACCGGTTCATTCAACCCTGGTTCATCCCCCTTAATATGCATTTCCTTTGTTTTTTGGGCGAAATGTGGGCCCAATAGTTAATTGGTTCGCTCGAACCCTAGTTCGGTCGAACCCCTTTATGGTTCGGTCAAACATATAGGTTCATGCGAACCCCTAAAACCAATTTTTTTGCCATCGGGTCATTTTTTCTCAAATTTCCTTCCTCTTCAAAAGTGTAAACCACTTATGTGGCTTCACCCTAGGGCATGGGGGTTTGCCTTGGTCAAACCCCTTTTAGGTAATTAAACCAAAATGATGAAAGAATGGAATGAAACATGAAATAATGGAGTTGAATACCTATCCATGATGCTTGATCTTGAATCTTTACAACAAAACATGAAGAATCTTCCTTTGAATGTCTAAAAATTGACATCTTCGTGACTTGAAATGATAAAACCCTAAGTTGCTTGACTTGAGATGGAAGAATGATGGATGGATAATGAAGAATGAAAGTGATTTAGGTTCTAGAGAGTTGATTTTATAGGTAATTCACCTTATTAGCTCAAAAATTGGATCCCTAAGGCTAACATGTAAAAATAATAAACTTAAATTTTAGTTTTTCTCGCTCAAAGGTAGAAAATGGGCCAAATGGGACTCGTTCGCCACCCATTGGTGAATGGGTCCCACCTAAATGGGATTGATTCTCCATGGATGGTGAATGGGTCCCACAAAGGTCATTTTGATAGCTAAGATTGTAGGAGATAAGGAAATAAGGTTTAAATTGCAACTTTGTTGGGTATTTTATCAAATATTGCCTCAGGATGCACAATATGGGTTAATAGGGGCCTATTAGTGATGATGTAAAGGTCAATGAGGGATTGGGACACAAAATTGAATGTGAAAGTGTGATTAAATACACTTTACAACACTAAAATGAGGTCCACACAACCTAGAAAGCACAAGAACCAATGTGAATGTGCAAGACACATTACAACACTAGTTTAACATTAAGTTCATTTTATAGCCTTCTAGATTGATGTGAAAATGTTATTAAACACATTTAATAATGTTGAATTAGGGAGAAATAGGTTCATTAAGTCTAGAAAAGCGTGAAAGTCCTTCACAACACCTTTACAAGACATCAATAAAAGAATGCTATTCAATTTGCAAGGGTCCAAGACCTAGTGTGGATGCATAAAATGCCTCACAACACCTAAATCAAGGCCTCATTAAATCCAATTTATCCTGAATTATTCCCATGTCAAGCAAGAGGTCCCTTTTTCTATGGTATAGAGCTTAACTATAGTCCAATTGAACATGCTTGTCTTGCAGTGGTGTTTTGCTACTCAAAAGTTAAGACACTACATGTTAAACCATCATACTAAGCTTGTGGCAAAAATAGATCCCCTGAAATATCTCCTTAGTAGGGTGAAATTAATAGGATAATTGGCTGAATGGGTCATGATACTTAGTGAATATGACATTTAGTATGTGGAACATAAGGCAATAAACGGACAAGTCATTGTTGACCAACTAGTAGATGCACCCACATAAGCCATGGTCAACCTTTGGTTTTAGACTTTCCTAATGAGTCAATATTCACACTAGAAATAGGAGTAACATGGAAATTGTATTTTGATCACTTGCATACTAATCATGGAGCAGGTGTAGGTATATTATTTATTACCCATCAAGGTGATACAATCCCTAAATATTTTAGGATAGCCTACCCATGCATAAATAACATTACAGAGTATGAAGCCTTGTTGATAGGATTGTGTATGACAATAAAATGGTAAATCAAGAGTCTACAGATCTTCAGGGATTCACAATTGGTCATTTGACAGGTCAATGAGGACTATGATACTAAGGATGAGAAATTGACCCCATACAAAAAAATGGGTGATAGTTTCAAGCACTAATTTGCAGACATCTCCTTTTTCAAAGTGCCATGTGTCCAAAATAAAGTAGTAGATGCCATGGCTACCATTAGATCTCTTTTGGATATTCCTAACAATATGTCGTAGTATGTGTTCCTAGTGGGATAGTTGTTGGTCCCCGCCTTTGATGTTCCTTAGTCTGAAATGTTATGTGAGCTTGTTGGCCCTACTCCCCGTGCTACCAAGATATCTATGACTACTTACATTCCCAGACCCTACCACCTAACCGTTCCAACAATAAACACAAGTGCTTCATTTGGAAAACCACTCACTACGCCATCATCAGTGATACCTTATTTAGAATTATCTTTGACAACACCTTACTTAGATGTCTCGACACTAACGAAGAAAAAACTACCTTATGTGAAGTACACAAAGGTATATGTGAAGCCCATTCTAGTTGTTTGACCCTAGCCGAAAAGATGATGTGACTAGGATACTACTGGCCTACACTGGAGAATGATTCCTATCACTTTTTATGGAAATGTTGACAATGCTAGTTACACAACAACCTCATTCATGCACCTATGTAGGAGCTGGAACCCATCACTTCACCCTGGCCCTTCACCCAATGTTGACTTGAGCTCATAGGAAAAATTCATCCCACCTCATCAAATGGCCATAAGTTCATCATCACCACAAATAAATGATTCATGAAATGGGTTTAATCCATCCCCATAATATACATCACCAGTTAACAAATCTCCAAATTCATCCTTAATTACATCATATTTTAGTATGGTCTCCCCCAAACCATCATTACTAACAATGGTTGTCCCTTCAAAAATCAAGATGTCCATGAGTTATGTGAGAAATTCCACATTCAACATTACTTTTCCACACCATATTACCCACAAGGAAATAACCAAGCTAAGGAATCCAATAAGACTATAATCAAAATTCTTAAAAAGATTGTCAATGACATTGGCTGACTCGCACATTTAGCTTAACCCTACCCTATGGGTGTATCATATGAGCATCTTCACACCCACCAACGCCACTCCTTTTTCCTTAGTCTTTGGTTCAAAGGTTATCCTAACTATTGAGGTTGAATTCCCCTCCCTACGGGTCTCCATGAAAGGGCTTATGATGAGGGCCACACTGCCCAGAACCCACAAAAATCACAACATATACCAACACAAAAAATGTGAGAAAGAAACAACAACCCACTTTCAATTACTTTTAGATAATGGAATTACAGATTCAAAAATTACATGCTACAACCTCATGGGCTTGATTCATTACACCAAAATCAACTCAGAAAAGAAAATCTACTATTCAGAGCCACAATTTGCACTATCAGGGCCACCCTTTTTATTTTCCCCAATAACTGCCCTAGAGTGTTCTAGAAAGTACAAATTTCCCCTTTTGTTTTTCCACCAAAAGTCCCACTGTTTGATTTTTGGCCTAGGAAGAAATTTTTAAGAAATTCACTTTTTATAGGACAAACTTTGCAGGGCCATAACTTTTGATCTAGGTGTTTGATTCGCTATTATTGCATATTGTCGGAAAGCTCTCAACGAGCTCTACAACACTTGAGCCAATTGTAGGTTGGTTCAACCACTTTTTGAGCTATTTTGGTGCCTCCAAAGTTTTATATGTAAATTTGAAGCTACATTGTAAAAATTTCCTTGGACAAAAACGTTAATTTCTCCCAAACCATGCAACGTATTCAGGTGATTCTTTCATGACTGGAAATTCTTTTCATCCTTGGGGTAAATTTTCGTGTCCATACAAGCCGATTTTGGTTGAATTACTAAAAATAGTAAGTTCCCATTTTTTTCTATTTCTGATGCCTGATAGTCTTATACCCCTTAAGTTCCATCATGGAACTCAAAACAACTAAACAAAATAAACAAAACATTTTTTTTGGGTGATGCAAGATTTCTCTACATTGTTGGATGCTCCTACATCAGACACCTAGGGTACCCTGTCACTTCTCAGGAGTTAGAGAGAAACCCAGACTGTTAACCTCAGCCTCAGTTAACCATGATGAATCTTTAGCAAGCCTTCCTCTCCATTTCACCAAGTACTCTTCATATTTCCTATTTCATGTGCTTCTACCCACACAATTATCCAAGATTTCTTCTATTTCTTCCTTCTCTGAAGTAGGTAATGGAATTTTCAACTGTTCATTTATCAGACCCTCCTCTATATAACCTTCATGATACTCTATCAAATCAGCAATGTTGAAAACAAGAGAAATGTTTATTCCACTAGGCAACTCTGCCTCATAAGCATTTCCTGAATCATGCTTCTTCAGGATCTTACATGATCCAAAATTCTTCATCTTTAACTTGTATGTACCAACTAGAAACCTTTCCTTTTACAAATGAACCATGATTTCATCTCCTACCTAGAACTCACTATACCTCCTTTTATGATCCACCTGAGCCTTATATTGTGAGTTCATCTTGTTGATGTGTTTCTTCACTTCTTTGTGCAAATTCTTCAGGTGCTCAACAAAATCATCAACCTCAACACTACTCTTCTTCCCCTTATCCATATTTCTTAGTTCGGAAGTAGTTCTTGGACTAATCCCATATACAATATAGAATGGTGATTTACCAATGCTCCTATTGAAAGAATTGTTGTAAGAAAATTCCTCCTATGGTAAAATCAAATCCCATCGCTTTAGTTTATCTCCTACTAAGTATCTTAGCAGGTTGCCCAAACTCCTATTCACAACCTCTGTTTTTCCATCAATTTGTGGATGGTGTGCAAACCTGAACTTCAAATCTATCTTCAACTTCTTCCATAACATCCTCTAGAAATAACCAACAAATTTGGTATCTTTGTCTAAAACTATACTCTTTGGTAGACCATGTAGTCTCACCACCTCTCTGAAAAAACAACTCTGCAACATGAACATCACTGGTCTTATGACATGGAATGAAATGTGCCATCTTTGAAAATCTATCTACACTGCAAATATGGAATCATGCCTTCTCTATTTCCTTGGCAAGCCAAGAAAAAAATCTATGCTTATATCCTCCCATGGCCTCTTAGGTATAGGTAATGTATGATACAATCCAATATTCTGACTTGTCCCTTTCACCATCTGACATACTCTGCAACTTTGTACAAACTTCTTCACATCTTGTTGTAATTGTGGCCAATAATAATTCTCGTTGACAAGAGCAATGCTCTTATCTCAACCAAAATGTCTAGCCAATCCTCCACTATGCTTCTCCTTGATTAGATTCTCTCTCATAGAAATCCTTGGAATGCACAATTTGCTTCCTCTAAACAACATCCCATCTTAGATTAAGAAATCCAACCATCTCATCCTATCCAATGTAACAGGTTCCAAACAACCCTTCCAAGCTTTTGCAAATTATGGATCTTCTGGATACAAACTCTTGAGTTCATTGAACCCAACAACCTCTATATTCATCTCTATCAACAATTTTTTCCTTCTACTTAAGGCATCTACAACTCTATTTGACCTTCCACTCTTGTGCTTCAAAACAAAAGTATAACTCTGCAAAAACTCAACCCATTTTAAGTGCCTTTGAGTCAACTTTCCTTGACTATTGACATACTGCAAAGCCTGGTGATTAGTATATAAAACAAATTATTTTGGAAACAAATAGTGTCTCCATTTCTTCAAAGCTTGAACTATAGCATAAAAATATGGTCGAAATACAAGGACAAACAACTAAGAGGGGGGGGGGTGAATCAGTTGTAACAGAAACTAAAACTCTTCTTCTTAATCTTAACGTAAACTCAGATTTGATGAATAAGAAATTAACCATAAACAATAAACACATCAAAGAGACAAAGAACACAAATATTTTTTGCATGGAAACCTTGTTGGGGAAAAACCATGGTGGATTTTAGTCCACAAGATTATACTCTGTTAGAAGTATAAAAGAAATAATAAGGGGAATGTACATGCATTCAAGCATGCTGCCTAGAGCTCACTACTCAATTAGAAAAGAGGACTCACTATCCAACAATAGGGTTTGGATTAAAACCATCCAAGATTTGTGAACTAAGAAAATAGCTTCTTCACAAGCCTAATTACAGTTCCCATTAAGCTCAACACTTCTTCACACTTCACACATTCTTCTTCACACTCTGCTCAGCAATCAAATGATGTTCACACATACACACATAGGAGCACACGAAGCTTCCTAACAAAAAATGAACTAATCACCCTTAAATATCCGCTACATGAAATTCCATCACCACTTCGTCAGCCAAAGAAATAAAATATATTTGTAGTGTCGGCCCAAATTTATAAATAAACTTTTAATGTGTATCCACCAAGGTTGGCCACAAGAAAATAGTGGAGACCCAAATTAATATCTCCACCACAAGAATACTTTAATCAATTACACCTCAAAGATCCACAACATGCTACCAGCAACATGTCGGCCAGGAACAAAAAAAACCAAACATACGCACAAAGATCTTCAACCATGAACTCTCTGAATAATATGGACACACCACAAAGATAGAGAATGATCTAGAGACACCAAAGAACACCACGAAACAATAGAGAAGTGTTTGAAACAACTGAGAAAACAATAATTAGACAAACTTCATTTAGGAACACTGACAGAGACCAACAACACACTATCAAACCACAACATACTCAAAAATTCATGCGGACCTCTAAAACTTCTGATAGATGATTCAGAAACATTCAACAATAAACCCTTAAATCCACATCAAATAATCTTCAACATACAAAACACAACGCCTTCTTGACCTACACAGTTCCACTAGGAACTAGGAATACTTTCTTTTACAATTTTCTCAATATCCTCGACATATACAGTCTTGAATACAGAAAATTCTAGTAGTGTTGACATCAATGAAAATGAAATATCAGCAACCATCTCCACAACATCCAACAATCTCCCCCTTTGGCATTGATGGCAACACATGGTGTGAAAAATACTATCAACCCAACTCACTGACTTCTTCTGCACTCCTCCTTTCAACTGAACTTCTCTCCACAAGAATTTTTTACAATGCACTTCTCCCCCTTTGACATCAATGGAAATGGTAACCATGACCTTTCCAAACACACATTCTGAACCACATATCCACACATCTAAGTACTCCCCTTGAGTAGTAGCCATGAAAACATCAATCTAGATCAAAATATAGGAATGAAGCTCTCAGATTGATGCAAATAAATGCATCTTTAGTTCTTATTAGGAGGGATGATTACCCCTAGCATTTCTCTGAGATACTCAAAATTATCCTTTGGCAATGGCTTAGTAAATATATCTGTAATCTATTCTTTGGTAGGCACATATTCTAGTTTGACTTATTTCTCATTCACCTATTCTCTCAAGAAATGAAACTTAATTGAAATATGCTTAGTCTTAGAGTGCAGTACCATATTCATTGAAATGTTTATTGCACTTGAATTATCACAGTATATGGCGATAGGCTCCTCATATATCACTCTAATATATCTCAGCATCTGTTTCATTTGTATCACTTGAGTATAATTATTTGTAGCAACAATGTATTCTACTTCAATAGTGGATAGAGAAATTGAATTATTCTTTTGGCTTAACCAAAATATTAACTTCTTCCTTAGGAAGAAAGCACCACCAGTAGTACTTTTCCTGTCATCTACATCACCAACCCAATCCGCATCAGTGTATGCACACAAAGTGAGATCATCATCTTTTGGATACCAAAGTCCAAAGTCAGTTGTTCCTTTAAGATATCTGAAAATTATTTTCACAACAGTCACATGTGATTCCTTTAGATCAGCTTGAAATCTAGCAACCATGCATACAACATTCATAATGTTTGGCCTAGTCTGTGTCAAGTAGAGCAATCCACCAATCATTGATCTGTACCAAGTTTTATTTTCCTTTGGAGAATCATCATTCTATGATAGCTTACATTTGGTTACCATTGGAGTACCAACAGGTTTGGAGTCATCCATTCCTAACTTCTTCAGTAGCTCTTTCACATATTTTGACATAGATATGAAAATCCCTTGGTCCAATTGTGTAATTTGCAATCCTAGAAAGAACTTAATTTAACCAATCATGCTCATCTCAAAGTCACTCTTCATTTCATCAACAAACTTCATACATAGATTATCATCTCCTCCAAAAATTATATCATCAACACAAACTTCTATAATCAATTCCTTATCATGATCTAACTTGAAGTATCAGTTGCTATTTGTAGTACCTTTTGTGAATCCAAGCTTTAGTAGATATTTCTCCAATCTAGCGTACCATGCTCTAGGGGCTTGCTTAAGTCCATACAAATCTTTCTTCAATCTACAAACCATATCTCCCTTATCTGTTAATTGGAATCCATCTGACTGTTCAATGCACACCTCTTCTTCTAGTTCTCCATTCAAAAATGAAAATTTTATATCCGTCTAATAGACTTTATAATTCTTGTATGCAACATAGGCAGGAAATAATCTTACAGCTTCAATTCTAGCTACAGGGGAAAATGTTTCTTCAAAATCAATACCTTCCATTTGAGAATAGCCTTTACCTACTAGTCTTGCTTTATTTTGGACCACTTCACCTTCTTCATTTAGCTTGTTTCTGAATACCCATTTGGTACCAATCACATTCTTGTCTTTAGGCCTAAGAACCAATAGCCATGTGTCATTTTTTTCAATCTATCTTATCTCTTCCTTCATAGCTTCCAGCCAATGTTCATCTTGTTAGGCTTCATTGATGCTCTTAGGTTCAATCTTGGATATCAGACAATATTATTTTGCAATTTTTCTTCTAGTTTGCACTTCTTTACTCTTATCTCCTATGATTTGACTTTCAAAATGATTCAACTTTACATACCTTGGAGTTTTGGGACTTACTTGGACTTTTGATTCTTTAGATCTTTCTTCTACACTTCCACTTGTTTGTGCCTTTGCACTTGTCTAAGCTTCTTGATTGACTTGATTTACCAGAACAAATTGAGCTTGCTTCACTAGAACATATGGAATAATCTGAAGTAGATTCGGTGTCTGAGTGTTCTTCCCCTGGCTTGTAATGTTGTCATCTAAATCATAACTGCAATGTCTGGATGATTTGATAGAGTCTTCATCAACTCTGACATTTTCACTTTCAACCATCTTTCTCGGTCTTTTATTATAGCACCGGTATGCCTTGCTCTTAATAGAGTAACCTAGGAAGATCCCTTCATCGCTTCTAGCATCAAATTTTCCTATATCATCATCTCTCTTGATATAACGCCTACTTCCAAAGATCTTAAAATACTTAACATTAGGCTTGTGACCAAACCATAACTCATAAGGGGTCTTACTAGAATTGCTATTCACATTTACTCGGTTCAAGGTATACACAACAATACTTACAGCTTCACTCCAGTACATCTGAGACACATTTCCTTCCATCATCATGGTTCTGGCAGCATCCAAAATTGTTCTATTCTTTATCTCTACAACTCCATTCTATTGAGGGGTTCAGGGAATAGATAGTTTCCTTTTAATTCCATGTTCTTCACAATAAGAGTTGAATTCCTTAGAAATGAACTCAACCCCTCTATCAGATCTTAGGCACTTGATTTTTAGAACTTTCTCATTTTATGCCATAGCCTTGAAGCATTTGAATTTCTCTAGAGCTTCACATTTTTCTCTCAAAAAGAAAACCCAAATCATTCTAGAGTAGTCATCAATAACCAACATAAAATACCTTTCTCCATGAAAGCTTATGACTCTCGAAGGACCACAAAGGTCAGTATGTAGCAGCTCCATCAAATTATTTGAATGAAAATGTTTGCTCTAGAAGGAGACTCTAGTTTGTTTTCCCATCTGACATTTCTTGTAGATTATATTAGCAAGCTTCACTAATCTAGGAAGATCTCTTACTACTTGAACAGAACTTTTTTTTTTTTTTTTTAGGCTGCAGGAATCGGGTAGCACGACCCCCTATAAACTGCAGTGCGCCTGGTAAACTTTTTAACGTGACCGGCAGCGCTGGCGCGACACGCCCTCCGGTACCACGGGACGGGGGAGACTAGAACTCGTGACCAGCAGAGCCGCAACGGAATTACTTAGCCAACCGAGCTAGGGCCCCCGCCCACTACTTGAACAGAACTTATTTTGATAATGTTTTCAAAATTTACATGACACAATCTCCTATGCCACAACCAACTTTCATCTATCTGAGGAATCAAACAACTTCCACTAGCAGTATTCAAATGAAAAATGTTACCTTGTGTTTGTTTTCCTGTTGCAATCAAGTTTCTGGAACTTCCATGTATCTTGCATCTTTTGTCTTTGAAATTTAGATCATATCCCTTGTGAACCATCTGTCCAACACTCAACATATTGCGCTTCAGACCTTCAACATAGAGGACATCATCAGTGTTGTCCTTACCACCAAGGCAAATGGATCCTCTACCATGAATTACACTAGCATTGTTGTCTCCAAATCTTACAACTCCACCATCATACTATTCCATACTCACAAATTTTCTTTTGTCACTGGTCATATGATGCGAGCATCCACTATCAATGACCCACTCATCTTTTTCTTCAACTTGAGTTGCTAGAGTTTTTTTATCTTTAGTAGATTTAGTAGCCACAAGATTATTTTCAATGGTAGCAATGAAATCCCAATCATCTTCTTTTCCATTATCTTTATCAGATTCCTCATTAGTCACTACTTCTTCAGCAAAGTAGCATCTCTTCAAGAATCTAGACTTCTTAGGTTTAGATCTAGGAACTCTTTTAGGAAATCTTGATGCAAAATGACCTATTTTACTATATGGAAAACATTTAATAGGTAATACATCTTCATACTTACCTTTTCCTCTCCCTTATTGCTTTGCAATCAATGCTTCCAGTTCTTCTACTTCTCTTTCTTTATCTTTGAATTGTTTCAGTTCTTCATCATACTTGGATACCTTCCTAAAACTCTCTCCTAGACTATATCTTTGTCTAATGCTTCCAGACATAGTAGCCTTAAATCCAGATTCAGTTTTTGGCGTGGATTCACCAAACTCACTTATCTCAAAAGTAGCAAGTTTCCCAATCAACCTATCTCTTGTCAACTTGTTTACTGATTTGAATTCTTCAATAGCATGAAGCTTCATTTTGTAGGAGGGAGAAAAGGATCTAAGTACTTTAGCCATAATTTCATCCTCACCCACAAAACCACCGACACATGTAATACCCATCACTATCTCATTTACTCTCTACATAAAAGAGGTGATATTTTCATCTTCACCCATCTTCATATTCTCATACTTTCCTTTCAAGCTTTGTAGCTTAGCCATCTTCACTTTTGCATCTCCTTAATACAAAGTTTCCAGTTTCATCCACATTTCATGAGCTATATTCAAACCTACCACATTAGCCATCTCTGAATCTGTCAAGGCACTCATCAAAGCTTCAATAGAAATGATATTTCTTTTAGCGTCTTTGATCTCATTAGTAGTAGAAGGACCATTCTAAGGAATGACATTAATTTTTAGTAATCTTCCAAATAGCATCACCAATACACATTAAGTGACATTGCATCCTAACTTTCCATAGTGAATAGTTAGAACAATCAAATCTAGGAATGTCCTTCTTTAATGTTGTTGCCATCTCATATCACCTCAAGCTATTAGACTTTCTTTAAAGGAACCTACTTTGATACCAATTTTTGGAAAAAAAAAGGACACAAAACTGAGAGGTGGGGTGGATCAGTTGTAACAGAAACTAAAAATCTTCTTCTTAATCTTAACTTAAACTTAGATCTGATGAATAAGCAATTAACCATAAACAATCAACACATCAGAGAGACAAAGAACATATATTTTTTGCATGGAAACCCTGTTGGGGAAAAACCATGGTGGATGTTAGTCCACAAGATTATACTCTGCTAGAAGTAGAAAATAAATAAAAAGGGGAATGCACATGCATTCAGGCACACTGCCTAGAGCTCACTACTCAATTACAAAAGAGGACTCACTATCCAACTATAGGGTTTGGATTAAAACCATCTGATATTTGTGAACTGAGAAAATAGCTTCTTCACAAGCCTGATTACAGTTCCAATTAAGCTCAACACTTCTTCACACTTTGCACATTCTTCTTCACATTCTGCTCAGCAATTGAATGATATTCACAGATACACACATAGGATCACATGAAGCTTCCTAACAAACAATGAACTAATCACCCTTAAATATCTGCTACATGAAATTCCATCACCACTTCGTTGGCCAAAGAAATAAAATATATTTGAGGTGTCAGCCCAAATTTATAAATAAAATTTTAATGTGTATCTATCAAGGTCGGCCACAACATAGTGGAGACCTAAATTAATATCTCCAACACAAGAATATTTTAATTAATTACACCTCAAAGATCCACAACACGCTACCAACAACATGTCAGCCAGGAATAAGAAAAACCAAACATGTGCACAAAGATCTTCAACCATGAGCTCTCTAAATAATTTGGACACACCACAACGATAGATAATGATCTAGAGACACTATATAACACCAAGAAACAAAAGAAAAGCATCTACAACAACTGAGAAAACAAGAATTACATAAACTTCATTTAGGAACACTGACAGAGACCAGCAACACACTATCAGACCACAACATACTCAAAACTTCACGCGGACCTCTAAAACTTCTAATAGATGATCTAGAAACATTGAACAATAAACCCTTAAATCCACATCAGCTAATCTTCAATGTACAGAACACAATACCTTCTTGACCTGCATAGTTCCATTAGGATCCAGGAATACTTTCTTTTACAACTTTCTTTTTCAATGCAGCAAATGCTAGTAGTGTTGACATCAATGAAAAAAAATTTCTTCTTAGCATCATTTAACTTCTCACTAAAATAGGCAATAGGCTTACCTTCTTGACTCAAAACAACTCCTATGGCAGTGCCACTAGCATCAAAATCTACCAGAAAGACCTTATTGAAATATGGAAGTGCCAAAACAAGTTTCTCTACAACTTTCTTCTTCAACATATAAATTTTTTTGGCTACTCCTATAGTCCACTTAAACTCTTTTCTATCCCCTCTCATCACTTCAATTAGAGGTACATAAATACTACTGAAATTCTTAATAAAATTTATGTAAAAAGATGCTAGACCATGAAATGATCTTACCTTTGTAACATTCCTCAAGGTAGGCCATTCAATGATATCTTTCACCTTCTTTGGATCCATTTTAAGACCCTCTACTGAGACAACAAATCTCAGATACACCAACTCTCTCTTCACAAAACTACATTTCTTCAAATTAATCAACTTCTCCTCCCCTAGTTTTTCAAAAAAAAATTGGATATGCATCAAGAGCTCCTCCAATGTCTTACTGAAAATCAAAATATCATCCAAATAAACGATAACAAATTTTCCTAAAAATGCTTTCAATACCTCATTCATAAGCCGCATAAAGGTGCTTGGTGCATTGGTTAGCCCAAAAGGTATGACTAACCACTCATACAAACCATCCTTGGTTTTGAAGGTTGTCTTCCATTAATATCCTTTTCTAATCTGGATCTACTGATATCCACTCTTTAGATCTATCTTTGTGGAGTACTCAGCTCCACTCAAATAATCCATAATTTCATCCATTCTCGGCAAGGGAAATCTATACTTGATGGTGATCTTGTTGATGGCTCTATAATCTGTACACATCCACCATTCCCAATCCTTCTTTGGTTCTAGTATTGTAAGTACTTCACATGGACTCAAACTCTCTCTGATCAATCCCTTCTGCAATAACTCTTGCACTTGTTTGTTCAAATTTTCACTCTGCTAGAGTCATACGATGAGTTTCCTTATTTGGAAAATTGTCTCTCTTTCTTACAAGAGGAAAACCTTTAGGTATATTATAAAAAATAATAGCTTGAAGCTCATTCAACTAACCTAAAACCTCTACAGGTACCTCAGTAGCATCTTCTTTATCAACTTTAGGGATCAATGCAAAATAAATGCTCATGCTTCATACCTTCTAGGAACTTTCTTCCATCAACCAAACAAATTCTTGCATTACTACATACCTTTTCTTTTGCCTCTTTCAAGGGCTTCAACTTATGACAAAACCCATCCTCTTTCAAAGAATAGGTGTGGGCATGTCCATCATGTATTGCTTGTCGATCAAACTGCCACGATCTACCTAACAACATATGACAAACATCCATAGGCATATTATCACACAATACCTTATCATGGTAATTTCCAATCTTTAACTTTACCAGACATTGTCCATTTACCAAGGCCTTATGGTCCTTCTGCAACCAAGAAATTCTATATGGGTTTGGATTCCTTCTTCTCTCCAACCACAACTTACTAACCATTTCTTCTGAAAAAGGGTTATCAGTACTACCTCCATCAATAATAACATTGCAAATTTTACCTACACACTTACACCTGGTGGGAAACAAATTCTTCCTTTTAGTTGGTTCATTCTCCTCATTCAATAGGGCTCTTTTGGTAACAAGAACCTCTCCTCTTTCTGCATCCTCAGAATGGGAAGACTCAACATATTCATCTACATGTGCAACTCGTGAATTACCCTCGGGTCTTCTATTTGTCCTTCCTTTATGTTGAGGACACTCATAGGCCCTATGTCCTTGTCCACACTAGAAACAAGTTCCACAAAATCCTCCTCTTCCCGGTTCTCATCTAGATCTTCCCCTTCCTCTTTGGTCTCCATTATTCTGATCACGAGGATGGTAGGTGTTATCTCCTTTCTGGTTCTAGCTGCTACTAGAGCCTTCACCCTTCTTTTGATCTTCATTTCAACCTCCATATGTTCGTCCACCGGTCTTTCCTCCATGGCCTCCACCTCATTGCTTGTTCTAAAACCTTTTGTTTAGTTGTTCTTCAACCTTTAGAGAAAACTGATAAGCGTCTTCAATGGTGGTCATTCTTACTAGTGCCAATTCTTCATGTATGCTTGGCTTCAACCCGTTAATATAACTAGAAACTTTCTCCTTATTCACCTCAGAATGTCCTATCCAAATCAGGACCTTGTAAAATTTCTCTGCATATTCTTTCATTGTCCTTATCCTTTGCCTCAAGCTCTGCATCTTCTTGAGTAGCTCCAATTCATAATCAACTGGAATAAATTGTTTCTTTAGTTTTGACACCATTTTATCCCATCTAGAAATTTTATCTTTCCCTTGTCTTCCTCTTTCTAACTAAATCTCTTTCCACCATATACTAGTGTGACCTTTCAATTTTCTCTTTGTGAACCTCACTCTGTGAGGATCTTCAATCTCCTCAAACTTGAAAAATTCCTCCATGCCATTGATCCAATCAATCAATGCTTCAGGATTCAGATTTCCACTAAAAGTTGAAACCTCCATTTTAGGTCTTTTCCAATGCTTGAGATTGCTCTCAACAATCTTGTTTCTCTAGGATCCATTAGATCTTGCTCGTCCTCTTCCATTTCCTCCTTTATTTAATCTTCACTTTCATCTCAATCTCATTGCACATCTCTTCTTAGGATTCTAATTTCCTTCTAAGGGCTCTTATTTCATCTCTAGGTGGACCTCCTCCACCCCGACCTCCCCCTCTGGCATACTAGGAATGTCTTGGAGGCATCTTGAATTCAACCCACTCTCATAGGTCTAGCTGCAACTGCCTCACGTTCGACACTCTATTACAAGCTTAGGAACTCCTGCTCTGATACCACTTGATGAGGGCCACACAACAGATACCAACACAAAAAATGCGAGAAAGAAAAAACAACCCACTTTCAATTATTTTCATATAATGGAATTATAGATTTAAAACTTACATGCTACAGCCTCATGAGCTTGATTCATTATAACAAAATGAACTCAAAAAATAAAATCTACTATTCAGAGCCACAATCTGCACTATTAGGGCCACCCTTTTTATTTTCACCAATAACTGCCCTAGAATGTTCTAGAAAGTACAAATTTCCCCTTTTGTTTTGGCACCAAAAGTCCTACCATTTGATTTCTAGCCTAGGAAGAAATTTTTAAGAAATTTACTTTTTAGAGGACAAACTTTGTGGGGCCATAACTTTTGATCCGGGTGTCTGATTTTCTATTATTGCATATCATCAGAAAGCTCTTGATGACCTCTACAATTCTCAAAACCATTGTAGGTCAGTTCACCCACTTTTTGAGTTGTTTTAGGGCCTCCAAAGTTTTATATCTGAATTTAAAGCTGCATTGGAGAAATTTCCCAGGACATAAACTTTAATTTATCCCAAACTGTGCAGGGTATTGAGGTGATTCTTTCACGATTGGAAATGTTTTTTAGCTTTGCTCCTTGGGGTAAATTTTCACATCCATACAAGCCCATTTTGGCCGACTTACTAAAAATAGTAAGTTCTTGGTTTTCACTATTTATGATGCCTAATAGTCTTATACCCCTTAAGTTCCATCGTGGAACTAAAAAAAACTAACGAAAAATAAAGAAAACATTTTTTTGTAAGGAAAGCAGAGGTGCAGAAGCAACTTTCCTAACGTCAAAACCACAGGGAAGAATGCAGACTATACTTTTAATTTTCAAATTACAATCCAATTAAGACACACATGAAAGATTTATAGAAACATAATAATACACAAAGACAAATGAACACCAGATTTATGTGGGAAACCCTTTCGGATAAAAAACCACCACACCAAGCTGAATCTCTTTGTATTTCAGTAACTAACAAATTACATACAATGCATATTCACAACTCTCTGGTATCAGTGTTTTATTCACTGTTCAATCAGTTACAAGAAAAATCTCAACAGATTCGATGATCCTCCAACTCAGAATGAATATCTTGAATCATACCACATGTAGATATTTATCCTCTGTTCATCCTTATTTGCAATTTCCCATTGCAAAAAGTTTCAATGCCAGTGTAGATTTTTCCTTGCAGACAGTTGAGTTCCAGCGTCACAACTATTGCAAAAATCCAACCGCCAACTATTTGAATTTCGCTTCCTTTGATTGGTCCATGAGACTCCACATAGGATAGTCATCAATCAGTCAAGGGTGTTCAACCTCTATTGGCATGTCGGTGAGACACTAACCGTGTCCCCCCAATTCCAACATAGCCAGCATTTGATATCGCCAAGAGTCATCCCTATCGGCAAGAGGTTACATCGAGCCCACACATTACATCGACTTCAACATACAAATCGGCGAGACTATCGCTACCGCCAGGAGATCATATCAAGGTTCCAAAGCCATGCCAAAACCACTGACATCCATTGCGTTCCTATCGGCATCCATCTAATAGTCGGCAAGACTTATCACTTTCGCCAAGACGTTACTCCAAAGTCTTAAGTCATACAGAGAACCAAACAATAGTTGGCAAGATTTCCCTTTATCGCCAAGAGGTTACAGTGATGTTCACACCTATCGGTGAGAGAACCCACCGTCGGCAAGACTTCTTACCAAGACTTCCAAGTTACCTTGATGAACATCAGTGAGACAAACATAAGTTGCCAAGACTTCATACCGAAGTCTTTGTGTCACCATGAAGACACCAAGTTTATCCCCATTGGTGAGACCTCTCTTCATCGCTGAGACTTTTTCTTGAGACCCTTGTGTTACCCTGATGGCCATATGCTATCGGTGAGACATTCTTCAGTCGCTGGGACTTCTTCTTGAGTGTCCAAGTCACCCTGAAGCCCTCAATCACTATGAGTCTCCCCGACGCCTGATAAGAGCATTTTGTTGGCCAGAGGTCTCCACTCGACAAAAGGTCACACCGAACAAAATAGGTCACAGCGATAGACTTCATTTGGCAATACATCAACTTTGTCTTAGCGACATGAACATTTCAAAAGGATTTAGAGCAGCTAGTCGGCTAGACATGAATAATGTCACAGCGACCTTGCCCTTGAGGAGTTACATGTCAATATGGATTGAGGCACATTTTCCAAAAATCTCCCACTTGACGAAGATCTTACTGACACCTCTAGAGCATAATAAAACTACTGAAATTCATGGGCCAAGAGGCCCATAGAGTTGGCACACCACCTGTACTTGTTTATGCTCACAGGCTTCGTCAATGTATCTGCAACATTCTCCAGAGTATCCACTTTCTCCAAAGAGACCTTCCCATCCTCCACCATATCTCATACAAAGTGATACTGTACATCTATATGTTTCATCCTAGCATGGAAAGTAGGATTTTTTGCCAAACATATAGCACTCTGACTATCATAGTAAATAGTAATTTTTCCTGCATCAAAACCAATGTTAGAACACAAATGTTTTAACTAGATTGCTTCTTTACAGGAATGTGTAGCTGCCATGTATTCTGCCTCTGTAGTGGAAAAAGTGACTATAGCCTATTGCTTGCTCATCCAACTTACTGCACCACCATTCATCATGAAAATATATCCACTAGTGGATCTCCTGCTGTCAATGTCCCCTGCCCAATCAGAATCCACATAACCTTGAATGTTGAGAGTTCTTTGTGATTCAACCAGGTTGCCATGGTAACACAAAGCATAGTCTAAAGTGCCCTTCAAATATCTAAACACTCTCTTCACAACATCCCAATGTGTCCTTCCAAGATTAGCCATAAAACGATAGAGAAATCCCACTGCTTGGGAAATGTTTGGCCTTGTATAGACCATTGCATACATTAGACTGCCAACCACACTAGCATATGATACACTGGTCATGTCCTCCATCTGAGTAGGAGATTTTGGAAAATCCTCAACAGATAGCTTCGTTCCTTGCATAACTGGAACAACTAGCTGCTTGCAATCAATCATACAAAATCTCTCTAGAACAGTCTTGATATACTTGCTTTGACTGAGCCAAAGTTTTCTATTCTTCCTGTCCCTGGTTATTTCCATTCCCAGAATATACCCTGATGCACCAAGATCTTTCATTTTGAACTTTGTAGACAACTGAGACTTAAGATAAAAAACAATTATCTTACTATTTCCTATGAACAACATATCATCAACATATAGAGCAATAATAAGAACTCGATTGCTTTCAGCTTTATAATACACACAATGATCACATTTTGATCTTACAAACCCCAATGACAAAACAAAAATGTCAAATTTCTAGTACCACATTCTAGGAAACTATTTTAAACCATACAAAGATTTCTTCAACTTGCAAACTAGTCTTTCTTTACCTTTTTCCACAAAGTGCTCTGGCTAGGACATATAAATTTCTTCTTCAAGATCACCATGAAGAAATGCTATCTTCACATCCATCTATTCAATCTCTAAATCACACACTGCTGCAAGTGACAAAAGAAATCTAGTAGATGTCAGCTTAGCTATAGGAGAAAATATTTCTCCATAATCAATTCCCTCTACCTAGGAATAACCTTTTGCAACCAGCCTTGCTTTATATTTTTCTACACTACCATCCAGACCAATTTTCTTTTTAAATACCCATTTACAGCCCACTACTTTTCTACCTTTAGGAAATGGCACCAACGTCCAGGTATCATTCTTTTCTAATGATGCCATTTCTTCATTCATGGCTTCCAACCAAGAGTTTAAATCAGACATTTTAAATGCCTCTTTCACAGTCCTAGGTTCATCAGTGCTAGAAATTAAAGCATAGGCACAAGTAGACTCTATCAAAGAAAATCCATACCTATCAGGTTGTTTCCTTTCATGAGTTGACCTACTCATAGGCTGACAATGAGGTGGTTCTTCATCTTTTTTAGAACTTTTAGAGCTACTTGAGCTTTCCTCAGTATCAGGTACATTTTGATTTTCCAATTCCTCTTTATTTGGTGTCAGAGGAATTTTTGCTACATCCTTTTCATTTTCTGATTTCTTCTCTGACTGCTGATCCAATGTAGAAGGCTTCAACTCATGAAAGATAACACTTCTGTTGTACAAAACCTTCTTAGTCTCAAGATTCCAAAGCTTGTATCCTTTTATGCCAACACTATAGCCAATAAAAATACACTTTACAACTTTGTTTTCAAACTTAGATCTTTTTTCAAATGACCCATATGCATATGCCTCACAACCAAAGACACGAATATGTCTCAGAGAGGGCTTCTTTCTAGACCATGCTTCCAAAGGCATCTTCTCAACAAGAGCAGAGTTAGGAGAATGATTTACCAAGTAACATGCTGTAGAGACTGCTTCATCCCAGAACTTCTCCTCCAAGCCAACACTGCTCAACATACTTTGTGCTCTTTCCATTACTGTCCTATTGAACCTTTCAGCAACTCCATTTTTCTATGGAGTGTGAGGTGTAGTCTTATGTCTTTTAATTCCATGATCTTTATAGTACCTTTCGAATTCATCTGAACAAAACTCACCGCCATTGTCAGTCCTTAAACATTTTATTTTCTTACCAGTCTGATTTTCTACAAGGTTTTTAAATTCCTTAAACCGACTGAACACTTCTGATTTTCTTGTCAGTAAGGATTGAGGCACATTTTCCAACCTTTTTTTGGGTTATGGAAGATTACCTTGCACCACTGGATGCTTCTGCATTAGCTTATTGACGATGATGAATATCGTAAATCATGATTGCATGAGTTAGAATTACTTGATGAATGCAAAAAGAGGGTCTTGACTCATCTACAAGAATATCACAACCACCCTTGCTGTAATTACAACAAAATAGTTTTTATTAGACACTTCCACATCAATGACTTAATGTTGATGGAGAATCTAAAAAATCAAGTAGAATGTGAGAAACTTGACAAATTTGAGCCCAACTAGCTAGGTCCATATGTCATAACAACATCTTTTGGTTCTGGTGCTGATCAGTTGTCCACACTTGAAGGGGAACCGTTTTTCAGATCCGATCAATAGCTTGCACCTATGCAAATTCTATACATAGCTTTAAAGAGCCATGCTAAAACCATCAAAATACCAAAAAAAAATGAAAAATCAAGAAAATGGTTACCTTGGTGAAAACTTGGCAAACGGGTGTCATGGTGACAACAAAAAATTCAAAAATCATGAAAATAGTAAAGATAAATAATTTGTCCAATACTGAAAACCACTTCGGTGGAGCTTTGGATAAGTACCATGGTGAAAACCTAGCAAATAGGCACCATGTGTAGTTGGTCTCTACTCTGTAATCTACTATCACTATACCTGGTCTTCCACCCTAATCCATAATAACTTTTTTACTTTCCATCATCTCCCATTTGACATCCATCATAAGGCCTAGTCATCTTTATCATGACTTTCAAGCGATTGACATCTTACATCCTTTCTCCTCTATCTTCTCTCTATAATAAACCCCTTTCCCATCCCATCCCTGATGGTTAGTCCTAAACCTAGCTGGGGGCACATTTCCTAACACCAGGCTTCATTGGATTCTACATTTGTCATTGGAGATTAGCATATTCAAAAAAGATAAAAAAATAAAAACATTCCAAAGATACAAAAATATCAAATATTTAAAAAAGGACAAAAAAACTCAAGTATTCCTCAAAAGACAAAAAATCAAAACAAGTGAAAAACACAAAAACATCCAAATAACTTTCAAAATCCCAAAAACAAAGTTAGAGTCAGTCAAGTTAGTCTTTGTCTTTGTCGAACTATATTGCCTCTATGACTGGACATAAGCAGGGTCATATGTTGATGTTCCCTCAAGGCATTAGGTCATTCCTTTAGGTGTTGTCAAATAAAATCATGATTCAACCCTTTTTCATTGCAAAAAAATCAAGCATCATGTCAAACTATGAGGTCTTTGAGTGTACGATGTAGGCAAGGCCACCAGTCAATGAGCCCCTGAGGTCACCTAGGTCAATCCTTTAGGGTTCGTCATGTCGGACAAAAGAGTCAAACATAGTCACAATCAAACACAAGATAGTCATTGAAACATCAACATTCAAATTGTGAACTAACAAACAACATATTCCAATCAGTCATCATGCAAAAATTTAGTAAAATTTCCAAAATAATGTCAACTTTAGTCAATTTATGGTCCCTTACAAGATGCGTCATTGGAATTGGACCTTGTCAAAATGTCATTTTCCTTTGCAAGATGTGTCTTTCCTAATGACATGCTTTGTCACATCATCATTGGCCTTTTCAGGATGTGTCCTTCCTAGTAACTAGCATCATCAAAACTGTTAGACTATCAAATCATCAAACTATCCACCATCAAGCAATCAACCTTTGAAAAATAAATATTGGCAAACATATTGAATTGTTGTTGATTTTGTTGGTCTATTTTGTCTTCTTTTTTTTTGTCTCTTGGTCATGTTACTAGCTACCTCAAGGATGTTCCATGAAGGATTTAGAGGTGTGATGATGTCTCATGTCTTGTTTTTCCTTGATTGTTGTCTTTGGTGTGTCTTGACAAAAAAAATTATGGCAACTTAGCCCTTAGTATGAGTTAGGACATTCCTTGTTTGCAACTGTCTATTTTTTGCAAGTGGATGAGCTTGCACACCTTGTTTTGTGTGATATCATGGTGTTTTTAATCCATTTGTCACATTTTTCTACCCAATTATGATTATACAATGCCTATGATGTTATTAGGAAAAATATTGAAGTATTCCTTTTTCATCCCAACATCCATGTCTTCCACGCTAACATTTCATCTATTCCTTCATCCGCTCGTCTTATCATTCATTTCGAGAGCACACTCATGTTATTTCAACCCACCCATCCTCTTGAGGGGGAATTCCACTACCTCCCCATCATCCTTCCTCTCCTCACTTTCACACTAGGGCATATTTTTTACTTGTTTTCTTTGACAAAATGCAATAAATTGTATTATATCAAAGAGAGGCAAAATGTAAACACATAAAAATCACCTAGGCCTTCGAGCTGCATTTTTCTATGATGACCATGCTTCTCCCTCACATAATTCAATTATTCAATCATGTCATAATGTCATAATTATTCCTCCATGATTAGCAGGGAGAAATTTTTAGGTTGGTTGCAAATAGCATAACAAATTAAACCCCTAATAGAGCACGAAGGAAACTAGAAGTAAATAAACATGAAACAAAGTCACCTAGTCTTCAAGCCTTTGTTGATTAACCTCCATTGGCCTTCTCCATCTTGCTGCCAATCATATGATTTCCCTCAGACTGAAGTGAAATTATAATCTATGCCTAAGAAAATTAAGATATTGAAGCATTGAAGTATTGTATTCTCAAGTACTCAAGTTCTCAAACATTCTAAAAATAACTCTATGTGTCTAAAATCACTTGAGAGAGATCCTTTTATAGAATGCTAAATTGAGAATGGATGGATAGGATTAAAAGTTTATAAAAACCTAGGATCAAAGGATAGGATTCAATGTGATGAGGAGCATTAGGGTTACGGCAACATTAGGTCAAATAGCATAACAAATTAAACCGCTAACAACAATAGATCACAAAGGAAACTAGAAGAAAATAAACATGAAACAAAGCCACTTGGTCTTCAAGCCTCCATTGATTTACCTCCATTGGCCTTCTCCATCTTGTTGCAAATTGTATGATTTCCCTCATATTGAAGTACAACTATAACTTATGCCTAAGAAAAGTAAGAAATTGAAGTATTGTATGCTCAAGTACTCAAGTTCTCAAGCATACTGAAAATAACTCTAAGTGTCTAAAATGACTTGAGAGAGAGCCTCTTAAAGAATGCAAAATTCAGAATGGATGGCCAAGATTAAAAGCTTATTAAATCCTAAGATCATAGGCAAGGATTCAATGTGATGAGGAGCATTAGGGTTAGGGAAACATTAGGTCAAAGTTAGGGAAATATTTGAAATGAAGGATTGAGATTTAATTGAAATAAATTAAATAAATGGTGGAGAAAAAGAGGTGGTTGGAAAATCAAATAATAATAGAAATTATTTTAATTATGAAAGAAAGTTGAATTATGAATTAAATAATGGTTTAATTCATAAATGTGAATAAGACAAAAGACAATAAATAGTTCTTTTAATTATTTACTTGTGGGATGAAAAGTGGGTTAAATGGATAATTTTATTTAATTGAAGGATAAATGGTAATGTTATTAAATAATTGGAGGGAATAATGATTAATTAGTGACATATTTAAATAAATATAATTTATTTATTTAAATAATTATGGAGGAATAATTATGACATTAGGACATGATTAAATAATTGAATTATGTGAGGAAGAAGTGTGGTCGTCATAGAAAAATGCAGCTCGAGGGCCTAGGTCATTTTTATGTGTGTACATTTTTCCCCTCTTTCACATAACATAGTTTATCGCATTGTGTCAAAGAAAACAAGTCAAAAATATGTGCTTATGTGAAAGTGAGGAGAGGAAGGATGATAAGGAGGTAGTGGTATGCCTCCTCAAGAGGACATGCAAGTTGAAAGAACTTGAGTGTGCTACCGAAATGGATGAGAAGATGAGAGGATGAAGGAATGGAATAAATGTTAGCATGGAAGACATGGATGTTAGGATGAAAAAAAAATACTTCAATATTTTTCCAAATAACATCATAGGAGTTGCATAATCATCATTGCATGGTAAAATGTGAAAAATGGATAACAAACACCATGATATGACATGGAACAAGGTGTGCAAGGTCATCCACTTGCGAAAAATAGATAGTCACAGACAAGGAATTTCCTAACTCATACTAAGGGCTATGTTACCCTAGTCTTTTTTTCAAGACACACCAAAGAAAACAATCAAGGAAAAATAGGTCATGAGACGTCATCACACCTCTAAATCCTTCATGGGACATCCTCTAGGAAGCTAGTAACATGACCAAGAGACAAAACAATAAAAAGATAAGAAAAAATAGACAGGAAAAATCAATAGCCATTCAATATGTTTTCCAATATTTGTTTTTTGAAGGTTGATTGCTTAACGGTGGATAGTTTGATGATTTGATAGTCTAACAATTTTTATGATGCCTATTGTCAGGAAGGACACATATTGAAAAGGCCAATGACGATGTGATGGAGCCCATCATCAGGAAAGACACATCCTAAAAAGGAAAATGATATTTTGACAAGGTCCAATTCCGAGAAGGATGCAATTTTGTAGGGGACCATAAAGTGATTAAGTTGACATTGTTTTGGAAATTTGATTGATTTTTTACTTCATGATTGATTGGACTATGTTGTTTGTTGGTTCACGATATGAATGTTGATGCTTTGATGACTATCTTGTGTCTGACTGTGACTATGTATGACTTATTTTACTAACACGATGAACCCTAAAGGACTGACCTAGGTGGCTTCAGGGGCTCATCGACAGATGGCCTTGCCTACGTCATACACTCAAAGACCTTGTAGTTCAACACGACTCTCAACTTTGTTGAAATGTTAAAATTTTGAATCATGATTTTACTTGACAATGGTGAAAGGACTGACCTAATGCCTTAGGGGCACATCGATAGATGGCCTTGCCTATGTCTAGTCGCAGAGGTAATGTAGTTCGACAATGACAAAGACTGACCTAACAAACATTGACTCTATTTTGTGGGATTTTTTGAATGGTTTTGTGTTTTAAGCATGTTTTGTTTTATTTTTTATTTTTGAAGTTTTATGATTTTTTTTGTCTTTTTGAATTGTTTTATTTTTTTGTCTTTTGGGGAATATTTGATTTTTTTTCCTTTTTTTTTTTTGGAATATGCTAGCCTACAATGACAATTGTAGAATCTAATGAATGTAGGTGTTAAGAAATTTTCCTCAGCCAGGTCAAGGACAAACCATCAAGGATAGGATGGGATAGGGGTTTATTATGGATGGAAGATGGAGGAGAAAGGATGCAAGATGTCAACCACTTGAGATTCATGATAAAGATGACTAGGCCCTATGATGGATGTCAAATGGGAGATGATGGAAGGTAAAAGTATTCTGCCATAGAAAAATGGCCCCTTGTCATTTTCATGGTCTTTTAGGTCTTTCTTCATGATGCTTGGTCCATTTTTCTTTGATTTAATGTTGTAATGTGGCTTAAAAATTCACATTAGGTCCTAAAAATGAAAATAATGGAGTCTTGTGAAGGTGTTGTAAAGCATTTCTACACTTTTCTAGACTCTTTTCATTACAATTCACCTAAAAATTACCTTTTCATCACTTATCAAGTCCTATTTTGAAGCGTTGTAAAGTCTTATAACAAGCTTTCACACTTTTCTAGGCTTAATTTCACTATTTACACCTTTCTTATGCTTTATTTGACCCCTTTATGCCCTTATAAGGCTTAATCAAGTGTATTTTTGAATGTAAACCTGGAAAACAACATTAAATACAAAATAATTCCCAACAACCACTTTCAAATCCAAGGTGGGACCCATTTTCCATGGATGGCGAATGAGTCCCTCTTGGCTACAAATTCAAAATATTTCAAATTTTCTTTCGGGTTTTTATTCAAAATTACTTAATGTTAGCCTTTGATGAGGTATCATTGGGTTACTAATGCACAAGTGTGTATAAATAAGTGTTTTTCTCCTCATTTTACATCTCCTAACACATTCAATAAATCTTCTCATTCACTAAGCATTGAAATCACATTTGAGAACTTTGCATCATTCAATCAAGCATCAATCAAGCATCTCAAAGCAGCCATTGACATAGCTTCAAATTTTGAATATCAAAGGTGTGGTAAGTTTATGGAATTTTAATGTTATCTATTTATCATACTCATTTCATTTCATTTCATTTTTTAGGGTTTGATTACCAAAGTGGAGTTTGACCAAGGCAAACCCCTATTCTCTAGAACCCTAAACCATTTTCCCCATTTTGCATGTGTGTTTACAAACTTGTGTATGTATATTTTTCAAGAAATTAGGTGTTGAAAGGTGGTCAATAAGTCAATAAAGTGTTTCAATTCAAATCAATCATATTTGAAGCTTGGAGACAACCTACAGTCTGTTTTCTACATATTTGACTCTATCAACCCGATAAGCCAACAACCTCAAATTTGGTGCTACAAAATTAGTTCCTGATTTCTCAAAATTTTGGGAAAGGACTAATTCACCCTCAATGGCGAATGAGTCCCACCTTGAGGCTAGAAATATAGATTTTGTCAAATTCTAGATCTCAACACTCAAGAACCAGTTTCCAAAAGTTTTCATCAGAAGTAGGATTGATTCACCATCAGTGGAAAATGAGTCCCATTGGTGATTTTTTAGTGACCTCTATCAGTATTTAGAATATTCTAGAATCTTCATGAGACCTCCAGGTGCACTCTGATTCAACCTTCTTTTTTGTTTTGCATTTGTTCATACCTAGTCCATGTTTGCAAATCAAATTGTGTTTTCCAACATTGCATAATTCTTAGGTTTTGCATTCATACATTTCATAATTTGAGTGAACCACATTGATTTTGCATGAAGTTTATCTCTTTCCTTTTAGGTTAAACATCCTAAGAGTGCAAGGGTAGTCCATAAGCCTCATGCCCAAAAATCTATGGTTCAAGTCTTATTATGGATTAGGGTGGAAGACCAAGTAGAGTGATAGTAGATGAATAAGAAGAGACTGACTAGACATGTCACCCATTTGCTAGGTTTTCACCATGGTACTTATCCAAAGAACCATCAAGGCGGTTTTCACTATTGGAAAAATTATTTCTCTTTATTATTTTCATGATTGTTTTGATTCTTTTGTTGTCACCAAGATGCATGTTTTCTAGGTTTTCATCAAGGTAACAATTTTTTGATTTTTCAACTATTTTGTATTTTTATGGTTTTAGCATGGCTCTCTGAAGCTATGTATAGAATTTGCATAGGTGTAAGTTGTTGATAACCTCTAACAAAGGTTCCCCTTCAAGTGTGGACAACTGATAAGCACTAGAATCAAAATATGTTGTTATGACATATGGACCTAACCAGTTGGGCTCAAATTTGTTGGGTTTCTCATGCTTTGCTTGATTCTTCATATTCTCCATCAACACTAAGTCACCAATGTCGAAGTGCCTAATAAAAACCCTTTTGTTGTAACTATGGAAAAGGTGGTTGTGATATTCCTATAAACGAGTCAAGCCCCTTTGTTTGAGTTCATCATGCAATTCTAACTCCTGTAACCGAGATTTACACTATTCCTCATTGTCAATAAGCCCTTTCATGGAGACCCATAGGGAGGGGACTTCAACCTCAATAGGAAGGATATCCTCCGAACCAAAGACTAGGGAAAATGGAGTGGCACTGGTGGGTGTGCGGATGCTCATGTGATATGCCCATGGGGAAGGGTTAAGTTGAATGTGCTAGTCACAACCAACACCATCGAAAATCATTTTAAGAATTTTGATTAGGATCTTATTGGACACCTCATCTTGGTCATTACCTTGTGAGTAATATGGTGTGGAACAGTGGTGCTGAATGTGGAATCTCTCACATAACTCATGAACATCCTAATTTTTTAAGGGACAAACATTGTCAGTGATGATGGTTTGGGGGACACCATAACGGTATATGATGTAATTGAGGATAAATTTGGATTTTTTTAACCGGTGATGTATGTCTTAGGGATGGCTTCAACCCATTTCATGAAGTATTCAGTGGTAGTGATGATGAATTTATGGCATGAGGTGGGATGATTTTTTCCTATGAGGTCAAGTCCCCATTGGGTGAAAGGCCATGGTGAAGTGATAGGGTGCAACTCCTGTGCAAGTGCATGAATGAGGTCACTGTGTATTTGGCACTATCGACATTTCCATAAAAAGTGATAGGAATCATGCTCTAGTGTAGTCCAATAGTATCCCAATTGCATGATCCTTTTAGCTAGGGTCGGACCACTGAAATGGGCTTCACATATACCTCTATTTAATTAATGTAAGATAGTTTTTTTTCATTAGTGTTGAGACATCTGAGTAAGGTGTTGTCAAAGCTACATCTATATTAGGTATCACTGATCATTGCATAGCAAGTGGCTTTGCAAATGAAGGATTTTTGTTGGTTGTTGGAGAGGTTGGGTGGTAATGTCTGGGAATGTAAGTGGTCATAGATATTCTAGTATCATGGGGAATTAGGGCCAAGAAGCTTACATACCATTTTAGACTCAGGGACATTAAAGGTGGGGACAATAGTTGTTCCACTAAGAACTCAGGGACATCAAAGGTGGGGACAATAGTTGTTCCACTAAGAACTCATACTACGACATGTTGTTAGAAATATCCAAAAGAGATACAGTAGTGGACATGCCATCTGTTGCTTTATTTTGGACATGTGGTACTTGGAAAAATGATATTTCTATAAAGTATTGCTTGAAACTATCAACCATTTGTTTGTATAGGGTCGATTTATCATCCTTAGTATCATCGTCATCATTGACCTGTCAAATGGCCAATTGTGAATCACCAAAGACCTATAGAATCTTGATTTTCCATTTGATTTCCATACAAAATCCTGTCAAGAAGGCTTCATACTATGTAATGTTATTTATGCATGGGAAGGCTATCCTAAAAGATTTATGGATTGTATCGCCTTGAAGGGTAACAAATAATATACTTACACTTGATCCATGATTAGTATGTGAGCCATCAAAATAAAATTTCCATGTTAATCCTGTGTCTAGTGTGAATATTGACTCGTCAGGAAAATCTGAAACCAAAGGGTGAGTGGCTTGTGTGGGCACATTTGCTAGTTGGTCAATGATAACTTGTCCTTTTATTTCCTTATGTTCAACATACCGAATGTCCTATTCACTGAGTATCATGACCTATTTAGCCAATCATCCTATTAATTCCACCCTACTAAGTAGATACTTTAGAGGATGTATTTTTTCTAGAAGATCAGTCTGATGGTTAATATTTTATCCCACCAAAGTGTAGCTAATATAATAGATTGCTTGTTCCTTTTCCTCATGGTCATTTTGAGCCAGCAATGTCCCCAATGCAACTATAGTTGCTGAGATGTACAAAATTAGGGGTTTTCCATCACTACGCAACATCGAGACAAGAGGTGTCAAGAGATACTCTTTAATATACTAAAAAGCTACCTCACACTTGTTTGTCCAAATGAAAAGAACTCCCTTGCATAAAAATACTAAAAAGGTTGACATTTATCTACAAACTATGCGATGAAGTGCCTAATAGACTAGAGTTGGCCTTGTAGTGTTAAAAGTTGATTGATTCCTTTAGGTGGAGGCATGTCTAATATTGCTTTGACTTTTGTTGGGTCTACTCCAATGCATCGATGGGAAACAATGTATCCCAAAATCTTTCTTGATGTCATGCCAAAGACACATTTCTTGGGATTTAAGCAAACCTTATATTTTTCTAGCCATTTAAAAATCTTTTTTAGGACTCTTAAGTGATCTACATGTGTCAATTCTTTTTCCAAAAGATCATCAACATAGTCTTCCATCAATGTGTGATTGAGATCATGAAATATGGTGGTCATAGCTTTTTGGTAAGTTGCTCCTGCATTCTTTAGGTTGAAGGGCATGATATTCTAATAGTATGCACCTCACAAGAAAGTGAATGTTGTCTTATGTTTGTGTCCAAGGGAAATACATATCTTATTATATCTTTAGAAGCCATCCATGAGGCACAACATATCATAGCCAATTGTTAGGTCTACTATGATGTCTATATCTAGGAGTGGGAAATCATCCTTCGAACATGCTTTGTTCAAGTCCCAAAAATATGTGTAGATATGTATTTTTCCATTTGGTTTGGTCACTGGTACAAGGTTTGAGATCCAATATGCATAGTGAATAGGTCTTATAAAACTGACATCCAATAATTTCTTAAGTTCAACTTTTACCAACATAGCTATTTGAGGGTGCATTTTTCTAAGCTTTTATTTGACCAAATTTGTGTTTGGATGCAATGGAAGATGATGCAGAAGCAACTTGTGATCCAACCCTAGCATATCAACATAAGACCATGCAAAATTGATTTGGAATTCTATGAAAAATGCTTGAAATTCCAGTTTTTCCTCTTCTATCAAGGATGCTACAAAGAGAAAAATATTAGGATTATCTAGAGTACCAATGTTGAATTGTATTACATCTTCAACCAAAATTGAGGATCTCTCTTGATTGATAGGGACAAAGTCTAACCGTCCATCCTCAGGTTCCTTAGAGAGGTTTTCACTCTTTGATACGTCCTTTATTTTTAATTTTTCTTGGTTAGGAGGTGCCTTGTAGTTTTCACCTAAAGACCATTCATTTTTTATTTTATTTATGTCATTTTTAAGACTAGAGGGTGGAACAGTCTCGCCCAAATATACTATAGTGTCAAGATATATAGTAAATCTAACCTTATGGTCTTGATGTGGTATTCCCTCTCATAGTCCCATAAATTTAGCAATGGCCTCATCATTTACAAATATTTCCAAGGTAGGTGGATCTTGTTTGTCCCAATCGATCAATTATGGGTAAATGAGGGAGATTTCATCATTGGTGTCAGTGAAGGATGGGGAAGTAGCTGATAGGGAAAAGGAAAAGGTATTATCAAGGTCCCATAATGAGTCTATCCATGCTCTTCTATCTGTGGTCTTTGGTGAGTCAGGTTTATGAAAGGAGTCAACGTGAATATTGATATCCATGAGGTTGGTAAAGGATGGATGAGGTATGTCAAACACTTGAAAGACATGATCAAACTCATAGTCACTTGTGATGCAGGAATCCCATGCATATTCATTAGAGTCAGTGTCACCATAATAAATGTCGATAGGATCCTTAGATGTCTCAATGTCTTCCAAAGAACTCACATACTTATTTGCCACCACCTTAGAACTTGGAGTGTTAATCATAATTGGTACAAACCCTAACCCTAAGTTCTTCAACCACTTAAGAGGTATTAAGGGTTCTCTCATTCTATTTTTATGTATAGCAATTCCATTGATTCCATCATAACCCTTTTGTTTCATTAGCTCAAAACCTTTTCCATATTGTTCTATTGGTAGCAGTGAAATATCTTCATCTTTTTAAATCCATGTTGAAATGTCCTCAATGTCTTTTTTGTCTAACTCTCCCCAACTTGTGAAGGTGGTGGTGGGAGGAAATTTAATGACAACTTTTGGTTCGATCTTGAAGCAAGGCCTACCATAAGAGTTGAGAAATCTAGGTAGGTTTATGATGCAATAGGAAGTATTCAGTTTATACTCACCACAACCTATGTCTTGGACCCTAATTTTGGGGTCGATGGATAGGGTATTGGATGTGGATTATTTAATGAGGATGGAGGGATTGGCATAACTAGATGAATCGGATGTGGAAGTATATGCCAAAGCTTCTTGAATGATAGGGACCTGGCATTCGGGAAATCCCATTAAATTAGTGCAATATTGGAAGGGATCAGGATCACCAATGATTGTAACTTCAATGATATTATATGGAAATTTCCAGCATTGATGATAGGTTGAAGGAACAAATTTCATGGCATCAATCCAAGGTCTACCTAGGAGAAGGTTATATGGAAGTTCAAGATCCAAGACCTAGAACGTGGTGTCCATAACTGTGGGTCCAACTCTGATAGGGAGTGTGATAACACCCTTGGAAGAGCATTCTTTTTCATCATAGGCCTTGATTACAATACTTTTGGTTGTGTCTATGGGTATGTGCAGGATCATGATGGGCCAAAAAGTGGTGATATGATGGGCTATGCGGCTAATGACTTTTTTTTTACCCAAAATTCATGAAACAAAAAGGATTTTTGAAGGAGATTCTCAGATTTCCATCAATATAAATTATGCTTTACTTTGAGTTTAATAAATATTTATTATTCATTTTCTATTTGAATTATGACTAAAGTACTGATTGATAGGCTAATTTAAAACCATCTATAGCTTTTAAACGGTATCACATTTTTTGAATCCAAAACATGCATCACATTCTACGCTTCACATACTATAGGATTAAAAAGAAAAAAATGAATTTCATGAAGTTTTGACCAAGTTAAGGTGGTCAGACATATGAGTTTTTATATTTTTTTAACAATTGTAATAAAAAATTCATAATTAATTATTTACTTGGAGAAAAATTTCAAAAAATATCCATCACATCAAGACATGACTCCTCTACTTATATCTAAAATATTGTAAAAAAATATTATCATTTTATTGTGGTTAGGGTGGTCAGACAGACACCTACTTATTTTTTCCCTGATATTTAAGTACTATTGCATTGAATTTTCAAATTTTCACCAAATAGATTTAAAAAATAAAAAATAAACATAGTAGTTTAGAAACTACATTCAATTTGCTACAAATTCTATTCTTACATATTTTTGAATTAATATAGATAACTTATTCAAAATTTTACGTCAAGTTTCCTAACTCTGATTTTTTTGAATTTTTTGCCACTTAAGGGCCTATTTTTTCCATGATGATCCTACACATACCCCTATGCATGCTTCATAAAATCACAATGCCTTGACCAATTTTAAAGTACAAATGTTCAGTCCAGCTCCGCCATCTACCAGGACTCATCTTACCTTGTGTTGATGGACAAATACTTCAAGGTGCAATGGGTTGTTATGGTTAGACTATTGTGTAGAGTGGTATTTGTCAGAAAAAGAGACATGGAGATAATTGGCCAAGTATCCAACAATGGTTTTAAATAGATTGACTTCTAGATTAGTAGGAATGAAAGTTTCCTTTAAAGCCTTATCAAGGATAGCTTGGTGTTTAGGTGATAGGCGTAATAGCTCAAGGATAGAAATGTGTGTGGCTGTCTTGCCTAATTGGTCAACACGATTATATTGGTCTTTAGATTTTGGTTGCTTTGAAGAAGGACCAAATAAAATAACCTTAGCCCTACAAATAGTGACGATGCATTCATGAACCTTTTTAATGGCGATTGAGTTAAGAAAGTCATCACTGGCATGGAGATGATCAATTATATTTGAGTAATCAAAGGAATTCCTGGTATAATTGGCTTGATTATCTGTTTGTCATCCCGAGGTTGGCGGCTTTCCTGAACAATGGTCTTATAGTGGACTCTTGAAGATTGTATGGTCTTGATTGGAAGTTTGTTGTTGTCCTTCCACCTCTATGGTACCATTTTCAATTAGGTCTTGATTCATTTTCTTTAATTGATGGCATGATGAGGTCTGGTGCCCTTTGATGAGGTGGTCTTCATAGAATTCATTGTCATCCCACCAAGATGGTTTGAACTCTCCTGGGTCGTATGGTTTGGGCTCTTTGAGTTGTATGACATTTGATTGTACTAGATTCTTAAGGACAGTTTTGATTGGTTGTAGTAAAGGAGTGTATTGTCTTCATGGGTATTTCCTTGGTTGTTTTGGAAGTTCTCGTTCTTGAGTATTTTGTACTGTGTTAGGCGTGCTATTATTCATGTGGGTTGCTTTAAGAGTCAATGTGTGTCTTTTTTTGTTTACAGCTTTTACGTCTACGACTCCATCATTTGTTACATTCTTATTATAGGACTAAAACTTTCTTTTTTCATTAGAGGTATGTTGGTTGTGTGTTCTTTATTTCCATATGTAAGTTCACCTTGGGAAACTCTGAATTTTTCAAGTGTCATGTATTTCACAACTAAGTCTGCAAATGTGGAACAACAATGTACTTGTAAAGGGTGTTTCAACTTTGGCTTGAGGTTTTCTATGAACATGTCCACTTTTTTTTTTCAGGAATATTGATGGGACATAGACTTACCATACTACACCATCATTGGAAGAAATTAATAAAGGATTCTCCTTCATCTTGTGTCAAGTGGCATAAGGTAGCAATTGTGACATCATTTTAAATGTTATAAGCATAACTCTCCATAAATTTATTGGAGAGGTCATCCCATGAATTTCTAAACCCTTTAGGTATCAGTGTAAACCATTCAAGTGTGGGCCCAGTAAGAATTTTAGGGAAGAGTCTCAAAAGGTACGAGTGATCATATGTGATATCCACACAAGCAGTGATGAATTCTCGTATGTGCTCAAGAGGATTTCTCTTTCCCTTAGACTTAGTGAAGATGGGGATGATATACCTAGGAAGGAAAGGAGGCATGCATATTCTAGTTTCATATGGATAAGGGTGTAGATCATGTGATGAGTACATCTTCTTTTTTGACACTTGCATTCCTTCTACTTGCTCTTGTAGGGCAGTCAACTGGGTAGTCAATGCGTCTAGTACAAGATTGTTGACAACATTGTTATGAGGTCCCATATTTGTGTTGTGTTTTCCCATGTTTAGTTGATATGACATGTTTTGGTTCAGAACGTTGTGTGTATGTGGTGCATTTTGATTGTGGCCATGAGTATGAATGTGTGATGTGTAAGTTGGGATGTGAGAAGTAGTTGAGCTATCTTGCATTTTTTGGGTGTGTTGTGTGTGTATATTTTGGTTGCCAAAAAGGATTCCTTGTGTGAGCCATATGATATGCTAAGAGGTTATGTAGTTTTTGATCCTTTTCCTTGTTTAAAAGGGTCATAACCATGTGATGTGTTTTTATTTTTACTTTTTGGGGTGTTCATGGTTTGTGCTTGCAAGGTGTTTGTATTGATATGAGGACCTTGTGACATGATATTTGTGTTTGATTGAGGTCCTTGTGACATTTTTCTTATGTTTGATTGAGGTCCTTGGATGTGAACCTATCTTGCCTTAGGTCTACCAAGGATGTTAGATGTGGATGCCCCTATGGCTTGAGATGATGACCCAAAGGGACTAAATGTGAAGACAAAGAGTTGTGTTGTGACTAATGGTTGTGATGTGGTTTGTGTCATGGGCTATGACATAGATTGTGTTGCAAATATGGATGAAGTGTTGGTAGTCGTAGTATTTGGGTTTGTTGTTCCAATGGGTATGGAAATTGTAAGTTGTGGTGTAGATTGTCCTTGGCTTTTTTGTGTGTTGTCCTTGGATGACATTGTTGTGTGTAAGGTATTGACATCATATCCTTGAGGTAGTTGAACTCCTTCATGTAATAGTTTGGTGAAATATTGTTGAGGATTCAACATGACAATTTCGTCCACAAGAGAGGCTACTTTGGAATTTTATGCGGTAGCCTCTACTTCTTCTATGAAGGAATTTTCATCTTTGTCTCTAACAAGGAATTGTTCAAAAGGATTTTGTGTCTTTGGTTGTTGATAAGATGTGGACCCCAAGTTGACATGGTCATGAATTTCAAGGTTGGTATTATTGTGAGGATAATTAGTGGTATTGTCAAAGTTGAAGGTGCTAGTGTAATTGTAAATGTCCTGATCATCATGAAAGAGATCCATTGGTCGACGTTTCTTTTGAAATCTAGTTTCAACCATATAAGTCTTTCTCAAAATGAAGATGGAAGTTATGAGACTAAGGATATGTTTTTGGTATTATTTCATGAAATAAGGTATGCCTAAACATAACTTATTTTTTTGGTATTTTTGGTATTTTGAGGATGGAAAATGTCTAATGTATGCAAAAAGACTAAAAATGATAATGATAATGTTGGATGTTGTGAATAAATTTATTTTAGATTTAAAATGTTGTGGTATGAAAGATGCAGATGACTACTAGGTGATCGATACCTATAGTTTGAAGGCTTAAACAATTTTCAAAATTGTAAGAATAGGATCACTAATTACCCAAAGGATAAACTAATATTTTAACTAGGATTGTCAAGTGGCCTTTTTCTGGGACAACTAAAAATAGTAAAATGGCAAGTTTCTCAACTAGATTTGTGAGTAGGGAATTATCACCAAAATGACAAAGGACTATGTTAAAAAGTAACTTGGTCAAATGACAATCTTTTGTTGAAGCAATGATTCATGCCAAGGTATAGATAGTTTTCTATCCTAAAATCCACAAGGTGTCAAGCCTAAAAGTCTAAAAAAGGTAGCCTAATTTGATGTTGGGATATGCAAGTAACGAGGATACTAAGGTACCTAAAATGGTGACCTAATAATTGAATGGTGATATGCAAGGTGATTTGAGAAAGTTTATAGTTTTAAATAGGAATCACAACAAGAAAATGGTCTGAAAATAGATCTCAAATGTCTGAATATGATTTTGGAAAGAGTTTGACCTAATTTTGACTATTTGGTTTGAAAAATTTGTTTGGTCTAAAGTTGTGAAGTGTTGCAATTTTCACCTGTGTAAGGTTTGTTTTCTTGTTTGTTTGAAAGACACATACATAAAACATAAGCAAACAAAATGTTTTTTGAGTTTGATCATGACAAACACTTTGAAAACACTTTATACAACCTAGTATTCTCAAGAGATACCACCCGCTACATCCCTACTCGGATTTCTCCAACCACTTAAACAAGGTGAATAACTAGAGACTTTGTGGCACTGGCACCCCTCCACAACACTCACTTCTTGGGCTCACCAAGTCTCAATTCCCTAAAGATGAATTTCTTCCTCTACACATGCTTAGTGAAGACATGGGGTAGTTGTAGAACAACCATTCATGCACTAGCAAACTTGAAAGGGATTTTGGCCACTATAACAAAAGTATTTAGTAAATATTTGAGGACATGGCACATCACGAGTGTCTAGCAAGCCACTTAAGGCTTTAATCACTCCACTAGGGGCTCTTATACATTTTATGGTAGGTACCCTTTTTTGAGTGGCATTGCATGGCTAAGGCCTATGTACCATGGGGACTTGATGGTTTAGTCTTATCCTTTTATATACCAGCCTGAGCAAGAAACCGGTTGGAGTCGTTCCCTCTTTCCAGGCAGGACCCTCTAAAGGTAACAAAAAAAAGACAAGGATGTTTTGAATCATCCAAGAATGCGTGAAGCACAATGAGAGATCATACACAACACTTTTTCCTCACACTCGCATAATGTTCATTTTAATTCAAAAATCCAAATGTGTGGGTGGTTGTACAAAAATTCTTAAGATTTTTCTAATTCTTAAGATTGCCAAATGGTGTGAGACAAGATAATACACACCTAGAAATAAAAGGAAAACCACAAAACAATGCAAGCACCAGTAAATTTTAAACCCTACAAAGCACGATTAGTAGTTTTGACCACCAATCTTTGACAAATGACAGTTGAGGTTTTAAATTTCAAATCTTGAACACTCAAACCTGCAAAAAAGATCAAAGATTAGTCACAAAAATCAAGATTAAACTAGAAAAAGAAAATGACATTAATCTAATCAACAACAATTGAAATTTAATCTAAACCTAACTGAGTTAATCAAAAAATGAATCTAAATTAATCTAAAATTAATCTAGATGAAAGTTAATTACTAAAATTAATCTAATCTATCATTAACTTAAACTAAAAAGAAAGTTATTAATAAAAATTGAAATGAATGTAGAAAATATAAAATTTAAACTAAATTTAATCTTAGACAGAAGACAAGTTTTGTTCTTAGGGAAAACAAATAGTTTATTGTGGGCTCCAGCAAAAGATGGTAATTATTCAGTTAAGGAAGGGTATAAATCAATGATGGTGAGGGAATCTCAACAAAAATCTCATAGAGCATTCTCCTTTTGTTGGAATTCTATGTCACTTCCTAAGGCTAGAAGTTTTGCTTGGTTAGCACTCAAGAAGCGAATTCTGACAAGTGACAGATTGCATAAATTGGGCATAGCAGTTCCTTTTTCTTGTGTTTTATGTCACGATTCTATTGAGTCTGTGGATCATATTTTTGTTAGTTTCAAAATTGCTCAAGAATGCTAGGACTTTGTAAGAGGTAAACTTAATATAATTTTCCCTTTACCCAATAATCTTTGGGATCTATTTTCAAGCTAGCCTGTGATGTATAAATCTTCATTTTTATGCCTGTATTTGGAGAGCAACACCTTCTTTGGTTATCTAGTGAATTTGGTGGGAACGCAATCGAATAATTTTTAGGCAACAATCTCAAATAGTGCATCAACTTCTTTTTAAAATTGAGAAGTAGATTTCAGAGGTATTCAATTATTACGTGAGGAATAATAAAAATCACTCATCCACTTTTACTAACTGGGATAATTGGATTTTAAGTCAGTTGGAATTCATATCCAAACCAGTATTCTAGCTTAATTAGAGTCAAATTTTACCTAAGTTGGATAGACCCAAAGTTAAGTGGTCTCCTTCGATTCCAAATTTTGTAAAATTGAACTTTGATGGAGCATTTAAAGGTAACCCAGGTGCCTCGGGAGTAGGAAATTGCATTCGTGATTCAAAAGGCTTGTTGTTGATGGCTCAAGCTCTCAAACCAGAAGAATGTACAAACAATATAGTAGAGGTGAAGGCTCTCCTTTAGGGCTTGCTTTTGGTAAAGGAAATGGGTTTGCATAAGGTTCATATTGAAGGGGATTCCCTTTTCATTATAAATGCAGGTAGAATGAGAAGCACTTATAATTGGAAAATTGGTTATATTTTATGGAAAGCTTGGTCATTGTTAGATTCTATCTAAGAGATACAACTTTCTCATGTTTATCATGAGGGAAATTAGATAGCAGATAGATTGGCCAATCTTGGTTGTGAAGGAAGAGAGTTTAGGTATAAATATTTGCACGAGGTAGCAAGAGAAGACTCTTTCTTGTATGATCTATTGATTGTTGAACAAAATCTACAAAATGATCCAAGATTTTTAAAAGGCGAGGTAGGAAAATTAAGCTACTTCAATCTTTGGGGTGGCATTGAAATGATGTGTCAGCATTATACTTTAGTGATTAAATCCTCCACGGTGGATAGGATTTATGCCTATTCATCATTCTTTTTCTCTCACCTTGTTTTCATTGTGCAAGTACGCATATAATTATGGAACATAGCTGGGTGGATGCTTTGATGTCACCTATTTAGTGAAACGTGCTTTTATTTGGTGGTGGGAAGGACGAGCTTATTTCTCCATCATTTTATGCATAATAATTATTTGTTATGGTTTTGATGATTGGAGGCCTTTTTATCTGCATCAGGCTAAGGGACACATATCCTTTTCTCTTTTGGCTTTGAATTAGTAAATAGTGGTGGTGTTAGTGTGGCAAGTAGGATCTCATGTCTTCTCTGGGTGACAGCATTTGTGCTTCCTAATACACACATGGCACATTCTTGGAATCTTAGGTTCTTCATGCATGTTCAAAACTAGGAGAAGTCATTCAAAGCAGACCTTTCAAATAGAGATCTTTCCTTAATTTTTGAAATGGATTTCCCTAGTATTGTAAACAACATTCAGACTATAATTGGAATGAATATTATCAGTCTAGCTTCATGCCAGGTGATTCTTCCTTCTCAAATTCTGTCAATTTTCTTTTCAAACTACCTTGACATTTCACAGTCTTTTAAAGAATTGGAATTAATTGCTCAGAAGTATTTTAAGAATCAATATTTTGATGGTCAAGCATTGCTCTCGGCAGTTCAATGGTACTATTTTTTCAAGGGAAAAGGGTTAGTAGGTGGGATTTTTTCACACAAACTCCTTGGAAAATTCCAAGTTTTGAATGAGATATTTGAAGCAATGAAAATGAGGTTACATGGTAGGAATGATAGTCTTTTTTTAAAGACTTTGAGAAAGAATTCTTAGGTTGTTTGCACCCAGTTGGAGTTGGATAAAAAAAAAAACTTTTCTATCTCCTTCCTCAATTCTCATACATGTTTGATTGCTCAAAAGATTCACAATTCCCGAAAAAAGAGTGAATAGACGAAGAAGGCACTACCAAAATACTCTGTCATGTTCAAGGGAAATGCAGACGCAGGGAAGATGCTTGTAACAACTGAAGCTATTAATATAGATGTTGGTTTGAAAGTGTACATTGGGTGTAAAAAAGTCAGAGAAATGGAAAAGTCATCTTCTGCTAAGAGTCAGGGTGAGAATGAACCTGTAGCCATGGAGGAATGAAGTTTGTTGGGTTTTTTGCAAACCATTACTTAATTGTTAGTTATTGGGGTTTTTGTTCTGGTATAGCTTAGTTTATGGGTTTCCAATTTCTGTTTATGGGGATGTAAACAATGTTAATAGTTTTTTTTATGGGTGTTTTGTGTATGGGAATAGTGTTAGAGAAGAACATGATAATCTTCTGTATGGGTGTTGCTGTGTTTTCAGTTGGGATTTAGACAATATTATCACAATTTTTTTATAATTTTATATATTAATATAAATATATAGGCTCTATGCCTCTTATTCAAAAAAAAAATCTTAATCTAAATGGATCTAATAAGAATCAAAACTAAAATTAGGAAAATTTAATCTAATCTAAAATCTAATTAATCTATAAATTTAAAAATCTAAAATTTAATGAAAAATCTAAATTAACAATCTAAAATCTAATTTGAAAAAGCTAAAAATATATATATCTAAATCTAATTAAAATATAATCTAAATTTAATTAAAATTTAATTAAATCAAAATCTAAAAACTATTTGAAAATTAAAATCAAAACTAAATCTATTTTTATTAAATTAAAATCTAAAAACTAATTGAAAATTAAAATCTAAGCTAAATCTAATTTAATTAAATTAAAATCTAAAAAATCTAAAAAACTAATTGACAATTAAAATCTAAGCTAAATATAATTCAATTAAATTAAAACCTTAAAAATCTAACTAAAAAATCTAAAAACTAATTGAAAATATAATTTAATTAAATTAAAATCTAAAACAACTAAAATTTAGTTTAATCTAAAGAAATCAAAAATCTAAGTTAACAAATTAACCTAAGTGCTAAAACAAAATTGAACATAAATCTAACTATGGATATTAAAACTAAATTATTCTAACAAAACATTATTATCTAAATTCTGAAAAAAATAAATGAATTAAAATCAAATCCAAGTTTTGAAAGCTTCTCGTCCATAGTCGGCCACGCCAGCGATGAAGGAGAGTGTGGTTTTTCATATTGTAACATGCCAAATTGGATAGGTGAAATGTCAAGCAAGATTAATGAATGTAGGCCATGCCAGCCACTGATAGGTAACCAAGCACCATCCTCATCCACCCACATTCTTCACATTGGAGTTGTGCATCATAAATGTTGCTGATGGAGAGCTTGGAGGAGCGGAAACCAATAGTGTTAAGGAAAGCATCACAGTAAACACTTCAACACTTCAAAAGAAAAAACATCAAGGAAAATTAATGAATGCACTCCGTGTGTTTAGCCAACTGTTAGCTGCAACAAGCCTCCATTCTATTGACTACTGTAAACATTCACTTGATGCTGCCAAATTTTGCAGAGAAGCAGGAGAATATGAAGAGCAGCAAAGTCGAAAAAGCTGGAAGCAACACGTCAACTTCAAAAGCAAAAATGTACTGTGGACACAAGAATTAAAATAGGAAAAACTTAATATTATTTCCAATCTAAATTTTTTTTAAAAAAAAATTAAACTTAAAATCATTTTTTCGCTACACAATACTAGATTAGAGTTTGAAAACCGAGCACTAAATTGAAGACGAAGCCTGCAAAAGAAATTTAAATGCCATCATGATTGGAATTTTGAAGTATTGGTAGTAGTATATATTCTTGGACAGACGTAAAAAAACTTAGTTTTACATCTTGATTTCCACGACCTACAGATCAAATGCCAAAATGCCTGAGAGGATTATGATTCAACAAGTTAGCATGAAGAACATAGGTAATAAATTCCTCATACAAAATTGACATTAGAATAAGTAATTCAACTCCAATCCGAGTGGCTAAATAAGTTGCGTGGGCCTAGGCCTGGTTTCTGGATACTTGAATATGTTTTTTTTCTGAGAAAAAAATCTACCAACACTTGATAATTTTAGGATCAAAATACTAATTAAAGTCAATAAACTGCACATTCAATATCGAAAGCTAGAAAAATGAATGAGAATCAAATATTATCCAACACAGAGTTGTGAATGAAATTGATGAAATTTATGCTAAAGTTAAGAAACCCAAGAATTTCCAGGGTTCAAATCCACACAACACTTCAGCCATAAAGAATGACAAAACAAACAATCAAAACATCAAGTCATCAAGCGAAGCTAGTGACAAGAAGAAGTAAAAGAATGAAAAGGGTTGGCTGAAATCCACACCTTGGCAGCTACTCTATGAAGAGACCAAACTTAAGAAGAGAATTGATAAGAAAGTTGGGTTGGAACCCACACCTTGGTGATTTCTCTATGCAAAGATCAGATGTAAGAAGAGTCCCACACCATGCTATTGTCCTCCACCCTCTCAGAAGATGCCACACTGACTCCAAGAGCGCTTACTGTGAAATAATCCGCTATACCAAAAAGAAGGATATCAAAAGGAAATGATATGAACAAATTAAACAAAAGCGCATTGAATAGAAACACATTGACCGAACCAAATGGAAAAATCTATATCTGCATAGATTTTTGGGATTTGAACAAAGCATTTCTGAGGGATAACTTCGCACTCCCAAATATAGACATCATAGTAGACCTAACGACTAGCTACGAGATGTTATCCCTCATGGATGGATTCTTAGGATATAATTAGATCCGTCTTGCCCATAAAGACCAACACAAGACGACATTCACTTGCCCATGGGGTACATACTACTAGAATGTCATGCCCTTCTGACTGAAAAATGTTGACACAACCTATCAAAGAGCCATGACCACCATATTTCATGATCTCATGCACACATTGATGGAAGACTATGTTGATGATCTTTTGGAAAAATCATTGACACATGGTGATCACTTAAGAGTCCTAGACAAGATTTTCCAATGGCTAGTAGAAGATAAGGTCCACCTAAATCCCAAGAAATGTGTCTTCGGCGTGAAATCAAGAAATATTTTTGCATACATTGTTTCCCATCAAGGCATTGAAGTAGACTTGGAAAAATTCAAAGAAATATTAGACATGCCTCCACCTAAAGGAATCAGTCAAATTTGAATGCTACAGGGCTGACTCCAGTCTATTAGGCACTTCATCACACAACTTGCAGATAAATGTCAACCTTTTCAGTATTTGCTATGCAAGGTAGTTCCTTTCGTTTAGATAGACAAGTGTGAGGTATCTTTTTAGAAGATTAAAGTGTATCTCTTGACACATATTCTGATGTTGCCTATTGATGGAAAACCCCTAATTGCATACATCTCAGCCACTATAGTTGCACTAGGGGAATTGCTGGCTCAAGATGACCATTAGGAAAAGGAACAAACAATTTGTTATATTAGCCACACTTTGGTGGGATACAAGCTTAACTAAAGTCCAATTGAATGTGCTTATCTTGTTGTAGTTTTTACCGCTCAAAAGTTGAGACACTACATGTTAAACCATTAGACTAAGCTTGCAGAAAAAAGAGATCCTCTGAAGTATCTACTTAGTAGGGATGCATTAATAGAATGATTGGCTAAATGGGTCATGATACTCAATGGATATGACATTCAGTATGTGGCACATAAGGCAATAAATGGACACGTCATCACCAACCAACTAGAAGAGGTGCCCACACAATCCGCTCACCCTTTGGTTTCAAATTTTCCTAACAAGTCAATATTCACACTAGACACAAGAGTAACATGTAAATTGTATTTGTATGGCTTGCATACTAATCATGGATAGGGTGCAGGTATATTATTTGTTACCCCTCAAGGTGATAAAATCCCTAAATCTTTTAGGATATATTTCTCATGCACAAATAACATTGCAGAGTATGAATCCTTATTAACAGGATTGTGTATGGCAGTCATATGGAAAATTAGGAATTTACAGGTCTTTGGTGATTCACAATTGGTCATTCAACAGGTCAACGATGATTATGATACTAAGGATGAGAAATTGACCCCATACAAATGAATGGTTGATAGTTTCAAGCAATACTTTGTAGACATCTCCTTTTTCCAAGTGCCATGTGTCCAAAATAAAGTAGGAGATGCCATGGCCACTTTTGGATCTCTTTTGGATATTCCTATCAATATGTCGTAGTTTGAGTTCTTAGTGGAATAGCTATTGGTCCCGGCCTTTGATGTGCCTGAGTCTGAAATGGGATTTGAGTTTGTTTGCCATATTTCCCCTAGTACCAAGACATCTATGACTACTTACATTCCCAAACCCTACACCCAACCTATCCAACAACCAGCGCAAGTCCTTCATCCGTAAAGTGCTTGCTATTCCATCATTGGTGATACCTTATATAGATGTAGCTTTGAAAACACCTTACTCAGATGTCTCAACACTAATGAAGCATAAACTAGCTTACATGAAGTACATGAAGGTATATGCAGAGCCCATTCTAGTGGTTCAACCCTAGCTAAAAAGATCATGCGACTTGGATACTATTGGCCTACAATGGAGCATGATTCCTATCACTTTGTGTGTAAATGTAAATAGTGCTAGATACATAGTGACCTCATTCATGCACCTATGTAGGATTTGCAACCCATCACATCACCATGGTCTTTCGTCCAATGGGGACTTGACCTCGTAGGAAAAATTCATCCCACCTCATCAAATGGCCATAAGTTCATCATCACATCCATCAAATACTTCATCAAATGGGTTGAATCCATCCCTATCACATACATCACCGGTAAACAAATCTCCAAATTTTTCCTCAATTACATCATATGTCGGTATGGTGTCCCCCAAACCATCATCATTGACAATGGTCGTCACTTCAAAAATTAGGATGTCTGTGAGTTATGTGAGAGATTCCACATTGAGCACCACTTTTCCATGCCATATTACCTGCAAGGAAATGGCCAAGCTGAGGTATCCAATAAGACCATAATCAAAATTCTTAAATAGACTGTCAATGACACTGGTCATGACTGGGACATTTAACTTAACCCTTCCCTATGGGCGTATCGCACAAGAATTCACACACCCACTGGCACCACTCTGTTTTCCCTAGTCTTTGGTTCAAAGGCTATCCTTCCTATCGAGGTTGAGGTCCCCTCCCTACAGGTCTCCATATAAGGGCTTATTGACAATGAGGAATATCGTATATATCATTTGCATGAGTTATAATTTCTTGATGAACGTAGATAGAGGGACTTGAATCATCTATAGGCATATCAAAACCACCATTTCCACAGTTAAAATAAAAGGGTTTTGATTAGGCACTTCAACATTAGTGACTTAGTGTTGATGGAGAATATGAAGAATCAAGCAGAATGTGAAAAACTTGGAAAATTTGAGCCCTACTAGTTAGGTCCATATGTCATAAAAATATCTTTTGGTTCTAATGCTTATCAATTGTCCACACTTGAATGGGAACCTTTTTTAGATCCTATCAACATCTTGTACCTATGAAAATTCTATACATAGCTTTAGAGAGCCATGCTAAAACCATAAAAATACAAAAAAATATTAAAAATCATTACCTTGATGAAAACCTAGCAAACACGCATCTTGGTGACAACAAAAAAAGAAAACAATCATTGAAATAATTAAGAGAAATAATCTGTCCAATTGTGAAAACTACTTCAGTGGTGCTTTGGATAAGTACCATGGTGAAAACCTGGCAAATAGGTGCCATGTGTAGTCAGTACTTTCTCTGTCATCTACTATCACTCTACCTTGTCTTCCACACTAATCCATAATAATACTTTTACCTTCCATCATCTCCCATTTAACATCCATCATAGGGCATGGTCATCTTTACCATGACTTTCAAGTGGTTGACATCTTGCATCCTTTCTCTGCAATCTTTTGTCCATAATTAAACCTTGTCCCATCCCATCACTGATGGTTAGTCCTAGACCTAGCTGGGGGAAATTTCCTAGCACCTAGCTTCATTGGATTCTACACTTGTCATTAGAGATTAGTATATTCCCAAAAAACACAAAAAATGGAAAAAAAATCAAATATTCCCCAAAACACACAAAAAATAAAAACATTTCAAAAAGAAAAAAAAATCATAAAACTTAAAAAATTCAAAAAAACCAAAACATCCGTAAAACACAAAAATATTCAAAAAATCCCACAAAATAGAGTCAACATTTGTCAAGTCAGTATTTGTCATTTTCAATCTACATTTCCTCTATGACTCGATGTAGGCAAGGCCATCTGTCGATGTGCCCCCGAGGAATTAGGTTATTCCTTTAGGCGTTGTCAAGTAAAATCATGATTTAGCAGATTGACATTTCAACAAAGTCAATAGTCATGTTGAACTACAAGGTCTCTAAATGCACAACTTAGGCAAGGCCATCTATCGATGAGCCCTTGAGGCCACCTAGGTAACTCCTTTAGGGTTTATCGTTTAAGTCAAATAAGTCAGACATAGTCACACTCGAACATAAGATAGTCATCAAAACATCAACATTCAAATCATGAACCAATAGACAACATAGTCCAATCATTCATCAAGTCAAAAATAAGTCAAATTTCCAAAACAATGTCAACTTAGTCACTTTATGGTCCCCTACAAGATGTGTCCTTCTTGGAATTGGACCCCATCAAAATGTCATTTTCCTTTTTAGGATGTGTCTTTCCTCACGACAAGCTCCATCACATCGTCATTGGAATTTTCAGGATGTGTCCTTCCTAATGATAGGCATCATCAAAACTGTCAGATTATCAAATCATCAAACTATCCACCGTCAAGCAATCAACCTCTAGAAAATAAATATTGGAAAACATATTGAAGGGCTATTGATTTTTCTGGTCTATTTTGTCTTATCATTTTATTGTTTTGTCTCTTGGTCATGTTAATAAGTACCTCAAGGTTGTCCCATGAAGGATTTAGAAGTGTGATAGCGTCTCATGACCTGTTTTTCCTTGATTGTTGTCTTTGGTGTGTTTTGACAAAAAGATTGGGGCAACTTAGCCCTTAGTATGAGTTAGATCATTCCTTGTCTACGACTGTCTATTTTTCGCAAGTGGATTACCTTGCACACCTTTTTCTATGTCATATCATGGTGTTTGTCATCCACTTGTCACATTTTACTGCGCAATGATGATTATGCAATGCCTATGATGTTATTTGGAAAAATATTGAAGTATTCCTTTTCATCCTAAGGGTATGTGTAGGATCATCATGGAAAAAGAAGGCCCTTAAGTGGCGAAAAATCTAGAAAAATTAGAGTTAGGAAACTTGACATAAAAAGTTGAATAAGTTATCTATATTATTTCAAAAATATCTAAGAATAGAATCTGTAGCAAATTGAATGCAGTTTCTAAACTACTAGTTTTTTTTTTAAATCTATTTGGTGAAGATTTGAAATTTCAATGCAGTAGCACTTAAATTTTAGGAAGAAAATAAGAAGTAGGTGTTTTTCTGACCACCCTAGCCACAATAGAATGATAATATTTTTTGATAAGATTTTAGATATAAGTAGAGGAATCATGTCCCGATGTGATACATATTTTTTTATAATTTTTTTCCAAGTAAATTATTAATTATGAATCTTTTATTACAAGTTTTTAAAAATATAAAAACTCCTATGTCTGACAACCTTAATTTGGTCAAAACATCATGAAATTATTATTATTTTTTAAATCCTATAGTATGTGAAGCATAGAATGTGACACATGTTTCAGATAAAAAAATGTGATACCATTTGAAAGCTATAGATGTTCTACAATTAGCCTATCAATTAGGACTGTAGTCATAATTCAAATAGAAAATGAATAATAATTATTAATTAAATTCAAAGTAAAGCATAATTTATATTGGTGGAAAGCTGAGAATATACTTAAAAAACCCTTTTTTTCATCAATTTTGGGTTAAAAAAAGTCATCAACCACATACCCTGCAGATACCCATCATATCACCACTTTTTGGCACATCATGATCCTGCACATACCCCTAACATCCATGTCTTCCACACAAAAATTTATTCTATTCCTTCATCCTCTCTTCTTCTCATCCATTTTGAGAGCACACTCAAGTTCTTTCAACAAGTATGTCCTCTCTAGGGGGCATACCACTACCTCCTCATCATCCTTCATCTCCTCACTTTCACACTGGGGCATATTTTTGACTTATTTTCTTTTGCACAATGTGACAAAATGAATTATGTCAAAGAGGGGAAAAATGTAGACACATAAAAATCTCCTAGGCCCTCAAACTACATTTTTCTATGATGACCATGCTTCTCCCTCACATAATTCAATTATTTAATCATGTCCTAATGTCATAATTATTCCTCCATGATTATTTAAATAAATAAATTAAAAATATTTAAATACGTCACTAATTGATCATTATTCCCCCCAATTATTTAATAACATTACCATTTATCCTTCAATTGAATAAAATTATCCATTTAACCCACTTTTCATCCCACAAGTAAATAATTAAAACAATTATTTTATTCCATTTTTCTTATTCACATTTATGAATTAAACCATTATTTAATTCATTAGCCAACCTTCTTCCATAAATTAAATAATTTCTATTATTATTTGATTTTCCAACCACCCATTTTTCTCCACCATTGATTTAATTGCTTTCAATTAAATCTCAACCCTTTATTTCAAGGCTTTCCCTAACTTTGACCTAATGTTTCCCTAACCCTAATGTTCCTCATCACATTGAATCTTGCCCAAGGTTGATCTTAGGTTTTTATAAAATTTTATTCTTGGCCATCCATTCTCAATTTTTCATTATTTAAAAGGATCTCTCTCAATTCATTTTAGACACATAGAGCTATTTTCAACATGTTTGAGAACTTGAGTACTTAAGCATACAATACTTCAATACTTCAATATCTTACTTTTCTTAGGCATAGGTTATAGTTGCACTTCAACCTAAGGGAAATTATACAATTTGTAGCAAGATGGAAAAGGCCAATGGAGGTTATTCAATGAAGGCATGAAGAACAGGTGATAGTGTTTCAGTATTTTAATGTTTTTTTACTTTTCATTGTACTCTATTATTGATTGGGATTTAGTTTATGCTACTTTTAGCTAAAAATTGAAAATTGCAACACTTCACAAGTTTAGACAAAACAACATTTTGAAAAAAAGTAGTCAAAATTAGGTTAAACTCTTTCCAAATCATATTAATACCTTGGACATCTATTTTCAGACCACTTTCTTGTTGTGATTCCTGTTTAAAACTAGAAACTTGCTTAATTCACCTTGCATATCACCATTCCATTATTAGGTCACTATTTTAGGTACCTTAGCATCCTCATTACTTGCATATCTCAACATCACATTAGGCTACCTTTTTTAGACTTTTAGCCTTGACACCTTGTGGATTTTAGGATAGAAAAACTATCTATACCTTGGAATGAATAATTGCTTCAACAAAAGATTATCACTTGACCAAGTCACTTTTTAACTTAGTCCTTTGTCATTTTGGTGACAATTTCCTACTCATAATTCTAGTTGGAAAGCTCACCTTGTCACCTTTTCTAGCTGTCCCAGAAAAAGGAACTTAACAATATTAGTTAAAACATTGCTTTACCCTTGGGTAGTTAGTGATCCTATTCTTACATCTTTCAAAAGTCTTTAAACCCTCAAGTTCACTATAGGTATCCATCACCTAGTAGTCATCTGCATCCTTCATATCACAACATTTTACACCTAAAAGAGAATCTTCATACATTCTAGACTTCATAACATCCAACATTAGCATTATCCCCTTTAGTCTTGTTGCATTCATTAGACATGTAGCATAAGACTTCATCATACTATCAATTGAAGAACATAATCCAAGACCTAATTGAAAATGGTACCATAGAGGTCAAAGGACAATAACAAAATTCCAACCAAGACCATACAAGTTTCAAATTTTTATTATAAGATCATGGTTCTGAAAAAGGCTCTAGTTTGGGTAAAAAGATAGAAAACCAGGCCAATAATGCTAGGACTGCCTTTGATTACTCAAGATAATTGATGACCTAAGTGTTGTTGATGATTATGCCAAAATAATAACCATTGAAAAGGTTCCTGAATGCGCCATCACTACTCATAGGGCTAAGGTTACTTTATCTGGTACTTCTTCAAAGAAGCCACAATCTAAAGACCAATATAATCTTGTTGACCAATTGGGCGAGATAATTGCACATATTTCTATCGTTGAGCTATCATGCATATCACCTAAGCACAAAGCTATCCTTGATAAGGCTTTGAACGAAAACTGCATTCCTACCAACCTAGACATCAACAAATTTGAAACCATGGTTGGATACGTGGCTAATTCACTCCATGGATCTCCTTTTCTGACAAAGACTACTCTACACAAAAGTCTAACCTTAACAACCCATTGAACCTTGAAGTATTTGTCCATTAGGATAAGATCCAACAAGTCCTAGTAGATGGCAGAGCTGGACTAAAAATTTGCACCTTAAAATTGGTCAAGGCATTGGGCTATTATGAAGCATGTGTAGACATGACCAAAATCATTGTGAACAAGGCCTATGAAGATGAAGAATGCTCTTCCAAGGGTTTTATCACACTCCCTATCAGATTCGAACCTATAGTTATGGACACAACATTCTAGGTCTTGGATCTTGAACTTCCATATAACCTTCTCCTCGGTAGACCCTCGATTCATGCCATGAAATTTGTGCCTTCCACCTATCATCAATGCTTGAAATTTCCATATAAGGGCATCAAAGTTGAGATCATTGGTGACCCTGATCCCTTCTAATATTGCACTAATTTAAGGGGATTTCCTGAATGCTAGGTTCCTATCAATTGAGAAGCTTCCACATCCACTTCCACATCCACTTCATCCAATTATTTCGATCCCTCCACCCTCATTAAATTATCCACATCCAACACCCTATCTGCCAACCCCAAAATCAAGGTCCAAGATAAAGATTGTGGTGAGTATAATGTGCATATTTCCTATTGCATCACAAAGCTACCAAAGTCTCCCAAGTCTTATGGTAGGCCTTGCTTCAATATGTAACCCAAAGTTGTCATTAAAGTTTCTCCCACCACCACCTTCACAAGTTAGGGAGTATTAAACAAAGAAGATGTTGAGGAAATTTCAACATGGATTTACACAGACAAAGAATATTTGTTGTCACTACCAATAGAACAATATGGAAAAGGTTTTCATCTCATGAAACAAAAGGCTTATGATGGAATCAGTGGACTTGGTATACATATGAATGTATCATCAACATAGTCTTCCATCAATGTGTGCACGAGATCATGAAATATGGTGGTCATATCTCTTTGATAGGTTGCACCTACATTTTTTAGTCTGAATGGCATGAAATTCCAACATTACATGTACCCCATGGGAAAGTGAATGTAATCTTGTGTTGGTCTTTAGGAGAAATACAGATTTGATTATATCCTAAGAAGACATCCATGAGGGACAACATCTCATAGCCAACCATTAGGTCTACTATGTTGTCTATATTTGGGAGTGGGAAGTCATCCTTTGCACATGCTTTGTTCAAATCCCAGAAATTTGTGCAGATACAGATTCGTCGATTTGGTTTGGTCACTAATACAAGGTTTGAGATCTATTTTGCATAGTCAATAGGTCTTGTGAAACCAAAATCCAATAATTTCTTAAGTTCAACTTTAACCAACATAGCTAATTGAGGGTGCATTTTTCTAAGCTTTTGTTTGACCACCTTTACATTTGGATGCAATGGTAGATGATACAAAACCAAATTAGGATCCAATCCTAGCATATCAACATAAGACCATGCAAAATTGATTTGGCATTCTATGAAAAATGCTTAAAATTCTAGTTTTTCCTCTTTTTTCAGGGATGTTGCAAAGAGAACATTCTTAGGATTATCTACAGTACCGATGTTGACTCCCATTATGTCTTCGATAAACATTAGGGATCTCTCTTGATTAATAGGGAGAAAGTCCATCCCTCCATCCTTGGGTCTAGAATACCGATGTTGACTCCCATTATGTCTTCGATCAACATCGGGGATCTCTCTTGATTAACAGGGAGAATTTCCATCTCTCCATCCTTGGGTGCCTTAGAGAAGTTTTGGCCCTTGGATACATCCTTTCTTTTTACTTTTGCTTGTTTAGAAGGTGCCTTGCGGTTTTCACCTAAAGACCATTCATTTTTTATTTTATTTTTATCAGTTTTATGACTAGAGGGTGGGATAGTCTCATCGAAATATGCAACAGTGCCAAGATCTATAGTGAAGCCAACCTTATGGTCCCCATATGGTATTACCTCTCGTAGTCCCATAAATTTAGCAATGGCCTCATCATTTTCAAATATGTCCAAGGTAGGTGGATCTCATTAGTCCCAATCAATAAATTATGGATAACTGAGGGAGATGCCATTATCGATGTTAGTGAAGGATGGGGAACCAATGGATAAGGTAAAGAAAAAAGGTATTATCAGGGTCCCAAAAGGATTCTATCTAGGATCGTGTGTCTCTGGTCTTTGGTGGGTCAGGTTCATGAAAGGAGTTGATGTGAATATTAATATCCATGAGGTTGGTAAAGGATGGACAAGGTATGTCAAATGCTTGAAAGACATGATCAAGGTCATAGTTACTGGTGGTGCAAGATTCCTAATCATATTCATTTCATTTGCTATAACCATAATAGATGTTGATAGGATCCTTAGATGTCTCAACGTCTTTCAAAGCACTCACATCCTTATTTGAAATTGCCTTAGTACTTGGAGCACCAATCTTAATTGGTACAAATCCTTGCACTAAGATCTTTGGCCACTTAAGAGGCATCAAGGGTTCTCTCATTCTATTTTTATGTATACCAATTCCACTGATTCCATCATAACCCTTTTTTTTCATGAGCTTAAAACCTTTTCCATATTGTTCTATTGGTAACAGGGGTAGATCTTCTTCGTTTTTGTAAATCCATGCTAAAATGTCCTCATTGTCTTCTTTGTTTAATTCTCCCCAGCTTGTGAATGTGGTGGTGGGAGGAACTTTAATGACAACTTTGGGTTCCATATTCAAGCAAGGCCTACCATAAGACTTGGGAGACTTAAAGGTAGTTTTTTGATGCAATAGGCAGTATGCAAATTATACTTGCCACAACCTTTGTCTTGGATCTTGATTTTGGGGTCGATGGATAGGGTGTTAGATGTGGATGATTTAATGAGGGTGGAGGGATCGACATAACTGGATGAAGTGGATGCAAAAGTGGGTGTGGAATATTCTCGATTGATAGGCACCTGGCATTTGGGAACACCCCTTAAATTAGTGCAATATTCTAAGGGATCGGGGTCACCAATGATCATGACTTTGGTGTCATTATATGGAAACTTTGGTGTCATTATATGGAAATTTCAAGCATTGATGATAGGTGGAAGGCACAATTTTCATGGCATGAATCCATTATCTACCAAGGATAAGGTTATGTGGAAGTTCAAGATCCAAGACCTAGAATGTGGTGTCCATAATTGTAGGTCCGACTCTAATAGGGACTGTGATAACACCCTTGGAAGAGAAATCTTTATCATCATAGGACTTTATTATAATGCTTTTGGTTGTGTCTACACATGCTTCAAAATAGCCCAATTCCTTGACCAATTTTAAGGTGCAAATGTTTAGTCTAGCTCTGCCATCTACTAGGACTTGTCAGACCTTATGTGGATAGAAAAATACTTCAAGGTGCAATGGGTCATTATGGTTATAATTTTGTGTAGATTACTCTTTGTCAGAAAAGGAGATATGGAGTGAATTAGCCAAGTATCCAACCATGGTTTTAAATTGGTTGATGTCCAAGTTAGTAGGAATGAAGTTTTCCTTCAAAGCCTCATCAAGAATAGCTTTATGCTTAGGTGATAAGCGTAATAGCTCAAGGATAGAAATATGTGCAGTTGTCTTGCCTAATTGGTCAGCAAGATTATATTGGTTTTTAGATTGTGGCTACTTTGAAGAAGGACCAAATAAAGCAATCTTAGCCCTACGAGTAGTGATGACGCATTCAACAACCTTTTTAGTGGTGATTGTGTTGGCATAGTCATCAACAACATGTAGGTGATCAATTATCTTTGAGTAATCAAAGCCAGTCTTGGCATAATTGGCCTAGTTGTCTATCTTTTTACCTAAACTAGAGGGTTTTCTATAACCATGGTCTTCGTTGGAAGTTTTTTGTTGTCCTTTGACCTCTATGGTACCGTTTTCAATTAGGTATTGGATTATGTTCTTCAATTGACAACATGACGAGGTCTTATGCCCTTTGATAAGATGGTAGTCACAAAGGGAATTTTGATCCCACAAAGAGGGTTTGAATTGTCTGGAGTCATATGGTTTGGGCTTTGGGAGTTGTATAACATGTGATTGTACTAGCTTCTTCAGGATAGATTTAATTGGTTATGGTAAAGGATTGTATTGTCTCCATGGGTATTTCCTTATTTCACTTGGGGGCCCTCATTCTTGAGTATTTTGGACCACGTTAGCTTCTTGGTTAGAAACATATGGTGTGTTTTTGTTCATGTTGGGTGCTTTGAGAGTCAATGTGGGTCATGTTTTATTCACAACTTTCATGTCAATGACTCCATCATTTGTTACATTCTTATTGCAAGACCAAAAATTACTTTTTTTGGTAGAGGTCTATTGGTTGTGTGTTTTTTTGGTGTCATATGTAAGCTCACCTTGGGAAATTAGGACCTTTTCAAGTGTCATGCATTTCTTAACTAAGTCTGCAAATGTGGTACAACAATGTACTTGTAGAGGGTGGTTCAACTCTGACTTGAGGTTCTCTACGAATATGTCCACTATTTATTTTTTAGGAATCTTGACAGGACATCGACACACCATACTACGCCATCTTTGGAAGAAAGTAATAAAGGAATCTCCTTCATCTTGTTTCAAGTGGCATAAGGTAGAAATTGTGACATCATTTTCAATGTTATAAGCATAATTCTCCAAAAATTTATTGGCAAGGTCCTCCCATGACTTTATAGACCCTTTAAGTATTAGTGAAAACCATTAAAGTGTGTACCCCATAAGACTTCTAGGGAAGAGTCTCAAAAGGTAGGAGTGATTGTATGTGACATCCACGTAGGCAGTGGTGAATTCTCGTATGTGCTTGAGAGGATTTCTCTTTTCCCTATACTTGGTGAAATAGGGATGACATACGTAGGAGGGAAAGGAGGAATATATATGCTAGTTTCATATGGATAAGGGTGTAGATTATGTGATGAGTATGTCTTCTTTTTTGACACTTGCATCCCTTCGACTTGATTTTGTAGGGCATCCAACTAGGCAGTCAATGTTTCTACTACAAGATTGTTGGAAACATTGTTCTGAGGTCCTATATTTGTGTTGTGCAGTCCCACGTTTTGGTTCAAAACATTGGGCGTATGTGGTGGAATTTAATTGTGTCCATGAGAATGAATGTGTGATGTGTAAGTTGGGATGTGAGAAGTGGTTGAGCTATGTTGCATTTGTTGGGACCATGCATTGTTTGTGTATATTTTGGTTTCCAAAAAATGGATCCATGTCTATAGCCATATGGTATGTTAAGAGGTTGTGTAATTTGTGATCCTTGTCCTTATTGAAAAGAATTATAACCATGTGTCACGTTTTTATTTTGATTATGTGGAGCCTTCATGGTTTGTCCTTGCAAGGTGTTTGTATTGATATGAGGACCTTATGACATGGTTTTTATGTTTAGTTGAGATCCTTGGATGAGAACCTGTCTTGCCTTAGGTCTACCAAGGATGTTAGATGTGGATGTCCCTATGGCCTTAGATGATGACCCAAAGGGAGTAAATGTTGAGCCAAGGGGTTTTGTTGTGAATAATGGTTGTGATGTGGTTTGTGTCATGGGTTGTGACATAGATTGTGTCACAAATATGAATGAAGTGTTGGTAGTTGTGGTGTTTGGGCTTGTTGTTCCAATGGGTATGGAAATTGTAAGTTGTGGTGTAGATTATCCTTGGCTTGTTTGTGTGTTGTCCTTGGGTGACGTTGATATGCATAAGGTATTGACATAAAATTCTTGAGGTAGTTTAAATCCTTCATATAAAAGCTTGGATAAATATCATTGGGGGTCCAGCATGACAATTTTTTCCACAAGAGAGGCTACTTCAGGATTTTGTGTGGTAGCCTCTACTTCTTCTATGAACACATTTCTATCGTTGTCTCTAACAAGGAATTGTTTGAAAGCATTTATGTCTTTGGTTGTTGATAAGATGTAGACCCCAAGTTGACATGGTCATGACTTTGAAGGTTGGTATTATTGTGATAATCATTAGTGGTATTATCAAAGTTGAGGGTGGTAGTGCAATTGTAAAGGTCCTCATCGTCATGAATGAGATACATTGCTTAATGTTTCTTTTGCAACCTAGTTTTAACCATATAAGACTTGCTCAAAATGAAGGTGGAAGATATGATACTAAGGCTATATTTTTGGTATTTTTTGTGAAATAAGGTATGCCTAAATGTAATACAACTTATTTTTTTGGTATTTTGAGGATGAAAGATGTTTAATGTATGCAAAAAGACTAAAAGTGATGGTGATAATGTTGGATGTTATGAAGTCTAGAATATATGAAGTTGCTCTTTTAGGTCTACAATATTGTGATATGAACGATGCATATGACTACTAGGTGATGGATACCTATAGTGAACTTGAGGGCTTAAACACTTTTGAAAGATGTAAGAATAGGATCACTAACTACCCAAGGGTAAACCAATTTTTTAACTAGGATTGTCAAGTGGCCCTTTTCTGGGACAATTGAAAAGAGTGACAAGTTGAGTTTCCCAACTAGACTTGTGAGTAGGAAATTATCACCAAAATGACAAAGCACTAAGTTAAAAAGTGACTTGGTCAAGTGACAATCCTTTGTTGAAGCAATGATTCATTCTAAGGTATAGATATTTTTTTATCCTAAAATCCACAAGGTTTCAAGCCTAAAAGTCTAAAAAAGGTAGCCTAATGTGATGTTGGGATTTGCAAGTAATGAGGATGCTAAGGTACCTAAAATGGTTATCTAATAACATAATGGTGATATGTAAGGTGAATTGAGCAAGTTTTTGGTTTTAAACAAGAATCACAACAAGAAAGTTGTTTGAAAATAGATCTCAAAGGTCTAAATCTAATTTTGGCTTGAGTTTGACTTGATTTTTACTGTTTGGTTTGAAAATGTTATTTGGTCTAAATCTATTAAGTGTTGTAATTTTCAAGTGTAAGGTTTGTTTGATTTTTTGTTTGAAAGGAACACACATAAAACACAAGCAAAAAAATGGTTTTTGACTTTGATCTTGACAAACACTTTGAAAAGAATTTACACAACTATTTCACTAGATCCCCACTCTAATTTCTCCAACTACTTAAACAAGGAAAACAACTAGAGACTTGGTGATACTGGCCCCCCTCCACGACACTCACTTCTTGAACTCACAAAGTATCAATTCCCCAAAGCGGAATTTCTATCTCTACACATGCTTAGTGAAGACATGGGGTGGCTTTAGAATGAGCATTACTGCACTAGCAAATGAAAGGAATTTTGGCCACTATAACAAAATTTCTTAGTGAATACTCAGGGACATGGCACCTTGCGAGCATCCAACAAGCCACTTAAGGCTTTAATCACTGTACTAGGGGATCTTATATGTTTTACAGTAGGTACCCTATTTTGAATGACACTCTATGGCTAAGGCCTATATACCATGAGGACTTGATGGTTTAGTATTATCCTTTTACATATCGGCCCTAGAGAAAAACCAGTTGAATTCATTCCCTCTTTCGAGACAAGACCCTCTAAAGGTAAAAAAAGTGAAACAAGGATGTTGTTTTTCATCATCTAAGATCACATGAAGCACAAGGAGAGATCATATACAACACAATTTCCTCACACTCACATAATTCTCATTTTAATTCCAAAATCCAAATTTGTGGGTGGTTGTACAAAATGTCTAAAGGTGTTTCGAATTCTAAAGATCAGAAAATGGTGCGAGAGAAGAGCATACACACCTAGAAACAAAATGAAAACCAAAAGAAAATGCAAACACTAGTAAATTTTAAACCCACTTATGTTGTCAAATCAAACACTCAAGTTCTTTTTAAACCCACTAATCATTCTATGTGAGAAAGGGGTATATGCAGGATCATGATGGGCCAAAAAGTGGCGCTATGATGGGCATATGTAGGGTATGTGGCTAACGACCTTTCTTATACCAAAAATTGATGAAACGAAAAGGGTTTTTAAAGGAGATTTTCATCTTTCCACTAATATAAATTATGTTTTAATTTGAATTATGACTTGAGTCCTAATTGATAGGCTGATTGAAAAACATCTATAGCTTTCAAACGGTATCACATTTTTTGAATCTGAAACATGTCACAAATTCTATGCTTCACATACTATAAGATTCAAAAATATATATATGAATTTCATGAAGTTTTGACCAAGCTAAGGTGGTCGGACATACAATTTTTTTATATTTTTTAAAAGTTGTAATAAAAAAATCATAATTAATTATTTACTTGAGAAAAAATTACAAAAAAATATGCATCACATCGATACATGAGTCCTCTACTTATATCTAAAATGTTATAAAAAAATATTATCATTTTATTGTGGTTAGGGTGGTCAGAGAGACACCTACTTCTTATTTTTTCCCTAAAATTTAAGTACTACTGCATTGAAATTTCAAATTTTCACCTAATAGATTTAAAAAATAAAAATAAAACTAGTAGTTTAGAAACTATATTCAATTAGCTACATATTTTGTTCTTAGATATTTTTTAAACAATATAGATAACTTATTCAATTTTTTATGTCAAGTTGCCTAACTCTGATTTTTTATGAATTTTTTGCCACTTAAGGGCCTTTTTTTTCCATGATGATCCTACACATACCCAAAGGAACTAAAGCTAAAGAAAACTAAAGCAAGAGCCCTACAAAGCACGATTAGTTGTTTTCATTACTAATCTTTGACAAACGACAATTGAGGTTCTAAATTTCAAATCTTGAGCACTCGAATCTGCAAAAAAGATCAAAGATTACTCACAAAAATCAAGATTAAACTAGAAAAATAAAATGACATTAATATAATCAACAACAATTAAAATTTAATCTAAACCTAAGTTAATCCAAAAATGAATCTAAATTAATCTAAAATTAATCTAAATAGTAAACTAAAAATAATAATCTAGATTAAAGTTAATTATTAAAATTAATCTAAGCTATCATTAATTTTAACTAAAAAAAAAGTTATTAAACAAAATCTAAATAAAAGTAGAAAATATAAAATTTAAACTAAATTTAATCTTAATCTAAATGGATCTAATGAGAATCAAAACTAAAAAATTTAGGAAAAATTAATCTATTCTAAAATCTAATTAATCTAAAAACTTAAAATTCTAAAATTTAATAAAAAATCTAAATTAACAATCTAAAATCTAATTAAATTTTTAATTTTAATTTTTTTTATGTAAATATAATTAAAACCTAATCTAAATCTAATTTAAATTTAACTAAATTACAATCTAAAAAATATCTAAAAACTACTTGAAAATTAAAACCGAACCTAAATCTAATTTAATTAAATTAAAATCTAAAAAATCTAAATTTAACTAATTGAAAATTCAAATCTAAGCTAAATCTAATTTAATTATATTAAAATCTAAAAAATCTAAAAACGATTTGAAAATTTAAATCTAAGCTAAATCTAATTTAATTAAATTAAAATCTAAAAAAACTAAAATCTAGTTTAATCTAAAGAAATAAAAAATTTAAGTTAACAAATTAACCTAACTGCTAAAAAAAAGTAGAAAGTAAATCTAATTATGAATATTAAAACTGAATTATTCTAATAAAACATTCATATCTAAATTCTAAAAAAAAAAATCCTAATTAAAATCAAATAAAAGTTTGTGAAAACTTCTCATCCACATTCGACCACACCAACGACGAAGGAGAGTTTGGATTTTGAGACTGTAGTGTGCCAAATTGGATAGGTGAAATTTCAAGCAAGATTAATGAATGTAGGTTGTGCCAGCCACTAATAGTTGACCAAGCGTTGTTCTCAGGCACCCACATTCTTCACATTCGACCTATGCATCATAAATGTTGCTGATGGAGAGCTTGGAGGAGCAGAAACCAATAGTGTTAGGAAAGGAAGATAGTAAACAATTGAGCACTTCAAAACCAAAAATTTCAAGGAAAATTAATGAATACACTCCATGTGTTTAGCCAACTATTGGCTATGACAAGCCTCCATTCTATTGACTACTGTAAACATTCACTTGATGTTGTCAAATTTCGCAAAGAAGCAGCAAAGTCATCAAAGCTGGAAGTACCATGCGAGCTTCAAAAGAAAAAAACATACTGTGGACACACGAATTAAATTAGGAAAAAATTAATATTAATTCTAAACTAAATATTAAAAATAAAATAAAATAAAATTTAAACTAAATTTGTTGTTCCACAATACTGGATTAGAATTTTAAAACTAAGCACTAAATTGAAGACCTAGCTTGCAAAATAAATGTTAACACCATCATGATTGGAATTTTGAAGTACTGGTAGTAGTATGTATTCCTCGACAGAGGTAGAAAAAATTACTTTCGCATCTTGATTTCCACAACCTGTAGATCAAATGCCAAAATGCCTAAGAGGATTATGATTCAACAAGTTAGCATGAAGAACATAGGAAATAAATTCATCATACATAATTGAAATTCAAATAAGTAATTCAACTCCAATCTGAGTGGTTGAATTGGTTGTATAGGCCTGGGTCTAGTTTCCAGATGCTTGGATATGGTTTTTTTTGTTGAGAAAAACATCTACCAACACTTGATAATTTCAAGATCAAAATACTAATTAAAGTCAATATACCGCACATTAATTATCAATAGCTAAAAAAATGAATGAGAACCAGACATTGTCCAAACACAAAGTTGTGAATAAAATCAATGAAATTTATGCTAAAGTTAAGAAACCCAAGAATGTCCAAGGTTCAAATCCACGTAGGACTTCAGCCATAAAGAATGACAAACCACACAATCAGAACATCAAGTCGTCAAGCAAAGCCAATGACATGAAGAAGCAGAAGAATTAAGAGGGTTGGTTGGAATCCACACCTTGGTAGCTACTCTATGCAAAGATCAAACTTAAGAAGAGAAGTGATAAGAAAGTTGGCCGAAACCCACACCTTGGCAGATGCTCTATGTGGAGATCAGATGTAATAAGAGTCCCACGCCTTGATCTTGTCCTCCAACCTCTTAGAAGATGGCATGCTAACTCCAAGAGAACTTACTATGAAATAATCCGCTATACCAAAAAGAAAGATATCAAAAGGAAATGATATCAAGAAATTAAACAAATGCATATTGAATAGAAACGTGTAGTGAGCTATGTATGCTTGAAGCGGGATGCGTATAACTATCAAGTTCACAAAATGTAATGGGAAAAGTTTTAGGTTAATAGAAAATAGTATAATAAATCAAAATCCAATCAACAATAAAGCACAATGAAAACTAGAAGCATGAAAATATTGAAACAATATCACCTAGTCTTCAAGCCTCCATTGGTTGACCTCCATTAGCCTTCTCCATCTTGTTGGAAATTGTAGAATAGCCCTCAGATTTGAAGTGCAACTATAGCCTATGACTAAGATTAGAAAAATATTGAAGTATTATGAGTGCTTAAGTATTTAGAAATTCTCAAGTTGCATGCTATGTGTGTATGAATAGCTGAAAGAAAAGATATGTCTAAAATGACTTGAGAGAGAGCCTTTTAAAGAATACCAAATTGACAATGGATGGCCAAGATTAAAAGTTTATAAAAACCTAAGATCAAAGGCTAGGATTCAATGTGACAAGGAGCATTAGGGTTAGGGAAACATTAGGTCAAAGTTAGGGAAAGCTTTGAAATGAAGGGTTGAGATTTAATTGAAAGCATTTAAATCAATGGTGGAGAAAAAGAGGTGGTTGGAAAATCAAATAATAATAGAAACTATTTAATTTATGGAAGAAATTTGATTTATGAATTAAATTATGGTTTAATTCATAAATGTGAATAAGACAAAAGGCAATAATTTTTTTAAAAAAATTATTTACTTATGGGATGAACAGTGGGTTAAATGGATAATTTTATTTAATTGAAGGATAAATGATAATGTTATTAAATAATTGGATGGAATAGTGATTAATTAGTGACGTATTTAAATAAATATAATCTATTTATTTAAATAATCATGGAGGAATAATTATGACATTAGGACATGATTAAATAATTGAATTATGTGAGTGAGAAGCATTGTCATCATAGAAAAATGTAGCTCGAGGACCTAGGTCATTTTTATGTGTCTACACTAGAAAACAAGCATCATGTGTAAATCCCCATCCATTTTATTTCCACACTTGGGAGAAAAATAATGATTTGCACCCCCTTCACTCATCTCCTCCATCCCACCTATCTTCGACATCCTACCCGTCATATCCCATTTATCTCCAATCCATCCATCCTCATTGTGATCTTGATAAAGATAGGGGAACCTATCTATACATGCTTTGGACACCTCTTGGTATGCATCCCCCTTGTCCATTCACTACCATTTTCCTTATCCATGCATATTATCAACATCCATTTACCTCCCTTGTCCATCCATCATGCTACAATGCATCTCCTTTCCATATTTCTCCATCCTTCTATCTTCCATCCTTCCTACCTCATCATACATGACATATCTACAATGAGGCATGTTCTTATTACTTTGTGACATAGTCCTTGGGGACATCCTTCATCTACCCTATCATCCCTTCCCATCTATCCATCCAATAACCTTTTCCATATCCAAATCCTTATCCCTCTATCCATCTATCCCAACATCTTTTTGTCTCCCCATCTTTACCTATCTATCCTTGTATCCGTATTTTCATTCCATTTCATAATCCCTTGTCATTGGTATCTAGCTATAGGCTAAAAAATCATGCAATCTGACCCCATCTATCTCACCCTATCCTCACTCCTACCACTTTCACACATCTTCCCAATCACGTATCACTTTTCATCACTCATCTATCATCATATCTCCCCCCAATTCATCTTCTGATGATTTGGATACTTATCCCATCCCCGAGCTTCACCTAATCCACATCTTACATATATCAACCATCCTATCCAAATGGTCTATCTTGTATCATCATATTGGTTCCATCGTTGTATCTACTTATCATGGTAATCTCATCATCCTTTATCAATTTATTGTCGTTATTATTTTTCTTCAAACTATGTTTCCTTTGCTCTTTCATGTAGTAAAGGTTAATCGTTTGATCAACCCCCGAAGAATTTTTTTATCTTTTCCATCCAGTCTTCATCATCCATCGAGTTCTCCATTGTCATCTTTCTACTTTTATCCATGGTTAGTCGTCATTATTTTATCAAACTATGAGGTCTCTATGCTTTCACGTAGGCAAGGCTAATCATTTGATCAACCCTCGAGACCTTAGGTCTATCTTTAGGGTGTGTCTTGGTTTCATGTCATTTCATCAAGTGTGTCCCTATCCATCTAGTTCCTAACAAGAAAAATCCACTACTATAATGAAGTCTAATTAGTTTCGAGTATCTTGAGTCATATTGATCACTTATTCTATCCTCCATCCTTGGTCTTAATAGGAATAATCCTTCCTAAATTAGATGACATCAATCCCATCCACCTACTGATCCTATGACAAAGGATGTTTGAATTTTTTTTCCATATTTTAGTGCTCTTGCATTTTTTTTTATCATTTAAGCTTCATATTATACCTACTCCAGGTCACCACAATCAATCATATCATGTCGTGCTTTGATGGGTAAACATAGGGGCATATCTTGATTTTTTTCTCTATTTCCATCTTCTTGGTTGTCCCATGTAGTACCCACCAAGATCCCTGTGGTCTTGTGTTATGTTGGGGCATCCTTTGTGCTTGTGGTTATTCCAACATCAGGCCCAACCAAAGCCATTGCGGCTTTGGGGTGTTGGGATAGCCTTCTTGTTTTTTTTGTTTGTCTTATGCATTTGACAATAATCTTCCGTATTTCTTCATACCTTGGCATATCATGTCCTATGCTATAGCAAAAATCAGTTCTCCTAATATAGAAAAATGGTATTAGGTTTGCATTTCATCTACCATCCCATTGCATTACATTTATCCCCATTTGTTCTTTCCCTAGCCTATGGTTAGTGATTTTGGTTGTGCAAATTCTCTTCCCTCACCTTTTCTTCCTATTACGATTCCTATGGTTTTGACAGGTGTAGTATCACACCCATCACCACTCATCTCACTATGCAGTACATTTTCACATATATCATTGCTCACTTACGTTCATTATCCATTGCATTATCATCTTAAGTTGTTTAGATTAATCTAAATTGGTTATTCAAAGAATCTTAGGTCCATTTTCTTTTTTTTTTCAAGGGGTAAACGCTTTTGACCAGAGCTATGAACTGGATACAACCATTCAACAATACCACCCCAATGGGGTTTGAACCTTGGTGGCAAGAACAACAATTCCACTTATAAACCATCACACCATGCCAATACTGGAAATCTTAGGCCCATTTTCATTATCCATTGCATTATCATTTTCTTTATCATCTTAAGTTGTTTATGTTTGAGCTGAAAATGGAGGATTATATGGAATAAGAATCTCCATCTCACACTCAGCTCAATGGAGCCATTCCAATTAAAAACAAAAAAAGAATGAAAAAGAACTTGTAAACTATGAAAATACAAACTTCTAAAACTATGGAAATGCTTTTAAATGAAATCACTCTCCACTGTCTCCCTATCACCAAGATCTTATTTTATGCATTTTCTCTCGGATTTTGTGAGCACAAAATGCAGTAAAGAGGCTATGGTGAATGAGAAAATGCAATCAACATGTAAAGATGATATTAGTATGCAAATTCATGGGGGGGATGAGAGAGGAATCCCATTTAAATAAGAATCTTTGAGGATGGAGAGGTGTTTGAGGGGGAAATTTGCGATAAAAGATTTGCAAGAGGGAAATTTAAATATCCCACATTATGTTATTAAATGAAATGGATGTGAGTGACAATGATAAAAGAGGAGAGACAAATGCATGGTGATGGGTTTATGAATAATGAAAATTGATTAAATGGATTTTAAATGAAGAATGAAAATGATTAATAATGATGTAATGTTGATTTAACAGAATATGGATATGTAAATAGGTGGGTGCATGGAGATGGGTAGCCAATTTGTGGCCACTTTTTGAAAAAAAAATTAAAACCCATAATGCGAGTGCACTATAACACACTCACGTTAAGGATTAGTGCGTCGAGCCTGAGACTCGGCCATAAAAATCCCATATCGTGAGAGTTTTATGACCTATTAAGACCAAAAAGAAAGGAAAATGAATTCATTTTTACATGTGATTGTGTTTTGTTTGTTTCCTGCAGCCAAAACCACATTATTTTGTGCTCGCATTCTAGGAGGAGCTATCTTGTGAATTTCTTCATCAACGGTTGCTATTTCATCACCAAGATGCCACCATGTCGATGAGGAGATGTGAGAGGTAAGGATTGATTGCTTTTTGTTTTGAATTTGTTAGTTTTAGGTTGAATTTGTTAGTTTCAGGTTGTATTTGATATTTATTTTTTTGAATTTGTAGGAGATGCAAATCCACCTATAAACCCTCAAAATCCTCAACAAGTAGAGTGTTATCACCTAGAAATGCACCCTATGCAAAGTGATGGAAACTGAGCTTTCTAGAGAAACATGGGATCATTTCAAGGCTATGGGTAACCTGAAGTTGAAATGAACCTCCGGAGAAGGCCGACTTCTCTTGTGTTATCACCTAAACTACTAAACCTTATGAGGTAAATGGAGAAGGAATACATGAAAATTGAAACTTAAACCTACGGTGATACACCAAATTGACAGAAATCATGGAATGAGAAAAAGATGAACATACACTAAGAAACTAATGAGAGATCTTTCATTTATTCAACATAGCTTTATGAACTTATGCATCATTCTTGAAAAGGTTTAATCTACACATATATTTTAAGAAGGAAAGATGGATTTCATGATTTCAAAGTTCAAATGCAGACTTAGAAAACACAACTCAAAACTTACATAATCTGAAACGATATGAAAAAAATATGAAACATCAACACTAGTTTCCAATGTAGTCTCTATATGTTATATTCCAGATTCTAGTTGAGTTACAAAACATACATTAGCTAAGGAAGGATTTAAGAAAAATCACTAACTCTCTAGAATGCATAATCTGAACTACTTTACAAAAAGGAAAAAAATACCATATATACAAAAGATATCGACCCCTAGGGCTTACAAAAATATCTGACTTCAGGAAAAATCTCCCCCTACATCTTTTGAAGGAAGTTAATGCTACATCCTCATGGCCATGTCAATGTGGAGTCGCTCTAAGAATGGCCTCCTTGATCTTTTGCAACGACCACATTCAATTCTAGTCTTCATATCCGTCTTCTTCGAAACTCCTTGTTGAGCTGCTTTGAATGCTTCTGAGTTCAGGGCAGATCCACATCGTGTTCCTTGGTTGATCTTCTTGGCACCGGTCAAGCTACCAACGGTCCACTTGTAGCTACCCCTAATCAGTCGAACAGATGCCACACAAGCTACTTCAGGCAATCAAGCTCCTCATCAGAATTGCATGTCGGTGAGACACTAGAAGTGTCTCGCCGATGCGATTACGCCCCTCTGCAGCTTTGGACATAACTCATGATGATCAGCGAGACCATATAGCCAGTTCAAAAGTCATATCACCATCCATGAAACCATTGGAAAGAATTTTTGCTTTTGGGAAGACCCTATGGTGAGCCTTCAGGAGTCACACTGACATCCATACTCATGAGCAAGTTGTTCGTTATCAACAAGACCCCTTGCTTTCACTAAGACATCATGGCAAATCAACCTTCTTTTGCGCTGAGCTCACCCTCCTTCGGAAAAACCCCATTGGGTCAATGAGACATCCTAGCAGATTCATATTGTTTTGGCGAGAGCTCGTGAGTTGGCAAGACACCATACTCTATTCAGGACATCTCCCTGAGCGTAAAACTTCCTCTCAGAGTCTCCCCAATCTCAACCTTATGAACCATATCGGCATGAGTTTATTGATGTCACACCAAAGGCATAAGCCTTCGACAAGACCACAATTAGTCAACAGGAGGTCAAAGCGAGTTTCTTTCCTCCCCCCGAGCTCACTTTCATTTCGGGGAAACCCTTATGTATCGGCTAGACCTCGCAGCGAACAAAAACCACCTTCCTCTAGTGCAACATATCTTTCGGTGAGACACTAGCAAGTCGGTGAGACCTCTTACCGAAGCCCCATTGTTCTACCACTATGCTCCTCCATCAGCTAGACACTCGTGTGTCGGTGAGACCTCTATTTCATGGGGAGACCCTATGCCGAAGGAAAAATCCTTCACCGAGGGTTCCATCTTTCAGTGAGATTCTGCCTCCATCACCGAGACATCTCTCCAAGCTCCTATTTCTTCGCCAAACTCTTTTCATTTCGAAGAGACTCTGCTCGGTTGGGAAGACCTCTTGTCAAATTCATCTCTCTTCACCGAGACCACCTTCAATCGGGGAGACCTTACACCGACCGAGCCTTCCGTCAGTAAGTGCAACTCCTTTTGCAAGACTTTAGCCCTATCGGCCAAACATCAAACCGATGTCAAATTCTCTCGACGAGGTCACTTCACTCTCGGCAGGACCTTAGCAGGTTAGAAAGACATCACAGTGAGCACCTTATTTTCCCCGCGATGACATCTCACTTTGTCGTGACCTCCGTTAGTCACTGAGACCTCACCCCGAGTTCCCCTTCTTTTCCCAAGGGCTCATATTAGTCGGGAAGACTTCGCTTGATCGGCCAGACATCATGGAAAACTTAAATCTCTTGGCAGGACTCCCAGCATCGGTAGGACTTTTCCCTGAAGGCACAACCTTATGCCGAGAGAAAAAACTTTGTCGAGACCATTAGTAGTCGACCAAACCTTTTAATGAAGATGCTTTGTTTTGGCCCACTCACTTCATTTCGAGGAGACTTTGCTTGATTGGTGGGACCTTATACCAAGACCAAGCCCACTTCCCTGAGCCCGTTCATTTTGGCATGACTCCCACTTGGTCACTGGCATGTCAAAGCGAGGTCCTTCCTTTCTCCGCGATGATATTTTCTTTTCCCCGAGACCTCTCAACGAATGTGAACCCTTCTCCCCGATGCTTTCCCTATGAAGACTTCTCCCAGAACACACCTCCATTCGCCGAGACAACCAACATGTCAGCCAGACATCACCCCGAGTTCATCATCTCACCGAGGGCTCCATTTCGTTAGTAGGACTTTTCCCCTTCGGCCAGACTTCATGCTGATGTTAAACTCTCTCGGCGAGCTTGCTTTACTTAGCTGAGAACTCACCTTATTTCGAGGGGACCCTACTTAGATCAGCAGGACCTTATGCCGAGCTCAAAACATTATATCAAAGGAACAATCCCTTTAATGAGACTCTTCTTGGTTGCTAGGACCTCAAGCCGATGCCGGCCTAGTGAATAACTGTCGGTGTGACTACCATCAGTCGGGAAGACCTCACAGGGGGTGACAAGACCTTATGCCGAGAGCTCCCCGATGAACAACTGTCGGCATGACCCTTTACAAGTGGAGAGATACATGAAGACTCTTGGTGACATGAAAGTCTTTGCGACTGGTTTATCAACCACATAGGACGCACTGCCAATGGGCAAGACAATACAAGGGTCTTGCCAACTTTCTTCTCTGATGGATTTTATGCCAAAACTGGCTAAGGTGGGGCTTTCCAATAGACCTCCTTGTGAGGTAGCACCAAATAAGGACCTAACCCTTGATGCAAATGTCCCATTTGGCCTTCATGAACACCTAAAACATAATGTCCTGCTTGATTGAGCCCGTAGGAAAAATTTGAGCAACATTTTTGGCGACCTAAGCTGGATGTTTTCCTACTAAACATGAAAACCAATAGTCTAGGCTCATCCATTGGGCATGGAGTCATTAGGAAAACGTCAGAAAAAAACCCAGGGCAACTTTGTACATGGTTGCAACTCGCTTGAGGCTCATAGAACACAACAGGTTGCCAAAATGACAAAATGGGAGAAACTAAAAGAAGCATATATTGTACTAGAACAGTCCTTAGGGAAAGAAACAATGATAAAACTAAAGTGTAGAAGCCCTTATTGAAAACATAAAACCTAACCTAATATGTACAAAGGAGGAACTCGTCAAACTTGAAAACAGGGCTTGAGGTGTATCCCATTGACTGGGATAGGAAGCACCTCACCTTCGGTTGTGGCCAGTTGATAAGAATTGTGTTCTTTGCAGTCTCTGATGATAAATGGACTCATCCAAATGTTGTCAAACTTTGTGTGATGGCTCGACCTGCTTTTTAGAACATCCCATTTGAGAACAATATCACCTTCTTTAAATATTTTGGCTATAGCTTTCTTGTCAAATGTTCTCTTTGTTTGGCACTGATGATACTCCAGAGCTTTCATTGCTTTGTCTCTTGATTCTTTGACCTCCATGAGCTCTGCATATCTCATAGAAATTAGGTCTTGTTCCTCAAACATCTCCAACTGGTGAACAATGTCTAGAGATGGAAGCTCCACAAACAAAGGCAATCTTGCTTCTTTGCCATAAACTAACATGTATGGTGAATTAGCAATAGACCTCTTAGGAGTCACTCTGTCTACCCAAAGTCCATACTTTAAATTAATGTGCCAGGTCCTTTGATTAACCTCCATTGTTCTTTTGATAATCCTGATGAGATTCTTGTTTGTGCTTTCAGCTAAACCATTACCCTGAGGGTAATAATTTGAGGATGTATTCAAATAAATGCCATGTTTAACAGCCCAATTAGTTACTCTTAAACCCACAAATGCAAGAGCATTATCAAATATGATAGAGTCAGGAACTCCAAATCTGGTGACTATATCCTCATAAAAGCTCAAAACTGAAGATTCTTTTGCTTCTTTCAAAGCGACTTCTTTTGTCCACCGTGTGAAATAATCTATAACAGTAAGCACCCACCTATTACCACTACCAGATGGAGGATTAATTGGTCCAATAAAGTCAATGCTCCATCTCATAAAGGCTTGTTCCACCTAAATCGGATGTAGAGGCATATCAAACAACTTTTCTTTTCCTGCAAATAAAGCACATTTGATACACTTCCTTGACCATCCATATGCATCTTTAAACAAGCTGGGCCAGTAGTAACCAGCTCTCATAATTTTCAAAGCAGTAGTTCTTGGAGTGAAATGGCCTCCTACAGCTCTATCATAAAACTCATGAAGTATCTTCTCAACCTAATCACTATGAATACATCTTAATAGAACGCCATTTAGATCCTTTTTGAAAAGAACATTATCTACCAGCACATATGGTATAGACTACAGTCTGAAGTATCTTTGTTTAGCTCTATCTAAACCTGGTGGACACTCACCAATCTGTAAAAAATGGGTCATTTCTTGAGCCCAATATTTTGTTATCAGAGGCATATCATCCCGAGCATTTTGGGGTTCATTTGCATTAGCAAAAACAGTATCCTATTCTAAGTCATTTTCACTACTTGACCCTAAAGCAAGTTGTTCACAAAGACCTTTACCTCTAACCAACTTGGTGATCTTGATATCCACATCGTATTCCATAACCTTAGTGAACCATCCTACTCTTTTATCATTTAGATTTTTGTTCAATAGAAATTCTTTCACACTTGGGTGTGCAATCAAAACATGAATTTTGTTGTTTGAAACTAGAGGTTTAAACTTCTTTAGGCTTTGGATCACAATGAGAACATGCTTCTCAACAAATGTATATTTTTTTTCATAATCAGCAAGTCCCCGACTAAAGAATGCTATTGGTTGCTCTAAGTTATCACTGTTTTTTTAACCAGCATAGCAGAAAGTGAACTATCACTGCCAAAAGCATACAAGAAGAAGTCTTTGGAGAAATCAAGATTTACCAGTGTCGAAGCTGATGCTAAAGCTTCCTTCATCTCTTCAAAACTACATTTTGCCTCTATAGTCCAACTGAAAACTGTATTCTTTGTAAGCATGGTGGTCAAGGGTTGTAGTAAATTTGCAACATCAAGAATGAATCTTCTCGGAAAGTTAATTCTCCCTAAAAAGCTCTGCAATCCTTTCTTATGATTGGGTAATGGCAGTTCAAGTATAGCTTTGAATCTTTTAGGATCAATGGTAACTCCATCTTTTGATACTATATGGCCTAACAGTTTACTTTCATGAACTGAAAAAGTACTCTTTTTCGGATTGAGAGATATTCCATATTCCCTGCATTTTTCAAAAACTTGTTTGAGATGTGACAAATTTTCATCTGCATTTTTTTAATATATAGTTATGTCATCTAAATAAACTAGCAGAAACTTTTGAATTAAATTCTGGAATGCCATATCCATGGCACGTTTAAAGGTGGCACCGGCATTAGATAAACCAAAAGGCATTATTTTGTAAGCCATAGTGCCCCATTTTGTTGTAAATGTTGTTTTATACTGATCCTCCTCTTTGACAAGGATTTGGTTATAACCAGAATATCCATCTAGAAGAGAAAATCTCTCTGAACTAGCGACGGCTTGAAGAATTTGTTCCATAGAGGGTAAGGGATAATGATCTTTCAGAGATGCCCTATTAAGGTCTCTAAAATCTACACAAAGTCTTATCTCACTACTCTTTTTCCTAACCGGAACAAGGTTAGAAACCCAGGATGTGTGTTTAATTGGAAACACAATACCCCCCTCTAGCAACTTAGTCAACTCTTTGATCATTAAAGGTTCAAGCTTGGGGTTCAATGGTCTCTATTTTTATCTAATAGGTTTGACACCAGGTTCTAACTCAATTGTATGTTGTGCAATATGAGGATCAAACCCTCTTAAATCAAAATATTGCCATGAAAAAACATCATGATACTCTTGGCATAAGATAATGAAAGCTTTCTTATCTTCAACTGAACAGATTTTGCTCAATTTGAGAAGCTTACCTTTAAAAATTTCAACTTCCTCATAATGATCTTCTTTCACTTGGATGCCGACTTTATTCTTCTTAAACTAATCATCAGAATTAAATATGGACTCTAAGGTAACGAGCCCTTTGGGAAGTTTATTGGTCTTCAACTGTATCATGTGATCATCATACTACTATTTGATCTTTTCCAGGTTTACTAGAGAAAATTGATCCTCTTGGAGCAGAAAAGTTAAAATTTGTTCATCGCTTTAAAATACCTGCCAGTGAATGTTGTTATCAGGAATCGATGACCTGATAACCACCTTGAAATATTGTTCTATTTTATCCTTTTTAATATCACCTGGGATATCAAATTGTGCCCCAATTGCTACAAGTCTGTCAGCATGCTTATTCTGATTTTGTGGAATAGAAATCAGATTGAAGGCATTAAATTCTTCAATTATGTTCCATACTCTATTTTTGTAAGACTTTAGAGCATAATTTTTGGCAACATTGAACCCCCTGACCTGATTGACTATCAATTCATTGTCTCCATAGACCTTCACACAGTCAATTCCTCTTTTCCTTGCCCATTCAAGGCCTTGGATAAGTCCTTCATACTTAGCACTGTTGTTAGAACATGCAAAAGAAAAATGAAAAGCTGAAAAGTACTTATCACCTTGTGGAGAAATCAACATTGCACCTCCACCTGCTCCATTCTTGCTCCTGGAACCATCAAAGAAAATCTCCCAAATTCCACTTTGATGTTGCGACAACTGATATGGATCCTTTTCAAGGTTTGGAATCTCTACGTCAGGCTCAAGCATGACATAGTTACCCATACTAGCATCTTGAATGAGGTCTTCAAGACTGTCCAACACATTTTCAGCTGCCCATTCATGCAACAGCACATTAGGAACAACTTCTTATTGAAGTTCTTGAGTAGCAGCTAGTTCACTGTCAGAAAAAATGACACAATTTGTGTCTGCAGCAGTAGGAATGGTATTGATAGGACTTGGGTTATATGGCTCAATGTAGTCTTTAGCCAATTTTTCAAATTTAATAGTGACTTTGGTTCCATATCTGGTTCTAAACAATAGATGCCTCCAGTCAGCTGAAACATAACCACCTATCTTAGCCGTAAAGTATCTTAAGAGGCACAAGGAAAAGAAAGGTGGAAGGTCTATGACACATATGTCTTGGGGAACTAAAAAAATAGGACAAGCATGAAGGGTAAGACTCAAATCTCTAATGATGCCCAATGTATTAACAGAAGAACCATCCAATTGAATCACTCCTTTCTCTAAAGGTTGATACTTTAGTCCAAGTTTGTCAGCAATCTGTTTTGGCATCACATAGCTACTAGCTCCGATGTCTACCATATAGTTATGAACTCACTTATCACCTATGATTACTGACACATAAAATGGAGGTGGTTTAACTTCTTTTCCTGTCTCTTTGCTGGGTTGTTTATCATTTCCCTGAGAATTATTTGTTAACACAGCTCTAGCTTAACCTATTAGAGACTCGGATTTATTAGACATCTTCAAACTTGACAAGGCTGATTGTAACATATCCTTTTGACCTGGGATAGCTAATAAGTCCCACATAGACATTGTAACATTCATCTTTTTCATGCTATCAAGAATATTATAGGGTACAGTTGGGTTTACTTTATAATGTACCTTTATGCCAGTATGATCAGCTTGCAAGCGTGGCTGCTCCTTGACCGAGAGTTGCTGATTTCTTTGCCAAACATAAGTAGCTTGAGATGTAGATGGTTCTACAGTTGTTGCCTTTCCTTTGTCAGCTGTTTGATCAAGCTTGAAAGCTCTTTTCTTTTCCCTAGTGTTAGCTGCAACTGGAGGATTGTCTACATTAAGTCCACAAAATTCCTCACCTTTCTAGTTTAGTAGGGTAGTTTCATTGGTAGGGTGCTCTTGGGGTTGTGAAGATGCATCATTGAATGCATCCTGGTGTGAACTTGATGCATTATGTACCATAAGTGCCTAATTGATGAGTCCATTTGACCACGTTGCTTGATTATGAGGCTGGTTACAAGGGTAGCACCACTCATAATCTGCTGCTAAGTTGTTCTGAATAGGGACCAGGTCCTTGACTGCACTAACAGGTGCTGGAGCATATGCTTGAAAATGTCTTGTGTTCACATTCTGCCTTGGGCCCTCGTAGTTGCCTTGATATGCCTGCCTATTACCTTGATATGCTTGTTGCTGACCTGAATTCTATTGTTGATAAGGCATGCTATATGATTGCTGCTTTTCCAAGCTCACAAGCTTATTACCAAAAGTCTGCAATAGACTTTTGATCTCCTGCAGCTCATTTGAAGAACTTGAAATAGCAGCTTCTTGTGTTGCAGCAGCTGGAAGAAGTGGAAAAGGTGTAAAAGGTGGTATCTGCAAAGGGATATTCACATGAATCTTTGGAAATATAGGCATTGGTGGCCTAGGAGCAAGTTTACCATCCTGTATTTGGCTGTTTTCAACTCTGATTGCTACTTCAAATTAATCTAGTAGAGACACGCCCCCCATTGATTGTATCATAACTGAAATATCTTTGTTTATAGCTCTAAGATAATACAGGAAGGCGTACTCAGGTGAAGGCCTCACCGTTGCAGGGATTCTATCCTAGGTTCTTTGAAATTTTAATATGAAATCATTCATCTGCTCCTAAGGGGCCTTCTTAATCATGGTTAATTGTTCTAATAAAGACAAAATATCATACATGTCCTAAAATTGTTTATGCAACTTGTCTCCAAATTCGTCCCAAGTTGCAATTGAACTGACTACTAAGCCCCTATACCATTGCACAACTCTTCCTTTCAATGAAGCAGCTAGTAATCTCATAGCAACATCCTCTTGAGTTATGTGATAGACTTCGCATAACGAAGCCACATCTCGCATGTGTTCAATCGGGGTAGTCTGATCTTCCCTAGTGAAAGTTGGCAAAAACTTTAAGGCCGCCATTGGAATGTCATTATATTGTGCCAGATTTAAGGGACTCCCTCCATTAAAAGAAATAAATGGTTGATTCCTTAGAGTAGCCATTGGAGGTGGCTAAGATGGATTTACTTGCACTCTAGGTGAAACAAAAGATGGGACAACGATATGGAATCTCATGGATGGAGGAGTAGACTTGGCTCTTCTAGCATAAGCAAATGTTGTTCCTAGCCTTTCTCTTACTCTACCTTGTCTTCTTGGTGGTGACAGCTGTAAATACTCAAAATGAACTAAGCTACTCCTTGTCTGAACTCTTCTCATAAACTATAGAAGGCACTGATTCTGAAGTTCTTTCTCTCTACGGAGTCGCCAAGTATGCACAAATGACTTATGTAAATTCTGGAACTTGCTAGTTGCATACTAAACCAACAGTATAATGTGGAACTTGTCCCACCAGGCATGCAAGAAACTGTTATCACCTAGAAATGCACCCTATGCAAAGTGATGGAAAATGAGCTTTCTAGAGAAACATGGGATCATTTCAAGGTTGTGGGTAACCTGAAGTTGAAATGAACCTCCAGAGAAGGTCAGCTTCCTTTGTGTTATCACCTAAATTACTAAACCTTATGAGGTAAATGGAGAAGGAATACATGAAAATTGAAACTTAAACCTACGGTGATACACCAAATTGACATAAATCATGGAATGAGAACAAGACGAACATACACTGAGAAACTAATGAGAGATATTTCATTTATTCAACATAACTTTATGAACTTATGCATCATTCTTGAAAAGGTTTAATCTACACATATATTTTAAGAAGGAAAGATGGATTTCACGACTTCAAAGTTCAAATGCAGACTTAGAAAACATAGCTCAAAACTTACATAATCTGAAAAGAAATGAAAACAATATGAAACATCAACACTAGTTTCCAATGTAATCTCTATATGTTATATTTCAGATTCTAGTTGTGTTACAAAACATACATCAGCTGAGAAAGGATTTAAGAAAAATCACTAACTCTCCAGAATTCATAATCTGAACTAATTTACAAAAAGGAAAAAAATGCCATATATACAAAAGATATCGACCCCTAGGGCTTACAAAAATATCTGACTTTAGGAAAAATCTCCCCCTACATATTTTGAAGGAAGTTAATGCTGCATCCCCGTGGCCATGTCGGTGTGGAGTCGCTCTAGCAATGGCCTCCTTGATCTTTTGCAACTACCGCATTCAATTCTAGTCTTCGTGCCCCTCTTCTTCGAAACTCCTTGCCGAGCTGCTATGAATGCTTCTGAGCTCAGGGCAGATCCATGTCGCGTTCCCCCTATTGATCTTCTTGGCATTGGTCAAGCTACCAACAATCCACTTGTAGTTCCCCCTGATCGGTCGAACGGATGCCACACAAGCTCTTCCTCATAATCACATCTCGGTGAGACACTAGAAGTGTCTCCATGATGTGATTATGCCCGTCTATAGCTATTGACATAACTCATGATGATCGGCGAGACCATATAGCGAGTTCAAAATTCATATCACCATCCATGAAACCATCGGCAAGACTTTTCACTTTTGGGAAGACCCTATGGCGAGCCTTCAGGAGTCATACCGACATCCATATTCATGAGCAAGTTGGTCATTATCGGCAAGACCCCTTGCTTTCGCCGAGACATCATGGCGAATCAACCTTCTTTTGCACCGAGATCACCCTCCTTCAGCAAGACCCCATTGGGTCGGTGAGATATCCTGGTGGATTCATCTTGTTTTGGTGAGAGCTCATGAGTTGAAAAGACACCATACTCTGTTCAGGACATCTCCTTGAGCGCAAAACTTCCTCTTGAAGTCTCCCTGATCTAAACCTTGTGAATCATATCAGCAAGAGTTTATTGATGTCACACCAAAGGCGTAAGCCTTCGGTGAGACCACGATCAGTCGACAAGAGGTCAAAGCAATTTTCTTTCCTCCCCCCGAGCTCACTTTCATTTCAGGTAAACCCTTCTGTATTGGCTAGACATCGCAGCGAACACAAACCACCTTCCCTGAGTGCAACATTTCTTTTGGTGAGACACTGGAAAGTCGGTGAGAGCTCTTACCAAAGCCCTATTGTTCTACCACTATGCTCCTCCATCGGCTAGACACTCGTGTGTCGATGAGACATCTATTTCTCAAGGAGACCCTATGCCGAAGGAAAAATCCTTCACCGAGGGTTCCATCTTTCGGTGAGATTCTGCCTCCATCACCGAGACATCTCCCTAAGCTCGTATTTCTTTGGTGAACTCTTTTCATTTTGGGGAGACTCTACTCAGTCAGGAAGACCTCGTGTCAAATTCATCTCCCTTCATCGAGACCACCTTCGGTCGGGGACACCTTACACTGACCAATCCTTCCATCAGCAAGTGCAACTCCTTCGGCAAGACTTTAGCCTTGTCGGCTAGACGTCAGACCGATGTCAAATTCTCTCGGCGAGGTCACTTTACTCTCGGAAAGACCTTAGTGGGTCGGCAAGACATCATGATGATCACCTTCTTTTCCCCGTGATGACATCTCTCTTTGTTGTGACCTCCGTTAGTCACCGAGACCTCACCCCGTGTTCCCCTTCTTTTCTCGAGGGCTCATATCAGTCAGGAAGACCTTGCTTGATCGGCTAGACATCATGGTGAACTTAAATCTCTCGGTAAGACTCCTCACATTGGTAGGACTTTTCCCCGAAGGCACAATCTTATGCCGACAACAAAAACTTTGGCGAGACCATTAGCAGTCGGCCAAACCTTTTGGCGAAGATGCTTCCTTTCAGCACACTCACTTCATTTCAGGGAGACTTTGCTTGATTAGTGGGACCTCATACCGAGACCAAGCCCCCTTCCCCAAGCTCATTCATTTCGATGTGACTCCCACCTGGTCGCCGGGATGTCAACGCGAGGCCCTTTCTTTCTCCACGATGAGATTTTCTTTTCACCGAGACCTCTCAGCGAATGTGAACCCTTCTCCCCGACACTTGCCCCATGAAGACTTCTCCCAGAAGACACATCCATTCACTGAGACCACCAACATGTTGGCCAGACATCACCTTGAGTTCATCATCTTGCCGAGGGCTCCATTCCATCAGCAGGACTTTGCTCCTTTGGCCAAACTTCATGCCGATGTTAAACTCTCTTGGCAAGCTTGCTTTACTTAGCTGAGAGCTCACCTTATTTCGGGGAGACCCTGCTTAGATCGACAGGACCTTATGTCAAGCTCAAAACATTATATCGAAGGAACAATCCCTTTGGTGAGAGTCTTCTTGGTCGCCAGGACCTCAAGCCAAACATAAACCACTCTCCCTGATGCCAGCCTGGTGAATAACTATCGGTGTGACTACCACCAGTCAAGAAGACCTCACAGAAGGGGATAAGACCTTATGCCGAGAGCTCCCTGATGAACAACTATTAGCATGACCCTTTACAAGCAGAGAGATACATGAAGAATCTTGGTGAACCGAAAGTCTTGGCGACTAGTTTATCAACCACATAGGATGCACTGCTAGTCGGCAAGATAATAGGAGGGTCTTGTCGAATTTCTTCTCTGATGGATTTTATACCAAACCTGACTGAGGCGAGGCTTTCCAATAGACCTCCTTGTGAGGTAGCACTAGATAAGGACCTAACCCTTGATGAAAATGTCCCATTTGGCCTTCATGAACACTTGAAACATAATGTCCTGCCTAATTGAGCCTGTAGGCGAAATTTGAGCAACATAGAGCAACAAAATCCTAAACAAAAAATCCTAAACAAAAAAATCAACCACAACAAGAACCTCCTCCACCAATCCCTCAACACCCTCCTAGAACTCAAAATTTAATGAGTTAAATTGAGAACAATAAAAAAAAAATTGAGGATTTAGTCAAGAGGTTGAGGGATCCAAACGGTTCAACCGCTAAAAGAATGACCTTGGAAACTTTATTGAAAGAAATGTTAAAAAATGTAGATTCAATTAGCAAAAAACTAACTCGATGGAAAGACAAGAGGCAAGCGCCCAGGGCTTATTGTGTGCATTAATTATCATATAAAGATGTCAAGAATTTAAAAATTACAAAAAAGTGGTTTGTGCTCTTTATTCACTAACCCACACACAAATCAAAATCTTACACTCAATGCAAAGCAGTTTCCTATTCATTGGTGCCACCACAAATAGATTAGGAACATTTTTTTATTATAGGTGGTACATGGTTTTTTATTAGCCACCGTGCAACAATTGTGAAGTCCCACAGTTTTTCCTTAGGAAACTATACTATGAGTTCATATTGAACAAAATCCAAAATTATTTTGATATGAGGGACTTCCAGGGGAGAGGTGGGGTGTCAGTTCAGGAAAGACCCAGTGCACAGCCAGATCTTACGCGGCAAGGGAGACAAACTTTTGTTAGGCCACCTCATGAGCATGTTGTTATCCCTTCCATCACAAAGGAGAGTGCTGATGTAGAGACATTGCAAACAATCAACACATTGACCCAGAGTCTCATCCAGCATGCCAACCCTATTCTATAGCTCCATCCAGGGGAGTCTTCGAGTGGTGGCCTTTGAACCCATTTGTGTCAATCTTGTAGGGTGACTTGTTCATATAATCCCACCGACACTCAAGAGGCTGCTACATAGGATCCGTCTGCAACTATGAAGATGGAAAGGGACACTAAAATTTTGGATGAGGCGTATGGCATTGTAACGCCCGTCGTGCAAACCCCAGAGAACACACACAAGACAAATAATTTTTTTTCTTAAAAAGATAGTTAAATTAAACATGCAAATAACATTAAACCATAACCACATAGCATATTACATAACATTAACACACTTAGTTCTCTAGGGCACGTGAGGTTACTTTGCAACAACTAAACGAAAATAAAGATAAAGATAACAACATAACCATTTATATTATAATAACCATAAATAAGGAGTACATCCAATAACCATGATGCGAGAATAACAAACATCACATAATACAACCATAATAAATATCTTAATAAAGATACAAATGATTCTAACTATTACAACATTGTTTTAAAGTTACATTACAATCTCTTGATAAATGAATTACATTGAATTTCCCAACATGGGGATTGATACAAGAACAATGAAATCTGAAATACAAAGTGAATACAGGTACAACTCCAACTGCAGAAGTGTTGCAAACAAAAGATGTTGATGGGGAACCCAACGGGTGCGGAGCACGTTCCACCCAACCATGTGAATTATGAATAACTCAACCCCCATGCTCAGAGGTGACAAGGAAGTTAACTCGACCATGATTGTCAAACCAACTCCATGAACAATATAGTACGAATAAAAATACAACTTAGGGTTACAAGGACATAAACCACAACATTCACAAGTCCACATAATAAGAACAAGCTATGAAACTCATCACAATTAAACAAGGCATTAACAATAGACAAGTCACCAAAGAACATTCATAAATCATTTTCACAAGAATCTGAATCAACAATAAAAGTAAAAGACTAGAAGAACCAAGACGGCATCCAAAACACATTTCCAAATAAATTTGAAACAATAAAAAGCACATGATTCCATATAAATCTAAAACCACAATACAGTACACAATTCCAGAGGCAACAAGAACAAGGCAAACGGGTGTCAAGTGGAGAGTGTCATTGCATAGCTCTCATGGGATCCCCTGGCACTTCCTCCAACTGAGGCGCCGACACCCATCTATGGATCCCCTAGCCCTTCCTCCTACTTGAGGCGCCGACACCATAGGGTAGCTCATGCGGAGTCGATAACCTCTCATGAAGATGAGATTATGACTTTGCCGACCACGACCTACTTAGTCTATCATTAGTCTATGATAGCCCTAATGCATAGATGAGGAATCTAATTTTTATTATCTTTTTTGTTTTACTACCCATCCCCCTAAATTCTATTTTTAGGTTATCACTTGTTTAACTACTCTTACGTGGGTTCCCCTGAGCTCTTCCTCCAACTGAGGCACCGACACCCACGAAGAGCCACTCTCCCTATGACCCCTGACATAAATAAAAACTAGGCAAGGCTTGAACTAACACATATAAAACATAATACTCAAACAAAAACATGTGAGGTATTAACCCTCTCACAATAACTCATAACCAAAAGTCTTACAAAACCGTTCAACCCTTCCAAACATAAAACCAGTAACTCCAATAGCATAACCAAGCCGAGAATAACATTCTAAAATAACAAGTCTCTGGAACAAGGTTTACAAACCACAACGGTTCCCACATCGACAACCCTAACAAACAAAACCATAACATAAAAGAAAACTCAAATTACATTTGCAAGATTGCACCATTAACTTTTATTCCCAAACAGATATTTAAATTAAAACACCCAAAACTAATCATTAAAAGGTTCAAAGTCTTAATCGTAACCAATGCATTTGTCTCGATGTAATTCACAACAATGAATTAAAGGTTATTTTCTGTTTAAAATATTTGTTCAACCAAATCGAATAATAAATTAATACCAAAATAAATAAATAAAAATACCTAGACATAAGCATTATTAATCATTTTAAACAAAATACGCAAATTACATTATTTTTTAAACATAATAAAATAATATTAAATAAAATAATTATAATTATTATATTTGAAAAGTTAAATATTCACCACATAATAATAAATAAAGAAATATATACCTATATATATATACATATATATACATATATACATATATATATTCATATATTTATATATATTTATATATATATATATATAAATATATATATTTATATTTATATATATAAATATATATATTTTATATATATATATAAATATATATATTTATATATATATATATTTAAAAAAATTAAAATTAAAATAAACCCACGCCGACCTTTGGACTGGCCGATGGCCATACTGCCCGCAGCAGTCTTAATGACTGCTACGCAACAGTCATTGAAACTGCTGCGGAAGTACTGCCGCGGTAGTAAGGTGACGAGGAAGGGTATGACTTCGGCCATCCTTCCCCCGAACCCCAAATAATTTTTTATTTTATTTCATTTCATTTTTTTTATAAAACAAATTCATTCGCTCAGTACCCATGATGAATTTTGAAAAATTCCAATTTTTGATTTATCAAAAAAAATATAAATGCTTCGAAACAAAAGATTTCAATAAAAAAAATATAAATACATATATATATATATATATATTAATATATATATACAAAATCCCACAATGTATATATATATTTAATATATATATTTCAATGAATATACATAATTATATATATAAAGTTACATAAACACAAAGAACTCAATTTTCTGTGTAAAATAAAGAATAATCACATGTTTAAAAAAATACATACTAATGATTATCAAAAATAATATTTCAAAATTATTAAAATACAAAGATTGATCTTTTCCACAGTAAAATAATAGAGAGAAATTGAGCGTATTCATATACGGAATTCGACAGAGTTTCTTTTCAGTTTGTTTGCAAAGCATTATTTCCAATTTTAACAAGAATGTTCCTCTCAAAGAAGGCCTATTGGTTTATACATTTTCTAATCTCAAGGAAATCATTTTAATCTAAATCACAGAAGATTTTCTTTTTCAACCAGAGATTGATTTTAACACACCTCTTTATTCCATTTACAGATTTAAAACTATTAAGAGAAAAGAGTGGAACCTGGAGTCCTGCGCTCTCGAGAATCTGATGAAGCTGATTTCTGACGGCCTCGAAGAGCTCCTTGTTTGTGCTTCAAAATATCCTCTACAGAATTTCGTGCTCGAACTCGAACCGATCCTTTGTTCAGAAGACTTCTCCAAAGCAACACCAGTAACAGATTCCCAAATCCCTTTCTAAAACTCTCTTCAAAATATAGGAAAAGATTGAAAAATATTCTTTTCCAGATTCAAAAATCCATAATCAATAACTTGTGCAACTTTTGTATCCCTCATCTTCTGTGTGTCAGAAAACTCACAAAATTCCTAATTAAATAAAAGATATTGTCCATTTCTTCCAAAAACTCTAAAAATAAAAAAATAAAAGAAAATAATTCTTTAAAAGCAAGCTTTTCAGTCAAATCTGAGTTTTGTCGGTATTGGCATGGTGTGTTGGTTTAATGGTGGCATTGTTGTTCTTGCCACCAAGGTTCAAACCCCGTTGGGGTGGTATTGTTGAATGGTTGTATTCCGGTTCATAGCTCCGGTCAAAAGCGTTTACCCCTTGAATAATAAAGATAAGTCAAATCTGAGTTCTCATTCGTTCTCACAACTTTTTCATTCTTTTATTTATTTATTTTCCTATTTTCAATACTTTTTGTTTTAATTTCCGTTTTTACAACTTTACTTGCAAAGCATATTATCTAATTAATTTAAATAATTTATTCTAACAATTATCCTTAACAAGATAATTAATTAAAATAATAAAACATAATTTAATGTTTTAATTATCATTTAATAAAACACATGACCTTATAAAATTAAATAAAACATTTAAATATTTTCATACAAATAAATCAACATTAAAATAACAATTATTATCAACATTTAATTAACTAAATCACCACTTATAAAATACCCACATTAATAAAATACGACATAACACAACCACAAACCACAATAACAACTACTACAAAAATGTACAATACCAATCAAACAAGACAGTCTGACATCATGGGACGAGATGACTTCATCATCACCTCTGTTTCAACTTATACCATTGGGTTATTGGTGCTCGCCCTGTCCTGCCGAAGCAGGTGGAATCGAGACTTGTACCTACAAATCCTGCATACAAACGAAGTTGTCTACATGTGCATACATATATATAAAATCAAAGCATTAAATTGAAGCATTGCATTGTGAGAAGGAATCGCAGCGTAATAGAGCACTCGTAAACGAGTGATGCTACACTGTCCTTCATCATGATCTATCCTAACAATTATAATATAACTGATAAAATAACATTTCTAAACTAACAATTCATCTCATGACATAATTTATTAAAACATTTCATCATAATATAATTCTGAAAATCATAACATCACCAACCACAATGTCATATGAAATAATCGTGTCCTCAAGTGTATAAGTATAATCACCAACAGTCTACTAATCAAACCACCAAACCAAACAATAATAGTATCATCACAGTATCAAACCAAAGCATAGAAAATAATAAGTCTAAATAGTATGAGGGGTATTACAGGCATTGATACTTAGGTAAAAGTTAGAATGTTCATTAAATTTAATTAATTAAATTCTGATTTTGAAATGCAAGATTAACTAATTAAGTTTTATGATTTTAATAAAATTGTAGGGTCATAGTGTTGAGACTGTATACATCAGCCCTACACCTACTTATTTCTATAATACACCTATCGATGGGGTATGTAGCTAGTAAACAATTATAAATTTCTCACATGTTAGTAGAATTGTTTTGTGACTGGCATTTTAATATGTGATTTTGGATGTTGAACAAGCTAATATTGGAGGTTTCATAGGAGCACCTCCTAGTGCCAATGGATTTACTCAAACCTACATGCAAGTAATAGAATAAAGAGTTTAACTAATGAATTGTACTTAATAGATTTGTGTAGTTTATATTCATATTGTTGATTACATTACATTGCGCATCATTCAAACTCAAAGCATTACTTCACATTCCATAACTAATAACTAGATGTTGATAGATGACAAAATTTCAACTACAATATAGTTGTTTAGAAAGTCAACATGAGTAGTGATGAAATTACTTCACATAGCATAAGTAATAAGTCTAGGAGCAACTCCCAATTGCATTTGTTTGTCATGGAATTCCATGAGACCACTTTTTATAACTCGACATCTTTTCAAACAGTTCATTGCCTTGTCTATGCTATGGATGCTTGGAAGGAATATATGAAATAATAATAGTAAGCAATAACATAGACAAGGCAATGAGTTTTTTGAAAAAATGCCTCAAAGAAATTCGGCCTCATGGTGATGTCCATCACCATGAGACCCAATTTCTTTGAGGCACTTTTTAAAACAGCTCACCACCTTTCCTATGCTACCACATTTTCCATACATGTCTACCAATTTTTTTATTATCAAATAGTTCATTTCCTCACTGCTATGGCTAAAAGCTTAAAAAAGGTGCTTTCCAAAATACTATGGATGCTTGGAAAAAATATGTCAAAGTATAATAGTAAGCAATAGCATAGACAAGGCAGTTAGTAGTTTGAAAAAATGCCTCAAAAAAATGTGGTCTCATAGCGATGGAATGCCATTCATCACCATGATACCACACTTCTTCGAGGCATTTCTTCAAATAGCTCACCACCTTTTCTATGATACCACATTTTCCATACATGTGTACCAAAGCATTTTATCAAACTAATCACTTCCTTGCTGCTATGGATAAAAGCCTAAAATAGGTGCCTTCCAAAAAACTATGGATGTTTGGAAAAATTTATGTCAAAGCATAATAGTAAGCAATAATACCATAGAGAAGACAATGATCTGTCTTAAAATATGCCTGAAAGAAATGTGGTCCTATAGTGATGGAATGTCATGACGTGCATTTGTTTGTAATGGCATTCCATCACCATGAGTCCCATTTCTTTGAGGAAATTTTTCAAATAGTTCATTGCCTTCTCTATGCCACCATAGTTATCATACATGTCTATGAAAGAATTTTATCAAATGGTTCACCGACTTGCTACTATGGGTAAAAGCTTAAAAGCATGTGCTTTCGAACAAGATATGGATAGGGAAAATAGTAAGCATGATAGTCAAAAATATATAGTTTAATAAGTACCCAAAAAAAATTTCATTATCTCATACATTATAAGTCATGACGTGGATCACTATTGTAGTTCTATGATTGAATAATTTGTTGTTTTATTTTCAGATGTTGCAAGCAAAAAAACCTCTAAATGTGACAAGGGAAATGGAGATCGGTATTTCATCTGCTATAGAATCCTTGATGGCTCTGACATGGGAGATATGAGGAAAATTACTAAATTTTTTATTTACATTCGTTGTTATAGATGTTAGTTAGTGAAAAATCAAACCATTATTGATTTATAGTTTAATTTTTATTTGGATGGTTTATACAAGGCTTCAGTATGCCTTAGCATGGGCATGTGAATATTTCCCTCATGGAGAGTGATCATCAGATGGCAGTAAGTGATTATTTTGTTAAATTATATATCATTTTTTATAATGTAATTTCTATATATTAATGTCTTTACTTCTTATTGTAATAGATAAAACTTCACCAAGAACTAAACACTAGGAGTAACATGAGCACTCCTCAAGTGCAACATAAATGAGTGATAGACGTATCGCCATCTGATCAACAAGAAAATGGAAAGAATTTATTTTGAGAGCATGGAGAGCAATGACTTTTGATTCTAGAGCCCTTTTTTGTATGCCTACATGACAGTTTTGTACATATTTTTTATTGGATCTATTTGACATTGTATGCCTATATGGCATTCTCGTAAGCCTATATGGCTATTTTGTACCTATATTTCATACTTATATCAACATATATTGATGTATTCTTGCATGGATATTTGGTTAATACAAATCTTATTATCGATGGTCTCCCTATTTGCATTATAAATTCTTGGTTTAATAGATATGAGCTATGTGTATTCCAGTGTATATTTTACAAATTACGTGTATAGTTTGTGACTTATGTGTTTTCATGCATATACCTTGTATTCATGCATATAATTTGTATTAATTTGTGTATACTATGTATTTGTGTGTATACTTCAAGGCTTACATGTTTTTGAGTACTCGTGCTTCCCTTATTCACATATACATGCTTGACTTATTCACATGTATACTTATTAATTGGTTAGCCCTAGCATTGATCATTGCTATCCTTCATGGTTTTTCTTGAATATTAATTGATCGATGCTAAACAACTTTATCTAAAAGAAAAAAATGTGTTTTCAATTGGTATTCTATGAAATGATTCATAAAAATATTCTAATATATTTAATCCTTTGATTGGAATGACTCAATCAAGCAAAGGATACATAATCTTCACAACACTTACAAAACATAATATTCAAAGTAGGTGAAGTAGTTAACTTCTTGACACATTATCATACAAAAATTTATCTTGAATAGTCTTTAAACATTTTCACAGCATAATCTTGATAGTGCAAAATGAATTGTTATGTTCTTGATCCATCACCATATAAACATGTCAAAAGATTTATATGTCAACTTTTTGCAATATTATTTCTTGTATAGGAAATGGACTTGGGAGAAAGCAAGTTATAATTTATAATACAAATAATAAATGGAATCAAAGTTGTCCTAGACCCCAAATAGGTCTATTTAACAAAGAAACAGGGTATCTGCAGGATCATGATGGGCCAAAAAGTGGCAATATGATGGGTATGTGGCTGGCGACTTATTTTTTACCCAAAATTGATGAAACAAAAAGGGTTTTTTAAGGAAATTATTAGCTTTCCATCAATATAAATTATGCTTTACTTTGAATTTAATAAGTAATTATTATTTATTTTCTATTCAAATTACGACTAAAGTCTTGATCGATATATTAATTAAAAAACATCTATAGCTTTTAAACGGTATCACTTTTTTTGAATCCAAAACATGTGTCACATTCTATGCTTTGCATACTATAGGATTAAAAAAAAAAAAATTGAATTTCATTAAGTTTTGACCAAGTTAAAGTGGTAAGACATACGAGTTTTTTATATTTTTTAAAAGTTGTAATAAAAAATTCATAATTAATTATTTAGTTGGAATTTTTTTTTAAAAAAATATGCATCACATCAGGATATGATTCCTCTATTTATATCTAAAATCTTATACAAAAATATTATCATTTAATTGTGGTTAGGGTGGTTAGACAAATACCTACTTTTTATTTTTTCCCTAAAATTTAAGTACTACTGCATTGAAATTTTAAATTTTCACCAAATAGATTTCTTGTTTTTTAAACAAACCTAGTAGTTTAAAAACTATATTCAATTTTCTATAGATTCTATTCTTACATATTTTTGAAATAATATAGATAACTTATTCAAATTTTTAAGTCAAGTTGCATAACTTTGATTTTTCTGATTTTTTTGCCACTTAAGGGCCTATTTTTCCATGATGATCCTACACATACCCAACACCCTCTCAATAACTCTTCCAATTGCAAAACACCATTGGGCAGCATTTACTATTCTATAAATCTACAAAATCCACAATTTTTAGGACGTGATTGGCCCACTAACCCCACTATCCTCTAAACCCTCACTTTTCTCAAATTTCACTAGAGTTTATTGAAAACCCCATATCCAGATCTCATACAACCTCAAAAACTCTTCCAACACTCTTCATTCTGCCTGCACAAACCTAATCAGCCACCAAATTATGTTGCCTCCTAACTTTACCCACTTTTACTCCCTCAAACCTCTCTTTTTCATTCAAAACCTCTCTTTTCCCAACTATAACATCATGCCATAACATAATTTTGACCTCCCTTGTCCTCACAAACCTTTTGAATGCATCAAAATCCACAACCTCACCCTATTTCCAACCTATTCTAACTTATTCTCAAGTAATTTATTCCTTTCACCTCATCTAGCCTTATTTTTAAGGCCTAAATTCTAAATTTTCAATAGGGGAAGTGTTAGTAATCTCTTCCAATGCCTTTACCAATCCTATTTTCTTATTCCTACTCCCTATCATACTTACATAATTGAATCAAATAACCTCACACTAACTAAAAACTAAAAACAAGATTACAAAATGGCCTATCATGGCCTTATTTGACATAATCATGAATAAAACCATTGAAGTAGACCTTCTTCATCAAATGGAGTAACAAAGTGCTCTGCGCCAATAATCATAAACCTTTCTGTGTGGAAAACTTAAACTTCTCAACCGTTGTGTGTATGCTTCTCTTTTCAATTGTTTTGCATGCCATCATAAGGGATCAAGTCAGTTGAATGTAGCTCAGAGCAATTTCACATGTTTAGGTGTGAAAGAGGACCATTCCTAGCATAAACCTACCTATTAGGATGCATTGGAGTAATTTTTTTGGTCACAAAAATTGTAAAACGAAAGTTACACCACTTTGCAACTTTACACTACTTACATTTGACACTTTTTCCATTGAGTGAAAATTAGACACCATAGGAAAACAACTCTGAGATAAAAAAAACTGAGAGAGGTTATTATAGAGGGGCCCAATACAATCTCATAGGCTCAAACAAAAATTTTGTAAGTGTCATAGTTTTTGAGTAATATCCTATCAAAGTTCTCTTCCCTTTTGCACTTTGGACCCTTAAGGGATCAAGCCGGTTGAATGTAGCTCGGGCCGATTCCGCATGTTTGGGGTGAAAAAGAAGACCATTCATATAATAAATGTACCCATCTAGATGCATTCGAACAATCCATTTGGTCACACAAGTTACAGAACGAAAGTTGCATCACTTTGCAACTTTCAACTACTTGCATTTGACAACTTTTTGTCCAAGTGAAAATTTTCCACCATTGGAAAATTCCTCTAAGATAGTGAAAAGTGAGAGAGATTATTGTAGAGGGGTCCAATGCAATCCTATAGGATCAAATAAGAAGTTTCTAAGTGTCATGGTATCTGAGTAACAACATGCTTAAGTTTGCAGCCATTTTGCACTTTGGACTCTTAAGGGATCGATCTAGTTGAACATAGCTCAGAGTGATTCCATGTTTTTAGGTGTGAAATACCTATTTAGACACATTGGAATAGTCTGTTTGGTCACACAAGTTGTACAACGGAAGTTGCACCACTTTGCAGCTTTCAACTACTTACATTTGACAACTTTTTCCCTAAGTGAAAATTCACCACCATGGGGAAATACCTCCAAGATAGCAAAAAATGAGAGAGGTTATTTTAGAGGGGCCCAACATGATCCCATAGGATTAGACAAGAAATTTCTAAGTGTCATGGTATCTGAATAACAATATGCTAAAGTTTGCACCATTTTTCACTTTGGACTCTTAAGGGATTGATCTGGTTGAACGTAGCTCAGAGTGATTTTGCGTGTTTGGGTACAAAAGAGGACCATGCCTAGTGTAAAAATATCTATTCAGATGTGTTGGAATAGTCTATTTGGTCACATGAGTTGCAGAATGAAAGTTGCGCCACTTTGCAACTTTCAACTACTTGCATTTGATAACATTTTCCCCAAGTGAAAATTTTCCACCACGAGAAAACCACTCCAAGATAGTGAAAATTGAGAGAGGTTTTTGTAGAGGGGCCCAATGTGATCCCATAGGATAATACGAGAATTTTTTAAGAATCATGATAACTAAGTAATAACATGCTAAAGTTTGCAACTATTTTGCACTTTAGACTCTTAAGGGATTGATCTGGTTGAACGTAGCTCGAAGCAATTCCGTGTGTTTGGGTGAGAAAGAGGACCATTCCTAGCATAAAAAATACCTATTAAAATGCATTCAAATAGTCTATTTGGTCACACGAGTTGTAGAACAAAAGTTGCAGCACTTTGCAACTTTCAACTACTTGCATTGGACAACTTTTTTCCCAAGTGAAAATCTTCCACCACGGGAGAACCATTCCGAGATAGAGAAAACTAAGAGAGTTTTTTGTAGAGGGGCCCAACAAAATACCATAAAATGAGATGAGAATTTTTTAAGCGTCATGGTATCCGAGTAACAATATGTTGAAGTTTGCAACAATTTTGCACTTTGGACTCTTAAGGGATCGATCTGGTTGAATGTTGTTTGAAATGATTCTGCATGTCTAGGTGTGAAAGAGGACCACACCTAGCATAAAAATACCTATTTGGATGCATTGGAACAATCCATTTGATCACATGAATTGCAAAATAAAAGTTGCACCACTTTGCAACTTTCAACTACTTGCATTTGACAACTTTTTCCCCAAGTGAAAATCCGCCACCATGGAAAAACCACTCCCAGCTAGCAAAAATTGAGAGAGGTTTTTGTAGAGGGGCCCAACGCGATCCCATAGGATTAGATGAGAATTTTTTAAGAATCACAATATCTTACTAACAACATGCTGAAGTTTGCAGCCATTTTGGACTTTAGACACTTAAGGGATCGATCTGGTTGAATGTAGCTCAGAGCAACTCTATGTGTTTGGGTGGGAAAGAGGACTATTTCTAGCATAAAAATACCTATTCAAATGCATTGGAGCAATCCGTTTGGTCACATGAGTTGTAGAACGAAAGTTGCACCACTTTGCAACTTTCAACTACTTGCATTTGATAACTATTTCCTCAAGTGAAAATCCACCACCACAGGAAAATGCCTCTGAGATAGTGAAAACCTAGAGAAGTTTTTGTAGAGGGGCCCAAAATGATCCCATAGGATTAGATGAGAATTTTCTAAGCATTGTGGTGTCTGAGTAACAACATGTTGAAGTTTGTAGGCATTTTGCACTTTGGATTCTTAAGAGATCGATCCGGCTGAATGCAACTCGGAGTGACTCCACGTGTTTTTGTCCAAAAGAGGACCATTCCTAGTATAAACATACATATTTGGTTGTATTCGAATAGACCATTTGGTCACATGAGTTGCAGAACAAAACTTGCACCACTTTGCAACTTTGTATTGCTTGTATTTGAAACTTTTTTCCATCAAGTGAAAATTGGACACCACAAGAAAGCCACTCCAAGATAGAAAAAACTAAGAGAGGTTATTTTAGAGGGGCCCAGCATGATCTTGTAGGGTCAGACAAATATTTTTTAAGCACTATGGTTTATGAGTAATAACCCGTCAAAGATTGTTTCCCTTTTGCACTTTGGACTCTTAATAGATCGAGCCGGTTGAACATAGCTCAGAGCGATTCCCCATGTTTGGGTGAAAAAGAGGACCATTCATAGCATAAATGTACCATTCCCAGTGTAAATGAACCATGTACTTAGAGGAAGATCAATAAAATTCATTGTTTCCTTGTATTTTCTTGTATTTTTACAAGAAATATAATGTTTCCTTGAACTGTATGATTCCATACAAGGTGATTGTGTTCTCTTTTGGATGGAATTCGGTGGGTAATAGACTTAACTCCATTTTAGTTTTTTTTGGTTGGATTCCAAGTTATTTTGTGCATTTTAGAAGCTGATTACTGAGGGTCAGTCTTGAACCATAGATTTTTGGCACCAATGCACTTCTCTAGCTCTTCTAGGGTTTTTCACCTAAAAGGAGAGAGGTAGGGAAAAAATGCTAAATGGATGATTCATCTTATGTTATGTATGATGTTATCTAAGATAAAAATAAATGAATTAAATGCAATTATGTGATATAAATAAGTGATAATGAATGCAAGATCTATGATTTATGCTTTGTTTGAAAACATGGTGTTGTTTGCAAAAAGCTTAAAAGAATGAACAAAAATGTAAATTAAACTAAACAAAAAGTTTCTTTTCAGAATGAGTGCACCTGGGAAACAAAAGAAGACTAGAAAACAATCTAGAAAACTAATTTTGTATGATTTTGAGCCGACTGGGAATCATTCGCCACCCTAGGAAAATTCGTCCCAGGTCAGGAATTTTTCTGCACATAAATTGTTTTCTGTCAATCAAGAACCAAGATCTACATCTGACTCAAATTTTCACCTCAGGAGAGACTTATTCTCCATGCATGGTAAATCAATCCACTTTCAAATTTCTGCAACTTCAAAATTTTGTTTTGTACCCTGACACCTACACAATAATTTCTTACAGAAACCCAACTTCGGATCTCAGAAAATTCATGTAAAATAGTTTAAAATTATTTTTCTAATGGGCGGTTTCCCTTAGTCAAACTCCTAGTTAGGTAATTAAACCTTGAATGGAGAAAAATCTGCATAAATCCCTAGCCTTAGATGTGTTAAAGACTAGGCAGATATGAAATATGACAAAATCCCTATTCTATTGTTCTAGAATAAGCAATGCAAGAATGATTTGTATGATGCAAGATCTCAACCCTATAAACCTTATAACATATGAAAAATGGAAATGAAATAACATGCAAACGACAAACAAAATGAAAACCTTAATATGAAGATAGAGTGAAAATGGAAGATGGAATCAATATGAAACCAAGTCCTTAGGTGTGATTTGGTGTCTAGTTACACTTCCTCACCCTAGGATTTTTCATGATTCACCATAGGCATCCATCATCAACCCTTTGCAATGTTGAATCTTGACAAAAAAGAGTGAGCTTCAAGACCTACAAAAAACCCTAGCTTGCTACCCTAAAACTTCAAATTTTGCTAATGAGACTTGTGGTAGAAGACTTTATTTTTGAAATTACTTTTGAAAAATGATTAAAAGATGTGTAAAATGACTTAAAAGGAGTATTTATAAGCAAAAACACCTTATTTTCCTATTATTTAGACCTAAGAGGCTGACATTCACCAAAAATTTAAGTTAAATTAATCAAATTCCCACTCAAAATTGAATTTTCCCTCAAAGGGGACTCATTCGCCCAAGGTTGTGAATGGGTCCCACTACTAATTTTTGAAGGTGGGTTTTCGGGGTATGAAAGAATTATGTGTTGTTTTTCAAGTTTTATGATGCAGGAGCATCCTTGGTTTGTGGCAATCTTGCATCAACCCAAATATATTTTCTTTTAGTTTTGTTATTGTTTCGTTCTTGCTCAGTTCATGTTGGTGGATTCATCATATTTCCTCACCAAACCTTGTGGATCTTTGTGTACATCATGGACATATTAATTTTCCTTATGGGTATGTCCAAGATCATCATGGAAAAAGCTGGCCCTTAAGTGGCAAAAAATTCAGAAAATCAGAGTTAGGCAACTTGACATAAAAATTTGAATAAGTTATCTATATTATTTCAAAAATGTGTAAGAATAGAATATGTATAAAATTGAATGTAGTTTCTAAACTACTAGGTTTGTTTAAAAAAATAAATCTATTTGGTGAAAATTTGAAATTTCAATGCAATGGTACTTAAATTTCAGGGAAAAAATAAGAAGTAGGTGTTTGTTTGACCACCCTAACCATAATTAAATGATAATATTTTTTTATAATATTTTAGATATAAGTAGAGGACTCATGCCTCGATGTGATGCATATTTTTTTGTAATTTTTTTCCAAGTAAATAATTAATTATGAATTTTTTTATTTTATTATTTATTTTATTATTTATTTTAATTTATTTTTTTTTAATTTTTTTTATCGGTAATAATGAGATTTTTATTTATTTGAAAAAGGAAATACAAAAGAACCACTAGGCTCTAGCCACAGAAGTGTTTAATGGTGGACTCCATCCCTACCAAAGAAGAACTACAGACACCACAGAGAAACCTTAACACCCTTAGGACACTCAAAAGAGGCCTAAAAATAGAACTACAAATTTGACCTTTTGCTTGGTCTTGCCTTGGTCTGAGACCGAAGGACCATAGCAAAACTTCTCTTTTTGAGGCTCTTGTCTTTCCTCCCCATGACGATTTTCCAACCGTCCTCCACCTTTGCCGCCTCCTTCTGTCAGTCCAAAGATTTACCATTCACAACAAGCTCACCATCTTCCAAAATAGCCTCCTCCTTTCGCCATGCTTCAGATGTAACCTTGTGTGCATGTGAATCTTCCACCAATGCTTGCCCATTCTGACCTCTTACCACTCCAAAATGCACCCCTTTTCCCTGCAACTTTAACAGGCCTATTTTCTCCCTTCCTTCCAGAGTTTTAGCCCCATGCAGGTTTGTCTTTGTTTCTAGTTCCATAGCTCTTCATTCCTCAACACCCTTCGAGATGGGCGACACAGCCTGACTCGATTCCCCCATCTATTATGCACCCCTATTTGCTTGAGGAATTTTAGTGTTTCCCCTCGCCTGGGGACTGCTCTTATTCTTCTTTCCTTTGCACTCCTTTTGTTTCTCTACTGCATAATGTCTGTGTGAAACATCATGCCACCATGTTGCAGGTTTAGACCATCTAGGTTTTGCACATTGTGCTGCAATATGACCAGTCTTAAAGCATCTCCTGCAACGAAAAGGTACCCCTTCATAATCCAAGGGTTGTACCCAGCATCCTTTGGAGGTTTTAATTGAAATCTCATCTGGTAGAGCCTTTAATTATGATTTTTTTATTACAACTTTTTAAAAAATATAAAAACCCGTATGTTTGACCACCTTAACTTGGTCAAAACTTTATGAAATTCAATTTTTATTTTTTTAATCCTATAGTATGCGAAGAATGTGATGCATGTTTTGGATTCAAAAAAAGTGATACCGTTTGAAAACTATAGATGTTTTTCAATTAGCCTATCAATCAAGACTTTAGTCGTAATTTGAATAGAAAATTAATAATAATTACTTATTAAATTCAAAGTAAAGCATAATTTATATCGATGGAAAGCTGAGAATATCCTTCAAAAACCCTTTTTGTTTCATCAATTTTGGTTAAAAAAATAGTTGTCACCCACATACCCATCATATTGCCACATTTTGGCCCATCATGATCTTGCACATACCCTTATTCCAAGATTTGAGCATGATTGGATCTTTTTTTAGCAAGTTGTCAATTTTGGATTTCATGGTAGTTTCTTGAACCAACACCAGATTAATTTTCAAACCTAACGGTTAATTTTATCATTCATGGAGCATCTTCATAACTTGTGGATCTTAACTGTGTGATTTTAAATGTTTCATGGAGTATCCCCAACCTTAATAATAGGTCCAAACTTCATCCTTTGGATTCACCAAGGAGTAATTTGAATGGGAAGATGACCTATTCATGCACACGTCACATTTCTTTCATTCCAAATCATAATAATCTTTGGCCAATGCGGATGTTTCTTGACCTACAAATGTGATATAAAGCTTGTAATAGATCATTAGGAAGGTAGTGAATAATAAGTAGATAAGTCTTGGATTAGATTCATAATATTTTAGCTCGCATATAGGAGCATGTTGGAATGTTGTATTTTTGAACATGTTGTATCAGGTTTGTGAGTCGAATCTGTAAGCCTGGATGTTGCCAGCCGATTGTAACTAAGATTTATGTTAATGATAATATTTGTATCTGCATTTTCCTCCATACTCTTTATTTCTTTCATTGTGTTCCTCTTGTTGCATGGTCCAGATAATTCTCTTTGAGGACCCTCCTAACGTGGCTACACCAGATTGGTATAAAAGCGAGATTCGATTTGTGTGAGGTCATCAGAATTCGCAGAATCCTGTTGAAGATTTTTTGTGGGGTAGTGGATTGAGGATCCAACCTCTAGCTACAAAGGACTTGTATAAAGATGGCGGGAAGAAGAAATTTTAGAGGAAATGGAGTGCATGGAAATGCAGACCTTTCTTTATTGGAGATGTTGAGAGGAATTGCTGCTAGATTAGATGCAGTTGAAACAGCCCAAAGGAGAGGTCGACTATTTGATGATGTGAGTGATGAAGAGGTATAAGTATAGGAAGAAAGAGGAAGAGAATATCAACCTGGCCTGGATCAGGGAGAAGAGAGGTTCATAAGATCCCTAACTAGAGAAAATACAAAACCACATTTCAATCCACTAGATTATAATGGTTGTAATGCCCAAATTCTACACAAAAAATGACATAACAAATCCACAAAAACTTTTCCAATTTTATAAATAAAATAAAATTGTTTACTTAAAAGACAATAACAACATAATTTACTAATTACAGCTATAGTCAATGATCACACTAGATAGAAACAAAGGTAGAAATGATTTAATATTTTTAGCAATAGAGACTACTTACTTTGGGTCAACTTAACATACCTCTGATCTAATCGACATCCCTTGCTTTCCATCACATCATAATCTCCTCGCTCCCAATTCCTATATTTGCACAGTCTACAAAACTTAATTATTTTGCACCCGTAAGATCAACAGGTTATTAGTACATGATCACCATAATAAGTGATATAATTACATAGCTATACAAGTCAAAAGGTGGTTTACAACATTGGGAGAGAATGACATGACCCAAAACAAAACTCAGAAGGGCAATCCTAAGGGCCCGACCTAATTCCTTGGGGCTCGTCTTTGACGACCTTTCCTACATATATAATTCGTAGAGGAATCGTAGTTCGACCACATGAGTTGCTCCAACTTTTTTGACTCATCGACAGAAGGTATATCCACAAGGTTCAATAGATGACTTAACCTCATTCATGCTCATAACACAATTCCAATTATATATGCTAAAATATAATTCACATACTATAAAGGTGGGTATGGAACCCTTTCTAGGGTCCATTACCCCAAATAGTTTCATAGTCGGCTGCCACCCACTTAGGTGAAGTCGAGGATCAGAGACCTAGGTAAGGATATACTAGGTAATATGGAGCATACAGTTAAGAACTCATGATTACACATAAATACCACTAGGAATAGTAAGATGCTAGAAAATAAATGTGCTGAGTATTCATAATATAGAAAACTCACTTATAATGTCTCCTAAAGTTCATATAGTTCATGATAATATATGTATTTATATTTAATATAACTAACAAGTGTGAGAGAATGTAAAGGTTGAGAATATAAAGGTTTCATAGCACACTTTGGTTAGCCATAAACCATTAATACAAATAACCTTAAAATGAGTTCCATATAAATAAGCTTGTGCATACAAGTCTAGTCACTTATATTCTAACTCCTATTTTACATTAACACACTAGCCACATTAGGAACACCATACAAATACAAATCAGCCCCATTCCATTCACCAATAATATGATAGAAAACCATTCACTTTTTTTTTGAAACAATCATATGCAAATTATTAAAGGACATAAATGTGGGATAATTGAATGTGTACAAACACACTAGCCATATTAATTAATCAATACAATTTTGATTTAAGTCTATCTCATTTACATTTTATACAAACCAATCACCTATAGACCACTATATCCTAACACATACAAGCACGCTAGGCACACCATATAAATTCAATTTCACACATGTAATGTAACCTTATCAAGAATACATGTAACAAGGGCATATATAAAAATCACATATATATCAAATCCTAATTCAATTTCAACACATGGGCATGGAATATGACTTGAATACGAATTACCCCCTTATTCATGTGATTAATATGTACATGACTAAATGAGATACATTTATTCAACCATAATTTGAATTAGACCCATTATCTACTTTTTGAATCAAATAAGTGCATGAGACTAAATGACATAAATTTCACCACTACTAATGGAAGAAAACACAAACTACAGTTTTTATTCATGTACTAACAATAAATTTATTCTAAACAAGGATATTTATATTTTCCAAATCCTAAAAGCCATATTGACACACATATACACATGGGCACGCAATGGTGTATATATTACTCAACTCTAATGCTCAGGAAGATGCACCTATACAAGTCAATTGCATACATACCTATGCCTAATGCCCATTAGCATTCCAACACACCGTTCCAATTTAACCTTTAACCATGGAAAACTATTATGCACAACTAGCCCAATTTCCATTCCATATGAATTAATCAAATGTACATTATACTGAAATTAATGCTACCAATACTAATGTAAGCAAGCACCCTAAGAACACCACACAAGTTCCTTCATGTTTGATACAACACCAACGTGGAAATATTACGCATATATATACATATTTGGCACAAAATACAAACTTAATGTTATCTATCCTCCTAAACAATAAATACAAAATTAATCACAGATAAATCAATGATGTAAATACCATTTGATACTTATGCACTCACCCACATGAGGTACAACATTCAAGTTTTAGTTTGCAAATATGATGAAATCCTAACATAAAATCATGGAAAAGAAATAATTTAAGGTTACAAACTAATTCACAATTAGCACGATTGATTGAAAGCCATTCAATGGTACATTCTTTTTTTGTGCAAGAGACAAATCACATCCACAACATGAGAGATCTATGCAAAGTTGGAGAACTTGGCTTGGCATATGAAGGCAACAAGGTATTCTATAATCAAGGCATTTGGTTTGTTAAACATGACCCTTAGTACAACTATTAGAGTTTTTAAGAACCTTCAAGTATGTTTTGATTGCCACATTGCGTTTAAATTCATCTCCAAGATTATTGCAAGAGGAATTATTCTGAGAGATGTAAACCATTTCCATCATTTTAAAAAGATACCATGTTCTTGTGGGAGATGAGGTGATGCTAAAAGAAGCAGTCTAAATCAAATATCCAAAAATAATGAAGGGACATCCATCAAAGCATAACAACGGGAATATTTTTTTGGGGTCATATGTTGCAGTTACAATTGCCTTGCTGGAGGTACATGAAAATGTGGAAGCATATACAGGGCAGGTGAACTGTTTAAAAAAAGAAACTCCAGAAATGTGATCTCATGGAATACCTGATGGCAGAACATGTTCAAAATAGATATTTTTGAAGTCCTTTAAAAAAACCTTTTAAGTGCCCAACTCCTTAACCTTTCGAAGCTTCCTTTTTTCCTGTGCATGAATTGGAGTTTTGAATGAGGTATGAACATCCATCAAAATCATATTTGGAAGTGGACTTTTTTTTTTTTTTTTTATATCAGATATTGTAGTTGCAAGTTCCACTGTGGATCACCAAAACTTTCACAAAAGCTTATGTCCAAAATTCAATAATGAAGAATTTGTGCACAAAATTATCTCTTGAATGGTTTCAAATTGAGATCAATTTATTTGCAACTTATAATGTGTAAATGAGATTTGGCGTTCCTTGCAGTTTCGTATTTCGTTCACCAAAGCAGAATAAAATCTTCAACCAATTAGGTATGACTATGTGTAAATATGCATACATGCACACATACAATATATATATGCACGCACAAGAATATCTAAGAACTGTAAAGGAAGACCACACAACAAATAGACATGTCAGCACAATGCAAAAACATTGGAAAGGCTCGTGAATAGTTTGACAAATACCTCAAAGAAGTGTGGTCTCATGCAACGCAATGATTGAAGGGTAGGCACAAAATGATGAGCTCGATGAGGCTTAAAATTTTCAAGAATCGCCTCAAAGAAGATAAAAGAAAACGTGATCTCATGGACCATAATGATTGTAGATTATGCACAGAATGGGTTTATTGCGAAATCCATAGAATATTATAAGCAAATGCAATTGATAGGAGTAAATCTCTAACAACAAAATGTGAAAACATAGACAGGGCATGTGAATTGTTTGACAGAATGCCTCAAAGAGATGCGGTCTCATGGACTGCAACGATTGTAGGTTTGGCACAAAATGGATTTATTGAAAAGGCCTTAGAAATTTCAAGCAAATGCAAACGATAAGTGTAAAGCCAGCTTCACAGCATTCATGTATGCAAAATAAAATAAAATACAGAAGTATAGTCAAGCCACACGAGCTATTTTACAGTTTCAAGACATTTACTCAATGTTGAAATATACTTATCTACGTAAGGGAAGGTTTCCGTTATGTTAAAACCTAAATGTGTGCATTATTAGGATTTGGGCAGTAATTTTCATTTTAATAAACATACTCTAAAACCATCGTCAGAACCTTATTTACCGGCTGCAGCTCGCCAAATTGGAGTAGTGAAAGGTCAATACGAGGGAGGAAGGGTTTGGAGGAGCGAATGCCATCTCTCTTGTTACAGTTGCCCTTATTCACAATATTATGTTGAAATAACCATCGATCTCTCCACAAGATCAATGCCTTATTTTTTTACAGATCTCAGCAGAATGTTTTTTTTCCCATCGAGAAGACTCGTGCTCTATTTGGAAGAGCGCCTGAAAGTGATGTGGGGAGGCCTGGTAGACACGTTTTCAAAAGGTGAAAGCAAGGAAAGGGACATGTACTATTTGATAGAAGTCCTCAAGGAAACGTGGTCTCTTGGGGAAATATCTGCAGGATATCTCCCATTACTTAGATCTGTGTGCACCGTTCGATCCTTACTCTTCACTAATGTGATGTTTGAAGTTAGTCTGATACATTAAATTCTCCAATATTTGCCGCTGCCTCCTCCAAATTCACTCTCTCCACTTTTCTGAGGTGTCCTCCTAATTCTCTTCCTGATGCAAAACTATCTACCTTCCTCTTCATTTTCCACCATCCCTCCTTTAATTCTTTAGCTACAATGGTTTAATTTATTTCATTTTCCTAGTCACGCTTGCAGATTTCATATTATTTTATTAGTTCTTGCTGGCAGGCAGGAATACTTATGCATTCGCCCGGAATGCCTTTAATTGGCAGCATCGGCCAATCACATTTCGCTATTTAACATTTTACTTATTTTTTTGTATAGTTTGAATTTGGAGACCTATTTTTTATATTGGAAAATTAGCATTTATCTATTTTTCTATTCGTCCGAGTAGTTTTATAAATCATTATTGTTTTAAAAATTTCGGAAAATGCGAACGCATAAATTGAGTAAATAAATTTAAGCAAAGGTATAGTTTAGAAGTTGGCAGCTAGAGGTACGTAATCCATGAATGCAGATTAAATGCTTTAAAATATCAGGAAAATGCGAGCACATAAATTGATTAAATAAATTTAAGTAAAGGCATAGTTTACAAAACTGGTGGGTAGACGTACATAATGCATGAATACAAATTAAATGCATTAAATGGCATCTGGCTCAAGGTGAAGGTGCTGGAATGGCTTGGTGGCCACGCGTGGCCAGGGTACTTTGGTCATTTAATATAGAGTTAAGCCACTTGTTATGCATCTCTATTACTTTGTGTCTGTTGTTTTTGTGTTCTGTAAGTGCGTGTTCTGAGAAGAGCTTCTAGCGAGTGAGCAGGAGATGTTATAGTTGTAGAGTCCAAACCCAGAAACGAGTTACTTGAGGTAATAATTTTATAGTGCTCTATTGTGTGGCCGAGCAGGGGATTTTGGAGTTGCAGAGTTACACACTGGACAGTGAGAGACGAATTGCTTGAGGTCACAAGAGGTAACTTTTCGTTGTTTTCGTCTATTTGATACGAGAAATGCAAGCAGGGTTTCATAGTGCTTTAAGGCATTCATATACTTTGACTATAAATTCGTATTTTAAACTACTTTTAGTATTATCTATTTGAATTACTTGTTGAAATGCGAAGGTTTCATCTACGTTTGATAGGAATTATGTAGAAACCCTCTTGTCCATTATACTTCATGCATGTGAGCCCTGTAAAGTTTGTATATGTTTTGATTACTACAAAGCAATCCCATAAAGAGGACTTGGAACCAAAATTATGTCAGCGTGTGCGATAGTGAGAGCTTTGGAACAATGAGTCGACAGTGTGTTGCTTTGAGCTTTTTTCGTTGTCATCAAAGCATAAAGGATAGAGGGATTTTGTTAAAAGTCATGGTTATTGTCCTCACAGGCATAAATGCAAACAATAGGAGGATACAAAAAATAGGTGAGTTGTTTGACAAAACTCGTGAAAGAAAAACTATTGTATATGATTAGTTGTTTTTATATTGATGCATTTGTAGAAGAAAAAATATTTGCGTTTGATAGGAATTATGTAGAAACCCTCTTCTCCATTTTACTTCATGCATGTGAGCCCTATAAAGTTTGGATATTTTGGTTTACTGCAAAGCGGTCCCATAAAGAGTACTTTGGAACGAAAATTATGCCAACATGTGCGATAACGAGAGCTTATGAACAATGAGTCGACAGTGTGTTGCTTTGAGCTTTTCCGTTGTCATCAAAGTATAAAGGATAGAGGTATTTTGTTAAAAGTCATGGTTATAGTCCTCGTAGGCATAAATGCAAACAATCAGAGCATACAGAAAACAAGAGAACTATTTGACAAAACTCGTGAAAGAAAAACTATTATATATGATTAGTTGTATATATATTCATGCATATGTAGAAGAAAAAATGGGAAACTAATACAACAGTAGGTAGTTATAATGCCAAAAAAGAATCAAACCTAGAACAAGAGCAAAATCCAAAAAATTGCGCTTTAAAGTACCTAATGCACTAGAGAATTTAGTATAGCAAAATACAAATTTTCATTTGCATAGAGATAGAGAAAAGAATGCAATATAAACCTATTTTGTGCAAAAGTACCTAATGCACTAGAGAATTTACCATAGTAGAATACAAATTTTCATTTGCACAGAGATAGAGAAAAGAGTGCAATATAAACCTTTTTTGTGCCAGCAAGCATTTAAATTCTGTCAGATGTCGTGGTTACTGTTTTCATAGGTAGACATGTAAAATACAAAAGCATTTATAAGGCAAGTGAACTGATTTACAAAACTTCTCAGGAAAATGGGCTTCTGGGGAATGCAATGAGTATTAAATCTGGACACCTTGATATTCACATGTTAACTTTGGCATTTTTATGGAGTTGGTAGCTCTCAGTTACTCTACTTTCATCTGATATCTAATTAATTAGGTGGTTGTTAAGTAGTCTTTAAATACATAATAATAAAAATAAATAAATAATTATAAATATCCTTGTGGACATTGTAATTATGGGTTGTGATTTGTACTTGCATGTAGAAGGATTAAGCACTCAAAAGTCATAGTAAATGTAGCGTGTCAGCTAATAGGTCCATGTGACATTTCAGACATGTTAAAGTAGTGAATTCCATATTTGTCATTTATCCTTGTATCATTAGATAACTAATTAATTAGGTAGTTGTTAATTAGTCTTTGAATACATAGTAATTAAGAGAAAGAAAAAATTACAATTATCCTTGTCTACATTTTTCCTGGTGACCAGATTCAAGGAATAAACATACGAAGCAAATAGCAATTTGAGATTTTGTAATTTGAAAACTTAGACTGAATGCTTAGGAAGCTAGAAAATTGTATCTTGGGGTTATAAAAAACTATGTCGAATATGTTTTAAAATTCAAATTGCAATGTTGTTGTGGAGCAGTTAAGTAATATTGTTTGATAAAATAATTTTAGACTTTGTGCAAAAGAGTAGTTAAATTCATTGGTAGAAGATTTGTGGTACAAGAACCTATGGTAACTAGTTTGTGTAGTTAATCTGATTTACATCTATACTTGTGTCTCTTGAATCTAAAAAATGTTTGCTAGTGTTTTAATGGATTTGGCTATTAGTATCCATCACAGTAGGAGTATTATATGTTGCAATTGTAATTTTGGGAGTTGTTTGCATTTTGGTCATTTCCTTGAGCTTAATTGCTATTCTTTGAGAAAAACAAACAAATGGTCTTCGTTTACTAATCAAAGCTTATTACATGGTGCAATGCTTTTGATCGGAAGAAGAGAGGTGGTGTAGCGGTGCGGCTGTGGCAAATTCTTCAAGAAAAGAGTACAGGGTGAGTTTCTAGAATAAACCTTCTCCTTTGTTTACATTTGCATAGAGTAGACAAAGAAAAGGGTTAATTCAAGATTCTCACTATATTGATTGTACTTGTAGTCATATCATTGCTTTTTGTTACAAGGACAATCTTTACAAATGGGTATTGTGAGTGGAAAATGCTATATGGTTCATAAAAATTAAGCAATTGGGGTTCAAAAGTAGATCTTTGTTGCAATAATATGACATCAGATGTGCAGTTAGTATCCAATCAATGTCTTTGGTGGCTAATCACACTTTATAATTTAAACATAGTCTTGTCTATTTTGAGAGTTTGATTCTGAACCCATATGCATACTTTGATTAAAACTAGTGGCTGAAGGTACATAATTCATTGATGCAAAATAGCCTTTAAGTACATATTAATTACAAGAAAGATATAATTACAATTATCCTTGTGTGCATTTGAGCTATTAAACAAAGGGAATTAACAAACTAGCACTAGAAAACCATGTGCGTGTTAACATGTTCGATAACATGTATTTGTGCATAGGTGTATATGGATGCTATGAGTTGTGATTTCTACCATTATGTAGTGCTTGCTATTACTTGTACAACCAAGCCATATGCAAGTAGAATTCATAATTCATGGCATCTAGATACACTTAAGGACAAATACAAATCAAGGTTGTTAGCATCCTAATAAGAAAGATGATGAGATACATCCAATTAATGTGTGTCACAACATCTTATTGAATGAAGATCATCTAGATAGGTAGGTTAAAAATGAGAATATGTATTGATGTGTGTCTGATGCTCTTTTTGGAGACTTTTCAAGAAAATTGCATGCTAATACTATTAGAGAATAGGTGGAATCAGATTTATTGATTGAC
>VDFB02000008.1:264302869-264341443 GCA_007258455.2 Sequoia sempervirens | reverse complement strand
GGTGACCAGATTCAAGGAATAAACATACGAAGCAAATAGCAATTTGAGATTTTGTAATTTGAAAACTTAGACTGAATGCTTAGGAAGCTAGAAAATTGTATCTTGGGGTTATAAAAAACTATGTCGAATATGTTTTAAAATTCAAATTGCAATGTTGTTGTGGAGCAGTTAAGTAATATTGTTTGATAAAATAATTTTAGACTTTGTGCAAAAGAGTAGTTAAATTCATTGGTAGAAGATTTGTGGTACAAGAACCTATGGTAACTAGTTTGTGTAGTTAATCTGATTTACATCTATACTTGTGTCTCTTGAATCTAAAAAATGTTTGCTAGTGTTTTAATGGATTTGGCTATTAGTATCCATCACAGTAGGAGTATTATATGTTGCAATTGTAATTTTGGGAGTTGTTTGCATTTTGGTCATTTCCTTGAGCTTAATTGCTATTCTTTGAGAAAAACAAACAAATGGTCTTCGTTTACTAATCAAAGCTTATTACATGGTGCAATGCTTTTGATCGGAAGAAGAGAGGTGGTGTAGCGGTGCGGCTGTGGCAAATTCTTCAAGAAAAGAGTACAGGGTGAGTTTCTAGAATAAACCTTCTCCTTTGTTTACATTTGCATAGAGTAGACAAAGAAAAGGGTTAATTCAAGATTCTCACTATATTGATTGTACTTGTAGTCATATCATTGCTTTTTGTTACAAGGACAATCTTTACAAATGGGTATTGTGAGTGGAAAATGCTATATGGTTCATAAAAATTAAGCAATTGGGGTTCAAAAGTAGATCTTTGTTGCAATAATATGACATCAGATGTGCAGTTAGTATCCAATCAATGTCTTTGGTGGCTAATCACACTTTATAATTTAAACATAGTCTTGTCTATTTTGAGAGTTTGATTCTGAACCCATATGCATACTTTGATTAAAACTAGTGGCTGAAGGTACATAATTCATTGATGCAAAATAGCCTTTAAGTACATATTAATTACAAGAAAGATATAATTACAATTATCCTTGTGTGCATTTGAGCTATTAAACAAAGGGAATTAACAAACTAGCACTAGAAAACCATGTGCGTGTTAACATGTTCGATAACATGTATTTGTGCATAGGTGTATATGGATGCTATGAGTTGTGATTTCTACCATTATGTAGTGCTTGCTATTACTTGTACAACCAAGCCATATGCAAGTAGAATTCATAATTCATGGCATCTAGATACACTTAAGGACAAATACAAATCAAGGTTGTTAGCATCCTAATAAGAAAGATGATGAGATACATCCAATTAATGTGTGTCACAACATCTTATTGAATGAAGATCATCTAGATAGGTAGGTTAAAAATGAGAATATGTATTGATGTGTGTCTGATGCTCTTTTTGGAGACTTTTCAAGAAAATTGCATGCTAATACTATTAGAGAATAGGTGGAATCAGATTTATTGATTGACTATGATTGATGGGTCAAACGTGTACAAGGATAGTTAAATAATTAGGCAGCTGCTCACTAGTCTTTAAGTACATAATAATTAAAACAAAGAAATAATTACAATTATCCTTGTGTGCATTTGAACTGTTGATCAAAGGGAGTTAAGAAACTAGCACTAGAAAACCATGTGTGTGTTAATATGTTGAATAACATGTACTTGTGCATAGGTGTATATGGATGCAATGAATTGTGATTTCTGTTTGCATGTAGCTGGTTTAAACATTTAATAATTAGTCCTAGATAATGGAATGAAACGAACTTGGGCAAATGGAAATAGAATGACCCCATGAAATTGAAACATCAATGTTTACATGGCTTTAACATGATAGCAGATTTGCGTCTATGAGACTTCTTTAAATCTCAAATGTCATGTTGTATGTGGCATATTAGCTAGTTGGCTTAACATGATAGCTTCCAAACAAGTGACTTCATTGATCAATCAACCTAATTGGCTGATGAATTAATTGTGTTGAGTGGTTAGTCATAGTTAATTATTAGTCATCTTTATCCTCCAAATCAGTTAAATCAATCTTGCCTATTCACATTCACAGATACACAATCTTTCTGACCATTTTGCCTGTTTTTAATAAAATAGGAGCTTTAGAATAGGATATTTACATTCATCTAAGCATAATAAGATGTGGATTTTTGACAAATATTATGGTTTGAAATGCTCTCATGAATATGCATACAAAATATGGAAGCACAAGAAAAACATGTAAACTATTTGATAGAATTCCTTGAAGAAATGTTGGATCTTGGTGTGTAATGATTGCAAGCTATGCAGAGAATTATTTGTCAAAAAATATCTTTGCAAACTTTCAAGAAAATTAACTAAATAGCTAATTAAGTTAACTGTCAATCAAGTTACTTGACCAATCAATGAAACTAGTTCATTGATAGATCAATTTTCTTGAATAGTTAATTATAGTTAATTATAAATCATCTTTATTCACCAAATCAATTAAACCAATCATGGCCATTCATATGCAAAAAAAATAATTTCTTGAAAAGGCTTTATAGACAAGGAAGCAAATGCAATTGCTAGGTGCAAACCGAAATTGGAAAACCTTCGTCAACATTTTCCTTTGTGTTTCTTGTGCTACAAATATTCAACAAGCTATAGCTGTCTATATTAATTGTATTCCTTTGTCTATGTTGAATCCATCTATTTATTCTATTGCTTTTGCTATTATTTGAGAAAAGTTCAAATGACATAGTATATGTGGCATATCAGCTAATAAGTCCATCTCACATTTCGCTCGTGACAATTTAGTTTGTCTCATCTGTCTTCGATACATTAATCAAATTCAATTAACAAATAAGTCAATGTTACACTTGACTCATGCAAATTAAGTCAATTCTATCTTTTACTCATTAATGAAATTAACTAATCAGTTTAACAAGATAGCTTTCAAACAAGTTAGGTCAGTGAATAATCAAGCTATTTGACTGATGAGCCAATTGAGTTCAATAGTTAATCATAGTGATAGAAAAAAAATCCTTCATAGATGATGTCATAGTTGAATTTGGTTTTGTGTGCCTGTCTGCACTTTCGCTATAGCTTGAAGCAATGGTGCTTTATGGATCAAGTATTAAGTGTAATTGGAAACATTTCTTGATTTAAATTGATTGATTAAAATCTATTTGGAAACCATAGTTACAATGTTTCTTTAGGCTCGATGCAAAACATCAATATAGTTAAAATGCATAGCAAAAGCCTGTAGAGAACCATGCTCACACTTGTACATTTGGAATTCAAGGACCTATGAGAAATAGTCTCGCAGGTTAATCTGTTTTCAATTAATACTTGTTTCTATTGAATCTAAAAAAATACTTGGTGGTTTTTTGGGTGTTTTGACTATTAGTATCCATTACACTATCATTGTAATCCATTGCAATTATAATTTTGGGAGTTGTTTGCACAGATGTGTTTTGATGCATTGTGAAACCCAACTTGTATTTCTGGGATAAAATGAAGCAAAATAAATAAAAGTAGCAATTTGTTACCTTGAGTAACTCGTCCCTTGGTGTTCATTCAATGAGCACAAGATCTTTTGCTCTGTCACTGTAAACATCCCCTTTGTATTGATAAAAGCTGCCAGTTCTCAAATCTATGTCTTTGCTTAAATTTAGTTGTATATGGGGTAACATTGTTTTCAAATACATGACTGATAATAACACATATATTAGAAAACTTTGAATCAAAAAACACAAATCATTAAAAAAATAATATTCCTAGAGTAACTGTATTAACTTAGAGAGTCTTGACGAATTGCCAGAACAACTCACTATTTTCAACTTTGCATAAGCCTCCACTATACTCCACACTATATTATTGTTGTCTACATTTCTACCATCAAAACATGTCTACATATGGAAAATGACTAAAATTACACATTCTTTTGTTGGATTTCTTATCATGTTCTGTCACCTTAATAAGATCAGGTACAACCATAATGTATTAAAAATGAGTTTATAAGTGTGCAATGCAATCAAGCCCCTATTTTGCAAGTTATAGCGAAGAAAACTATATGATTATACCACAAATGGAGATTCTTAGACCAAACAAGAGGGAATAAAAACATAAGATGCAATTGTTAGCCAGGTCCTTCATTTCTCCCTTGCTACTGGTAGATGTCACAAAAAGTACAAACCAATTTGTAAGATGACAATGAATTTAAGGCTCTTGAAATAAGTTTGTCTCTATAATATTGTCCACACTTATTTAGCCCCAGCAACTATGTATTGGCTTATAGGTAGATATAACAGTTGAAAATGCTATCATAGACATATATACACAATGTGAAAATATAGACAAGGTCCAGGAATTGGAAACAAGGAATGCATAGGAAACATAAGCTATGAGATACAATGACATGTAGCATAAACAAGTAACAGTTTAAACTCCAATAATCCGTTAAAAAGCTTTTATGAACATTGATTTTTTATCAGATTACTTTTGCAAAATACACGTACAATAATGCAAAAAGGGTATCTTGTAATTTTGCTATCAATTCATATGACCCAAGAACTGCTTGTCACAGAGACACACTTCCTCCTCCATCTGTTTTAGTTTAGCAGAATCTGGTCAAGAACTTTATTTTGTTAAATGAAACAATCAGGAATTTGGAAAATAGAAAAAACAATAGATTCTTGAGCTTTCTAATTCATTATGATTTTTCAATTTTTTTAGCTCATTTTTACAGCATACTAAATAACAAGGAACTAAAAACAACATTCAGAACTCTACAATGCTCTAGTACAATGAGAACACAAACAAGTATTCAAGGGTACCTATGCTGTTTACTTCTGCTCCAAACTCTAAAAGAAGCCTTCCATAGTCTTTGTATCTATTTGTTGTTGCAATGTGCTAAACACAGTATATCAAAAACATTTGTCATATTGTTCTAAACTCTAAAAAAAAAAAGAATCTCCATATCCTACGATCAAAGAAAATGCATTAAAGTCAAAGCAGTTTGAAATTGAAGATAACAAACCTAATAGCACTCACTTGGATAAACTGTTTTGTATAGTCTGAATTTTATTGGTTCCTAGTGTCAAGGTAGTAATACTCATGCATTTGGTTGGAATGCTTTTAACTGGCAACATTGGCCAATCACATTTCGGCATTTAACATATTACTTATTTTTTTGTATAGTTTGAATTTGGAGAGCTATTATTTATATTCAAAAATTAGCATTTATCTATTTCCCTATTTGTCTGAGTGGCTTTATATATCATTTTTGTTTTGAAAATTTGGGAAAATGTGAACGCATAGATTGATTAAATAAATTTAAGCAAAGGCATAGTTTGGAAACTGGTGGCTAGAGGTACGTAATCCATGAATACAGATTAGATGCATTAAAATATCAGGAAAATGTGAGCGCATAAATTGATTAAATAAATTTAAGCAAAGGCATAGTTTATAAAACTGGCGAGTAGACGTATGTACTGCATGAATACAAATTAAATGCATTAAATGGAATTTGGCTCGAGGTAAATGTGCTGGAATGGCTTGGTGGCCATGCGTGGCCAGGGTACTTTGGTCATTTAATATAGAGTTAAGCCACTTTCTATGCATCTCTATTACTTTGCATGTGTTGTTTTTGTGTTCTGTAAGCGCATGTTCTGAGGAAGAGTTTGTAGCTAATGAGCAGGAGATGTTATAGTTATAGAGTCCAAAACTAGAAATGAGATACTTGAGGTGATAATTAGTTATTTTCCATAGTTTCTTATTTTAAGTGCATAATGAAGCTGTGTTTCATAGTGCTTTAGTTGGCCTATCATTATCACTTTGTGCCTGATGTGTTGGTGCATGTATGTATGTATGCATGTCTCTATGTACATATGCATTTTTCTATGTGGATATCTATGTAAACATTTGTAGATGCATATATGCATGTATGCATATGTCTCTGGATATATCTATGCATGTGTGTATTTATGCATATATGTATGTGTGTATAGATGCATCTATGTGTATATGCATGGATGCATATATGTTTACATCCATACATGCATTTATGTGTGTCTACATGGATGTATCTATACATATATATACATATGTATATATATATGTGTGTGTCTATATGTCTTCTCTAGGAGAGAGTTTACAGTGACAGGGCAAAGGTTGTCATGGTTCCAAAAAGGACACTTGTAGACAAGTTACTTTAGGCAATAAATAGTTATTTTCATCGGGTTTCTTTTATTTAACAGTCCATAGGCAGATTGGGTTTCACAGTGCTTAGCCTACACTAATCTTCATAGACTAGTTCCTCGGATGAACAATTATGTTTTCCCCAATGTACAATATGGAAGCTTAATGATAACTTGGTGCTTATGAGTCCTCTAAAGATTACATATCTTCAATTACTGCATCACTGTTCCATAGTCCAAACTTTAGAGCCACTGTGATGTTAGCATGTGCCATAATGGGACCTTTTGAACAATATGTGGACAATGTGTTGAGAAGGCTTTGTAGGCTGTTAGGCAAATGCAGTTTACAGATACAGGCATAAACTCCACAATTGCTTTTAGCTTTGTCGTTGTCATTAAAGCATAAAGGAAAGATGATTTTTTGCAAACTTCTAATCTATGTACTTTTACATGATAATTTACCTTATTAATTAATGAATCAAATTATCTTAATTAATTAATCTTCTTTTCCCTTCTATCATTTGATATCTAATTAATTAGGTAACTACTAAATAGTATTTACATACATAGTAATAAAAAGAAAGAAATAATTATAACTATTCTTGTGCACATTTGACCCATCAATGAAAGTCAATTAATAAATCTAAATCCACCTGTTCACTGATAGTATTTGCATGCAATTTCCTTGAGAAGTCTTGAAAAAGAGGATTACTCACACACCAATAAGGATTCTCATTTGTAACGTCCCTATCCAAGTCATCTTCATTGAATAAGATGTTCTAGCATACATTAATTGGATGTATGTCATCATCTTTCTTATTAGGATGCGAACAACCTTGGTTTGTATTTCTCCTTAAGTGTATCTAAATGCCATGAGTTATGAATTGTGCTTGCATGTGGCTTCATTGCACAAGTAAAAGTAACTGCTACATAATGGTACAAAATAAACTTATGCAAATGGAAATGAAATGACCCCATTTAGTTAGAAAATCAATATTTATCTAGCTTTGACTATTAAGTGATAGCTAGTCTAGCATTAAACAGTAGCTAGAAATTGTTTTTGTCAAAACTTAAGAGTGGTAGCATAGGTCTGTGTTGTTTTTTGGCTTAGTATTGACAGGTTTCCATGGCCTATTTACACTTCTTCAGACACTTAAGCAAATATGGCATCTATTCCATTGATTGCTCTTAAAGAGCTTAGGCCACCATTGCAATAATAGAATTACACTAATGCATGTAAATGCAAAAAAAAATCTATATTATATGGTACACAAATAATAATAAGTATTTAAAAATTATAAAATGCAATTTGCATTATGAGAAACAAAAGTTCGTACTTAGGTTCTTTCTCGTCGAAATGAATCTACATGAGAATTCTGTTTTGTTTTTATGAATAACATAGTATATGTTACTCATTATACTCATTTGTCTAAATTGTCCTTGTGATAGGGATTGGTGCTTTCAACTATATTTAAACAATCACGCACAAATTGCAATGTGAGGTTAGCATATTAACCTTCTTTTTTTTTTTGAAAAAAATGATGCAGATTTTTCCAAATATGTGCTTCTAGGAAGATTTCCCATGGTTGTAGATGAAATAGTATATGTTTTAACAGTTTGCTCACTTCTCAATTTTGTCATTGTACTAGGAAAAATTACTTGTGCCTATAATAATAGCCAGAATTTGTACATTGCTACAAGTATACTTGATCATTCAATAGCAGATTGCAAGGTCAGCTCTCTAAATTGTCTTTCTACTTTTCTTGAAATGCAATTGAAATTTCTTCAATATAATGACTGCATAAAGTTATTTTTCATGTTTTCATTTTGTCATCTTGTATTCCTCATTTCTTTGAACACAAATGATTTAAAAGGCTGCTTGCACATATAGGAATAGGAAAATGCATTTTCCACAATTGCAATAGTAATTTGTCTTCAGAAAATAGAACAAGTTTTTCTTATGTGTTAACTAGTTATACTTCCTCTATACAATATCCATAGAATAGAATGAACTACTAGAAAGCAATTTTTAAATCCTTTTTACAGTTTCAAATAGCCTATAAAGTCATAAATCTTTGTTTTATGTCAACTGGCTTTTACCTATATGCATTTAAGGCAATTTTGTTCATAAGACTACTTATATCTGTGGCAAGTTTCCATGCACTGTGCAAGTGAACGTGTGTTTAATCTTCCTGTATTGCAAAAAAAGACCACAAAGTTAATTTCAAAAGCTGATATGGCACATGAGTACAATGAATGATGTACTACGTTACTCATAGACATGACGCAATATTTTCCCATGGTCTTGTTTACATGCAAAATGACATTATCCACAAATTTTTTTTGCTCACATTGCCAATTTCACTGTGTGCTATAAACCTGTACAGTAAGAGAAAACTGATAAAAGAAACTATTTATTGCCTCAAGTAACTTGTTTCTAGTTCTAGACACTGTAACTATAACAAAGTCTGCTCAATCACTGTAAACTCCTCTAGAACAAAGACTTGTAGAATAGAAAAACAATTTCCGCAAAGTAATAGTCATGCTTAACAAGTGAGTTAAGCCTATAACAAATGAACAAAGCAGCATGGCTATACATGTCCACCAAGCCATTTCAGTAGTTTCCCATCCAACCACATGCAATTTAATGCATTTACTTTGCATTTATGCACTGTTTGCCTGTACCAGTGAGTTTTAATCTCTTTTTTTTATTATTTAATCAATCTATGCCTTCGCTTTTGTTCAATGGATCTATGCCTTTGCATTTTCCTCAAATTTTTAAAACTCAAATGATTTTAAAAGATATTTACACAAATAAGAAAAGCCATAGATCTTTTTTGATCAATCAATGCCTTTGCATTTCCCTGATTTTTTAAAAACATAAATGATTTATGAAACTATTCCCTACATGCCACTTAATTAATGTTTATGTGAATAGCTTTTAAAATAATTTTCTCTTTGAGAAAATCGGTCACTTAGAAGTACATAGAAACAAAGGAATTCAATTACACAAAACATTTGAAGACCATAGCCTCAGATTGACAATGTGAGCAAAAAAGATTCTTATCCACCATTTCTCGCATGTAAACAAAGGTACCTGAAAATATTGTTCTGTGTTTGTGGCATTGAGAGTATACATCATGCATTGTACTCATTTATCCAATTTGTCAATGTAACAGGAATAAGTACATACAATCCTGGTGGGGAACAGTGGATGACAAGGTCAGGTTGAAGAATTAATACTATTTTCTGCTTGTGCTTCTAAAAAATTGTTTGCTATATAATATGTCACATAGGCTTCTGCTACTACTCAAGATCCATTTTCCAACATATATAGAGATTATTATCTTCCAAGATGCTTGAGAACATGATTAATACTATAGAATGCTATTGTGTAAAAGCACATAGGCAACATAGGATAAAACTATAGATTTTGTAATCTAGATAATAGCGTTTGATACTATTCATACATAACATGTGCTATTCTCAAACACATTAGGATACGAAAGAAATGAAGAAAATGATAGACGTTGACACCTATGAATTGACAAAGCACCCCCAAATATCAAACATTGACTACACGCTTAAGAGCGAGGGGCTTTGCAGATTAAGTACTTTTGCATACAATGTTGGTGATTGTTTGTTTGACTCTTTATAGCTACTGCTTAACAATCGCTACACATCAATTCAACTATGAAATGGAGCTATAGATTACTTCTTGAGTTACTTTCAAAAAAAGGACAAAGAAGCAATAAAATCATACAACTATGAACTAGATCCTGATACTCTATATACATTTCACAAAGTACATGATCCACAAACATATTTTCGTAGAATGCGATTATCTGCAAAGCCACAGGCAGATTGCACTGAAAGTGGATTGTGGGGTGACTTATTCTGCATTCACTGGATATCCAAATGGTTGAATATACAAATATGCCTTTGGTCTAGAACAACAGCAAGAAGGTACTTACAGTTCAATACTTCTGAGTACACAAAATCAGTCTCTATACTATTTCATGACATCAATTCTTTAAGTGGACACTTCAAACCATTGTTAAACATTGAAACACAAAACATAATTTCAAAACAGCCCATAGGTTCTCATGAAATTAAAAAATTGTGCACAAAGTACCCTTGGATATCAAACATTGACAATTCCCTTAGGGTTGAAGGCCTTTGTAGATTAAGCACATTTGCATACAATGTTGGCGATTGTTTGTTTGACTCGCTTCAAGTACTACTTAACAATCAGTACACCTCAACTCAATTACGAAATGGAGCTATAGATCATTTCCTAACTTGTCTTCAAAATAAGGACAAAGAAGCAATTAAATCATATAACACTGAACTAAATCCTAATATTTTATATACATTGCACAAAGTACATGACCAAGAAACATACTTCCGCAAAATGCAATTGTCTGCAAAACCATGCACAAACCATAGTGAATGTGGATTGTGGGGTGACTTGTTTTGCATTCACTGGATATCCAAATGGTTGAAAATACAAATAAGCCTCTGGTCATTGACAACATCAAGAAAGTACCTAGATTTCAATGATTCTAGATATACAGAATCGGTCTCTATACTATTCCATGATACAAACCCTCTGGCTGGACATTTTGAGCCTCTTCTAAGAATCAAATCCCAAAATCTAACTTGCCAATGCTCAGGAAGCTTACTCCAACTTAAAAAGTCGATCAGAAGTCGTCCACAATACAAAATTACTTACTTGAACAAGACACATGCTTTGCCAAAAATCAAGAAGAATTTGATACCATTTGTTACAGCAAACAATTTTAAACATAAATCAACAATAAGACTTAATCACCTGAAGAACTTGATTAGAAAAGAAAAAGAAAAAAAAAGTATACCTACCAGTCCAAAGAAAACAAAAAAATTGTCACCAATAGAAATTTATAAAACAACAATACAAGATACACCAAAATACCCATGTGCAATTTGCCAAGTGCTCTATTTCCACAAGGACATCAGGACATTCAAAGAGAAACAAAAAGAACTATATTGTAAGCTACTACAATCAGATTCCTTACCATTCACAGATTTCATATGCCATGTATGCTACTTTGCATTAAAACAGTCCACTATTCCAAAGTATGCTACCCCACAGAAAATAAGAACTAATAGACCATTGTGCTATGTTGAGAATTTAAGTCAGCTAGAAGAACGACTTGTCTCACTTAGAATTGCATTTGCACAAATTTGGGAACTAGGGTTCAAAAGGTCTCAAATAGGCCTAACAGGTTCTATTATAAATGTTCCTATTGACATGAACATTGTACACAGAGCATTACCACAATCAATTAACAACACACAAACAATTGATGTTTCATTGAAAAGGTGCTTACAATACAAGAATGCATTTCAAAAAGGCATGGTGCGCCCAAATGTCATCATGCAAGCTTTGACTCAATTAACAAGGACACCATTATACAAAATGCACAAAGTGCACATAAACCAAGATTGGCAACAAGTTCTCCAATGCACTCAAGAAAATGAAGACAATAGTGCACAAAATACAAGTGAAATAGAATCAGATAATGAAATGGAAAATGAAAACCCATTAGAAACATTGATACATGGATTTACTGAGTCTAGAAGTATCCATGACATGGAAGACAAGATTATTGAAATCGCACCTGCAGAGGACAAGTATCCAATTGGAATATTTAAGGACATGTATGCTGAAGAAATGAATTTCCCAACTTTATTCTTTGGAAAACCACATGATAATGACATTGTAAAAAACTTTACATATCAGAAAATAATACGCTGGGAGCTCTTATAGTCACAAAGACAATTTGCATATCATACAACAAACATTTTTTTCAAAGTTTTTAAGGTACTAATACAACAAGTACTGTCTACAATGACAATAAGAATCCAAAAAGGCTAGTTTAAAGGACGAAAGCTATTTGCAAAAGACGTTAAACACAAACCAAATCTAGAAAAAATTCTTAAATCAGATATAAACATAGAATAAATGCAATAAAAAAATTGATACTTACAAATGAATCTTTCTTTGGAAATTTCATTGATTACTTCTCAGTCACTGAGTTCCAAAATTGAGGAAATGAACATGATCATTTCCTCATATGGGTTAAAAATGCACCAATCTACACAGAATATAACAATGCAGACATCATAGCTTTTGTTGATAAGTATATTACTTGCGACACTGAAAATTTGGAACCTGCTTTAGCAATGCTACACAAACATCATCATACAAAGAAATGCAAGAGATCAAGAAAATGACTTTGTAGATACAATTTTCCTTTTCCACCAATGCAAAAGTCGACTATACTTTTACCAATACTCCAAAAGACTGAAGCAATAACTACAAATGCCACTGACATCTTTGCAAAACTCCAAAAAGAAAACTATGATGAAACATTCACTTTTCAAATGTTCTTGAAAGAAATAAACTTAAGTGACAATGAATACATTGAAGATTTGAGCTCAACATTAAATAGGCCCACGCTTTTTTACAAAGAAAACCATCACAAATATGGAACAATAGTTTTTCAAGGAAAATTCCAGATCTTTGGAAGGCTAATACAGATGCATAGTTTGTCCTCAATGCATATGCTACTGCAATGTATTATGGTTTATCAATTTCAACAAACACTTTGATATAGAGAATCATTGTAGAGATCAATTGGTTCTCTATGTTCCATTTACCATTAATGAGCATACACTCAAACAAGACTTTGACTCTTGGGAACATGCATACATGTACCATGGACAAACCATTCAAACAAATAGTGCAAAGTTCATCCACAGCACAAACTCCGCATGGGGTGACATTGACAAAGTAATAAATGGTCTTCAGTCTCTTGAAGATGAAAAGCTCATTGACCTAGCAATGCAAGCAAAGCTTTGCCAGAAAGAACTTTATGACATACAAACAGACCTTCCAAACATAGGTCATTCTAACCCAAATACCATGCATTCCAATGGATTTGAAATTGCAAAGCACCCACAGATTATAGATAACAATGAATACTACAAGTTAAGACGAATGTTAAATAAAGAACAACAAGCAATTGTTAAAGATGTTCTCATAAAAAAGATGAAAAATCCACAAAAGCCATTGCACTTTTTTTTGACTGGGGGAACTGGAACAGGAAAGACTTTTATAGCAAAGGCCATCTACCAAGCTCTCATTCACATGTATAGCAATTCTATTGACAATAATCCAGACAAACCCAAGGGCTTATTAACTGCATATACAAGTAAAGTAGCATATAACATAGGGGGATTCACATTACATTCAGCATTTCACATACCTTTTAACACATCAGAATTCCTGCCACTAAACACTGAAGTGCTTGACACTATGTCAAAGCACTATGATCAATTGTGCATACTTCTTATAGACGAGATATCATTAGTTGGCTCAACATTCCTACGGTATATTGATAGAAGACTACGAGACATAATGCAAATGCCTACAACATACTTTGGAAACCTTGATACAATATTTTGTGGTGACCTTTACCAGGAACAACCTATCCTTGACTCTGTGGTTTTTGAAAATAGGCCTACTCCAATTGAATTAATGCCTTAAAGTTTCTGGAAAGACCATATAAAGTGCTATTCATTGGTGACTACCATGAGACAAAAAGATGAAATATTTATTTCAATCCCTAATAGACTACGAGTAGGCATTCAGACAACTAATGACATAGACTATCTTAACAAAATTTTCTTTCGTCCTGTACCATTTGATCCATTGCTTCTACACATTTTCTATAGGAGAATTGATGTTCAAGCACATAACAACAAAATGCTATCAATCATTCCAACCCAAATGATAGTGCTAGATGCAATAGATGAACTTTAAGAGGACCTTAATGCAATACGAGTATACAGTCACACAACAACACTTCCATCACAAATATGCTTAAAACCAAGCATTCTTGTTGAACTCTATGTAGGCAACTACAATGTTCAAGATGGCCTTGTCAACGGTTCAAATGGAATTTTTAAAGCATATACAACATAAAACAATATTGATGTTGTCTGGATTAAATTTAATGACCCATCAATTGGACATTATCAGTGCACAAAACTAGCACAATGCTATTCTACTATCCTTGACAAAGACTGGGTGCCTATACAACACATTGCTAGGCCAATCCAGAAAATAACAACAAACAAGCAAATTACAATTAGAAAAAAATTCCCAATACAAGTAGCATGTGCACGAATCATACATCGATCCCAAGGATTAACAATGGAGGCCTTGGCTTTTGATCCCATAGGCATTAGACAGCATGGGATAACCTATACAGCTCTATCATGAAAAAAATCAGTAGAATCATTATTTTTGTTACAACCTTTAACTACAAAAAACTTTAAAGTTAAAAACAAAATACAACTAGAAATGTCTCGTCTCTAGACATGTGCACAATGGAAATTTGATAACCAAAGCACAGGTTCAGAAAACAAATCACATTTTCTCCTATGTACATTGAACACTCGTAGCTTGAAAGCACATGTAGAAGACATTGTCAATGACTATGGCATAATGCAATCTGATATCTTGTGTCTCCAAGAAACACAAATGCATCCCTTTGAGCTAAATATCTTGTTGTAGTATTTTGATAGCTTTTCTGTGCATAACATACATGGCATAGCAACTTTAACCAGGAAACATCTATTCCTTTCAAAATCAAAACAACATGAAACATTAAATATTGAAGCCACCACATCAACAATAATGCTATCTAACAATGAACTCAATGTTTGTAATATTTATGCAAGACCTACAACTGCAATAGATGAAGTAATCGCAATCTTGCAAATAATTATTGCATCCACAAATTCAGAAAACATGTACATTTTAGGCGATTTTAATGTGAACATGTTTTCTGAAAGCAGAAGCAAAAAAATACTTCACAGTTATATGCAGCAGAACAATTTACAATTTATGTTGGACCAACAACACAACATGGGAAAGTCAGTCATTGACCACATTTGGTCCAACACGACTACAAATATATGCTCTATCTATAAATCAGAAGCATATTGGACTAATCACAATCCACTTTTCCTAAAATTGCATATTGCCCAGCAGTCAAATTCAACTTTATAGAACTTATAGCCTTATATCACTTTTATGCTTTGCAATGCCTTTTTCAATCCTATATCCATTATCTGCAGGAGATCTATGGATGAAACTAAATGACAGTCAAAGCAAATACAAACCACGCAAGAAGAATCAGCACAACACTAAAGCACTCATAGTATTATTCCTTCATACTCGTTCAGCCAAATCACAAATATTCAAATAACATTGTTCCAATTCTTTGTAGGATGCCAAAAGATGTATCAAAAAGACAAGAAAAACAAGTACAAATTGCACAGGAAGACTCAGTACAATGGTAAAGTGCTTGGTTCTTCATTGTACCGCCATTTGCCTAGCTTGCTAATATTTAATTAGCATTCAATTGACATTATCCTTGTTCGTTGTAGGACAAGAGTCAAGAAACCTAAGATTGTTTCAATCGAACAGCTAAACGTAAAAAGAGCTGGAGACACCTTCCAAGGTGATGTGCTTGTTGTCTACAAAGCAACATTAGATAAGGCCAACAAAACACAGGAAATGTTGCGTGCTGATTTGATAGATCACAAAGCAGAAATGACAATCACGTTAAATGTTAGTGGAAACCTTGTGTATAAACATGAGCCTAAAATAGTCCCGGGGTCAACTATCTCAATCTCAGATTTCCAAGTTGCACCTAGGACAGATTATGACAGAGGTGACTGTGATTGCATTTTGATTCTAACAGACATAAGCACCACTGAAAACATCCCACGCCTCTATCAAGAGTACAAATTTATTCCAAGTACAACTATAAGCCAGCTGCTAACAACTATAAATGAGTACCCAGCTAGCACAATAGTTGCGCTAGTAGTTGGTGCCAAGAGGATGGGTACCCAATTTGCAGTTGACATCAAAGATGGCCACAGTGACATAGACAAGGCATAGGTATTTCAGTCTACAAAAGTTTTCCCTGTTCTTTCAATGTCAACTTTTTCCTCGTTGCAAAGTGGTCTCTATAACAATTTTCGTAACAAAATCTAATTCTCTCATTTAATCGTAGGTGCTATTACGGTCAACATAGGAGCAACAATACTTTGCAATCAAAGACCAGTTGCATACAAATAAAACACCTGCAATGCTTTTCAAGAATATTGTAAGAAAAACAGATCAAAAGAGCATGTTTCACACATGTCGGTCAACATTTATCTGTAACTTGAATGACAAAAGAAGCTTGGAAAAACTCACCAACCTGCTACACTCAACTTTTAAGGTAATGACATTCATTTTTTTTAAACTATCACATCTGAACCTGTATTTTTTGTTTCCTCTAACAATTTAGAACCATATTCTATAGGTTTTTGGTACTTTAAAAGCAGCAAATGCATTTTCCAATCCATTTCATGCATGCTGTCCAAAATGCAAATGCAAATTCACTGGCTATGGCACACTCCAAGAAAAAACTGCTCACTGCAAACAGTGCAACCAACAAGTCAATTATACATTCTGTTTGCAACTTAAAACTATCATTACAACTTATGACAATCAAACAATTCAGTCTTCAATTGACTAGGTCACCATGCACTGCCTATTTCCCAAACTACAAAACCTCAGCTATGAAGACTATATCAAGGACAAGTGAGCAGTGATATTCATCCTACGGGACTTCAGCGCTGAAGGGAATTTTAGCCTTGACCAAAACAATGTCATTGTTGAAGCCATTTGCATTGGAAAATAGATAGGAAACATCACCAAAAGGTAAAAAAGTCATTCATATGTAATCTTGTTCTCTTGTGAACCAGTGCCTCAAATCACCATCCATACAAACTATGTTTCTAATACATAGCATTTTCTCAGCTTTACAGGAAACTAGGAATACAGTAGTACAAATTTACATTGTTCAGACTTTAACTTTTTTTCCTTTCCATGCTCTAAGACATTTCACTGGTTTTGACATGTTAAAGACATCTTTGGTTTTAAAATATTCTATTGCTATTATACATTTAGACACTTTCATAGATTACTATGTTAAAGTCTTCTCGAATATGGACATCTGAAAATCTAATTTTGTTTTTGCACCTATGAAGACAATGGTTGTCTATGTACATCCAACATATATGTTCAATAATTATTAGCCCTCCATGCATAATGCCATTCAAACTATATAGCTTAAATGTTTATTTTTGCATTATGTAGTTTCTAGCTTTTCCAATATTTGTTCTCTGTTTGTTATGTTTTCGAGAGTTTATGGTCACTGAGTAGAATTTGTTATGGTAGCACACTCCAGACCCATAAACAAGTTACTTAAGGCAATAAATAGTTATTTTCCTCTGGATTTTTTCATTTTATGCTATTAATGCAACCAAGTCTCAACACTGCTTTTATGCATTCTACTTTATAGTCACTTTTCCATCATGAATTCTATTGTATAAAGTACATCCCTGTATAGAGAAATCCATTTGTTTCTTTCGCTGCATATATGCATATTTACATGTATATATCCTTCTATGTCCATATGCACATATGCACATTTTCATGTATGCATGTATTCATCTAGGGTTCTATGTATACATGTATTCAATTTCTTATACATGCATCCATGCATTTATGGATATGCCACTCTAGCCTTGTAGCAATTTATTATGTTCTATGGATATTGCATATAGGAACACTAATTAGCTCTTTCACCGTAGACAACAGTTGTTTTCATAAATGCCAAGTCGAGCTTATATGTTTCAAGCTACATATATACTCAGACTTAAAACTACTTATTTATGATCTTTATTGTTCCATTTTCGTAGACATATTACTATTGCAATCAAATGTGTAAAGCATTCATGTCCAAAGAAATTAGAAACAGGAGTGACAATATGTTACACAACCTTGTGTTATGCCTTTATAGCAGTTTTTTCATTGCATTTCAAGAAAAGCAGAAACTAAAATTTTATTCATATTATTTCATCTATGGCATTTAGAGCTTTTGCAATAATTATTACAGGCATAGAGTTCAATGTTAAATAGTTGTATTGTTCATGTCATGGCTTCGACATTCTTCATGTCAAATTTCATTATGTGACAAAGTTAACATGTAAAAACCAAAGTGTCCATTATGAACATTTATTGCATTCCATGGGACCACATTTCTTTGAACAGTTTTTTCAAACTATTTGCTTCCGTTGTGTATGCTTCCATATTTTGCATATGTGCCTATAAGCACATTAACTATAACAGTTCACAAAATTCCTTTATTCTTTATGCTTTCATCATAGCAAAAAAAGCTCAAAGCAATTGTAGCTTTAGGTTTACATAACACAGGCTTATAGAACACAAAAACAACACACAGAAAGTAATACAGATGCATAGCAAGTCGCTTATCTCTATATTAAATGACCAAAGTACCCTGCCCACGTGTGGCTATCAAGCCATTCCAGCGCGTTCACCTCCAGCTAGATGCTATTTAATGCATTTAATTTGCATTCATGCATTGCACTCACATTTTCCTGATATTTTAATGCATTAAATCTGCATTCATGGATTGCGTACCTCTAGCTGCCAACTTTTACACTATGCCTTTGCTTAAATTTATTTAATCATTTTATGCGTTCGCATTTTCCTAAATTTTTAAAACAATAATGATTTATAAAGCCACTCAGACAAATAGAAATATAGATAAATGTTAATCTTCCAATATTGAAATTAGCTCTCCAAATTCAAACTATACAAAAAAAGAAGTAATATGTTATATGCTGAAATGTGATTGGCCAATGCTCCCAGTTAAAAATAATTCCTGGCAAATGCATAGGAAAATTAAAAATGGGTTCATAGGAAAGAGCTTTTGATTCTGAATCCATATGCATACTTTTATTAGAACTAGTGGTTGAAGGTACATAATTCATTGATACAAACTCAATGCATTGAATGGCATCTGACTAAAGGGGACGCTGTTTGGATTGCTAGTTAGTCTTTGAATATATAACAAGGTTCAAGGAGAAAACTCTCATTATCGCACACGTTGACATAATTTTGGTTCCAAAGCTCTCTTTATGGGACCGCTTTGCAGTAATAAAAAAAATACAAACTTTATATAAATAAAACAGCCTGTTGTTTTATTTATAGTTTTACACACGTTGAATAGGATTTAAAAAAAAAAAACAGCCTGTTGTTTTGAACACAGAAAAAAAAAATAGCTACTTTATATGGAATGAAAACGGTATTAAACGTAGCTTAGATTAAAAATAAATAAAACTCTTAATCTTCAGCTCTAGTCGCACAACTCAAGACTCTACACAAGTTGAGTTACACTATCAGTGATGTCTAGTAACAAATAATGGCCAGAGTCTATAGGGAAAATATCATGAAATCCTATTAAAGCAGATTTACTGTTCAGTTAAAAAAAAAACAGAGAGAAAAAAAAAAGAACCAAAACCACTCGCGCTCCAACTACTGCTTCAATCCATTCCTTGTAAGCTATGGACATATCACTCTTTTGGACAAGAATAATAAGTTGAGATAAGCTTAACTGCTCAGAGAAGATTAATAATAATAGCCATTAATTAATGGTAACTGGAATGAATATTGAATTGTAGGGATTCTGAATCGAGGCAGTAGTGGAAAATGTGAGCATGGAAACGTGATTTCAAGAATCTGCCATTTAGTTAATTTTTAACGACTCCCTACTACTAGACTGTCATACTTCTTTGGGGCACGTTATATCATAGCTGTAAGCTCATATTTACTCTTGGCGTGAAAGCTCAAAATGTTTTTACCCATGTCAGAATGTAGAAGGGGTATTTAAAGTGCAATCGTAACTCACAAACTATTTTTTTTTACCTAATTCAAACTGGTGAGGACTAAGGTGACAGCAGGGTAGGTTGCGAAGCCAAGGGCAGTACATGATAAATGCTAGCCGTACGAAGTAGGTTGTAGACCCCTTTTTCCTTTGCATTAGTTTTAAGTAAAGCTTAGAATGGACCTTCACACTGAACACTCGTACGCGTAACCTCGCTTTTGCATTACCTTCAACCGTTTGACCACTTGAAGGGACTGCCATGCAATAGGGAATGCAAACAGGATCCCTTCCTGCAAGTACCACTAGGTGCTATGATGTTGGATAGGAGAGGTAATTATCTCATCCTATTAAGAAGCTCACACTGTACCTCACGGTCTAATCCGCCAACAACTGTACCACAAATTTACTGAGTAGTTAATGCTGAGTTATGTCACGAGGGAGAATTGTCAATGTGTAGAGACATCACGCTATTCTTTGTGTCCGCCATCTGGAATTTTGTGATTTGAAGTAATATCCATGTTAAAATAATATTACGAACCCTTGCAACGTAAAGGTAGATACGTGGTATACACTTATGACAATTTTTCCATTCGTGGTTGTGTGAAGATTTATAGTGGATTGAATATATTGTTCTAGAAATGAATGATGATTAAAATTGACCTAACATTCACCTGACATGGCTCCCTGTCAAGTATGGCCTTACTGCCAGATATTGGCCCATGCCCGTATAAAAACAATTTATAGCATAATTTGGTAAATCAAATCCAATAGCAGATGTTGTGATGTATTTTTTTCGCAGCCTATCACTCTGGTAGTTATTATGAACTTCATTAACCTGTCTCATCCCAAATAAATTTTGCTCTGAATTATTTAACTCTGACAGTAGCTTGAAGGAGGCGCAAGTGGGGAGTAAATTCTGGCCAGCTAATAAACTTCTTAGTACTCCAGTTACACGATTTGTCTTCCAACTTTCTGCATATCATATGATAGCATAGACAATTACAATATCATTATCTCAAATAGTTGCAGCTTGTAAGATAGGTTCCTTAGAGTTATTTATTTTATTTTATTTTCTTACCCAACTTTAAGAGGGGGAACAGGCAAGGGCAACCTAAGGCAGTAAGAATCCGTGACTAATAATAAGCAAGTGTTAAATAAATAAATAAATAAATACTGAATGGCATATAAGTGCCGCTATAGTTGTATTACTGTGAGAAATAGGTATACCAAATACCTTTCATTCTCTATATTTATTGCTATCAATTAAATTTTGCAGAGTAAATAATAGCTAATGTTTTTGCTGATATTATAGCAATATGTGAAATTTACAACTGAAATTATTGGCATGGTAAGAGTAGTGTATCTGCCATGTTTATATTGTCAATATTGTTGCATTAGAAGTTTTAGAGGAATAAGCTTTAATATTGTCAATTGTAATGCGTTAGAATTTGAAAAGAACGAGCTTATTACCTTATGGTCCCTATTGAAAATAGCTTATTAAAAAAAAAATTACGTATCATTTTAGTATTCACATTTGTTTAGCTTCCCAAAAGATAATGGATTAAGAAAAAAAATATACAAGTCAATAGACTCAGATAAAATAAAAGCCTAAATAAAATCAATGGAATATTTTATAAGTGTTTAAATGGGAAAGTTAGTCTTAGGGGAACTTACTAGATTACATGTTTTATATGTCTCTTTTCTTTTAATTTGAAATTCATAATATAAACTTTATTTTTTTAATTTAGAAATAACTTAATTTATACCTTTTCTTTAATTACGTATACTTCTTCTTTTTGAAGTACTTATATTTATATAAATATAAATTAATTTAGGTATATTCTTATGACTAAATTAATTATATATATAATTTTCTTGTAAGTACTATTTATATCTATATTAAATAGAAATTATTGTAGGTGAATGGAAATGTTTTGCATCCGTAATAATATTAATATTAGTATATTGATATTATATTAATATCATTAATAGATCAAACTATTGAAAATAACATCAAGTGAATAAATTTAGCGCTAAGTCGATATTAGCTAATATTGATAATAATAAATGGTCAAAATATGAAGAGCATTACTAAAATTGTTAGTCTTTCTATTAACTCAAAAATAATAATATTGCTCCATGGAAATAGATAAACATTAATGATAATCTTTCGTTTTAACCTAGTTACTTCTCCATCTAGGTTAAATGCCAACCTAATGTTTTTTTGAAGGTGTGTGCATGAGGGGCCACATACACCTAAATATATTTTATTCCCACACTCCTTCGATGCACATACGTACTGAATATATGCATGCATAAATGTTAGTGAGCAAGGTCATACATGTGTGTAATAAATAAATAAATAAATAAAAATGGTTGGAATTTTTGGGCATGACAGCTCACATGCATGAAGTAAAATGGACAAGAGAGTTTCTACATAATTCCTATCAAACATAGATGAAACCTTCTCATTTCAACAAGAAATTTGAATAGATAATAAATAAAGTAGTTTAAAATATCAATTTATAATCAAACTATAAGAATTCCTTAAAGCACTATGAAACCCTACTTGCATTTCAGAATTGTGAACAAAGAAAAAGGTTCATTCTAGAAACTCACCCTGTACTCTTTTCTTGAAAATTTTGCTACAATTGTAGAATTTAGGTTTACATTGTTCCAAACTTGTCATTACAGCACAGGTTACTAATACATTGGTTCTAAAGCTCTCTCTATGGCACAACTCTACAACAATTGAAGATATATAGTCTTTACAGGGCTCCCATGCAGTCAATAAAATAGACAAAAGGGTTTTTACATAGTCCATTTCAAACAACATTTCATGCATCCACATTTATTCCATGAGTTTTTTCAAACACTTCACTTGCCTTTTGTATGCTTTCATTTTTTGCATATGTGCCTATGAGGACCATAGCTATGGAATTTGACAAAATTCTTCTATTTACATGCATCCATGCATCTTCCCAGAGATACACATATACATGCATCCATGTGTACTGCAATACATACATCTATGTATACATGCACTCATGGATATGTGTATCTATGCAACTTCATATTCAATTCATGAATATTTCCATTCATGCATATTTAAGAATTTATGTATCCAACTATGCATCCATCTATCTATCGATGCAACTATGTTTCTATGTATTCTTCTACCTATAGATGCATCCATGCATATATGTATATGTGCTTCTATGTGCATATGTATACAGGCATCTATCCATATATGTGTCAATGTATCTATGGATACATCTATTCATAGATACTATCTATCCATGCAACTATGTTTCTATGTATTCTTCTACCTGTAGATGCATCCATGCATATATGTATCTATTCTTCTATGTGCATATGTATACAAGCATCTATCCATATATGTGTCGATGTATCTATAGATACATCTATTCATAGATACATGTATCTACGCATCTATGGATACCATGATAGATGTCCACATCGATGTATCTATGGATACATGTATCAAGTAGCTCGTTAATGTGAAATGTGCCCAAGGATAGTTATACTTATTTCTCTCCTTTAATTGTTATATATTCAAAGACTAATTAGAAATCCAAATAGCCTACTCTTTAGTCTGATGTCATTCAGTAATTTTGCATCAATGAATTATGTACCTTCAGCTATGCTTTCAAAGAATAAGTCGACAATGTGTTGCTTTGAGCTTTTCCATTGTCATCAAAGCATAAAGCATAGAGGGATTTTGTTAAAAGTCATGATTATTGTCCCCATAGGCATAAATGCAAAGAATGGGAGCATACAGAAAATAGGTGAACTATTTGACAAAACTCATCAAAGAAAAACTATTATTTATGATTATTTGTTTACATATTCATTCATTTGTAGAACAAAAAATGGGAAACTAATACAACAGTAAATAGTTATAAACTGCGAAAAGAATCAGACCTGGAACAAGAGCAACATCCAAAAAATTGCACTTTAAAGTACCTAATGCACTAGAGAATTTATCATAGAACAATACAAATTTTCATTTGCACAGAGATAGACATATGCATTTGTAGCTATATGCAAATGTGCATGAATACATCCTTCCATGTAACATATGCATTTCTAGCTATATGTAAATATGCATGGATCCATGTATACATGTATTCATTTCTCAATCTATCCATGTTATTCTATTTTCTATGTATACATGTGTCTCTCAATGCATCCATGCATATATCTGTGAATAGCTCTACGTTTTTCTCTGTCCATGCATTTATTGTTTTATAACACATCAGCGTTTGCATTTTTTCAGTTTCATGGCCTTCCATATTAATTGTTTTCATTTTGTCTTTTTTTACAACTTTTTGGTAATGTTGATCCATCTTGATGTATCTGTTTGCATTTCTACTACAGATGGTCTAATCATTCCAATGGTTAAATATAACATGTTGACTACTCAAAAACAAAATGTATATATATTTACATATTTTAAATCTACATTAGCTTGGGTGATTTCTAAGACAGTTTATTATCATCATATTCTGAATTGTGTTCTTCTTGGAGACTTTTAGAGCTTGTCTCTTGAAGGTGACTTACTATTATCAAGTATTTGTAGTATTTTTCTTACTGTATTATTTTATTGTGCAATTTGATTCATTACAAGTGGTATTACAGAATAATATTCGCACTATGAAGACAAGAAAAAATTATTTATGTTATTTTAGAGTTCATTTTAGGAAATATATATCTCTCTAATTTGCTAAATATTTTTTCGGTTTTCAAATATTTTTCAAGGTCATATTCAAGTTATTGCAATATAAATTATAAGGTAATATTCTTAAATATCATTATATTTTTATATCTATTCTTCTCTTGTCGCATTTCAAGGAACCTCAAGGATCTCGGCACCTTGTTTAGTACGAAGGAGAGTGAGAAATGGGACATGAGTCTTTTTTCTGTGTTTGTATTGAAACACTCAGCCCTATGATGATTTTAAAATGCATAACCAATAACAAACTAGACATTCTTCCACCCTTTGTTCAAAGAAATGATCACTTCATACCCTATTCATTCCATTCATTTCCATGTCCTTTCTTCTCAAATCAAATACATTTCAAAATCCATTTATATGCTTGGCTTCCATCACACCAATCTGTTGCATTCCTTTTTTCATTCAATCCAGCTCCCTCATTCAAATTTTTATTTTTCACATTTAATTTTAAGCATGTAACTCAAAAATGATAAATTCCTACCATTTACATTCCATTCATTCTCATTTATAGGGTCGCACATCCTTGCCTCCCATATCAAATACTTCTCATAACGCATTCATATACCTTACTTGCATCTCATCATTATCTCAATTCCCTCTCTTTGTTGCACTTACATAGCTTAGTCTTCTTTATTACCCTTATATAGCTTTATCTATCTATAGCTCAAATATACCTTCATCCATCACAACAAAATTCATACCATACCAGACAGAGGCAAAAATGAAGAAAATATCAAGGTTATGCAATTAAACACTAAGGGATTTCAACATTACTATCATAACATCTAGTTGTATTCAAGAGTTCTTTTCAAAATGTTTTTTCTAAATCCTGTTAATTATAGATACCTAAGAGCATGTATCACAGTTTCCTGGAGACTAAAATGTATCATCAGATTTAACAAATATTTCCATGTATACATGCATTCAAATGCATCGTTAGATATCCTTTATACACTTGTTCAAAAACCAACAATGTATTATTCTTTTGTTTCGATCATAAATGTCTTTTGTATATCTTTCAAATGCAAATTGTTTCTGACATTTCTAACTTTATGCACGCAGGAATATGTAGATTCTTGTTTACATACCAAATTACATGGGCTCATGTACACATGGCTCCATGCATAGATGTTTGCATTCATCCATATATTTATGCATTCCTTCGATATATGCATTGCTAATAAATAATTAACCTTTCCTCTCTTTTTTCATTTAATACTGCAAATGCAAATTGTTTCTGACATTTCTAACTTTATGCATGCAAGCATATATAGATTCTTGTTTACATGCGAAATTACATGGACTCATGTACACATCCATGCATGTATACATGTCTACATGGATCCATATTTTTATGCTTCCCTTCGATATATACATTGCTAATAAGTAGTTTGTTTCTCCTATTTTCTTTCATTTAATACTACAAATGCAAGTTTAGTCTCATCGCACTTTCAGACTCGTTCAAATGTCGAGGATGCTTTCCACTCTTGTGTGCTTTATGTGCACATCGATACATGTATGCATACATTCCTTAAGCATTGTTACAAATGTTTCTCTCTCATTAAATTTCAATGCAAAGTGCTATAAACATGTGAATTATTTAAGTGTGGCTACATTTTATCTTACGTAATAAGGTTCTTTATATCTTTGCAAATGATTTTATGTTTAATATATATACACAAAGATATCTATTTGTATTACATAAAAAAGATTAAAATCTTATTTATAATAAAATCAATAGCTTTCTAGTGATTCATCTAAGAATTTATTGCGATATAATTACATTTTTCTATACACAAAAAAATGTTTTCATATTACATAACCAACATTAAAATCTTGTTTCTAATACAATCAATAGATTTGTATAGAACTAACTTTCATATTACATTAAAAAAAAAGATTAATTGATCTTAGTAAAGTTTACAAATAGACCTTACACTATACACAAAAATATGTTTTCATATTACATAAGCAACATTAAAATCTTATTTCTAATACAACCAATAGCTTTATATAGAACTAACTTTCATATTACATTAAAAAAAAGATTAATTGATATTAGAAAAGTTTACAAATAGACCTTACACTTTCACATTAAACATAATTTTATTTACAAATGGACATACAAGAAAAAAAAAGAGGTATAGTAAACTCTATTTGCACATGCATATAGATATGTGTCTATATGCAATAATGCAGACACATGTAAAGAATGCAATATTTTTTAGTGTCTGGTCACATGTTTTTGTAAATTCTTGCAAATGATATTTGATGCTTAAGAAATATTCCTACATCAAAACTTTCTTGGAATTGAAATGACTAATGAATTTATGGACCAAATGGTTTATTAAAAAATAAATTAAAAATTGTGCATTGTTCATAAGTAATTTATTTCTCCTGTTTTCTTTCATTTAATACTGCAAATGCAACTTGAGTCTCCTCATGCTTTCAAACTTGTTCAGATGTCGAGGATACTTTTTACTCTTCTATGCATTTTGTGTCTGTGGATACATGTATACATGCATGCATGTATACACAGGTAACACAAGCATTGTTACAAACATTTAAGATTGCTTGTATTTAATAATTTAAAGATAACAAGAATACATTTTTGCTTCCTAAATAAGATCATAAAGGATGTTTCTTGTTCCAAATGTATACAGACTCATAAAAATTCAAGTGTTCATTGGTATATCTATAAAAAAGTCCACGTATACATGGTACCCAAAATTTCAATTTTGCATGCATCCATCGACACATGTCAACTGTTCAAATCTCTTTATGGACCACGTTCCCCATGGACCCTAAACGTTCCACGCATTAATGCACCATTGCAAATTATTTCAAACTTTCCTACCTGATTTTAATACATTTATATTCCTATCTCCTATCTAATTACTTTTTCTCACTCATAGCTAGATGCTTTTTACCTCTTGGCAGGAACTCGACACTTGCGTCACTTGTTTATTTTGTTTCAAGAAATTTTTGAGATTAGTTTTGATATTACTAAGTCTTATAATATTTTTAGCACTGAATCCATAAAATCAAAAATAATATTATCATTAGTAAATATACTGAAAGACAATTATATTATTCAATTAGTTATTGGGTCTTCATGAAAATATTGGTGTTTTATTTTATCATTATTTTATCGCCTCACCACAAACAATAGTTATTTTGTAGATACATAGCTTCCTTAAGTTTATATTATTTAATATTATTATCATCTTCTTGGCATGTATCAATAAAAATTCATCATATAGCATCAGTAGTATTGCAAAGAGGTTTAATTTATATTAATACTATTACTATTAATCCCCTAGCAATACCTATATTCATAATAATATTACTCAAATTTTATTTTTCATTAACTTTGTCAATATCATACTTACTTCCACAAATTCTTGTATTAAGTATACCAACCTCATCTCTAGTTTCAACTTCACCTTATCTTTATTATTTATAAACTGCCCTTATTCTATTTTATTTTATTTTATTTTATTCTTTGTGGTACAATCTCTTTTCTACTTCGTCTATATGTTTTCTACCCTCTAAGTATTTACTTTTCTTCACCCTTAATAGACTATCATATGTAATCATTTTTAACATGATTCGCCTACTCTTTAATCACTACACATTATTTGGATTATATATATAGAACCATTTCATTCAACTTAATTTCATGAATTAACCCTCATTCTTAGGAATTTCATCAACCTTCCCTTTTGTGACTTTTATTCCTTATGTGGTGCATTACTCCTCTTACATTATTGCTTTATCTTTTGCATACAATTTACACCATTAAATATATTCACTACGACCATATGCTAACTCTCTTCTCTTATTTTATTTATATGAATATCGATAATTTCCTTATCTAATAACTTCCTATAATCAATGTAATACCCCCTCTGTACTTCGTCTTGACCTTATAGTTAATTGAAGCTATAGGTATTATGATAGTTGGGAAAGTGTTAATTTTGAAAATTCAGTTTCCAGCTTGCGTATTAGTGTTGTCATCATTTTACCATCTTGCAATTAAATAAAATCAATGTTGTTGCTGCTGTCATTGATTTATAATAAGATTTGAGTGTGATTTAAAGTTATTTAAGGTCTTTTGTGAAGTTTCCAACTTGGTAGTTGCAATCATAGTTTGTATTAGTTGCTGTTCCAGTAGTGTGTGTTCTAGACTAAGACAAAAAAATTTGAAAATAACAAAAATTATAAAAAGGGGATATTGCACACTGTGATAAGGTGGTCCATCACTATGTTGGTCATGTGGCAGGGTTATGGTGTGATAATTATGGGGTGAGCACAACCCATGTTTACAAATCTTAACAGTGCGGTCCAAGTATACTCCGTGCTACACTTATGGTGGTCCTTAAACTCATCTAAGATTCACCGAGTAATAATTACTTTTATTTTAAAAAAAAGAAAAAGAAAAACAAATATCTTGATGAATAACCGAAGTGGAGAAAAATATGGGAAGTTACACTTGTAGTGGAGCATTCATTCAGGGAAAATTATGGTGATTGCATGTGAAAACAGAAAAAGATCCTCTTGTAACTAAAGGTCGACCACTTCCTTTTGGAATGCGAGTTTAACTGATTGTTCTATTGGCGATGGGTCTGTTACGAATTGCATGCATTGCACTGGCTTTCCAGTGAGTAGGAAGGGAGGGGAAAGATCGAAATCATTTTTTTTGAGAGGTTGGTTGTTAATGAATATGGGAATGGCGAGAAAGAGAGGATGACCAGGGTGTTGGAGTTGGAAGGGCAACACAATTAGTGGAGAATCTTGAAACAGAGTGAATGCGAGCAAAGGTTGTGAGTGCAAACATGTGCAATACAATTTGGGCAGAATCTTGAGCCCAACCTTGGCAACACCAAAATTCGTGCCAATTTTCTATGATTTAAGAGGAGCAGAAAGAAGATACAAACTATTTTTTTTCTATCAGGAGTTAATGAGAAGAGAGTTTCAGCAACCAAGATCCAGTGTACAAGATAGAGATGAGGAAATGGATGCTTGCATTGTGTGGAATTGTGATATTTGTGTGGGCATCTTCAGCGTTACTCAAGGCAATAAGACAGTAGAAAATTTTCGGGCTCTTTGCACAGGGGAGAAAGGTAAAGGAGTTGTTGCAAAGGATTTGCATTACAAGGGAATACCCTTCCATCGTATTATTCCAGGTTTCATGATTTAGGGTGGAGATACTGTATATGGAGATGGTAGGGGTGGCGAGTCAATTTATGGAGTCACTTTCCCTAATGAAAATTTTAAACTGAAGCATTCAAGAGCAGGTAGGCATTGATTTCTTTTTCTTTGTGCTACTTTACTTACCTATAATTTACAAATTTAAGACATATATCACCTCTTCTTGCTTCCATATTATGGCCACTTACGTAGTTGTAGAAGCAGATTACTCAAGTTGACCAAATAATTCCATAAGTCATTAAATCCTAAGTGCATATTATTTAGAAAGACCCATCATATCTTTGACCTTGATTATACCTTTGAATCCAGATATAATGCTTTTTAAAATTTCATAGATGGGATGCATATTAGCAATTTCTGTATTTTCTCTGTAGATGGATGTTTTAGTCAGGAATGGTGGGGTTGATTAATTTGTCCAATTGATGACATCCTGGAATGCGACTAAGAGTTATTGAAAACACAAGCATGTTATTAATAAGAAGAATAAAAAAATAAAAATGTAAATGCATTTCAAAGCCGTCAAGAATTCTGAATCTAGTGAGTAATTGCAGGAAATAAATGAATGCTTACACATGCATGTGTCCAATGTTTACGATTTACAGCAACTTTTGGTCTGCCACCAAATAAACCAAACAGTGAATTGCATTCTCATGCTTCAATTTTCTCTGATAGAAATTGAATGATACTTAGACATATTGAATTGATCAAATCAGGAGTTTTTATGAATCTTGGTGCTCTGTCAATTTTTATGCACTTGAGGAAACTCTTCATTGAAAGCTATCAAATTCTGTGAGTGTAATGCCCCTGTAACCGTTCGCATCATGTCACAACAGCAACACCTAAACATAGAAGACTGTAGAGGTATAAATAGTGTTCCTATTTTGTTGGCAACCTAACATATCTGTTGTACTTGAAAATAAAATGCTATATAGATTTAAATAATCTTCCTGAAAAAATTTGCAACCTGGCTCAACAGCAACACTTGAACATAGAAGACTGTAGAGGTGAGTACATCCTTATAGATTTCGTTGACAATCTGTCACATACTGCAGTACTCAAAAATAGAATGATGTAGAGGTTTTAAATAATCTCTCTGTTTTCAATTTAACTAGACTCTGCCGCAACACTTGAACACAAAAAGGAAATTTAAATGTTTAAATAACTTGCTTGATTCTACTGATAATCTATCGCAGTTGCAACACTTGATAATAATATTAAGAATGTAAGTAGATGGCGATACTTCCAAATTCCAATATTCACTTTCTAATATACTTGGCAACCTGTCACACAGTTATAACAATTAGCATTGAGGCATTGTATAAAATTAAATAGCCTCCTTGAAACTATAGGCAACCTATCACAGCTGCAATTTTTAGACCTGCAAAAAGTGTAGTAAATTAAATAGCCTTTTTGTTCCCTTGTTAATATATGGACTTATTATTATTTGATTAATTAGAAAATTTGATAAGTGAAATGGAAAGGTAGTAGGGAATCATGGTAGTAGAAAAGAATTGGCGATGGAGTGTTGAAGTATTCTAGGGGAAAATGAGGGTTTTGATTTTGTTTTCTTAAGATTATTTTGTAATTGGTTTTAATAGATAAGTTTATCTATGACAATTAATATTGTTGTATGGAAATTATATTGGGAAATCATTTGTTAGTTATGTGTATATAATTAGTGACTAGATTGTCCTTGTAGTGAGTATAATAAATAAATTAAAGGTGGATGATATTGTTATTTATGAAGTTATCCATGATTGTTTTTAATTGTGTGTTGTGCTCTAAATAGTGTTTCATAGTTGCTTAATTGATTGCTCATTGGTTTGATCACTAGAATCAAGTTGTGACTTGCTTTTGCAATTGTTGGATGTTGGTAGGATTTTGGTATTGTTTTGAGATGGATTTTGCATGATGTTGTTTATCTACTGTAAGTTTGTTGTTTAAATCGTGGATGGGTATCTTGTGAGGAAGAAATAGAGGGCTCCCTTGGATACCCGACTAATTTTGTGACATAATTTTATATGTTAGCTTTGGATAAGTCTATAGGTCTCTTTGTAATGTTGTCACTTTTATTCTGTTCTTGACATTTATGTGCAGTTTTGGAGTTCATAATGGATTTTATTTATGGAGGTTGTTTTTGGCTTGGAGTTTGATGTTGTTTTTGAGAACAAGCTTTGTTTTCACCTTGTTAGGAAACCCTTGATTTAGTGATTTATCAGTCTTCCAGAGAAAAGGGAAAGAAGGGTGTTGCTTTATTTTGGCCTTCATTTATGGTTCTTTGTGAACTATTGCTCGTATGATTTATTTGATGATTATGAGTTTTTCCTTGCACTTGAAAAAAATTTCGTTATGAAGATTTTGTGTAGGATGGAGTTTGCCTTGTTTAATGCAATTTATCATGAGGCTTTACATGTTGTGCATAGGGCTTATCCTGATGGTGTCTTTTGAGATTTGTTGTTCATAAGGGGAGTGGCTTTCAATGGGGGCTGAGACTCAGAAGTGGTCGTAGGGTAACTCATTGGAAGTTTGTTAATCAAGTGAAAACGATAATATTTATTTAGGGGTTTTGAATAGAATCACACACTAACAAGATATAAGTGTATGCCTCACTCATGGCTCAAGTGCTTGTATGGGCTTGAGATGAGTTGAGAAGGCCTGGAATGGAAAAATCATTGTCTTGTCCTTATGAAAGACAATCGATGCCGCATAGGATTGCATGTGGGGCCGGGTTTCGGAAGAGGTCACCAGGGTAACCCAAGTTGGGGGCCAGGACCTAGGAAGATTCGCCAGGGTAACCAATGCAACATTACGATGACACTCTTCCCTAAACAACAATGTTAGTTTTTGTTTTCCTCTATGTTATTCTTGGGTCTCTGGAAGCAGTTGTTGGCATTTGTATGTTGATGTTTATTTGGTTATTCCTTATGTTGGACACATCATGTGTTGGTTATATTTTGTGCTGAGATATCCTTATGTTATTGTGGATTTTGTTGTGAAGTCTTGTACCCTTGTTTTGTATGATGGTTATTGTTGGGGATCCTTCTTGTCATCTCTTAGCACGGGTGGTGGGCCTTCGGGTCCACGTGGTTGGGTGGAATGTGCTATGCACCCCATTGGGTTCCGAGTTGTCGATCGGGAAGTGCGAAATTGTACCTTGCAGTGACTCCTGAGTTGTACCAGAGTTGGATCCAGTGTAATAGTTTTGTACTCCTTCATTTTAAATGTATCATTCTATATTATTGTATCTTCCCCATTCATGTTGGGAAGCGGCATTGTAATATTGTTACTCTTGACTAATATATTGTCCATATACATGTTATATTATGGTTACTGGTGTATACATACCATCTATGCGATGTAATGATGTTGTTGTAAAAGTAATGCAGTCTTGCAAACCCAAGGGAATTGTTATATGTAGTTTTTGTTTAGTTTCTTGTCATGTGATATATGATTATTATGATGTATGTTAATACTTAAAAAAAATTGGTGCCATAAATGCTAGATGTAAAGTATCCTTCGGGCTTGCTTGGCGGGGCATTACAGTTGGTATCAGAGCATAGGTTTATACACTGGGGCACTATGAGCCCATTGTGTTGACCTAGCTGCTCGTACTCGTAAGAGTATGTTAGTCTGTGTGTGTAGTCTGTATTTGGTTGTCCTAGTTTGTTTCTGGGTGATGAAGGTTCAATGATGCAGTAATCCAGAGGAATGGATAGGACCCTCGGTGTAGTGCGCAATGCACCGATATCCTTTCTACTGGAAATGCATTTTGGGACTCTCATGTTACCCTTTAGTTGTCTTGTGGTGTCTCTAGTGTGAAGTGAATTTGAGTGTGTATGTGGTGAATGTGTGTTAAATCTGAAATTATGAGTGTTTTGAAGTGATAATTATGTTTATGTTTCTGAAAAGGCCATAAATTATGATCTTGAGACACATATATATTGTGAGATTTAGCATTGAGTAATGAATAGAATGTAGTACATGATGTTTAAATGATGAAGTTTAACCAGAAATATGTATCTTGGCAATGAATTGGCATGATTAACTGGTGCTAATGTGTTATGTTTCCATCTTAGTTTATGATTTTCAGGTAGTCGGCTTCGAATCTTGATGATGAAGGTAATTAATTGGTTATGTTTAATATGTGGATTTAGTACTATGGTTGCATCCGATTAGTAATTATTATTGATGATTGTTTATGATGTATCACTAATTGTAGAGTGTTAGAAGGATGATGGCGTATCACTCATTCATGAGAGGCATACGACACAACAATTTCCTTTACACTAGGTTGATTTGATATATATATATAGTGTACACAATGTTTGCTTTTATGCAGGTTGCAGGTAGTAAGCCTCGATTCCACCTGCTTTGGCAGGACTGGGCGAGCCTCATGAAACCCAATGGGAATAATGTGGAAAAATAGAGTTGACAAGAAGGTTTCCCAACTTTTCCATCATCCTCGACTAGAATATGTACCCCCTTTGTGTAACCCTGTTGGTATGGTTTTTATGTTTTGTCAATTGTCTTGGTTGTTCTTTCACTTTTTGGGTTGTGTTGTCATGTTGATATTGTGATTATATTGTTTAACTTGTGATGATATGTTGATGGTCATTTTTATATTTGATGACTTAAATTTTGATGACTCTTATAATTGTGAATGCTTCGTTTAACCATGTGACTTCCAGGAGTAAGTCGGGTCTAAGGGGGGGAGAATGTAATACCCCCTCTGTACTTCGTCTTGACCTTATAGTTAATTGAAGCTATAGGTATTATGATAGTTGGGAAAGTGTTAATTTTGAAAATTCAGTTTCCAGCTTGCATATCAGTGTTGTCATCATTTTACCATCTTGCAATTAAATAAAATCAATGTTGTTGCTGTTGTCATTGATTTATAATAAGATCTGAGTGTGATTTAAAGTTATTTAAGGTCTTTTGTGAAGTTTCCAACTTTGTAGTTGCAATCAGAGTTTGTATTAGTTGTTGTTCCAGTAGTGTGTGTTCTAGACTAAGACAAAAAAATTTGAAAATAACAAAAATTATAAAAAGGGGATATTGCACACTGTGATAAGGTGGTCCATCACTATGTTGGTCATGTGGCAGGGTTATGGTGTGATAATTATGGGGTGAGCACAACCCATGTTTACAAATCTTAACAGTGCGGTCCAAGTATACTCCGTGCTACACTTATGGTGGTCCTTAAACTCATCTAAGATTCACCGAGTAATAATTACTTTTATTTAAAAAAAAAAAAAAACAAATATATTGATGAATATCCGAAGTGGAGAAAAATATGGGAAGTTACACTTGTAGTGGAGCATTCATTCAGGGAAAATTATGGTGATTGCATGTGAAAACAAAAAAAGATCCTCTTGTAACTAAAGGTCGACCACTTCCTTTTGGAATGCGAGTTTAACTGATTGTTCTATTGGCGATGGGTCTGTTACGAATTGCATGCATTGCACTGGCTTTCCGGTGAGTAGGAAGAGAGGGCAAAGATCGAAATCATTTTTTTTGAGAGGTTGGTTGTCAATGAATATGGGAATGGCGAGAAAGAGAGGATGACCAGGGCGTTGGAGTTGGAAGGGCAACACAATTAGTGGAGAATCTTGAAACAGAGTGGATGCGAGCAAAGGTCGTGAGTGCAAACATGTGCAATACAATTTGGGCAGAATCTTGAGCCCAACCTTGGCAACACCAAAATTTGTGCCAATTTTCTATGATTCAAGAGGAGCAGAAAGAAGATACAAACTATTTTTTTTTCTATCAGGAGTTAATGAGAAGAGAGTTTCAGCAACCAAGATCCAGTGTAGAAGATAGAGATGAGGAAATGGATGCTTGCATTGCGTGGAATTGTGATATTTGTGTGGGCATCTTCAGCGTTACTCAAGGCAACAAGAGAGCGGAAAATTTCTGGGCTCTTTGCACAGGGGAGAAAGGTAAAGGAGTTGTTGCAAAGGATTTGCATTACAAGGGAACACCCTTCCATCGTATTATTCCAGGTTTCATGATTCAGGGTGGAGATACTGTATATGGAGATGGTAGGGGTGGCGAGTCAATTTATGGAGTCACTTTCCCTAATGAAAATTTTAAACTGAAGCATTCAAGAGCAGGTAGGCATTGATTTCTTTTTCTTTGTGCTACTTTACTTACCTGTAATTTACAAATTTAAGACATATATCACCTCTTCTTGCTTCCATATTATGGCCACTTACATAGTTGTAGAAGCAGATTACTCAAGTTGACCAAATAATTCCATAAGTCATTAAATCCTAAGTGCATATTATTTAGAAAGATCCATCATATCTTTGACCTTGATTATACCTTTGAATCCAGATATAATGCTTTTTAAAATTTCATAGATGGGATGCATATTAGAAATTTCTGTATTTTCTCTGTAGATGGATGTTTCAGTCAGGAATGGTGGGGTTGATTAATTTGTCCAATTGATGACATCCTAGAATGCGACTAAGAGTTATTGAAAACACAAGCATGTTATTAATAAGAAGAATAAAAAAAAAATGTAAATGCATTTCAAAGCCATCAAGAATTCTGAATCTATTGAGTAATTGCAGGAAATAAATGAACGTTTACACATGCATGTGTCCAATGTTTACGATTTACAGCAACTTTTGGTCTGCCATCAAATAAACCAAACAGTGAATTGCATTCTCATGCTTCAATTTTCTCTGATAGAAATTGAATGATACTTAGACATATTGAATTGATCAAATCAAGAGTTTTTATGAATCTTGGTGCTCTGTCAATTTTTATGCACTTGAGGAAACTCTTCATTGAAAGCTATCAAATTCTGTGAGTGTAATGCCCCTGTAACCGTTCGCATCCTATCACAACAGCAACACCTAAACATAGAAGACTGTAGAGGTATAAATAGTGTTCCTGTTTTGTTGGCAACCTAACATATCTGTTGTACTTGAAAATAAAATGCTATATAGATTTAAATAATCTCCCTGAAAACTTTTGCAACATGGCTCAACAACAACACTTGAACGTAGAAGACTGTAGAGGTGAGTACAGCCTTATAGATTTCGTTGACAATCTGTCACATACTGCAGTATTCAAAAATAGAATGATGTAGAGGTTTTAAATAATCTCTCTATTTTCAATTTAACCAGACTCTGCTGCAACACTTGAACACAAAAAGGAAATTTAAATGTTTAAATAACTTGCTTGATTATGCTAATAATCTATCGCAGTTGCAACACTTGATAATAATATTAAGAATGTAAGTAGATGGCGATACTTCCAAATTCCAATATTCACTTTCTAATATACTTGGCAACCTGTCACACAGTTATAACAATTAGCATTGAGGCATTGTATAAAATTAAATAGCCTCCTTGAAACTATAGGCAACCTATCACAGCTGCAATTTTTAGACCTGCAAAAAGTGTAGTAAATTAAATAGCCTTTTTGTTCCCTTGTTAATATATGGACTTATTATTATTTGATTAATTAGAAAATTTGATAAGTGAAATGGAAAGGTAGTAGGGAATCATGGTAGTAGAAAAGAATTGGCGATGGAGTGTTGAAGTATTCTAGGGGAAAATGAGGGTTTTGATTTTGTTTTCTTAAGATTATTTTGTAATTGGTTTTAATAGATAAGTTTATCTATGACAATTAATATTGTTGTATGGAAATTATATTGGGAAATCATTTGTTAGTTATGTGTATATAATTAGTGACTAGATTGTCCTTGTAGTGAGTATAATAAATAAATTAAAGGTGGATGATATTGCTATTTATGAAGTTATCCATGATTGTTTTTAATTGTGTGTTGTGCTCTAAATAGTGTTTCATAGTTGCTTGATTGATTGCTCATTGGTTTGATCATTAGAATCAAGTTGTGACTTGCTTTTGCAGTTGTTGGATGTTGGTAGGATTTTGGTATTGTTTTGAGATGGATTTTGCATGATGTTGTTCATCTACTGTAAGTTTGTTGGTTAAATCGTGGATGGGTATCTTGTGAGGAAGAAATAGAGGGCTCCCTTGGATACCCGACTAATTTTGCGACATAATTTTATATGTTAGCTTTGGATAAGTCTATAGGTCTCTTTGTAATGTTGTCACTTTTATTTTGTTCTTGACATTTATGTGCAGTTTTGGAGTTCATAATGGATTTTATTTATGGAGGTTGTTTTTGGCTTGGAGTTTGATGTTGTTTTTGAGAACAAGCTTTGTTGTCACCTTGTTGGGAAACCCTTGATTTAGTGATTTATCAGTCTTCCAGAGAAAAGGGAAAGAAGGGTGTTGCTTTATTTTGGCCTTCATTTATGGTTCTTTGTGAACTATTGCTCGTATGATTTATTTGATGATTATGAGTTTTTCCTTGCACTTGAAAATATTTTCGTTATGAAGATTTTGTGTAGGATGGAGTTTGCCTTGTTTAATGCAATTTATCATGAGGCTTTACATGTTGTGCATAGGGCTTATCCTGATGGTGTCTTTTGAGATTTGTTGTTCATAAGAGGAGTGGCTTTCAATGGGGGCCGAGACCCGGAAGTGGTCTCAGGGTAACTCATTGGAATTTCGTTAATCAAGTGAAAACAATAATATTTATTTAGGGGTTT
>VDFB02000008.1:264258219-264302769 GCA_007258455.2 Sequoia sempervirens | reverse complement strand
ATTTATTTGATGATTATGAGTTTTTCCTTGCACTTGAAAAAAATTTCGTTATGAAGATTTTGTGTAGGATGGAGTTTGCCTTGTTTAATGCAATTTATCATGAGGCTTTACATGTTGTGCATAGGGCTTATCCTGATGGTGTCTTTTGAGATTTGTTGTTCATAAGGGGAGTGGCTTTCAATGGGGGCTGAGACTCAGAAGTGGTCGTAGGGTAACTCATTGGAAGTTTGTTAATCAAGTGAAAACGATAATATTTATTTAGGGGTTTTGAATAGAATCACACACTAACAAGATATAAGTGTATGCCTCACTCATGGCTCAAGTGCTTGTATGGGCTTGAGATGAGTTGAGAAGGCCTGGAATGGAAAAATCATTGTCTTGTCCTTATGAAAGACAATCGATGCCGCATAGGATTGCATGTGGGGCCGGGTTTCGGAAGAGGTCACCAGGGTAACCCAAGTTGGGGGCCAGGACCTAGGAAGATTCGCCAGGGTAACCAATGCAACATTACGATGACACTCTTCCCTAAACAACAATGTTAGTTTTTGTTTTCCTCTATGTTATTCTTGGGTCTCTGGAAGCAGTTGTTGGCATTTGTATGTTGATGTTTATTTGGTTATTCCTTATGTTGGACACATCATGTGTTGGTTATATTTTGTGCTGAGATATCCTTATGTTATTGTGGATTTTGTTGTGAAGTCTTGTACCCTTGTTTTGTATGATGGTTATTGTTGGGGATCCTTCTTGTCATCTCTTAGCACGGGTGGTGGGCCTTCGGGTCCACGTGGTTGGGTGGAATGTGCTATGCACCCCATTGGGTTCCGAGTTGTCGATCGGGAAGTGCGAAATTGTACCTTGCAGTGACTCCTGAGTTGTACCAGAGTTGGATCCAGTGTAATAGTTTTGTACTCCTTCATTTTAAATGTATCATTCTATATTATTGTATCTTCCCCATTCATGTTGGGAAGCGGCATTGTAATATTGTTACTCTTGACTAATATATTGTCCATATACATGTTATATTATGGTTACTGGTGTATACATACCATCTATGCGATGTAATGATGTTGTTGTAAAAGTAATGCAGTCTTGCAAACCCAAGGGAATTGTTATATGTAGTTTTTGTTTAGTTTCTTGTCATGTGATATATGATTATTATGATGTATGTTAATACTTAAAAAAAATTGGTGCCATAAATGCTAGATGTAAAGTATCCTTCGGGCTTGCTTGGCGGGGCATTACAGTTGGTATCAGAGCATAGGTTTATACACTGGGGCACTATGAGCCCATTGTGTTGACCTAGCTGCTCGTACTCGTAAGAGTATGTTAGTCTGTGTGTGTAGTCTGTATTTGGTTGTCCTAGTTTGTTTCTGGGTGATGAAGGTTCAATGATGCAGTAATCCAGAGGAATGGATAGGACCCTCGGTGTAGTGCGCAATGCACCGATATCCTTTCTACTGGAAATGCATTTTGGGACTCTCATGTTACCCTTTAGTTGTCTTGTGGTGTCTCTAGTGTGAAGTGAATTTGAGTGTGTATGTGGTGAATGTGTGTTAAATCTGAAATTATGAGTGTTTTGAAGTGATAATTATGTTTATGTTTCTGAAAAGGCCATAAATTATGATCTTGAGACACATATATATTGTGAGATTTAGCATTGAGTAATGAATAGAATGTAGTACATGATGTTTAAATGATGAAGTTTAACCAGAAATATGTATCTTGGCAATGAATTGGCATGATTAACTGGTGCTAATGTGTTATGTTTCCATCTTAGTTTATGATTTTCAGGTAGTCGGCTTCGAATCTTGATGATGAAGGTAATTAATTGGTTATGTTTAATATGTGGATTTAGTACTATGGTTGCATCCGATTAGTAATTATTATTGATGATTGTTTATGATGTATCACTAATTGTAGAGTGTTAGAAGGATGATGGCGTATCACTCATTCATGAGAGGCATACGACACAACAATTTCCTTTACACTAGGTTGATTTGATATATATATATAGTGTACACAATGTTTGCTTTTATGCAGGTTGCAGGTAGTAAGCCTCGATTCCACCTGCTTTGGCAGGACTGGGCGAGCCTCATGAAACCCAATGGGAATAATGTGGAAAAATAGAGTTGACAAGAAGGTTTCCCAACTTTTCCATCATCCTCGACTAGAATATGTACCCCCTTTGTGTAACCCTGTTGGTATGGTTTTTATGTTTTGTCAATTGTCTTGGTTGTTCTTTCACTTTTTGGGTTGTGTTGTCATGTTGATATTGTGATTATATTGTTTAACTTGTGATGATATGTTGATGGTCATTTTTATATTTGATGACTTAAATTTTGATGACTCTTATAATTGTGAATGCTTCGTTTAACCATGTGACTTCCAGGAGTAAGTCGGGTCTAAGGGGGGGAGAATGTAATACCCCCTCTGTACTTCGTCTTGACCTTATAGTTAATTGAAGCTATAGGTATTATGATAGTTGGGAAAGTGTTAATTTTGAAAATTCAGTTTCCAGCTTGCATATCAGTGTTGTCATCATTTTACCATCTTGCAATTAAATAAAATCAATGTTGTTGCTGTTGTCATTGATTTATAATAAGATCTGAGTGTGATTTAAAGTTATTTAAGGTCTTTTGTGAAGTTTCCAACTTTGTAGTTGCAATCAGAGTTTGTATTAGTTGTTGTTCCAGTAGTGTGTGTTCTAGACTAAGACAAAAAAATTTGAAAATAACAAAAATTATAAAAAGGGGATATTGCACACTGTGATAAGGTGGTCCATCACTATGTTGGTCATGTGGCAGGGTTATGGTGTGATAATTATGGGGTGAGCACAACCCATGTTTACAAATCTTAACAGTGCGGTCCAAGTATACTCCGTGCTACACTTATGGTGGTCCTTAAACTCATCTAAGATTCACCGAGTAATAATTACTTTTATTTAAAAAAAAAAAAAAACAAATATATTGATGAATATCCGAAGTGGAGAAAAATATGGGAAGTTACACTTGTAATTGGAGCATTCATTCGAGGGGAAAATTATAGTGATTGCATGTGAGAAATAAAAAGATCTCTTGTAACTAAGGTGGAAGCCACTTCCTTTTTGGAATCAAAGAGTTTAAGCTGATTGTTCTATTGGCGATGGGTGCATTCTGAATTGCATGCATTACAGCAGCTTTCCGGTGGTAGGAAGAGAGGCAAAGGGTGAAATCATTTTTGAGAGGTTGGTTGTCAATAAGATATGGGAATGATAGGCGAGAAGAGGATGACCTTGAGCGTTGGAGTTTGGAGGGCAACACAATTAGTGGAGAATCTTGAAACAGAGTGGATGCGAGCAAAGGTCGTGAGTGCAAACATGTACAATACAATTTGGGCAGAATCTTGAGCCCAACCTTGGCAACACCAAAATTCGTGCCAATTTTCTATGATTCAAAGAGATCATATGTAAGATCAGTCAGATAGAGATGAAATGGATGCTTGCATTAAGGCGATTATGATATTTGTGGGCATCTTGACGTTACTCAAGCAACAAGAGGCGGAAGATTTACGGGCTCTTTTGGGAGAAAGGTAAAGGAGTTGTTGCAAAGGATTTGCATTACAGGGAACACCTTCATCAGTATTATTCGGTTTCATGATTCGAGAATTGGAATCTTTGTATATGGAGATGGGTAAGGAATTTAATGATCAATTGTAAGTCACTTTCCTAATGAAAATTTTAAGCTGAAGCATTCAAGGCGGTAGGCATTGATTTCTTTTCTTTTACCTTTACTTTACACTTAATTTACAAATTTAAGACATATATCACCTCTTCTTGCTTCCATATTATGGCCACTTACGTAGTTGTAGAAGCAGATTACTCAAGTTGACCAAATAATTCCATAATAGTCATTAAATCCTAAGTGCATATCATTTAGAAAGACCCACTATATCTTTGACCTTGATTATACCTTTGAATCCAGATACCTAATGCTTTTTAAAATTTCATAGATGGGATGCATATTAGCAATTTCTATATTTTCTCTGTAGATGGATGTTTCAGTCAGGAACGGTGGGGTTGATTAATTTGTCCAATTGATGACATCCTGGAATGGGACTAAGAGTTATTGAAAACACAAGCATGTTATTAAAATAAAAAAAAAATGTAAATGCATTTCAAAGCCATCAAAGATTACAGATCTGACCCAGGTAATTCGCGAGGAAATAAATGAGCGTTTACATGCATGTGTCAATGTTTGAATTTACAGCAACTTTTGGTCTGCCATCAAATAAACCAAACGGTGGTGCATTCTCATCACTTCCAATTTTCTACGATAGAAATTGAATGATGCTTGAACATATTGAATTGATCAAATCAAAGTTTTATGGTCCTTGGTGCTCTGTCAATTTTATGCACGCCGAGAAACTCTTCATTGAAAGCTATCAAATTACGTGAGTGTAATGCCCTGTAACGTTAAATCTATCCTGACAACACCTAAACATAGAAATGTAGAGGCCATAAATAAGTGTTCTGTTTTTGTTGGCAACCTAACTTTTATATCTGATGTACTTGAAAATAAAATGCTATATAATTTAAATAATCTCCACGAAAACTTTTGCAACATGGCTCAACAACAACCTTGAGCGTGAAATTTGTAGAGGTGAGCCGAAGCCTTATGAATTTCGTTGACAATCTGTCACATCTTTGCGGTATTCAAAATAGAATGATGTGGGGTTTTTAAAATAATCTCTCTATTTTCAATTTAACGGGTTTCTATTTGCAACACTTGAACACAAAAAGGAGATTTAAATGTTTAAATAACTTGCTTGATTCTGCTGATAATCTATCGCAGTTGCAGCACTTGATAATAATATTAAGAATGTAAGTAGATAGCGATACTTCCAAATTCCAATATTCACTTTCTAATATACTTGGCAACCTGTCACAGTTATAACAATTAGCATTGAGGCATTGTATAAAATTAAATAGCCTCCTTGAAACTATAGGCAACCTATCACAGCTGCAATTTTTAGACCTGCAAAAAGTGTAGTAAATTAAATAGCCTATATGTTTCCCTTGTTAATATATGGACTTATTAATATTTGATTAATTAGAAAATTTGATAAATTAAATGGAAAGGTAGTAGGGAATCATGGTAGTAGAAAAGGGTGGCGATGGAGTGTTGAAGTATTCTAGGGGAAAATGAGGGTTTTGATTTTGTTTTCTTAAGATTATTTTGTAATTGGTTTTAATAGATAAGTTTATCTATGACAATTAATATTGTTGTATGGAAATTATATTGGGAAATCATTTGTTAGTTATGTGTATATAATTAGTGACTAGATTGTCCTTGTAGTGAGTATAATAAATAAATTAAAGGTGGATGATATTGCTATTTATGAAGTTATCCATGATTGTTTTTAATTGTGTGTTGTGCTCTAAATAGTGTTTCATAGTTGCTTGATTGATTGCTCATTGGTTTGATCATTAGAATCAAGTTGTGACTTGCTTTTGCAGTTGTTGGATGTTGGTAGGATTTTGGTATTGTTTTGAGATGGATTTTGCATGATGTTGTTCATCTACTGTAAGTTTGTTGGTTAAATCGTGGATGGGTATCTTGTGAGGAAGAAATAGAGGGCTCCCTTGGATACCCGACTAATTTTGTGACATAATTTTATATGTTAGCTTTGGATAAGTCTATAGGTCTCTTTGTAATGTTGTCACTTTTATTCTGTTCTTGACATTTATGTGCAGTTTTGGAGTTCATAATGGATTTTATTTATGGAGGTTGTTTTTGGCTTGGAGTTTGATGTTGTTTTTGAGAACAAGCTTTGTTGTCACCTTGTTGGGAAACCCTTGATTTAGTGATTTATCAGTCTTCCAGAGAAAAGGGAAAGAAGGGTGTTGCTTTATTTTGGCCTTCATTTATGGTTCTTTGTGAACTATTGCTCGTATGATTTATTTGATGATTATGAGTTTTTCCTTGCACTTGAAAATATTTTCGTTATGAAGATTTTGTGTAGGATGGAGTTTGCCTTGTTTAATGCAATTTATCATGAGGCTTTACATGTTGTGCATAGGGCTTATCCTGATGGTGTCTTTTGAGATTTGTTGTTCATAAGGGGAGTGGCTTTCAATGGGGGCTGAGACTCAGAAGTGGTCGTAGGGTAACTCATTGGAAGTTTGTTAATCAAGTGAAAATGATAATATTTATTTAGGGGTTTTGAATAGAATCACACACTAACAAGATATAAGTGTATGCCTCACTCATGGCTCAAGTGCTTGTATGGGCTTGAGATGAGTTGAGAAGGCCTGGAATGGAAAAATCATTGTCTTGTCCTTATGAAAGACAATCGATGCCGCATAGGATTGCATGTGGGGCCAGGTTTCGTAAGAGGTCACCAGGGTAACCCAAGTTGGGGGCCGGGACCTAGGAAGATTCGCCAGGGTAACCAATGCAATATTGGGATGACACTCTTCCCTAAACAACAATGTTAGTTTTTGTTTTCCTCTATGTTATTCTTGGGTCTCTAGAAGCAGTTGTTGTCATTTGTATGTTGATGTTTATTTGGTTATTCCTTATGTTGGACACATCATGTGTTGGTTATATTTTGTGCTGAGATATCCTTATGTTATTGTGGATTTTGTTGTGAAGTCTTGTACCCTTGTTTTGTATGATGGTTATTGTTGGGGATCCTTCTTGTCATCTCTTAGCATGGGGGGTGGGCCTTCAGGTCCACGTGGTTGGGTGGAACGTGCTATGCACCCCATTGGGTCCCCAGTTTTTTATCAGGAAGTGCGAAATTGTACCTTGCAGTGACTCCTGAGTTGTACCAGAGTTGGATCCAGTGTAATAGTTTTGTACTCCTTCATTTTAAATGTATCATTCTATATTATTGTATCTTCCCCATTCATGTTGGGAAGCGGCATTGTAATATTGTTACTCTTGACTAATATATTGTCCATATACATGTTATATTATGGTTACTGGTGTATACATACCATCTATGCGATGTAATGATGTTGTTGAAAAAGTAATGCAGTCTTGCAAACCCAAGGGAATTGTTATATGTAGTTTTTGTTTAGTTTCTTGTCATGTGATATATGATTATTATGATGTATGTTAATACTTAAAAAAAATTGGTGCCATAAATGCTAGATGTAAAGTATCCTTCGGGCTTGCTTAGCGGGGCATTACAATCAATCTCAACTCATACTTATTTATTTCTTTATGATTTACTTTGTGTGAGCTACTTGATTACCTTCCACAAGTTTGTACATTAACTTATTTCTATTTTCTATCCCACCATCCTTTTTTTGTGCTGCAACAAAACTTATCGTTATCACAATGTTAACCAAAGTTGATAACCCACCTTAAAATTTTCTAATTGTAAACCAAATCTCCAAATATCCACGTATAAAATTCAATAGGTATGATATCAAGTACCTCCAACAATGCCTCAAAAATATGAGAATATGTGAAACCCCATCCCACAACCTAGAGGACGATGCAATACTGTGGAAGCACAACTAATTTTTTTTCTTAAAAGTTAAAAAAAGATGAGTAAAGTATCCTACTCTAACCACATACATCCTCTAGGCTACCTAACGCGTCTACATGTGAACACTATTACTTATAAAATTTCACAAACCATAGCATATGTATATAAACTTAAGATACAACTTACAACAAAGCATTAAACCATTGTAAGATAAATCTAACACCTAGAAATGTAATGAAACATATTTTGACAGATACAAAATAATTAAATCCAATAATGAATAGATCATAGATATTATTACAATTACATCACAAAGGTTCACCTCGATATAATTGAGGTATTGCAATTATACATATAGATGCACAGTTACAATGAAGGAAGAGAAGAAAAACTTGAGAAAACCACACAAGCTCCTCGAACAAGAAGATCCTACCATCACAAATAGGAAGAGAAACTCAACAGTGTAAGATGCACACCACCCAACCATCTGGTACCCATAGGCCTAGTCCCCATGCTAGGAGATAGTAATTGGAAACCAAGACAACCTATTACCTCTAGACATAGGAAATAAAAAAAATATTCACAGAATAGATAAACAAGAACTAGGGTCACATTGCTTCCAGAATCACTAAATCAAGTATAATCACAATACAAATAATCTGACTGTTGACATAGGAGGAGTGTCATCACAAAGGTTGCATTGGTTTTCCAAAGGAGATCTTCCTAGGTCCTGGCCCCCATCTAGGGTTATCTTGGTAACCTCTCACGATTCTATCCCCACATGCAAACCAGTGCAGAATCAGTTATCTTTAGAGAAGACAAGATGATGATATAGCCATTCCAGGCCTTCCCGACTCATCTCAAGTCTCATACAATCCCTTGAGCCAATAAGCGAGGCTAAATATCTTGTTATATGTGTTAAGCTAATGGATTATTTAATTCCCACTAGATTATACTGACTCCCACACAAGTTGTCCTGGGACCACTTTGTGTCCCGACCCTCATTGAAAGCCACTCTCCTATCGTCAACACATAACTCAAACTACATGCCAAGGGTAGACAGTGCATAGAGAACTGACAACAATAACCCATACACCTCAAAAGGTAACACATATATATGGATGTCCAATATAGAAACCCAATACGTACACTACCCAAGAAACTCAAAGGGTCAACTAAAGTTACCACAACCCTTCCACAATTACAACTCTGGAAGACTTTGATTCACATAATGAAAAATACTTTCCCCCCAGTACACAATTACAAAAACGCGTGCTTTCAAATACAATTCAAGAAAATAATCAAATACTATCCTTCGGATTTCCTAAATCCATTACAATCAATTCTTGCATATTAAAATAAGTCATCTCAAAATACTATTTCAATTTAATAAACTAACAATGAAACAATTAAATATTCCACTTCCAAATCACACTGCTCTTAATACTTAAATCAATTTTCTTAATTAAATATTCAATCTTTCTATTTAAAATCATTCCATTACAAAATAAATATTTACATCTTATAACATAATAACCTTAAAATAATAAAATTTAAAAATAATTAATTATATTAAATATATATATATATACATATAATTATACAACTTGTGCATGTACAATGAAATACATATATATTTAAATATAAAAAATATCTATTTTTAAATATACACTCAAAAATTCCATCTCACATTAATATAACCAAAATACATAGTTTACATATATTAGATTATAATATTAAATTATTATAAACTAATATATATAAATTATATATATATAACAAATCTAAAATATATATTATATTATATATAATATATATTATATTATATATAATATATATTATATTATATATAATATATATTATATTATATATATATATATTATATATAATATATTATATATATATATAATTTTATTTAAATTTAAAGCACCGAAAATCGCATGTTAAAACCCTGCGCACAAAACAGAGGGGAAGGCTGGGGCTACTGCCCACGCAACCTCCCTCCCCATGGGCACTACCTATGGAGGCACTACCTCCACAGCCAACGCTTCCATGGTGGGCGCTGCTATGAGGTTAGCACCCACTGAGCCCCCAACAAAATATAATTAATTTCAAATTTAAATAATGTAAACAAATTCGTCGTACAGGCGACCAAAGGGTTTTTCAATCAATTTTCTTTTATAAATAATTTCTTCAAGGAATTTTCCTATAGCTCAAGCTTTTACAAAAATAAAATATATATTATATATATTATATGTATATATATACATATTCCCAATATGTATATATATATATTTATATATTGAGCCAATAGTCCAAATGGACAAATTATTTTCTAGAGACAAATTAACGAAGAACAATTTCAAAGAAAAATTCCAAAAACTTCAATTTTCAAATTATACTTGAGATTGTCAATCTAACTACAGAGATCCACAAATCTACTGTTAAAATTTGATTTCCTATAGAGGTTTCCTAATTTTCTTAAATCAATCTAATTCAAACAAACAATTTGAACAGAGGATTTTAATTATTTTTCTACAAAGGTTTCAATTTCAGGAAAAAATTTAAAAGAAAGAAATAAGAACTTCTATAGTATTGAAAAATCCTTTCCTACACATTTCAGATTTGCATTATAGAAATAAAATAACTTTTCAATACAAAATTCACAAAAACAATAAAGGAGCCTATTCCAGAAGAAGTGTTGCCTCAAGAATTGTTGTCAAGCTTCTCTGTAACTTCAATTTCCAATGTAGCCAAACAATTTGCCTCTTTCCAGAAAACATACAATACACAGCCAAGAATTCTACAGTAAAATTCTAAAAAAAATCTTGAGAAATACACAATTTCCTCACCAATTTTCAACAACCCTCATAAAAACTCCTATGAAACAACTTTCTTTACTTTTCCCAAATATCTCTTCCGAAAATGAATTTTCAACCATTAGATAACAAATTTCTAACTCACAGTTATCTTAAAAAAAATATCTTTTCCCTCAACAACTCGAATATTTTCCATTCACATGTATTTAAATAAAATAAAACAATTTACTAATTGCAACCAATTTAAATATTCTTATTTATTTAATTACCGTTTATTTTTAATAATAAAATTTACTCAATCAACATAACCAATTAAATTAATTTATTTATTTATTTATTCTAAAGCCTTCACAACAATAATTCATTTGATTAAATATTTAAATTAAATACACATTTAATCTACCAAATTAAATTTGCACAATAATAAAATACCCAGAACAACAATGATAAGACTAAGACCAAAACTCAAACTAACATCACAATGTACTGGCGTAAAGGTATGACTAGGTAGTCCATTACTATATCCCAATATTATTGTTGAGTAGTGGATATGCTCAGACCTGTGAAACCAGGTGAAGCTATTGTCTTATACCTACAATCCTATAAACAAGCAAATGCCGCACATGTATACATATAGTAATTCATACACACCATGAAGAGAGAATCACGGAAATCACAGGGCACTCGCAAGTGAGTGATGCAATACCGTTCTCTTCACCAATACAATGTCACATCAACTGACGAGATAATATATCAATTAAACTACAATAAGCAAATATAGCAATGTCATCACAACTAAGCACCTATGAAAACATAAATCATATTAACATAATCATCATGCATATAATGTTTCATCATATCAATATAGTCTATCATCGCTCCACTGTCAGCGATAGAATAACCATAACATAAAACATAGTCTAACAAAGTATCTGAGTTGTCAAGAAAACATAACAAATCGGAGGGGTGTCACATCCTCCCTCCCTAGGATCAGGCTTACTCTTGGAAGCCTGCAAACTAGTAAAGGTAGAGCTCCCTCATCCTGGTAGCATCTTCCCATGTAGTAGAAGTATCAGTATCTCGACCCCTGAGGATCAACTCCCGACGCTGAAGGATGTGCATGGTTCCCAAAGAACGATGTCTGTCGTCCACCAGAAACCTTACCAACAACACCTTGGTGCTCATCTTGGCAGTTATCCACCTTGGTAAATGCCCTATGTGATCTACCAGCATCACCTACTGTCGGCTCTAAAGCCACTGGCCTCTAAGTATATCCTGATGTGTCCTTATTGGGACACTGTCATGCTATGTGACCATATTGGCCACAAGCGAAGCAACAGTTACCTCTACTAAAGTATCTATCACCTAAAGGTACAATAGACCATGGGAAACTACCTCCAAACAATGCACTGGACTGTTGAACACTACCCCTATAGGTAGACTAAGAACTTTGCGTTGGTTGAGCATCACTGAAGAGTTTGGCACATCTCCATTTTCGATCACCCCCTGATTGATAACCATCACTCTATCTAGGTGGAAAATCCTTTCATTTTCCTTGAGAGTTATTGTACTATCCACTCTATGTTGGTGTCTAATGTGCCCTGGGTGATCCAACTCCCTACGGCTATCTACTGTGTGCATTAGTCCCTGCGGCTGAAGTGCTACCAACCTGTACTCCAACATGACCACCTAAGTCCATTGCCAAATTATCCGCAATGAGTCTGGTCTTATCCACCACCGCCTTCATGGTCTTGAGCTTGAAAAATTGCACATCTCCACTGATTCGGGCATATAAGCCCCTAAGAAAGTGTTACACCAACATGCCCTCATCATCACCTATTCCTGCGTACTATTTGAGCTCGTAAAAATGATGCTCGTACAAATCCACTGACATAGTCATCTGTCATAGCATGTGGAACTCATTCCCATGGTGTTGTTGCCAATGATCTAAGAGAAATCTGGCATGGAACCTCTCAAGAAACATCTCCCAAGATACGGTACCAATATCTATATGGAGCTTTTGCTCCTTGAATCTCTACCATGTGGAGGCAAATCCTCTTAGGTGCATAATCGCACATCTGGCTCTAGTATTGCTACAATAAGGGTGCATAGCAAAGCATCAGTTTAGGTCAATTAGCCAAGTCTCTGCCTCTAAACCACTGCCTGATCCATTGAATATGGGAGGTCGAGCCCTAAGCAAATCCCTCATATGTGCAGCTACAACTGCATCTGACTGAGTTGGTACATCTCTCTCTCTAACAACAATCTGATCTACCTCCTGCCTTAGCCCAAGACAGGAAAGAGTCTCCTCTAATAACTGACGCAACTGTGCACCCTCGATCCCTGGTGGATCTGGATCTTGAACACCGCCTCCTAGAATGTTCTCAGAAGCCTGTTGCTCCTCATAGTCTGAATCATGAGCAACATGTGGAGGTGATTTCTACTAACTAACCATGTTTCTACCTCCATGGCCACAACCATGGCCTCAACCTCTCCTAGGTGGCATGATCCGGCACAAACACACAAAGGTGTGAGACAAGATATGCAACTTAAATCCTACACAAAAAACTTAATGGTTTCCAAATTAACCAAAATTTCCTAGTGTTTAAACATAGGATTTGATACCAATTGTAAAACCCCATCCCACAACCTAGAGGATGATGCAATACTGCGGAAGCACAACTAATTTTTTTTCTTAAAAGATAAAACAAGATGAGTAAAGTATCCTACTCTAACCACATACATCCTATAGGCTACGTAATGCATCTACAAGTGAACACTATTACTTATAAAATTTCACCAACCATAGCATATGTATATTAAACTCAAGATACAAGTTACAAGAAAGCATTAAACCATTGCAAGATAAATCTAACACATAGAAATATATGAAACATATTTCAATAGATACAACACTATTAAATCCAATAATGAATAGATCATAAATAGTATTACAATTACAACACAAAGGTTCACCTTGATACAATTGAGGTATTAAAATTATACATATAGATCCATAGTTACAATGAAGGAAGAGAAGAACAACTCCAAAAAACCACACAGGCTCCTCAAACAAGAAGATCCAACCATCACGAACAAGAAGGGAAACTTAATAGTGTAAGATGCATGCCACCCAACCATCTAGTACCCGTAGGCCCATCCCTCATGCTAGGAGATAGTAACAGGAAGCCAATACAACCTATTACCTCTAGACACAGGCAATATACAAAAATACTCATAGAATAGATAAACAAGAACTAAGTTCACATTGCTTCAAGAATCACTAAATCAAGTACAATCACAATACAAATAATTTGACTGTTGACATAGGAGTGTGATCCAGGTGGATCTTCAGGACCTGAAATTGAAGTGTTCCAATTTCTCTCAGAAGCAGTGCCATCGTGTAGAGCACAGAATTCTGAATTCGGTGCAACTTGAACAAGCGAAAAAGGAGTCTATTTGCTCAAGTTACGCACAGTCAAAGTTGGGTCAACCCTTGGACCAAGAGGTTGTCAGGAGGCAAAAAGTTGATGGACTCAGAATTGGTTGAAAGCAGTGTTAGTTCGGAGGGCTCGTCGACACGATCACAACAAAGTTTGTTTCATCAAATTTCGAGTCCGTATGTCCGTGATATCGCCGGTCAAAGCCTAGTCAAAGGTTGGTCAACTCAGTAATTAGGGATGAGAAAAAAGGTGGAAAATTCATCATCATCAAATTGGTCGAAGTTGGCGTCATCACGAAGGTCTCATCATCACAATTCCAACGGTGTTCGTTTCGTCGAAAATGGAGCACGTACATGAGAGTTATAGCCAGTCAAAGTTGCAGTTGACTAAGGTACCATGAGGTACAATTGCTGACATCAGCATGATGTCATCCTGCTGACTGGGCATATAGTTCATCGTATGGATGATGACGTGGACCAATTAGGAGTTGACACGTGGTAGGTGACATCATCAAAGTCAGCGAATTGGGCGATGACACATGTCGGCCGTATGTCGACGTGGAAAAATGATGTGTCAGGTGACTCAGTGATGACGTGGATATTCAAGCAAATCAATGATTGACACGTGGCTCTCATTTCTCCCCTCCTCCATCCAGCGGTGAGTTGATGTGTCCGTTTGTTAAAAGTGTATGGCCGAGAGTTTGAACATCAGACCTCTGATTTACATGCTAACCGCCCAGCCGTTGCGCCATACACTCGGACCTTAATGAATGTGTGGTAGAGTTTTCTTTTGTTATAATCCCATTTGAATTTGGTTGTTAACAATGCCTACGGCCGGGAGTTGAACCCGGAACCACCGGGCTCCCAAAAGGCTTGTCCACCGTTGGGCTGCGGATTCATCTCAAAATGTGGCCAGTTTAACATAACGAATTGGTTAGGCCGAAGCCTAAACCAAATAACCTATTAAAGGTTATTAGTTAAGAAAAAATAAAACAAACCAACCTCCCAAATAATAGTAGCCCGAGAATAAATCAATTAGGGGCTTAGAATTAATAATGGGGATTTTTGATAAAGATTTATATGTAAATGGAGGAATAAGGGAGATTTTGTAAATCATATGGTTTTCTACCATATCGGGTAAACTTCAAGTATAAAAGGGAGGAGTCTTGGAGTGTTTATCAATCATCCATTAGTTGATCATCACTTCCTAAGTTGATCCATCAGTTGATCATTCTCCATAGTATCCCTTTCTCTTGGTCTTTGAGAGGCTTTTTGTGAGAGAATTTCTTAGAGGGAATTAGGAGAATATTTGAGTTGTGATGTATTGATGTTCTGAGTCTTGTAGTAGATCCTATTAGGAAAAGTTAGTTTTCTTCCTCTTTGTTAGTCATCCCTAGCCTTGAGAGCTTTTGATAGGGGTGTGAGTGAGAGACTTTTTGTATGACTTTGTGGGAAGGCTACAAGATATTGTGAAGCAGTTTTGCAAGAGGCTCCAGTGTAGAGATTGTACTGCATTTCAAAACATTTCAATAGATTGGTCACTCGATTGAGCTCGACTCAGAGACGTAGTCCACTCAGATGAACTCCCTAATCAAATCGGTGTCTTCTTTACTCTCTCTTGGTGCTATGTTTTGAATTCTCTCTGATTAATGTTCCTGCTACTTCATTGTTGATGTCTTTACACCTTTCTTCATAATCACTTAAGCAACGTTTGTCATAGATCCCTTCCACTATACGGATCAGAGTGTCATCACAAAGGTTGCATTTGTTGTCCAAAGGAGATCTTCCTAGGTCCCGCCCCCCCTCTAGGGTTATCCTGGTAACCTCTCACGATTCTAGCCCCACATGCACACCAGTGTGGAATTGGTTATCTTTTGTGAAGACAAGATAACAATCTAGCCATTCTAGACCTTCTCGACTCATCTCAAGTCTCATACAATCCCTTGAGCCAATGAGCGAGGCTAAACATCTCTTTATATGTGTTAAGCTAATAGATTATTTCATTCTGGCTTGATTATATTGACTCCCACACGAGTTGTCCTGGGACCACTTTGTGTCTCAGCCCTTGCTAAAAGCCACACCCCTATCAATAACACATAACTCAAACTACATGCCAAGGGTAGACAGTGCACTAAGAACTAACAACAATAACCCATACACCTCAAAAGGTAACACATCTCTATGGATGTCCAATATAGAAACCCAATACACGCACTACCCAAGAAACTTAAAGGGTCAACTAAAGTTACCACAACCCTTCCACAATTACAACTCTGGAAGACTTAGATTCACATAATGACAAATACTTTCCCCCCAGTATACAATTATAGAAACACGTGCTTTCAAATACAATTCAAGAAAATAATCAAATACTATCCTTCGGATTTCCTAAATCCATTACAATCAATTCTTGCATATTAAAATACATCATCTCAAAATACTATTTCAATTTAATAAACTAACAACGAAACAATTAAATATTCCACTTCCAAATCACACTGCTCTTAATACTTAACTCAATTTTCTTAATAAAATATTCAATCTTTCTATTTAAAATCATTCCATTACAAAATAAATATTTACATCTTATAACATAATAACCTTAAAATAATAATATTTAAAAATAATTAATTATATTAAATATATATATATAATTATACAACTTGTGTCTGTACAATGAAATACATATATATTTAAATATAAAAATATCTATTTTTAAATATACACTCAAAAATTCCATCTCACATTAATATAACCAAAATACATAGTTTACATATATTAGATTATAATATTAAATTATTATAAACTAATATATATAAATTATATATATAAAACAAATCTAAAATATATATAAAATATATATTATATATAGTATAATATATATTATACATAATATATATTATACATAATATATATTATATATATATTAAATTTTATTTAAATTTAAAGCGCTGAAAATCACAGGTTAAAACCCTACGCACAAAATAGAGGGGAAGGTTGGGGCTGCTGCCCATGCAGCCTCCCTCCCCATGGGCGCTTCCTATGGAGGCGCTGCCTCCACAACCAATGCTTCCATGGTGGGTGTGGTTGTGGGGTGTTAGCACCCATCCAGCGCCCAACAAAATACAATTAATTTCAAATTTAAATACTGTAAACAAATTCGTCGTACAGGCGACCAAAGGGTTTTTCAATCAATTTTATTTTATAAATAATCTCTTCAAGGAATTTTCCTGTAGCTCAAGCTTTTACAAAAATAAAATATATATTATATATATTATATGTATATATATACATATTCCCAATATGTATATATATATATATATATATCAAGCCAACAGTCCAAATGGACAAATTATTTTCTAGAGACAAATTACAGAAGAACATTTTCAAAGAACAATTCCAAAACTTCAATTTTCAAATTATACTAAATATTTAAATTAATTCATTTAATTAAGTATTTAAATTAAATACACATTTAATCTACCAAATTAAATTTGCACAATAATAAAATACCCAGAACAACAATGATAGGACTAAGACCAAAACTCAAACTAACGACACACTGTACTAGGGTAAAGGTATGACTAGGTAGCCCGTTACTATCTCCCAATATTACTGTTGAGTAGTGGACACGCTCAGACCTGTGAAACCAAGTGAAGCTAATGTCTTGTACCTACAATCCTGTAAACAAGAAAATGTCGCACATGTATACATATAGTAATTCATACACACCATGAAGAGAGAATCGCAAAAATCACAGGGCACTCGCAAGCGAGTGATGCAATACCGTTCTCTTCACCAATGCAATGTCACATCAACTGATGATATAATATATCAATTAAACTACAATAAGCAAATATAGAAATGCCATCACAACTAAGCATCTATGCAAATATAAAGCATATTAACATAATCATCATGCATATAATGTTTCATCATATCAATATAGTCTATCATCGCTCCACTGTTAGCGATAGAATAACCATAACATAAAACATAGTCTAACAAAGTATCTGAGCTGTCAAGAAAACATAACAAATCAGAGGGGTGTCATAGAATGTCACAAGTACTAATATATTACCCATCCATAAAGATAATATAATTACATAATAAACATAGACAAGGGATCAAGGCATTTGCTAGTGGCACATGTGTCATTCCCAAGGGTTTGACTTACTCCTTCAAGTTAGCCAAGGAATGAGGATAAGTTATCTGTGGCCGACTATTCCTTACAAAAAAAAAATATTAACTACAAGTCTTGCATCCTTGAGGAAGGTAATCAAATGGTAGCATTAATTTATTCCTACACTACCTGAAAGGTTTATTTTCCTAGACCCAATATTACACAAACTCAATATGTTAATTATAGCATTCTACTAATGACCTTCAATGCCTAAGTGTGAAAATGATGATATAATGCTTGAAAATTGGTGGGGCCTCACAATGGTAAGTTGGATTCAGAAGAACTACTTGATTGAATAAAAGAGATGGAAAATTATTTTTATTTTGAAGGTACCACTGAAGATAAGAAGCTCAAATTTTCTTGTACAAAGTTGAAAGGACATGCGTTCCTTTGGTGCGAACATTTGCAAACAGATAGGAAAAGAAGATGAAAAGAAAAGAAAAAATCATGGGATTAGATGGTGAATAAGTTGAAAACAAAGTGTATGCCTACAAATTATCAGATCAATTTGTTCCAAAATTTGTAAAATTTAAAGCAGAAGGAGTCAAGTGTGAAAGAGTATACTGAGGAATTCTACAAGTTGAACATCATATTTGGACATTTAGTGGATGAGATCGAACAAGTAGCTAGATATGTGAGTGGCTTGAGGTCATCTATATAGGATGAGATTAGTTCAATTAAGTTGTAGAGTGTGGAAGAGGCATATCAATGTGCCCTAAAGGCATAAGAGAAGTTGAATAAAAGACATGAGCAAAGACAAAGAGGATGAGGTGGAAGATTTCAAAGAGGAAGAACTTTTGCTGGAGGAGGAAGAGGACATTTTGGAGATTAGAATAAGAATAAGGAGGTTAGTAAGAATAACAATTCATACCATAGAAGTGGTGGAAACTCATATAGGAAAGGAGGATATCGTGGTTACTAGAATGAAGGATATAGAAAAGAGTATTCAAAAGAACTTGCTTTAAATGTGGTGGAGAAGGACATAGAGAATTTGAATGTAATCAGGGAGAGACAAGCAAAAAGATAGAGAACAATAGAAGAATGACCTTTATTGAGGAAGATAATGCTAGATCATCTAATAAACTAGAAGATGGAGAAGTGTTCATAAATACAAGAGTATTATATCAAAGTGAGGTGGAGTAGGAACCGTTGCAGAGAAAGAATTTGTTTCGGACTAGATGCAAGGTAGATGGTAAGTTTTTCAAAGTGATTATTCAAAGTGGAAGTTCTGAGAACCTATTTTCTAAAGAGATGGTGACCAAATTGAAGCTGGAAAGATTGAAACACCTAAAGCCTTATCAAATAGCATGGATTCAAGATTAGCATAAGATACTAGTAAGTGAACAATGTTTGGTAAAATTGAAGATAGGAAACTACCATGATGAAGTTTTATGTGATATCATGCCTATGGATGTATTCCATGTTGTATTGGGAAGGCCTTGGCAATATGATAGATAGGCTATTCATGATGGAAAGAGGAACACATACCATTTTTGCTAATGGGATGAAGCAGACTTTGTTTCCATTGAAAGATGTTCCTAAAGTTGAGGTTTGCATGAGTGGTAGAGTTTGTTTGGTTGATGGAAGGAGATTTTTGGATGGATTAAGACATGATAACATGTGCTATGCCTTGGTTCCTAAGAAGACTGAAGACTTGAAGCATGTAGAAGAACAACTAGATGAGGTAAAGGAGCTACTGGCAAAGTATGAGGAGATCATTTTAGATAATGTACCTGATGGATTTCCACCTCTTAGGAGTATTAGTCATTGTATGGATTTGATTCTTGGAGCTAGTTTTCCTAATAAAGCAGCACACTGAATGACACCTACAGATAATGAAGAGTTGAATATACAAGTGCAAGAGTTTTTGAGGAAGGGTTTGATCAAAGAAAGCTTAAGCCCATGTGTAGTACCTATTGTTCTTGCACCTAATAAGGATGGAGAATGGAGGATGTGTACAGATTCTAGAGCCATAAACAAGATCACAGTGAAGTATTGATTTCCTTTGCCTTGAATGGATGACATTATGGATTGCTTGAGTGGAGCTAAATACTTTACAAAGATAGATTTGAAGAGTGGATATCATCAAATCAAAATCTAAGAAGAGGATGAGTGGAAGATAGCATTCAATATAAATGAAGGATTGTATGAGTGGGTTTTTATGCCTTTTGGATTAACAATTTTACCAAGTACTTTCATGAGGCTAATGAATGAGGTATTAAAGAATTTTTTGGGTAAGTTTGTGGTTGTTTATTTGGATGACATCTTGATTTTTAGTGAGAGTAAAGAAGAACATTTATTGCATATAAGAAAAGTGTTGCAGAGGTTGAGAGAAGAGTAGTTGTTGATAAACATTAAGAAGTGTAGTTTCATGAAGGAAGAATTGGTATACCTAGGATTTGTGATATCTGTGGATGGGTTGAAGATAGAACCTAGGAAGGTATGAGCCATTGTTGAGTGGCCTACACCAGATAGCATTGGAGAGGTGAGATAATTTCATGGATTGGCTAGCTTCTACTAGAATTTTATTAGGAATTTCAGTTCTATTTGTAGTCCTATGATAGAGACTATGAGAGGAGATAAGAAGGATTTTAGGTGGATGTATGGAGCAAATCAAAGTTTTGAGTTGTTGAAGCAGAAGGTGATTGAGTAGCCTATGTTGTCTTTACTTTATTTTAATAAGGTTTTTCAAGTAGGTTGTGATGCAAGTGGAAATGCAATAGGAGCAGTGTTGAGTCAAGAAGGAAGACCAGTGGCTTATTTTAGTGAAAAGTTGAATGATGCTAGGAGAAGGTATTCAGTATATGATCAGGAGTTTTATGTCATAGTTCAAGCCTTGAAGAAGTGGAGAAATTACTTTTTTCCTAAGGATTTTGTGTTGTATACAAACCATTAGGCTTTGCAATATTTGAATAGTCAAGGTAAGTTGAATGAGAGACACATTAGATGGGTAGAATTGTTCTAGAGTTATAATTTTGTTTTGAAGCATAGGAGTTGAAAGTTAAATAGATTTGTTGATTCTTTGAGTAGGAGAAGGAATTTACTAACATAGATGAGAGTGGAGATATTAGGCTTTGATGAATTGAAGAACTTGTATGAAGGAGACCCGGATTTTGCAGAACCTTGGAAAGCTTGTAAAGAACTAGTTTTGGGGGATAGGAGTCAATGTTTGGATTATTTCATTCATGAGGACATGTTGTTTAGAGGTAATCAGTTGTGTATACATTGGAGTTCAATGAGGGATAACTTGGTAAAAGAAAAGCATAGTGGAGGATTGTCAAGACACTTTGGAGTTGATAAGACAATAGCATTGGTAAGTGAGAATTACTTTTGGCCGCAGATTCATAAGGATGTCAAGAAATTTGTGCAAATTTTTAGAGTTTATCAAGTCACAAAAGGGAGTAGTCATAATATTGGATTGTATAAACCTTTGACAATTCCAGAGAAACCTTGGGAGGATATTAGCATGGATTTCATACTTGTTTTTCCGAAGACACAATGAGGTAATTATTCTATATTTGTGGTGGTGGATAGATTTTCTAAAATGTCACATTTCATACCTTGTAGGAAGAGAAAAAATGAAGTACATGTAACAGACTTATTTTTCAAGGAAGTGGTCTGATTGCATGGATTACCTAGGAGTATTGTTTCAACCAGAGATACAAAATTTGTTTGGTAATTTTGGAGGACACTTTGGAAGAAGCTAAAGACTTATTTGAAGTTTAGTTCTACTTTTCACCCATAGACTGATGGACAGACAGAGGTAGTGAATAGGAGTTTGGGTAATTTTCTAAGATGTTTGGTTGGAGAGAAGACTGGAAGTTGGGATTTAGTCCTTGCACAAGCAAAGTTTTCTTACAACAATTCAGTGAACAAGAGTATCAGAAAGACACCTTTTGAGATTGTTAATGGAGTTCATCCTAGAGGTATATTAGAGTTGAGAGACATCAGTATGGAAGATAAAAGAAGTGCACAAGTAGAGGAATTTGCAAAAAATATGAAGAAAATGCATAGTCAAGTCAAGCAACATTTGGAAGATATGAACCAGAAGTATAAGGAGAAAGCAGATGAAAAGAGGAGACATAAGTAGTTCAAAGTCAAAGATGAAGTGATGGTGTACTTGAGGAAGGAAATATTTCTAGTTGGCACATACAATAAGTTGAAGATGAGGAATTTTGGACCTTGTAAGATTTTGAAGAAGTTTGATTCAGGAAATGCATATGAAGTGGAGTTACCAGATGGCATGGGTATATCGCCTATATTCAACATATCAGATCTATATCAAGACCATGAAGAATAATTTAGTGAAGACAGTAAAGAAAAATTGGAGAATAAATTTCTTAAACAATAGTTAGATTAGATAGAAGAGATTTTGGATATCAGAGATGGGAGAAAAACTCATGGAAGGAAGTATAAAGAATATCTTGTGAAGTGGAAAGGTAGACCAGTGGAGGAATCTTTTTGGATTTCGCAGGCTAAGGCAAACCATCTTGGATTTCCTTTGGCCCCAAAAAATTGAGGGGCTCACTTTTCAATAACTGTGGATGTCTAATGGAGGAGCATCCTTGGTTTTTGGAAATCTTGCATCAACCCAAAAATATTTTCTTTTAGTTTTGTTCTTGTTCAGTTCTTGCTCAGTTCATGTTGGTGGATTCATCATATTTTCTCACTAGACCTTGTGGATCTTTCTGTACATCATGGACATGTTCATTTTCCTTATTCCAAGATTTGAGCGCAATTGGATCTTTTTTTGGCAAGTTGTCGATTCCAAATTTCATGGTTGTTTCTTGAACCAACACCAAAATAATTTTCAAACCTAATGGTTAATTTGATCATTCATGAAGCATCCCCGTAACTTGCAGATCTTAATGGTGTGATTTGAAATGTTTCATGGAGTGTCCCCAACCTTAATTATAGGTCCACACTTCATCCTTTTCCTTCACCAAGGAGTAATTCGAATGGGAGGCCGACCTGTTGATGCAAATGTTACATTTATTTCATTGGAGATTGTAATAATATTTGGCCAACGCAGATGTTTCTTGACCTATGGATGTGATATAAAGTTTGTAATAGATCATTAGGAAGGCAACAAGCAGCAAATAGTAAGTAGATAAGTCTTGGATTAGATTTGTAAGATTTCAGCTCGCATATAGGAGCATGTTGGAATGTTTTATTTTTGAACATGTTGTATTAGGCCTATGAGCTGAATTTGTAAGCCTGGATGTTGTCAGATGATTGTAACTAAGATTTATGTTAATGAGAATATTTGCATGTGCATTTTCTTTCATATGATTTATTGCTTTCATTGTGTTCCTCTTGCTACATGGTCCATATACTTCTCTTTGAGGACCCTCCTACCGTGGCTGTACCATTTTAGGTGATTTCTCAGGTAAAACGGACTTCTAGATAAAAAATAATGGGTCTTAAGGGCCTATAAATATGGTTTTGAAGGATAAATGATGTGAGGGAACTCAAAAACGGGTCTAATTATGTGTGAAATTATCTCTATTCTCAAGAGGGTCCAATTTCCTATGGCACATTTAGCCCCCACTTTAGCACCCATATGAATCTACGTGCATATGTAAGCTAAATGATTGCAAATGATGCACTTTACTACATAAAAGGATACTCATTCAAAAGATAGGAGAACAAATCCCCCAGTGTAGTTATTTGCACAACCACAACATTAGGAATGGCATCCTACAACACACATTCATTAATTATCCAAAAATCCTTTTCTCTAACTCCTATGAATCTAATTCGAATGTAGATGTATACCCCCCCTTGATTCCTCTTGCTTTATGGAGGTGGAATCAAGGTAGCAATCTAGCCACGTCAAATAAGAAATGTCATATCATAGGGAATTTCCAAGTACCATGCCACATAACAATAGATAGATGATGATGGCGGGTGTGGAATCACAATTCCAATGCATCAAATGGCATCAAAAATGGATTACCCTAGCACCTGTTATGTTGATTGGAAGAATATATACTTTATGAGCTAGGTTAATACGTAAGAGTAAAAAGTGGTGAAAATGGATTAAAAGAAGTATAAGTAAATAGTGTCACTTACTATTCATTTTACCTTCGTGTAGCTTGAGAGTGACATGCAAGAGTAGGAAATGTTGAGCACACTAGATTACACCCCTTCGCGGCTAGATGATCTTCGGGAGTAGCTAGCATGTAGTGAGCTGTATCATAAGGTGAGTCATTTCTGCAACTTTTTCCTTGTGATTTTGTAATAATTTAATGATTTTAATGTATGGATAGGTTAATTTATGGTTTTGGAAAAAAAAATCATAAAGTGTCCCATTTGTTTGCAGAGTGTCCCTTTTGTTCACAAAGTGTCCCATTTCTTCGTGAAGCATCCCATTTCTTGGCGAAGTGTCCCATTTCTTTGTGAAATGTCCTAAAAGGGTTCTAAAGTATCTAGGGCCATTAGAATAAGCACACTAGATTTTCTTTAAAACACTTTCATGATGAAATATGTGAAAATTGAAGGATTTAGATGAAATTTAGAGCATTTTGTGATGATTATGATAGGTCCCCGCCTAGTCGTGACAGCGGCTAGGGGAAGATAGCTCACATTTTTTAGAGCTTATGAACCAACACTATCAGTGATAGAGATAGAGAATTTACAATTAGTGGGTATGTATTGGGCATATCTTATGCCACCTATGAGATACCATGATACCATGCTTATGGCTTTGTGTGAGTGTTGGGATGTCAATACTTGTACGTTTCATCTTCCTACCAGGGAGATGACCATCACACTCAAGGATGTACACCACATTCTTTGAGTTCTTATTTGGGGAGAGTAGGTATACTTCCAAGGGGATTGTTCATTCTGCAAGAGGAAGAGGGACATGTAGTATTGTCTAGGTGGGTCTATACATGATGAGCGAGTTAGAGCATTGATCGAGCTTCCCATGTTGTTTTATTCATGAGATCCTATGGTCAGATGAATTATGATGCACACAGTGGCACTGGTTCTCAATCCAGATGGACAAGTGGCACACTTGGATGGAGGACTGGTACACTTGATATGAGGGATGTATGAGCAGAGGATAGTTTGTGCTTGCGGCCGCTGGATTTTAGCACACTTGTATTATGATATTGGCCAGTTTGTATTTTGAGAGATCTAAAGTATGGTCCATTGTACGCTTCTATAGGTGTGGTGCCTTAAGCATATCACATGTTCCAACCCTATCAGATTCCCTTCTGCTATAGTTGGAGGATATCCATAAGCATTTGGCTATCCTTTGTGATGCCTGTGGCAATATGGGGATTTACACTTTTGGAGGGTGAGATTTGACCAGCTGGAGGAGGATGAGATCCGATGGAGACCTTATCTACTTACTCTATAGTGACCAGATCCCACCAGACAATTACAAAGGATGCAAATGGATAGGTATCTAGTTGGGAGGCATGACTATGTTGTACAACCTTTCTATTATGGGTGAGTCATGTGATAGTTTGGACAGGTGCAGAAACCACCGAGGGCATGCCTCTTAATTAGACAATCAGTGTGAAGTGCTCAGAGGCTAGGTGAAATTGTTTGGCTGACTATAGATAATGTTATTGAGGGGGATTCAGATGATTCAGATCACGACCAGCCACCAACATTTGATGTTGATGATGTTGATAACATAGATGAGCACGAGGAGTGGTTGTCATATGCATGACCAACTCCTATGTTCCCCATGGACTTCCCTATAGGTGATGCGAGACCAGCACCAGATGAGGGTGATGAGCCAAAGGAGAGAGTAGAGGAGGTATGGTATAGGCTAGTAGATATTTTTATAGATTTTATTGATGAGGAGTACAAGTCTAATGTTGATCCTAACTATGAGGACCAGGATGGAGGAGAGGATGATGAGGAGGAGGATTATGAGGAGGATGATTATTATGAGGAGGAGCCACCCCTGAGTGAAGGTGATGAGGTAGTTATTGAGGATTGAGACAAGCATAAAGAGTCCTCACATACTTTCAGGACCAAATCATGGGCAATAGCTACACCATACATTGACACCCAGAGTTAGAGAGAGGCTAGCACATCTTGAGTGCCCCCCATAGAGGATGAGGTTGACATTCCTCATGCATCTAGAGACATAGGTAATGATATTTTATTTTACGCATGTCCTTTGGTATTATCTACTTTATTTATATGATGATGTGTTACTGATTGTGTACATTGTCTATCTTGGAGGAGCAATGAGATACTAGTGAGAGTTATATCATTAGGCTACCATAGAGATAGTTCCTACATCCATTGATGAGGAGGAGATGGATCCTGACTATGTGCCCCCACCAATTGTGGAGGAGGAGCTAGAGTCACTCAGACCTTTCATGAGGTTATGGGCAGCATACAAGAGTGTGAGGAGACAACTCTGTCAGGTTGAGAGTGCACTAAAGTTAGCACAAACCTCAGCAGAGGTAGAGATACTGCATGTAGAGATGGCACAAAAATGAGTGGAGAGGCATCAAATGGAAGAAGAGTGGCTTGTATTTGTTGTTCAAGGACAGGATCTAGAGTATGCACTTAGACTTGGTAGTTTGTGATCACGATCACACACGACCGTCTCAAGACAACCAAGGACCAGATCATGAGTTCCAGATCCTAAGGGTTCTAGCTCTCATAGACCTTTATCACTTTGTATATGATACTGAGATGTATAAAAAACTTTGATATGTATATAGACATGCACAATTGATGTTATTATGATGAGTTTTTTTGTGTAGATTTTTAAATGCAATGTGATTAATTAAATGACTTAAGGTAAAAGTATTTAATTAATGTCAACATGATTTAATAGGATTAAAGTGATATAATGTAAAATGTATTTTTTTTTCACTTTAGATACAACATTGATAATTAGAAGAGAATATGTTAAATTAAATACACTGATAAGGATCTAACTTAACATAACACAAAGGTGAATAGTATGAATCCTAAAGTAATTAGAAAATGAATATAAATAATTACCTTAGTGTTCAAGACAAACACAAAATAAGTTGTCAAGAATGAAACAATATGAAAGCTATTTAGAATAACATCAAATAACTTTAAACACTACTTTATCAATCATACTATTCAGAGGGGTCATAGATAATACCGAAGAAAATACATGTAATTAATAGGTTCGTTAAGGGGTGTTCCATCAAGCTGCATTAAGAGATAAGCACCAGACCCATAATTGGTATCAACTATGTCAGGTCCTAACCAATTAGGGATGAACTTATCTTTATCTTCATTGTCAGCACTAGTATTGTGTTGATTTGCAATAAGAACAAAATCTCCCTTGCAAAATGACCGAGGGATGACATGAATGTTTTGTTTGCATTGTAATTATTTGATGTGAGCTTGGAGATGTTCGAGAGCGTAAATGCATTGTTTATTGAGCATCTCAAGTTGATGTAATTGTTGATCTTTATAAGTGTTGAATTGTCAATAAGATCTTGGAGAGCAATTTGCAAAGTAGGAATTTCTAACTCCTACGGAATAATTGCATCAGTTCCATAAACAAGGTTATAAGGGGTCTTTTAGATGATTGAACATTTGTTCTATAATCCCAAATTGCATAAGATAGTTGTGTATTCCAATATTTATGATGCTTGGTGATAGTTTTCTTAAGGATTTGTTCGAGAATCTTATTAGTATTTTCAGTTTTTCCATTGGATTGTGGATAATATAGTGTTGAAAAGTGATGTTGAATGTTGAATGTTTCAAGAATTTTTTTAACCTTTTTATTCTTAAATGGAGTTTCATTGTCTAAAACAATTGTAGAAGGAAGCCCAAAGAAAGAAATAATGGGATTCAAGATGAATCGAAAAATCATTTGTAGATCAGAGGGGAATAGTTTCCACCCATTTCATGAAATAGTCTATTGCAATTATTATAAATGTATGTCCAACAAAAGAAGGCGGTGAAATTTTTCCAATAAGATCCAACCCCCATACTGAAAAAGGCCAAATGGGAACATTGGCACAAAGCTTAGTAGCAAGAGTGTGGATTAAATTGCTATGTTCTTAGCATTTACAACATTGTTTAACATAGGCGAAGCAATCCTTCTCCATATGTCTCCAATAATAACCCATACGGATAAGTTTCTGTAATAACAAACGACCTCCAAAATGACCTCCACATGCACCAACATGAGCCTGTTCGAATGCTAAAGGTATTTTATAATCTTTAAGACATTGTAATAGGAGACCATTAAAATTTATTCTTTACAATTCATTTGCAAGGATCACATATTTGGCTACGAGTTTACTTAAACATTTTTGAGTATTTGTTGTCGTAGGTTTGGGAATGGTACTATCATTCAAGTAGTTGTATATTGTATCATACCATTCACATGAAGCATCTTGAGTTATCGCAAAAATGTCTTCTAATGGAGTATCAATCGAAGGTTTCATGATGGGATGAATAAAAAAGGTGAAGTATGTGGAAGGATCATGTGGGGATATAAGAGAAGTTGCACTCACCATTGCATCCACATGTCGATTATCTTTGTGTGGGATGTTATCAATAGTGAATTATTCAAACTTTTCTAATAGTTTCATTATAAGATCCTTGTATTTTGATAATTTGTCATGTTTAGTTTGATATGTACCATTTATTTGTTTGATAACCAATTGTGAATCGCCAAAGATCTTGATATGTTTAGCATTCATTGTTAAAGCATCTCGCAAACCTGCGATCAACACCTCATACTCAGCTATATTATTTGTGCATAGGAAATTTAATTGATAGGAAAAGGGAATACGTTTGTCGTCGGAACCTGTTCTACACTTAGATCCATAGAAAAATAATTCCCATGGTTTAATGTCAGATGTTAAGACATGATCATCAATAAAGGAATCATGAGTAGGTAAAACAAAATGAGGAGAATCATCTAAGTGATCGGTTAAGGCTTTGCCTTTGATTTATTTTTGTGAAACAAATTTAAGGTCAAACTCAATTAACATCACACACTTAGCTAAGCATCCAGAGAGATCTATTTTGTTGAAAATATGTTTAAGAGGATCAAATTTTGTGATGACTTGTATTTCACCATTTAGTAAATAATGTCGCAACTTACTAGTAGCAAATACATGAGCCAAACATTTTTTTTCAATTGGTGAATATCGTGTTTCATAATCAATTAAGGTTCAGCTAATGTAATAAACATGGTGTTCTTTTCCATTATTGTTTTCTTGAGCCAACAATGTTGCAAGAGCATGGGCAGATGCGTCGATGTACATGATAAATGGTCTATTTGGCATACCTGGTTGTAAAACAGGTGGAGTGGCCAAGTATTTCTTTAGACTCGCAAAATCCTGTTTACAATCCTCATCCCAATCAAAAGGCACACCCTTTTTAAGGAGATGCGTGAAAGGTAATGTGTGATCAGCTAAAGATGCAACGAAATGATGGATAGCTTGAAATTGACCTTGTAACATGTGCAATTAAGAAATATTCCTAGGACGTTGAATGTTAATGATTGTATCAATTTTCTTTGTGTCCACCTCAGTGCCTCGATGGGATATGACAAACCCCAAAATTTTGCCACTATATATGCCAAAGACACACTTTTTTGGATTCAATTGCATATTGTATTTATGTATTCATTCAAAGAATATTTACATTGTCTTGTCATGTTAGTCTTACAAAAAAATTTGAATGTAATTTTGAAAGATTAATGTCATTGCATGTTGATAAGTTGTTTCAGCATTCATTAGACCAAAGGGCATCACAACCCAACAAAATGTTCCCCAAATAGTTGTAAAGGCGGTTTTGTATTGATCTTGAGGGTTAATACTTGGATTTGATTATAACTAGAAAATATATCCATGAATGACAACAAAGCATGCCCAACAGTTGAATCCATGATCATGTCTATATTAGGAAATGGAAAATCATCTTTTAAAGAAGCTTTATTCAAGTCTCAAAAATTTGTGCATATCCTAATACGATTATCGAGTTTTGCAACTGCGACAATGTTTTAGATCCAAGGAGAATAATCGATAGGTCTAATAAAGACTACATCAAGGATTTTTTCAAGCTCCTCTTTAACATGCAAGGCTATGTTAGGATGCATTTTTCTTATCTTTTGACAAACGGGTTTAGCATTTTCAGCAAGGAAAATGTTATGCATCACAATTTTTGGGTCAATTCCTAGCATATCAGAATATTTCCAAGCAAAATTTTTAAGAAAATCATGAAGTAAAGCGGTAGTGTCTTCTTGTTCTTCATCATCAAGGAACTTCCCAATCTTAATAACTTTATCTTTATCATTAATGTCCATTGGCATATCAATTTTATCTCCTAAAGTGAGTGCATTGGATTTGGGACCTTCAAATTTATAGAGCTCTTCAATGATATCACTTGTTATTTGCTTGGTAATAGTCATGGCATGAGGAATATTTTTCATGGAAGTAAGTGAGGATGTGTTATCATAAACGCCTAACATTTGTTTCAAAGCTTCATCGCTATTGAAATATTTGCATGAAGGTGGTAAGGCTATATCAAGCAATTCACGATGTTTGATTGTGATTTTGTGTTTTGCTTGACATGTTATAATGTTAATGTTCAAAAATGGTCATTGAGTAGCTTTGGTCATTTTAGAAAAAGAATATCCCAATCCAGTTTTTATTTCTTGCATATTAGGTTCAATAGGGACACAAATACCTTGCTCATGTTTTCTACACCCTTTTCTAGTATAACCTAATTTTTTTACAAGTTCATAGCCTTTTCTATAAATTCTTTCCATTTCATGTGGATTAGGTGGGGATTGATAATCTATCTCATCAAAATTTGTTGTTTATGTTGTATTGTCATCCAAATTATATGAGATAGATGTTTGAGATGATTGTTCAGAATTTTGAGTGGACATGATTGTTGGTTGTTCTTTTTGGTCATCTTTCTTTGGTGTGAGTTTGTATTCACCCATAAATGAGGGTGTGAATTCTAAGGATCCCAAATCATCACCAAATAATTTAGATACTAATTCCTCATCGTGTTGTTCAATTTCAAGAGGATCTATATTAGATGTTGGAATTAATGTTTTCAAAGGACTCGTAATGCCTTTTTCAAGATGTAAGCAACTTTCAGGCTCAGGGTCTATTTAAACTTGATAGATGTGGTTGTTATGGACATATTTTATGATACGATGAAGGGTTGAAGTCACTGCATTCATCTCATGAATCCATGGTCAGCCTAAAAGAATATTATATGAAAGATCATAAGGCATGACATGGATAGGAGTTTGCAAAGTAGCCACCCCAACCGTAATAGGTAAAGTAGTTATCCCAAGTGGTTGCTTTGTTGTGTTTTCAAATCCTTGATTGGAGACATAATTAGGTATTATTTTGGACCTTTCAAAATCTAATTGATCAAGGAGATTCAAAGTACACACATTGAGAGAAGAACCATTATCGATGAGAGTTTATTTGATACCTATGCAATTGAATTGAGCAATTGTCATAAAGGCTTCATTTTTTTGCACAACTCTAAAGGAGGAAGCTCATGTTGATGAAAGGTAATTTCAAGATTCAATTTTTGGATGAGAGCTGCCACATCATTAAGAGTGGTCCTAGGAGGAATTCCAATTTTTTTTTAAGGCTGTTTTAAGAATGTTATGATAATTTGGTGAGTTTTGAAGCAAATCCCAAAGGGAAATTTTGGCAGGAGTATTCTTTAAAAGTTCAAAAAGATCATACTCCTCTGTGTGTGGGCTATAGTGAGGACCACTAGGAAGATTAGGTAAATGTAAAGAGGGTGGGGTTGGTTGTGGCTGTTGCAAGTTGTTTTGGGTGGTATATGTATGAGAAACAGTATCATTACTAGATTGTTGCAACACATTGGTTTTAGGGGGCTAGAGGGTGTACTAGGATCGGTTAGAGGGATGAAGTTTATGTGAGGGTGGGTAAAGAGTAAGTTGAGGTTGGATTACATTAATATCCTTGGTTTTAGATGCCTCACAACAAACCAAAGCAGATGATTTGGGTGAGATGAAGTCCTAAAGGGACTCATCTATCAAGTGCAAATCATCATGACTAGAAGGTTTGAGGGGTTAATTATCATCGATTGGTTTGAGGTGTTAATGTTCGGTATCATGAGTTGGTCACAAAAAACCTTAGTGGATGGCTTATGTGAGATGAAATCTTGGAGGGCTTCATCTAACAAATAAAAGTCATCACAAGCAAAAGGTTTGAGTGAGATTTTATCATTGATGGGTTTAGGTTTCTCATTGCAAGCATTAGAGGATGAAGTGAGTGAGAGGAAGTCCTGAAGAATTTCATCTAACTTGTCAACATAATCACTAATAAGAGACTTAGATGAGATGTTTCTAATTTGAGTCAATTGTTTGAAGGGATGGTTCGATGTTTCAGTTTTTGTGTCTTTATGTATCAATGAATCTGATCTAAAAGAACTAGGAATGAAAAGGGAAAAGGAAATTTTCAAAGATCTAAAATTATCCATGAATGCCATGAAAAGAAGTAAAATTTATGCTAAGAAAATAGAAACAACTGAACTGTAACAAAAAGATGCAATGCAAGGATCTCAAATCTGAAAATGCTAATTCAGACACTGTAGTGGGAATGATTCACCCTAGGTGACGAATGAGTCCCAAGAGATGAATCTTTTAACTTTTTTCTTTTTTTTTTGTGTTTTCTAGGAGATTTTCATTTTTGTACAATGTAGAGAAAAAATGCAAATGTAGGATTTTGGAATGATTCAATGAAACAAGATGCAATAATGAACTTTAGATTATGCTTTCACTAATGCAGTAGTTTGGAAAATGCAAAAAAATACAATACCCTAATGGAATGTTGATGCAAATGAAGTTTAATATGCAAGATGAAATTGGAATCAAAAAGCTAATATGTTCAAAATGCAGGTTCACCAAAATGAACCATAGATTTTTGGCACCAATGCACTTCTCTAGCTCTTCTAGGGTTTTTCACCTAAAAGGAGAGAGGTAGGGCCAAAAGTGCTAAAGGGTTCATTCAAATTATGTTATGTATGATGTTATCTAAGCTAAATGAAATGAATTAAATGCAATTAAGTGATCTAAATAAGTGATAATGAATGCAAGATCTATGATTTATGCTATGTTTGAAAACACAGTGTTGTTTGCAAAAATCTTAAAAGAATGAACAAAAATGTAAATTAAACTAAAAAAAAGTTGTTTTTTAGAATGGGTGCACCTGGGAAACAAAAGAAGACTAGAAAAAAATATGGAAAATTGATGATGTCTGATTTTTAGATGACTAGGACTCATTCGCCACCCTAGGTGAATCAGTCTGAAGTTATAACTTTTTCTACACAGAAACTATTTTCTGTCAATTGGGAACTAGGATGTGCATCTTACTCAAATCTACACCTCAGAAGGGACTCATTCACCATGAATGGTGAATCAGTCCACTTTCAAATTTCTATAACTTCAAAATTTTGTTTTGTACCTTGACACCTGGACAATAATTTATGATGGAAACCTGATTTTAGATCTCAGAAAATTCTTGCAAAATAGTTTAAAATTGTCTTTCTAAGGGGTTTTCCTTGGTCAAACCCCTAGTTAGGTAATTAAACCTTGAATGGAGAAAAATATGCATAAAACCCTATCCTTAGATGTGTTAAAGACTAGGAAGATCTGAAATATGACAAAATCCCTATTCTATTGTTCTAGAATAAGCAATGCAAAAATTATTTGTATGATGCAAGATCTCAACCCTAGAAACCTTACAAAATATGAAAAATGGAAATGAAATAACATACAAACAAAAAACAAACAAAATGCAAACCTTAATTTGAGGATAGAGTTAAAATGGAAGATGGAATCAATATCAAACCAAGTCCTTAAGTGTGATTTGGTGGCCGGTTGCACTTCCTCACCCTAGATTTCTTCATGATTCACCATAGGAATCCATCATCAACCCTTTGGAATTTTGAATCTTGACAAAAAGATTGAGCTTCAAGACCTACAAAAAACCCTAGCTTGTTACCCTAAAACTTCAACTTTTGCTAATGAGACTTGTGGTAGAAAACTTGATTTTTGAAATTGCTTTTGAAAAATGACTAAAAGATGTGTAAAATGACTTAAAATTAGTATTAATAAGAAAATAAACATTATTTTCCCATTATTTAGACCTAAGAGGCCGACATTCACAAGAAATTAACTTAAATTAATCAAATTCCCTCTCAAAATTGAATTTTCCCTCAAAGGGGACTCATTTGCCACCCATGGAGAATCAGTTCCACCAAAGGGGACTCATTTGGCCAAGGTAGCGAATGGGTCCCACTACTAATTTTTGAAGGTGGGTTTTTGGGGTATGAAAGAATTATGTGTTGTTTGTCAGGTTTTAGATATCTCAGGTAAAACGAGCCTCTAGATCAAAAATAATGGGTCTTAGGGGCCTATAAATGTTGGTTTGAAGGATAAATGATGTGAAGGAACTCAAAATTGGGTCTTATTATGCGTGAAATTGTCTCTATTCTCAAGGGTGTCCAATTTTCTATAGCACAAATCTGTATAGCTCGTTTTAAGAGTTTTGAGTGCATTAAAATGTCATATTAAGCCTTCCGCCCATTGTATGCTTTTGTAACTCTATGGAAAGGCTTAGTTAGGGTTATAAAACATGCATGAAAGGGAGGTGAATGGATGATTTCTAGGTGATGACCTAGATGTCAAATGGTGCATTTTAAAGTGGAAAATTGTGGCTTAGTACTAGGATTTGAAGAAATCTTTGGGGGCAGCAATAGCTCTTGAACTTTTAAGCTTGTGCAAACTTTTTTGAAGGTGTTTCAGGCTTTGGTTGGCTATGGGAAGGTTTGGAGTATGGTTTTTCAATAAACCCTTATCTAACTTGTGAAAGAAGATGATTTTGGGATTTGTTATGTTAGAGGGCTTATCATGCCCTAAAAGTGGAGGAATTGGTGGTTTGGCAGACTCGTTAATGCTACACAATGGTGGTTTGCATGTGATAGGAAGAATAAAGGGTGGTTGCTTTGTTAATTTGGCCTAATTGGCCTTGTGGACATTGTAGTTTGTTTGGTTTGTTATTCTTTCTCAATCTCTTTTTTTTTCCATAGACCCAATACATATTTAGAAACCCATTTTGATCTACTAATACATAACAAAAGCTTTGAAGAGGTTTTTTTTTTAAGTTTCTAAAAACAATAAACTATCTACTAGAAGGTGCCTCAAATTAGGTCAATTTTGTGAAGAAAATATCAAGAAATCAACTCCAAACCATAAGATAACCTCAGGAAGCAATGCATCAAGTCTCAAAACCTTCAAATCTCTGAGATTTATAGTTTAACAATGGTGTAGGAACACCGTTCCATTTTAATGGTTTTGCTCTAGATGTTTTATGAAAAATGAGTCATGGTGATGGAGTCTAAGTTGTTTAGGGTTTTTTAGTCTTAATAAGGTCTAAATAGACCATTCTTGATGTAATAGATCAACTTTGATGTCTTTTGGATCCAAGTTGCAAATTATGTTGAAATGTTGTCAAGGTTGGCAAAAGTTGTCAAGATACGTAAAAATTCAGGTTTTATGTGTGAGGTCATGTTTTTGGTTTAAATAAGGTCTTAATAGACCAATTGGAATGCACTAGCACATAATCATGTGTATTTGGAGTCATTGTGTCTAAAAGGTGAAAATTTGTAAAAGTTGACAAATTGTTGTCAACACAAAAATGCAAAATTGTCATGTTAAGGGGTTCCAACAGTCATAAGGGGTTTAAGTTTTAGTTAAGAGTTGGTTAGTCAGGTTTTTTGTATGGAGAAGCCTTTAAAAGGCATGGAAACTTGTTGTAATGGTTGGTTGGAGAATATTGAAGCAATAACACTAAGATTTTCCTTATTTTCATTGATTTTATGTGTTTTTCTAACTCTTACAAGTCTGTACGGACCCTTACTACTGCACTATGCTCTGAAATCAATGTAAACCTATGGAGTATTGTTTTATCTCTCTTTTGAATCCATTTTAGTGGTATTTCATTGAGTAAAAATCATTTTATTGCAAGATAGCAGGGGATGGTCTGAGTTTGCAGATTTATGGGTTTTGAAGTTTGAAATGGAGATTTAACTCATTTCTCCTATTGTAATATCTATAGCTCAAAGGAATGAGTCAGGAATGTTTGGTTTATATGTTATGGTGCTTATTTGGTGAAAGGGGATAATTTTTATGGGGTGTGTGTTGCTGCCCCTGTAGATTTTTACGGAAAAGGGAATGAAAATGAGGTTTCACCCTAGGATTTGATAAAATATTGCATGTAGAGGCTAGGTGATTGTCTTTTGAGTTTTTTCAGGTTATTTTAAGAAGTTCTAAGGTGGTGGCATGTTGTTGTAAGGTGTGGAACCATTCCTTTCAATAAACCCTCCTCATACTAGCATAAAATAAGGGTTTTGTGGTTTGGCATGGTGGAGTGAGTTTCTCCTAAGAAAAAATGTGGATTTGAGGGTTTGGATACATGAGAATTTCTGCCACAACAAGTTCAGGGGGTTGTTGAATGTTTAAAGGTATGTTCATTTGTAAAATAGGCCTAGTTAGCCTAATTAGGACAGTGAAGAAGGTCATTTTTGATGCACATGTTCTAAGATAGTCACTATTGATTTTGAAGAAAACTAATCAACAATCAAAGTATAAGGTTCTATACAATCTGCACAAGCTTGAAACAAAAAAGGAAAAGTGTTGCAAATACATAAAATAGGGTCCTTTATTAATAATTTCTTCAAGAATACAAGTTTTACTCTTTTCCATTCCTTTACAATGCTTTATATAGATATTCCAATTTGTTATGAATGCTTCCCCTACATCTTCCATTGACTAACTACCCTTTCTAACAAGGGGAATCTTCATCTTCTATAATTTTTCAATTGTGCAACTAATGCAAGTTTTGTATTTTTACACCAAATGACAATTTTTGTGCAATATCACTTCTCTAATCACTTAATGACCTATTTGAGACTTTGAATACATTACATATGACCTTCACATGACCTTTTTAACATTTTTTACATTTGAAAATTCAAATTTTACAAATTTTCCTATTGAAGGCATTTAGAGAACAAGGTGCTCCTGCACCAAACATGAACTCTAAAATTTCAATATTTGAGTAAATCTCATTACAAGTAAATATCATTACTATTCCTTAAGTACTTTGTTCTCATAGATCTTTTACAATGTCACTCATACATTCAAGATTCTCTTTTAATTTATAGATCATAGGTGCTCATTATGAGGTTAACTTCAAATGAGTAACTTGAGATTCCCTCGCTAAGCTTCACATGCTCTTTTATAATGGCTTCAAATCAAAATTGATATTTGTCAAGATAATCAAAATAAGGATGTTGCATTTCTTTTTTGGCTGAGATTCTCTTTGATGGTTCAAAAATCAGCATTTTATGCAATGAGAGATCAATCAATTTTTACTAGTTTACTTACAAATATGCAAAGTAAAAGAAGAAAAAGAAAGAGCATCCAAAATGGAAATGAAATGAAAATAGATGGAAGGAACTTACAGATAGGCATGCCAGTCTCTCAACTTAGTCACTTTTGGTCATACATCTTCACTGGGAGTTCCAAGATATCTATTGCAAACAACACCTCTCATGAATAGAATAACTTGAAATTTGAGATGCTCTTATAATGTCTACATCATAAGTGCTCATGATAAGGTTAACTTCAAGTGAATAACTTGAGATTATCTCGCCAAGCTTCGCACACACTTTTGTAATGGCTTAAAATCATAATTTATATTTTTCAAGATCATCAAAATAAGGATGTTGCATTACTTTTCTAGCTGAGATTCTCTTGGATGGCTCATAAATCTGCATTTTCTGCAAGGGGACACCAATCAATTTTTAGTAGGTTACTTACAAATAGGAAAATTAAAAGAAGATGATAGAATTGGCATCAAAAAAATTAATGTGCATACAAGTATAAATTAATAAGAACACCGGTGCATACTTACAAATTAATCCAATGAACCATCTAGGTCTTCTCTACTCTTTATTGTGTCAAGTATTGTGTCATGGTCAGACTCATGGACCTTCGACAAGGTGTTGTTCAAAGGTCTACCCCCATATTTGGTCAAACGAACATTGGATGCCATGACAAGGTTCAAGCAATGAAGAATCTTACAATGCATGTTAAAGTTCTGAAATAGCCAATGTCTAACACTCTTATGTGGGTACCTTCTAAGCCACATACCAGTAACAACAACTAAGCCTGTAGTGTATTCAATGTTTTCTACATCTATAACGGGGGCCTCCAATTTCCTTTTGGCCTCAACACAATGACACAAGTAATAGTTTGTTCCCTCTTCGTTGTCTTCATCTACAATAACTACATAAACATGCCATGCATTGATATGTGTAGAAAATCTCTTGAAATTAGTCAACATTACAAATACACTACAAAGTAAGACAACAATATGGAATTTCAAAAACTAAGCAAGAAGATATATTACCTGGTTGAACTAGATCTGATACATGGTCAAAGTCAACCAATGATTCCATCTGTGTTAGTTCCAATTCCATCGGAGGGTGATACATGTGAAGTGGACTAACATAACTTTTCAACCATTTTTCAACCCACTCCCCCAACTCACAATCATTCTAGGCTTGCATTGTACATGAAAAAAAGCATGATATCTTTCACGTATCGATACTCCATGAAACTACATTTGAATTAAGGAAAGAGTGTAGCTCACTCGATCCTATTAGTGTACAACAATCCTCATATGGTGCAATCTTAGTATCATCCATCAACCAAAAAAATCTATGAACTGAAGACGTACCTTCATTACCTGGATCCATCGAAGCATTACACCACTTCATAATTGATCTTGCATTTTTCAACTTTTCACTGTTTTTATACTTTAACTCTTCTCGTGCTAATGCTCTATTCATGAGTGCTCCTGCACCATCATGCTCCCCCTTTCCATACTCGACCTCACAAAAGTTCCACATATGTTGTACACATGTAATGACATGCATCCTACTCAACCAATAGAACATGTGCAAGTTCTTGAACTAAGCTACATAGTTATCCAACCATATTATATGCTGACTGTATGCTATGCCCCTCTGAGCCAAATAACTATAGAACATTTGGAAGCAACCTTGCATGAAATCTAGAGAATGTGTGCTATCATCACTAATATAAAAATGATACTCCCTCAATACCTTCATTTGGTCCTCTGTACTATCAGCCGCATGAATGAATGCTATTTTCACGAATATTGAAACCTATGTGGAGTTGTAATATTGTGACTACACCTCATGTTGTGGTTGTAGAGTGTAGTTCTATGCAAATTCAACCACCGATACTATGCTTCCAACTAGAAAGGTGTCCTTCCATAGCTTGAATTGTGTGTCCATCCATCGAGCTCTATGGGTATGCCTTGCATACTCATACACTATATTGTCACGAAACATGGACATAAACTAATACAATGGAATCTTCTAAATAACCAAATCACACCTTTTTTCTTAAGACGTATCTTTTTTAGTGTATGCCACTATTTTATACTTCCTGAACTCTAATAGTTTATGTCCCACCTCATTTGTGCTTTCCATATGTTGACATACTGGCATAGACTGCAAGCCACTGCAATGCTCGCATGAACCATCCAAGCATGTTGTTCTATAGTATATTTTTCCATCCTCTATTTCACATAAAAAATTTATAAGAACTCTCTTGAAGATTTTGGTGGGGCTTCTATGCCACAATCCTCCAAAACATCATTAGTATGCAAATCTAAACATATAGAACTATAAACATCATAATGGTTAGAGAATTCAATATGTATTCTACAACAACAAGTAGTGTGTGTGTGATTTATCTTGACATAAAAAGGTTTAAGTATTTCAAAAAATCTTTGAAAAATACTAATTTGAGGATAATCCTTTTGAAATTTATGAAAAAATTGGGTTTGAGTTGTATCAAAAAAATGCTTTGGATGTGGCTCATGATTCTTACTATCAATTCTCCTTCTTACCACATCCCTTTGATTCAGAGATGGCCTTGTCTTATTCTTCCAATACTCTTCAATTAGTGTTCTCAATGCTTCAACAACATTTTTATCATTTTGTGGCAGTCTCCACAAGAATGCCCATAATTCATTTGAATCAGTTCCCTCAATTCTTTTCCTCCTTTGAATGGCTTTTGATAAAGTTTTTCTACTAATTCTCATTTGTTCACTCATCTTTCTAATGAGACGAGCTCTCTTTGTTTGACTATTTACCAAATTCAATGTAATTACACGTCGTGTGACATTACTATCCTTTAAGTGTGAGGTCTTACCCACACTCTCATATGCATCCATTAGATTTTGTACAATAGTTTTTTCACTCGAAGCATTCGATGTTCTCAACCCAAGAGTCCTCATGATGTTTCTATACTTTATACATCGCATCATTTCAACAAATAGTTGAAATCTTGTGCTCTCATTTAGCTTTTAAAAGAATAATTTCCAAATCTTATCAGCATATCTTCTACAAGTGTGTACTTGAATCTTACCCTCCATGCACTGCAAAATATCCTCATCAATATTAATCAAATACTTTGGCTTTCTACACAAAATTCTAGGTGGTGTCCTCTTAGATACATACATCTCAACATTAGGAATTTCATCAATATTTAATTAAGGTGGGCTAGATTGCATACCTTCGATTGAGGGTGGAGTAGAAGACATACCTTGAGGTTCATGTGGGGATGATCAAATACCTTCTTTGTCAAATCTGAGTGATGTAATCTCAACTTCAGATGCACTGGATGGCATCAGACCATAATCACTTGTGATATATGGTGTCCCTCCATATTCACCTATGGTAGTCGGTGTCCTTCCATATTCGCTTGTGCTTAATGGTGTCCCTTCGTACTCACTTTCCGTAGAGGGTGTATCTCCAAATATGGTATCTGAATCTATCTTACCATGATTATTTCACATTCGTGCCCTTTGTGCTACCAAATCTTGTTCTCTTTTTTATATTTGAGGTTCCTCTTTAATTGGATTTTTTTCGTCAATAGTACCCAATTTCTTCTTTTCACTATATGTCTCCACCTGTTCTCTCTCCTTTGCTTTGAAGGTTTCATACTCTTTGTTTGTTAGTTTTTTCCTTCTTCATTTCTTCAACATGGTAGATAATTTTACCTGTAGCATGGTAATGAGACAAATATTAGTTTCTAAAATATTTATCCATTCAAATAAAAGAAATATATGTCATTTAAGGCTTCATAAAAAATACTTGCAATCATCCTATACAAGAGTATTTCTAGCATAGACAAACATGGTGTAGGGGCATGCAATGATTACAAGATAGGCTCAAAATGGAAACATGAACAAGGCATGTGAATTCAAATTCCTTGGCAAGCTAGTGGAGCATTGGCAAGCTAGCTCAATCACTAGCCTGCCAATGTGGTAGGGTTGAGATGTAAGGGCAGCATATGCCTCATAGAAATGGTCTCTCATAGTGATGTAAATCACTATGATACCACATTTCTATGAGGCATACACTGTAGTTAGGAGCCACATGGTCCTGAAGGAAGAGGAAGTAAATTATTTGAAATTAGGTGATGCCCTAGGGCAGAATTACATTGTTTTCCTTGTGTAAATGGGGTGTTAAAGAAGGGTTTTGATGAAATTTTGAAGGAACCTTCCATGTAATGGTCATTTTAGTTTTTGTGAGGTATTTTTGAAGTTTTTTTGGTATTGGTGAGATCTGGTAAACCCGGTTGTCAAGACTTTCAATAAATCCTAGGTTATTTGCATGAAAGTTGAGGGTTTGGTGCTATAACATTTTAGAGGTTAAGGCTCTGATAAATAATGGTATAATTTGTTGTTTTGTAACACAATTAGTGACATTTAGTTGATATTTGGTGAAAACAAAGTGTTTTGGAGGTACCTCCTTTGTAAAAGAGGGCTATTTGGAGGCCTAAAAGGTAGTGCAACCTATTGGTTTTCAATATTGTTGCAAAGAAACCTCTTAAAACCTTTTGGTATATTATGTTATGAGTTGAATTGTGTCTTAGATGATTTTTTTTAGGTATTTTTATGGCCTTCTCTAAAATATATTGAGAAAAAGTAGTGTTGGAGGGCTACAAGCCTTTAGGTGTGTGTTTGGGATAAGTTGAGTGTATAGTGTTTCAGGGGTTGGTTTCTTGTTTTATTCTAATCATTTTGAGTTGGTTGGGGTCTTCACCACCTAGGTTTCTATCATGTTTCCCCTACCTTCTCAACCCTAGCCTATTGGCAAGCTAGTGGTGCGTTGGCAAGCTAGCTCACTCACTAGCTTGCCAATGCGGTAGGGTTGAGAAGGTAAGGGAAGTGTATGCCTCATAGAAATGGGGTCTCACAGTGATATATTCTATGAGGCATACACTTCCCTTACCTTCTCAACCCTACCAAATTGGAAAGCTATCTCACACACTAACTTTCCAATGCGATAGGGTTGAGAAGGTAGGGGCAACATATGCCTCAAAAAAATGGGGTCTCATGGTGATATATAGAAATGGGGTCTCACGGTGATGTATATCACTATGAGACCTCATTTCTATAAGGCATAAACTGCCCCTACCTTCTCAACCCTACTGCATTAGCAAGCTAGTGGAGCGTTGGTAAACTAGCTCACTCACTAGCCTACCAATGCAGTAGGGTTGAGATGGTAGGGGCAGTGTATTCCTCATAGAAATGGGGTATCACAGTGATGTACATCACCATGAGATCCCATTTCTATGATTCATACACTAACCCTACCATCTCAACCCTTCCGCATTGGCAGGCTAGTGAGTGAGCTCACTATCTTGCTAAGCTCACTAGCTTGTCAATCCTACCACATTTAAAATGGTGTATTGAACCATTCCTATCATTGTGGCCACTCTAACTCAAGGAATGGGTCTGAAACTTCACTAAAAAGGTGTGGGAATGTTGAGTAAGTATAGGGGAGATCAAGAGTTGAGTTGGGCATGAAGCCCTAGAGTGAAATTTGGTGTTTTCCATGTGAATTTGAGAGGCCTTGACATGCTAAAGTGAGTATTGTGTTAGGTTAGTGTTTTTTCTTGTTGAATTGAGTTTTTTAGGCCATTTTGGACTTTTTTGAGGTGGTGGAATTTTTTGATAAGGTTGGGAAGTGTGTTTTCCAATAAGCCCTAGGTTATTTGGCTTAAAAAGAGGGCTTTTGGTTTTGGCATCTTGGTGGATGAATTTTTGAGAAATAATTATGAATTTTTTGGTTTGAATACATATAAATTTCTTCCCACATGTTTTTGGAGGTTTTGCTCAAGTTTCAAGATAATTTTATTTGTTAAAGTGTCCTAATTTGAGGCCTAGTTGGCATAGAAAGCCTGATTTGAGAAAGTTGTTACAAAGTAACCAATAGTGGTTTTTTGGCATGTGATTGTGTACCCTGAAGGGTCCTTGAAATTGTTCAAGCATTGGTCTGAAAGAATCTTACTGAGAATAAATACTTGATTGAATGAGTTGGCAATGCTACAAGGAAGAGTGTTGATTTGGTGAAAAGTGAAGAGTTTTGAGAATTCTGACTTGTGAATTGCTATTGTTGGTTTATTTTTTGTGTTTAGTTGTGTTGTAGGACCAACCCTAGTTGCATCACAATTCAAATTATTTTTCCATGCTTCCATTTTAAGCCATGATTGCAAGATAGGATGCACCTTTCCCCATGTTGCCAACTTAGCCTTGAATAAAGAGTCTTGTAACAGTGGAGAGAAGGATTAGAATCCCTTGTAGGTAGGATAATCAAGGAAACATTTAAAATATATCACAAATAAAAGTGATGAGGTAGGTTTAGTGATGAGGTAAACTTAGAAATAGAGATGAAAGCCAAAATAGTTTCTAAGATCTTTCAATGTGGGAGGAGTATATTCAAATTTTTTAGAGACATGTATGGAAAATTTGGTAGCATAGACAAGGCAATGAGCTGCTTGGTATAATTGTTTGACAAAATACCTCAATGAAAGATTCAGAGAGTGGTATGCACATCCATAATAAAGGATTGAGAAATGAAGTTTTATTTTACTTCCTTAAAATGTATGCCATATATATGTGTATACAAAATGTGGAAGCATGTACAAAAGGTAAGTCAATTATCAAATAACAAAATGCCTCAAAGAGATGTGGTTTATAAATGTAATTGGAAAGTGTATAGAATTGTGTAATTTAAAATGTGAATTGACAACCTAAGGTTATAATTACAAACAAACAATGATCAACATGGAATATTCAAAATAAAAAAATGAAAGCAAGCCATAATAGAATGAAAGAAAATGTGTAAAAACTTCACAAACATAAAAAACTAGAGTTTCAATTGGAGGAGTTCAACACAATTATGTAGCCTTAGCTTCTTCTTTCTTCAAACTCCTCAACAATTTGACTTTTTCAAAAGCTTGTTCCCCTCCAAAGTTCAATTGTATATCAGCTTTCAATGGAATTCAAACTTGAATTGATATTATATGTCTTTCAACGTGAAAAATCTACTATTCCATGCAAAGGTGTTGGAAAGATCATGAAAAAGGTGGTGGAATGTGAAAAACATGCATGCACACTTCACTACATCATCAAAAAACTACTTTTTGTTAAAGCACGCACAAAACCAGGAGAATATATAGAATA
>VDFB02000008.1:264203579-264258119 GCA_007258455.2 Sequoia sempervirens | reverse complement strand
CCCCCTCTCCCTCTCCCACCCTACCTAGACAACTCTAGATCTCTCTCTCTCTCTTAAAATTATCCCTCCCTCTAAAGACATACATAAATACATACATACAAGCATAATGCATATGTACATACAATCCTACACACATACAAGCCTACATGTACATGCGTAGATACAATCTTACATACAAGTAGGCATACATACAATATGCATGCATTGATACATACAGGCATAAATGCATACATACATACATGACATACAAGCATAAATGTGCATACAAACATACAAATATATAAGCATACATTTAATAGAGTAGAATTTAAAATAAATTAAGACATAACGTGAGCATGTTATACCACGCTTGCATTATGTCTTGCTAGACATGCTCCCCACAAACAAATAAAACTATGTCAAAAATGAGATATAACACGAGCACGTTATATCTTGTTTTGGGAATCACCAAGCCTTGGGATTGGTATTTACCTTGGAATACCAACCCAAATGCTTGGAGGGCATTCCCAATGACCAACGACGTGTTTTTTTCAAATTCTACAATATTTCACAAAATCAGGTTCATGCTCACCATTAGGATTGCACGAGGTTCAATATCAAACAAATAGAACACTTGGGTAATGTTAGGTTCTCTCTTAGCTATCCAACAATGTAATTTATTTCACTTTCTGACAATGTTAAGCCTTTCATCAATAATTTCTTTTGTTTTTATGTCTCTTTTTTGGAAAAAAGTAGTGTTTGGTGTTTTTTTCATTATAAATTAATTGTTCATCGAAATTTCAAATAAATTACATATTAAGAAACTAGACTCCACTCTACAATTTTTATTTTTTTTAAAAAGATCAATTAGTTTCCAAAATTTGTAGGGGTAGCACAACCAAAATTCTATTTTTCAAGAAGTGTCCACTTTGAAAATTAGTAAAAAATAAATTATTCATTTAATAATTATTAGAAAAATCATGCATCAACTACATACTATTAGCTAACTTCTGACCGTAGCGATTTTAAAAATAGTAAAAAAAAAATTACCGTATGAGGGTCATACAAGAGTTGCTATGTTATGTTTTTCTAACAAAACCAACACCAATTTGTGTACGTCCCTCGTTTGAGCCCCTTAATATCAACCATTTTAAAAATAAATTAGTAGTTTATAAAGTAGACTTAGAGCACTTCGATCCTTCTTTATGTTCCATCTAGAAATTTTGAGTGTAACTATCCTCAATTTCACATCCAAGGTCAGTATTTCATTATTTCAGAAAAAAAGTGTCCACTTAAGCCCCCTTTTGAGGAACCATCTCGGTGCACTTACCCAAATTATTTTTATGACATGATTTTAATGATTAATGACAATTTATGAAAATGATTAACGAGAATGGTTTATGCTATGAACAACTATGAACGAATGGTGAAACTATATATGGATAATCATAATTAATGATTTATTATGAAACAATTCATGAACAATCATGAAATGATTTATGAATGATTAGGAAATGATTTATGAATGATTATGAAATGATTATGATTTATTATGAAAATGCATTATGAATGATAATGAGATGATAATTATTTAATATTTTAATGATCTAATTATTTAATGAAGTGTAATATGAAGTGAACGATTCATTCAATTGAAATGTAAATATTATGATAATTAGTTTATTATGAAACGATATTTGATGATTATGATAATGGATTTATTGTGATATGAACAATAGTGAATGATTATGCTTTATTATGGAAATGGACATGAATTTTTATGAAATGGATTATGAATGGAAATGAACAGGAATGATCTTTTTTGCAAATGGTTAGTGAATGAACATAGGACAAATATTATCATTTATGTAAATAGATAGTGAACGTGCATGATACGATTTAATGGTTCGATGAAATGCATGAATAGAAGAAAGTATTGAATGAATTGATTAAGTAAATAATAATATCTATTTAATCAATAGACAAATATTGTGATGATTATGAGGACAAATTTGAGTGTCTACATTTTCCCCCTCTTTGAGACAATGCAGCTTGCCACATTGTTTCAAAGAAAAAGAATGATCAACTGATACATGGCCCAGAGATATCCTAGTAAGGATTATGATAAGAATGATATGCCCCCTCAAGAGATTGGTCAAACAGATTGTACGAAGATTAATCTCTTGATAGAGTTCTAGAAAATTATTAGATACCTGATATTGTGCAAGTGATAAAGAAGGGATGTACATTTTGATGAAACTACACAATTGATGGGTGTAACTAAACAATTGATGGAAATGATCAATATAGTCAGGTTGATGAGTTGATTAAGCTGATTGAGAATGATTCATATGCAAGACAAGGTGATGCAATGATTGATTGATTGATTAATCAGGGGGACATGACATTTTGAGAAGCAAGTCAATTGATTTGAGATTTAATTCAAGTGACATATATAAGTTAGATAAGGCAATTGATTGATTTCTCTGCGACAAGAAAAATTAAGGTGATGAAGCCTCTTGTGCCTTTTAAGTTCTTTTATTGTCATCGAGCTTATTATGTTCGCAGATTAGTATAAGTGCCTAGATAAAATGAACTTCTAGATGACCTAAATACTATTTACTTTATTTAGCAGTAAAGTATAAGCATCTAGGTATAAGGACCTTAGATGGCCTAAATAATTATTACATAGAAGAAACTATCAAGCAAGGAATGCTCTCATCCACACTAGACTCATAGTTCCTTGATTGTTTTAGATAACCATGTCTTAAGACGAGTCATCCTATGAATAAGAAACAATCCACAGATAGCAAACAAGTGAACATGCCCCATCCTCACGTCTCTAGTCCAAGACATCCTTGAGAAGCTAAGAGACATGCCACCAAAGATAAAAATCATAAAGCAAGCAAAGATCAACAAACAAACAAGCATCATGCTTCGATATAGAACTAATTCTTGGTACGATTTTATGTGTTTGATTGCATTTGAAAGAGGGATTGATAGGTATGTTATAATTTTTGCTTGTTTGTCAATCATGGCATATTTTGATTTTGTTGAAGTTCAAAGCTGTGTGGTGATCTGAAAGTGTCACTGTTTTAGGATTTTTGGAGTTATTTGTTTTTTTTTTAATTTTCAGAATATTTGATTGTTTTGGATTTTTGGAATATGTGATTTTTTTGGGTTTTTTCTAGGACATTTTATAATTTTTTTGCATTTTTTCAGGACATTTTATGATTTCTTTTTTGGAATTTTTAAGACATTTTATGATTTTTTTGGGATTTTTTCAGGATATTTTATGATTTTTTTTGGATTCTTTAGGATATTTTATGAATTTTTTGGATTTTTTTCAGGATATTTTATGATTTTTTGGGGATTTCTTCAAGACATTTTATAATGTAAAGAGACGATTCACAAGTAAGTAGATAGACAAAGGAGGTGGTTTCTCTGACTGCGAGATGCTCAGTATCCTAACCCATAGCTAAGGTTAAGGAGATGCCCTAGTGAGGGATAGGACCAACCTAGTATGCATTGCAAAGTGAGCAAGCGAGGGGAATGTAGAACAATGCACAAGCCCTAGTGAGTATGAAAATTCCATTTTTGAGTGGAGGGTGAATGAAAATGGGATGAAAAGATCAAGTAGATCTCTAAAGGAAAGAGGAGCAAAAGCATCTACACATGGTGTCGATTTCTCATTTTTCACCATGCTACTTGCTCAAGGCACCACCAAAGTGGTTTTCACCATTGAATGAACTAGTTTCTCATTACTTTTTCTTTTTTTTTTGTATTTTTAGGACTTTTTCTCTTTTTTTTTTATTTTTTCAAGACTTTTTCTAATTTTTTTGCATTTTTTTAGCACTTTTAAAAAGATTGTACCCTCTAAATCATTCAAGTATAAAACTTGTGAATGTGCATATTATTGATGGGATCACTAAGCAATTCACCTTTCAGAGTAGATAATTGGTATGCCCCAGATCCATACATAGTAGTGATAATGTATGGACCCAACCAAATAGGCTCAAATTTACCCTTCTTTTCTCTGTCTTGTTGGTTGTGAGGATTTTCACGAAGGACCAAATATCCAACCTCAAATGTACATGGTTTGACTTTTTGATTATAAATTTGAAACATTCATTGTTGATATGCTCTAAGATGATTGAAAGAAATTTGTCTTCATTCATCTAATAGCTCGAATTCCTGCAAATGGGAAACTAGGTATTCTTCATCACTGATTTGATTGTGCAAGGAGACATGCAAAGAGGGTAGTTTGACCCTGATGGATAAGATGGCTTTGGATCCATAGAAAAGGGCATAGGGGGTAGCACCTATGGGAGTGCAAATACTTGTGTGGTAAGCCCACAAGGAAGGATTTAGTTGAATATGCCAATCTCAACCAACTTCATTGACCATATTTTTAAGAAGTTTGAGAATGGTTTTGTTAGAGGCCTCAGCCTAGCCATTACCTTGAGGATAGTAAGGTGTGGAAAAATGTTGTATATGGAGTTTCTCATAGAGTTCATGGATATCCTAATTTTTTAATGGATGACCATTATCGATGATGATGGATAAAGGAATGGCATAACAATAGATGATGTAGTTTAGTATGAAAGTGGCTATTCTTTTTCTAGTGATATGAGTGAGGGGAACAACTTCAATCCATTTCGTGAAATATTCTGTGGCAAAAAGAATGAACTTATGAACATTGGATGAAGGTGGATGGATCTTTCCCATGAGATTGAGTCCCCACTAATAAAAGGGCCATGGTGTAGCAAGAGGCTACAATTCCTCTATAGGAGCATGTATCAAATCTGCATACTTTTGGTACTACTTGCTCTAACAAATTGATAAGAATCCTTTTCCATTCTAGGCCAATAATAACACATACACAAGATTTTCTTAGCTAAGGTAGGACCACTAGAATGTTCCCCACATATACCTTCATGTACTTCTCATAAAGCAGTTTTGACCTCTTCGTGCTCAAGAAATCTGAGTAAAGTACCATCAAGACCTCAGTGGTAGAGGGTATCAGCTAAGATTACATAGCACAAAGGTTGACAGATAAAGGTTTTATGAGATTTATTGGATAGGTTTGATAGCAAGGTGTTATCTCAAAGATAGGTATAAATATCCCCATACCATTGGGAATTAGGACCAACAATAAGACAAATCATTTCAGATTGTAGTATATTGTAAGTAGGTTCCAAAAGAAGTTCTACCAAGAACTCACAATAAGCAATGTTACTTGACATTTCCACAAGTGAATCAATTGTTTCCATTGCATCAGTAGGTCTATTGTTATCTTGGGAATCTACTCAAAAGAGATTGATGTGAAATAGGCCTTGAAGTCATCCACCATTCTTTTGTAAGACATCAATTTTTCATCTTTTGTTTTAAATAGTCATCATTGACTTGTCTGATCACTAGGTAAGAGTCATCAAGAACACACAACTCAAGGATTTTTCATTTCATAGCTATACGGAGCCCTAAAAGTAATGCCTCATATTCTACAATATTCTTGGTACATAGAAATTATATCTTATAAGCTTTAGGTATACAATCCCCTTGCAGAGTGACGAAGAGAATTCCAATGCTAGAACCATCTTGTATGAAGGGGCCATAAAAATATAAGGTCCAAAGAAGTGTAGATTCCATGTTGAAGATTGATTCATCCAAGAAATTTTTAATAAGAGGATGATTATTTGTTACAAGAGCATCAGTGAGTTGATCTGATATAGCTTGTCCTTTTATTTCTTTTATTTCTACATACTCAATATCAAACTCGCTAAGAATAATCACCCATTTAGCTAATCATCCTATGAGTTTTTCTTTGTTCAAGAGGTACATAAGAGGATGAAATTTTTCAATGAGATTTTTTTGGTGTGTAAGAATGCAATTTTGTAGCTTCTATGATGTAAAAACTGCAACAAGGCATGCTCTTTCAATAGGACAATAATTGAGCTCATATCCCACTAGAGTGCGACTAATGTAATAAATTGCACATTCCTTTCCTTCAAAATCATGTTGTGCCAAAAGTACCCCCAATGATGTGGTAGTTGTGGATATATACAAAAGTAAAGGCTTGTCATCTGTAGGAGGTATCAATACTAGCAGTGTCATTAGATATTCTTTGATTTTCTGAAAAGCTTGTTCACACTTATCATCCCATCTAAATGAAACATTCTTGTGTAATAGATGCTGAATGAGTTGACATTTATCTACAAGTTGCACTATAAAATGGTGGATAGACTGAATTTTTCCTTGTAATGATCTCAGCTGACTGATATTCTTGGGTGGAGGCATTTCAAGTATAGCCTTTATTTTTGCAAGATTGGCTTCAATTCCTTTAGATGAGATAATGTATCCAAGGAGTTTCCCAGAGGTTACTTTGAAGGAAAAATTCTTTGGATTCAACCAAACCTTGTATTTTTCTAATCTTGTGACGATTTTATCCACAATCTCTAGATTTCTAGCTCTCGTGTAAGATTTTCCCAAAAAATCATCTACATAGTCTTCCAAATAGGTGTGCATCATGACATGAAAGATAGTGGTCATTTCAAGTTGGTAGGTAGCTCCAACATTCTTCAACCCAAAGGGAATGACATTCCAATAGAAGCTTCCCCAAGGACAAGTGAATGTTGTCTTAATTTGATCTTTAGGAGAAATTTTAATCTAATTGTATCTTGAGAAGTTGTCTATGAGGGATAACATTTTGTGCCCTATTTTCAAATCCACTATCATGTCAATGTTTGGAAGTGGGAAGTCATCCTTAGGACAAGCTTTTTTTAAATCTTTGAAGTATGTGAAAACTCGAATACCCCCATCAGGTTTTGAAACTAGTACTAAATTTGAAATCCAATCAACATAGTCAATAGGTCTTATAAATTCAACATCTAGCAACTTTTGTAATTTAGCTTTTACCAATAGAGCAATGTGCGGGTGCATTTTTCTCAACTTTTTTTTAATAGGTTTTTCCCCTGGTGGCATATACAAGTGATGCATTACTAGATATGGATCAAGTCCTGGCATATTTGCATAGGACCACACAAAGTTAACTTGTCTTTCCTTATAAAACTATATATGCTCCATTCTCTCTTTAGGTGTTAATGACTTTGCTAGATGAATTATCTTTGGTTTTTCTTTTGTGCCCAGATTAGCCAGTACTATCTTCTCCATCAACATAGATGATTTTTCATGACAAGATACTAACAAAAGTGTGTCAAGCCTTCCATCCTCGGGCACCTAAGAGAGTTTTTCACCCTTGGATACATCCTTTATTTTTACTTTTTTCAGGTCTAATAGTGTTGCAGAGTGGTTTTCACTAGAAGACCTACTTATATTTTCAATAATTTTATGACTGAAAGGCTTGGCACTCCCCCCAAAGTAAGCCACACTATTGAGTTATATGGTGAATCCTGCTTTATGATCCTCAAGAAGTGTATCTCCTCATGCTCCCATAAATTTTATGATTGCCTCATCATTTTCAAATAGATCCAGATGTGGTGGTCCCTTTTGATCGAAATCAATGAGTTCGGGGTTAACCAAGGGTAAAGGATCATGATTTGAGTCAAGATTTTGAATGGATTCAAGGGTACAAATATTATGATCGAGTTCAAGGGTAGGGATGCTATCATAGTCATAAATGTCAATTAAATTATTGATGGCACTTTCCTCATTTGTCTGTGTAGCATTAGAAGACTCTACTTCCTTACTTGAAGTACACACAATACTCAAGGTCTTATCTTTCTGCACATCATATCCTAAACTAGGTACTTTTTCCGTATGAGTAGGTTGTATTGGTTCCAAGATACCCTATTTATGTAATCCAAGATGAATTTTACCATCATATCCCATTTGTTTCATAAGATAAAATCCTTTACCATATTGTTCAACAGTTATCTTTATTTCAGTTTTTTCTTTTTATGTATTGTCATCTTTGTATAGCCACTTCAAGAGATCAACTTCTTCTATTTCATTATAAAGGGCTCCCCATTTTTTGAAAGTAGTTGATTTAAAAATCATTGTAGTATCTACATCTAATGTGGTCTCAGTCATCTATGGTTTTCCATAGGTGTGGGGAGGTAAAGGTAGCTTTCCAATGCAAAGGACATGATTCAAGGTATATTCCCCTACTCCTTGTTCTTTTACTTGTATTTTGATCTCAGATTCATTGTGTTTTGATGAGGATGCTTTTAAGGACTTAGGATCAACATATTCTTGGGAAGAAAATGCTTCACAATTGCTTGGGATTGTGATTTCAGTTTTAGGAATTAGATTATGGTAGTATATGAAAAGGTTTGGATCTCCTCGTATTGTGATTTTAACACCATTGTGTGGGAATTTAATGTACTAGTGGTATGCAGAAGGTACTTCTTGAATTTCATGAATCCAAGGTCTTCCAAGGAGGATATTATAGGTCAATGGATGATCAAGGACTTGGCAAACCACATCCTTTACCATAGGGCCAACTCTGATTGGTAGAGTAACCGATCCTTTAGATGAGTGTTCCTCTTCATCATATTCCTTTATGGTAATATTTTTACTTGGATAACTACATTTTTAGATAACCCTAATTTTTTGATCAATTCTTACGTACAAATATTAAGGCTTGCTCCTCTGTCTATCAAAACTCACTTGATCTTAACATTATGGATGAGGACGTCAATGTGCAAAGCTACATTATGCGGTTGTCAAATGGATAAATCATCATTTCAATAAAAGTGAGAGTATGAGGAGTGGTGATGTGTCCCACCATAGCTTGGAATTGATCTACAAGTAGGTCTATAGGTACTGTAGCAATAGCAAGTGTTTTATCTAGGATAGCTTTATGCTCAGGAGATAGGCGTAGCAACTAAAGTATAGAAATTTGTGCGAGCATTTTTCCTAAATGTTCTATGAGGTTATATTGTGAAGCTGGTGTAGTGGGTCTTGCATTATGACCTCTAAGGGTTATTTTTCCTTTGTGGGTAGTAACCTTGCAATCAGTTTCTTTTCCTTTTATAATGAAAATGTTTACATGATTATCAACCTCACTGATGTTATGTATGGTATAGTCATACTTAGCAGTAGCATAATTTACACCATCATGAGATTCAAGAGACTTTCCTTTATCCTTGTCATGCTTAGGGAAATGGTTTTTAAAAACCTTGCAATCAAAGTTACCAGAAGGAGTGTGTCTGTCAACTGCTATCTTACCCTCATCAATAAGGTCTTGTATTAAATTTTGAAGTTTATTGCATCTATTAGTCTTATGTCCTTTGTGTTTATGATATTCAAAAGTGATCCTCATTCCACCATGGGTGTTTGAATTGTGGATTATATTCCTTCATTTCAGGTAGTGTTATAATATTGTTTTCAAGAAGTTCTTTTACTGTAGATTCAAGTGATTGTCCCAATGGTGTAAAATTTTGTTAAGGGAATTTTTTTCGTTTTTATTTTCCTTTGTCTAAAGATGGACCTTTGATATTGTAGACAGGTGATGATGTTTTAGTTGTTTTTGCATAAAAAATTTCATCATTGACTACATTCTTTTTCTTTACTCAAAAAGGTGTCTTGTTGTTTGAATTCAATTTTTGGTCTCTATCGTTATTAAGTTTTATAGTTTCATCATCAATAAGAGTTTGTTCAATTCAAAATACCATCTCTATGGCTTCATCAAAGGAATCCAGGCATTTGAGGAGGAGTTCCCTTCCAATTTATTTGTTTAAATTTTGACATAAGAGGTCAACCAATTCTTGATTAGGAATGGCATAAGGCAATCATTTTGTTAAATGTCTCCATCTTTGTAAAAATGACACAAAAGATTCACCTTGTTTTTGTTTGGTGTTGAAAAGGTTTGTCATGGTCACATTAAGGTCACAATTGAAACTATAATTTGAGACAAATTTATCAGACAATTCTTGAAAGGATTTGATGGTTGGGGTTAATCGTGATAACCATTCCATAGCTTCTCCTCCTAGATTACGAGGGAATAATCTCATAAGGTACATTTCATCAAATACAAATTCCATGGTAGTAGCACAAAATTGTCTTCAATGGTTTTTAGGATCTCCTTTTCCATTTTATTTTTCAAGTTTTGGTATGTCCAAGTGGTTAGGAAAAGGTGGCATTGGTATGCTTGATCGAAGAGGTAAGAACATGTATCTTCAATGGAGAACTTATGAGATGATTTTTTGTTGTTCTTAAGGGTATCCAATTCTTGTCTCAATGTTCTAAGCTCATCCAAAATAGGATCATTTGTAGGTGGAGGTTTTGATGTCTTTGAAGATCTCTTGTAACCAAGTTGTAGATAAATAGCTATATGATCTTTGATCCTACCATCATTGTTTGTTTTGGGATGTTTAGATTCACTAGATATAGGTTGATCGTTCATTGTGAATTATGATATGTCAAAATTAGGAGGCATTTTGATTCCTTCATCAGAAATGGCCTTGAAGTATTGTCGTGGGTTACGTTTGACCAGCTCTATAAGAAGTTTAGTGAACCTATTATCATTAAGAGCTTCATTTATCGTGGATTGGGTTATTTCTTCATCCTCAATTTCACTTGTTTCACTAGTTGCCACACTAATTTGATATTTCCCATTAAAGTCTCTTCACCAAGGGTTCCCTTCCTCTTGAAACATTTTTGTTCTTATTCTAGGGGTCATAGGTGATTTTTTATGATTTTCAATCCAAGATAGGATAATGTATGATATATAAGACTAGAATGCAATGAAAAGGATATGATTCTAGTATGGGATATGAAAATGGTACGGTATGATATGACAAGCTAAGAATGCAAGAGCTCAAAGGAAACTTTAGGTCCAAAGTTGGTTATGATGTAAAGGCTTTACTTGTGTTATGATGGATAGACACAAGGACTAATGATCAAGAGAGGGTATGTAGGAGATTATGGAATCCAAAAGGATTTCCCTACTCAAGGATGATGAACCTCAAGTGATGTGGGTGATAGATAGCCAATGGTTTGATTTCAATACCTAGGAAGAGTAGCCTAGGTGCAAGCTAAGGGTTTTCTTTGATTGATATTGAATATGAAAAGGACTAAATTCTTGGAACATGCAAAGGTTAGGTGATATGGTCTTGATATACAAAGGGGTTTAACATGCAAGAACTAGGTGGAATGATATATGAATGCAAGGACTATGTAATGTGACCTATGTATGCAAGACTACGAATATGCACAGACTAGGATGAAAGGGATATGAATATGTAAGGACCATTAATATGAAAGGGCTAGGGATATGCAAGTACTAGGTGAAATGAAAAGACTAGGTGGAATGCACGGATTGAAAGATTAGAACTGAAGGATGATGACCCCAAGAAATCTAAGTGATAGGTTCATTTTGGATGTTTTTGTTGTTTGACTTTTTGAGGTGTGCAAAGTTTGAGATGTTGCAAGTTACTAGGTGTGATTTTTGTTTGAGGTCTATTTTTGAACACAAATGCAAGACATAGTAGATAAAATGTTTGATTTTAAAAATACAAGCACAAATCCTAAGGTTGGAAAGGACTATATTCACTGGATTCCACATGGGTTTCCCCAGCCGCGCTTATTCTTAGCGGGTGACTTAGAAGCTTGGCCACACTAGATCCCCTCCACAACACTCACTTCTATGAGTCAACCAAGCTTTGAGCCCTCATAAATATCCCATGACAGGCTCTTCACCTCTACTAAGAACTACGAGAATGTGGATGCCTTGGCAACGACCGTTGTTGCACCAATGAGTAGAAGGGATTTTGGCTTCTAAAACAAGAGGGTTCTAGTGAATACTCGGGGACATGGCACCCCACAAGTGTACAACAAGCCACTTAAGGCTTTAACCACTCTACTAGGGGCTCTTATACCTTTACAAGAAAAGGTAGGTACCTATTTTTGAATGGCACTACATAGTTAAGGCCTACATACCATGAGGACTTGACAGTTTAGTGTCATCCTTTTATATACCTGCCCAAGCGAACAACCAGTTGGAGTCATTCCCTCTTGTGAGGCATGCTCCTCTAAGGTATAAACACAAAAACAGATGTGTCTAGTTTCTAATCACCAAGTTTGCACAAGGTGAGAGCATACTCCCTACCATCTCAAGCATAGAAAATAATGTTCATTGACCTCCTAGTTAAATCTACATGAGAGAAGACAATTGTTCATTTTAAAGCACCAATTGAAGTGTTTTCTAATCTAAAAAAAAATTGGTTTCAAAATCATGTCTTTAATGAACGTCCTACATCAAAATCTCATTAGTAGATTCATGCCTCCCTTCTTTGACAAGCGTATATTTTTTATTTTCAATTCTCTACCAAACAAACCTACAAAAGAAATCAAATTAACAAAAAATATCCTAACCAAAAATTAATCTAGACCTAAATAATCTAAATTAATCAAAAGGGTATGTGTAGGATCATGATGGGCCAAAAAGTTGCACTATTATGGGTATTTGTAGGGTATGTGGCTGACGACTTTTTTTTTCTTCCAAAATTGATGAAGTGAAAAGTGTTTTTAGAGGAGATTCTCATATTTCCACCAATATAAATTATGCTTTAATTTGAATTTAATAAATAATTATTATTTATTTCTATTAGAATTACGACTAAAGTCATGATCGATAGGTTTATTGAAAAACATCTATAACTTTCAAACAATATCACATTTTTTGAATCCAAAACATGTGTCACATACTATAGGATTAAAAAAAGAAAAATTAAATTTCATGAAGTTTTGACCAAGTTAAGGTGGTCAGACATACGAGTTTTTATATTTTTAAAAAGCTGTAATAAAAAATTCATAATTAATTATTCACTTGGAAAAAAATTACAAAAAAATATGCATCAAATCTGGACATGAGTCCTCTACTTATATATAAAATCTTATAAAAAATAATTATCATTTTATTATGGTTAGGGTGGTTAGACAAACACCTACTTCTTATTTTTTCCCTAAAATTTAAGTACTACTGCATTAAAATTTCAAATTTTCACCATTTGAATAGATTTTATTTATTTTTAAATAAACCTAGTAGTTTAGAAACTAAATTCAATTTTCTATAGATTCTATTCTTACATATTTTTGAAATAATATAGATATCTTATTCAAATTTTTATGTCAAGTTTCCTAACACTAATTTTTCTAAATTTTTTGCCACTTAAGGGTCTGCTTTTTCCATGATGATCCTGCACATACCCAAAACTAATACTAATTTAATCTAAAAATAATAATTTAACTAAATTAAAATCTAAACTAAATCAAATCAAAATCTAATTCTAACTAAATTAATCAAAATTAATATTAATCTAAATCTAATTTAACTAATTCTAGAATTTAAATTAAAACTAATCCATTCTAAATTCGAAATTGATTCTAACAAAAATAAAATCTAAATTACAATTAATCTAAAATAAATAAAAGTAAAACAAAACTAATCTAAATTAAATAACAAAACTAATCTATATCAACTCTAAATTAAATTAAAACAAAGGTTAATTTCTATCTTGACTAAAATTAATCTATATAAAAAAAATATATATCTAAACTAAAATTAACAACTAAAATTAGTCTAAATTAATCTCAAATTATTCTAAACTTTTAATCTAAATTACATAAAACTAAATCTAAACTAAATAAAACTAACTTAATCTAAATAATCAATAACAATAGATGGTTGTGTTAGGTCTCAAAAATGTTGGTTGGAAACCATAAGAGGTTTCCAAGCTCTTGATACATTTTTGGCTAACGTACAAGGTCAAATGATGAGTTTGAACCTTCTACTCTTTAGGTTCTGCTAGACCTAGGTGGGTTTACCTATGTGAATGAAGCAAATTTGAATTGTGTGTTTCTTCCCTAAGTAGTCTATCCACAATGGCAATTTGAAGTGGAGAGATGAAATCCTAATTTGGTATAGATTGTATAAGTAATCTTAAAATAAAGATCAATATGTTTAGTTAACAAATGTAAAAAAATAAAATGAATGAAACTAAGTGATGGAATGTATGAGACCAATGCCTTGTTGGGTATACAGATTCAAGTGAAAGTCTAGGATGAATGGATTATAATTGGAAAGAATTCTAACTGTTTGACATTTCAATATTATTCTATAACTTTTATAAACTTGCAAGAGTGTAATTACAAAGTTCTACTTAATGATCCAAATGATACTTCTAAATTATTGTGACTGACTGAAAGGATTTAATCTCTACTTGAAAGAACCAATCGATCATACCACACAAGTACAACAAAGCTGCATTGATAAAATGAGTATATACTTGATATATTAATTTAAATAACAGAGAAACATCAAATTTGGAGACAACCTGATAATATTTTCAATTAAATCGACAAACAAATGCTACCAGTATGACACCACAATAAAAAATATCTTCCATTAACTTCTTCAAAATCATGCTTGCAACATAGTCTTTCAAAACATCATGGAAACATTTTCTACTATCTATCTATCCTATTCACCTATATATGTTTTGTCACTATGAAACAGATACATATACATCAAAATTTTGAAGGGATGTGTCCCTTTAGAAATTTCTTTTACTAATAGTAACAATTAAAAATAATTAAAATAAGCAATTAGGCTTTATTTAGCCACAAATTAACTTTTGACAAATGATCCACATGATATTTTTCATTGATGAGTGTTGGAATCTCTTAACACATTTCGGATTGATATCTCCATTTTCACCATCTTCTCATTTTGTTCGCAGGCCTCATCTAATGTTGAGTCTTTTCCTGTCACTATTTCTAGAATGTTTTGTAGCATAAACTCATATTCCTCATTCCACTTGGCCTTTTCTTTCATTTTTCCTCCATCTTCAAATAATGTTGGCAATCCCTTTTTCATGGCATAAATTAATCCTTTTGCATCCCTCTGCAACTCCTCATGGAAGTCTCTATGGTTCCTTATGATTTGGTTGGAAGTATCAATAGCCCCATTATCAAGACTATCTCTCTTATTTACTTCTTGAAACTTTTCTTGGATTCTACCATCAATTCTCTTATGCTCTTGCTCTGCAGCATAATTCTTTGAATGTGTTCCCAAAAGCTTGTTCAACCAAGTAATCAAGCTAGCCTGCCTCTTTCTGATCACTGCAACAAGTGTATCATATTTACCCAGATAATATGCATCTGATCCCTCCCATTGGTCTTTTTTTTGAGAGCTCTCCCCATGAGTCAGCTACTTAGTGGATCCCAATATGATTCCCATCATATCTTTTAGGTGATCATTTTCTCTAAGTATTCTTTCATTATTCATCTTATACATTTCCTTCTCTTTGATTAACATTTGGATTTGGGCCTTATTCAATTTGGCAACATTAATTCCAATCTCAGCTATTTCCATAAAATCAACCTCTCCAGCCTTCAGTGTCATTATTCATATCTTTTAGGTGATCATTTTCTCTAAGTATTCTTTCATTATCCATCTTATACATTTCCTTCTCTTTGATTAACATTTGGATTTGGGCCTTATTCAATTTGGCAACATTAATGCCAATCTCAATTGTTGCCATAGGATCAACTTCTCCAACCTTCAGTGCCATGACATGCCCAAAAGATTTCTCAATATCAATAACAAAAAAAAAATTGTGGTAGATATAGGGCCCATATCATAAGTGAACCTTCATCAGGGTTATATTTGGATCTTGTATATACCTTTGTTACACCTCTAGGGCTAAGCTTATGTGTTGCATTATTGTTCTTTAGGAAACTATCAAAAACTAAAGAAAAATTCAGATATAACCCTTGAAAAATAATCACACCCACATCTTCCAACAATTTTCTTCCCTTCTCAGAGGTCATGTTTTCCATTTCTCTTTCCATACTTGACTTTAAACTATTCAATAATTGTCTTTAATTACTCATTGTTATACTTTCAACTAATTCCCTTCTTGATTTTCCCTTTTGTTTGTATATGAAAAACTTGAATTCTAGAGACTTCACAAATTCATCATCAGCCACAAATAATTTATATGCCATTTTCCTTTTATTTTTATCTGAACCTTCTTTAGTCTCTGGTTCTCTAGGAGAAAACTTATAATCTTGAGTTTTTAGTCTGGAAATTTTGTCAACTAGACTTTGAGGCTCATCATCACCAAATGTCTCTTCTCCAGAAGATAACAACTTTGCATCTTGAATTCCTTTCATTTGACGTGTCAGTCTTCTATTGTACTTATTAACTACCCTTTTTGCTTCTTCCTCCTCCATATTCCTGATTAAATCATCATATTGATAAGGTATATGACTATACCTGCTTAAATTAAGTTTTTTCCTAGTAGAATGAATGCACCCCTCTAGATCAAAACCCTTTCATGGTGCAGATCTCTTTAGATTATATTGCAACAATTTATCAAGAATCATATCATACCCATCTTTTGACATCACAGTGAAATCACCAAAGCACAATTTGTTGGGCATGAATGATTGTTTTCCTAAAGAACTATAATTCATGACACTTGAATAATCCATCTGCCTAACAATCTCCACATAAGAAATTTTGTCAGGCACTGTTTTGGGCAAGATAAAATGTGTATCTTTGAAACCATACATTCTAATCATAGTTGCATCTTCAAGACAATACCAATCTCCCCAATTGTGGCTAATAGGACCATTGAAGTCTTTGGGTCTGAGAAATCTCTTTATCTCATCAGATAATGAATATTCACAAGGATGATTAAAGAATCTATACAATGGTTTCACAAAGTACTCAAAATGTATAAAACTAGAGCTGGCAAACCTATTGTCTCAAATAGCAGTCCATAGCTGAATTGGTAATAATTTACCTTCCCTGTCAAACTATGAAATTCTTAAATACTCAGGCCACATCCCCAATTCTTATCCATAATATAGTATCATATGCATAATTTAAACTTTCAAATAATGTTTGAAATGTAAAATAGGAGATTCATTTCTTATTGCCATCAACCCTGAATCAAGTCCTTTAAAAATGTATGAGGCATAATCAAAGGGTCCAGAATTATGACACTAAACATTTGCTACAGTCACCATTGGTACGATCGACATATACTAAGGGGCATCTATCCCTAATACCTGTCATGCTGAAAAGTATGTATGTTTCATGTAGGGCTCGAACAAGTCAATATGAAATGGGGGCCCATCATTATCTTCTAGTGGAACTGAATTTCCATCCCTCTTAGGTCTGTGCAATAGTAGCCTACAACCCTTATATATTGTGTCCATCCTCCAAAACACTCTCTCTAATTCTTCATGCACAATTTTTTCATCAAATGTCCCTTCCAGGTTAAATACTTCACATATCACTACTTCAGACACATGTATGAATGGCTTTCTGATGGGTCACAAATCACTTTGAGCTTTGGGTTATAGTGGGAAGCTAAGAGTTTCACCAATTCTACATCCACAAATACATTCAGGTAGGATAACTTTCCTAGGTTGAAATTCCAAGGATTACACACTGGCTCAAACCGATTCATTTGATGGTAGTTAAAAGTGAACAGCTCACATCACCTAATTGAGGTCCATACATCCCCAATATGTTTACATTTATCCTCAATTTTCTCTACCTCTGGCCTAAGCTACATAGAGCACCTAGCTTTAGGTCCTGAGTTGGGCAACTAATCAATAAGATCTTGATTTATTTTCCTCTTAGCTACCTCTGGCTCATTCCTAGTATCAATCTTTTTCTTTTTCCCTTTAGAATGACTACTCTCACCCTGCCTCCTACCTTTTTATTTTCTTGAGCCCACACTTCCCATTTTATTTACTTAAGATCACATAATTTAGAATGTAATTGCAAAGAAATTACAAGCTTATTTAAAGATCTTCGACTGTAAAATTGTCTGGCCCTTCATTTGCTCTCCTGTTTCTCCGACTGCCAATTTTGTAAAATCTCCTTTAATTATTCTCCTTCGATTTAGGGAATTATATATGCATTGTGTATTCATGCCGCCATTAATGTTTTAGCTTTGAGCATGAGCACAGTAAGTTTTTTGAATTTCCCACTGTCACATCAAATGATTATATCGGGAAGAAAAATTGAAACTCTAGGTGATCCTTTCATTTGAATCAATCCAAACTTTCACTAAACACATTGTAGGTCGGGGAGACAACATATCCTTTCCATCGATATCAAATAGTTATACCACCTTCACAAGTGTTGCCAAATATCACTGCAATGGACCTTTTGATCTATTTGTATCTTTATCGGCAAGAGAACAAGTATCACTAAAAGATTTGAATGTTTCTCCAAAGTTATAAGTCTCCCCAATGTACATGTTTTTCCTTCACATGAGTCAGCAAGACTCTCTCTGATGTAACTTCCATCAGCATCAGATAGAGAGTCGAGAAGACTTTTCAGACTTATTCTGATAGCACATGTCTTCTTGATATACTTCCTTGTGCTTCATCGATGAGATAGAATGGGTATCTCACCGGTGCCATTCCATCGGCATGACATGTGTGCTTGGACTGACTTGTAGATCTCACTTTGATAGTGTTTGTCTTTTCGATGACTTTCTTCATCGATGAGACCACAAGTTGTATCTTCTTGATATGTATCCTCCCAAGTATTTTGATTGATGTGAGAATCTTGACCTTTTTCTGATACACTCAAAACACCTGTATGAAATATTATAACTTATGGGTTAGAAAGACATGGACACAGTCATGCCGAGATGCATTATTTATTCAGATACTCCTACTCAGGGGAATTTTTAAGGTATCAAAAGGTCAAACTAATATGATTACTGGTAATTATGATATGCAAAGGGGATTATAACAATTTTACACTCGAGATATGGCTTTCTTTGGGAAATTTATGAGTGTAAGTCACTATAAAATTTTGAAAAATTTATAGTTCCAACAGTGGCTCTGTCTTGGGATGAATGATTGTGAGATCATTGCAAGAATTAAAATCTCTGGAAGAGTATACCAAACTTTTAGGGGTTATGAAAATTGATTTGTGGTGAAGATGGAATGAAAATGGATATGGCGGTGGAAAATGATAGAAGTGGAAATGATCCTACACTACTGTACATGGAAATAATTTTTTTTTTTTAATGGATTTTTAGGATTGTCCATCTACTGTAAATTCTGATTCCTTTTGATTTCCTAAACTACTATGCATGGAGAAAATTTATTTTAAGAGGTTTGTCAAGATTTTTCCATGCACTGGCAACCCTTAACCCTCTATGTTTTTTAAGAGAAGAAATGCTTTAGGAATTTCCCATGTACAGACAACTCTTGTTCCTCACTAGACATGTTCTACAAGTAATATGATTCTTCTCCTCCCTTGCCAGTGATAATGAAGGGCCCCAACCACAAGGCTTAAAATTTTCCATGTTTTCCCTTCTCCTAACATCTAGCATTCCACATCAAAACTGAATCACTCACCTCAAACTTTCTGTTTTTGGATTTCCTATCAAAAAGGTACGTCATCTGAGATTGTAGATTTTCATTCTACTTTTGATCCATTCTCCTTATCTCATCAAGCTCTACGAGTTGCACCATTCTCTCTTTCATTGGTTCTAGAATGTCCAGATCTTCTTGAAGAATAAAATTGTAAACTGGTAGTAGGTTTTGCAGTGGCATATGAGCTTGTGTTCCATACACCAATTCAAATGGAGACTTTCCATCTGCCTTCTTCATAGTAATCCGGTCTTCCCACACAGCCATTCTCAACTTTGATTCCCATGCCTTCTTATTCCCATCTAACATTATTCTTATGATTTTTAGAAGACTTTTATTACTGGATTCTGCCTGACCATTTTCTTGTGGGTGGTAAGGGGCAGCATAAGAAATAGTAATACCATATATGTTGCAAAAAATTCTAAATTAATCAGACCTAAAATACATCCCATTGTCTATGATCAGCCTTACTGGTGTACCAAATCTAGTTATGATATTCTTCATTAGGAAATTTATAACCACCTTACTTGTTGCTTGTTTTGTTGGGATTGCCTCTACCCATTTAGTGAAGTAGTCAGTTGCCACCAATATCCACTTATGTCCCCCACTTGATTTCTCCTATATTTCCCCAATAAAATCAATTCCCCATTGATGGAAAGGATCCTCTACTTGTAAAGGTCTAAGTGGTAGGGCTCCCTAATATTTGATTTTTCTTGAGAACTTCTGGCAAGCTTCACACCTCCTTACATATGAAAAGGAATCATTAAAGACCTTAGGAAAATAATAGCCTTCCCTGAGAATCTTGTGTGCAACCATTTTGGTAGAATAATGACCTTCACACACACCTTCATGCATCTCCCTTAAGACATGTCTAGCCTATGATTCATCTAGACACAATAATAATATATCATCTTTGTTTTTCCAAAATAGATCACCCTCTATGAACACATACTTAGATGCCTGCAGCTTCAAAGTTCTCTTTTGGTTATCATTCAATCCTTCATGGAATTTCATTTGTCTAAGATAATACACAATGTTTGTGTACCAAGAAGTATGTTCAATGCTTGCAACTGCATTCCCTTCACTCTCTATATTGCAAATTTGATTTGCTTCAATGTTTGTCTCTGCCATTAGTTTGGCCAAACCCTATCCCCTTACTAACTTGGTAATTTGAATCTCCATATCAAACTCTTGTATTTTATTAATCCATTTGCGCCTCTTCCCTGTCACCTCTTTCTGTACCAAAATATCTTTCACAACTGCATGTGGGACATAGGAAATTACTTTGGCTCCAACAAGATATGGTCTAAAATATTTTGTTGCTTTGACCAATGTAAAAGCTTTCTTTTCCATAATATCATACTTTAACTCTGACCCTTGCAATGACTTGCTAAAAAAGGATATGGGTTGCTCATGACCCTCATCATTCTTTTGTAACATAACAGTTGCTATAGTATGGAATGAAGCAAATGAAAATATTTGAAAAGGTTTGAAAAAATTAGGAGACTTTAGGATAGGGGCTTCTTTGATGGCCTTTTTGATGGATAAAAGGCTTCTAAGGCTTCTACAGTCCATTCTATCTTTTCTCCCTTTTTCAGCATTTTGGATATGGGTTTAACAATCTTAGCAAAGTTTGACACAAATCTCCTAACAAAGTTAATCTACCCAAAAAATGATTGAATGGCCTTGACAGTCTTAGGAATGGAGATTTTATCTATGGATTCTACCCTTTCAGGGTCTATTCTAATCCCTTCTCTTGACACAATATGCCTTAAAAGTTTACCCTCTATAATAGCAAAATGACATTTTTTAGGATTAAGACTAATACCATATTCCAAAGCCTTGATGAATATTTTCTCCAGTTTTTCTACATGATCTTCGGCCCTTTTCGAATAAACAATAAGGTCATCTTGGTATACTACCATTATAGCATTGATCAGATCTGCAAATGCCACGTCCATGGCCCTTTGGAAGGTCACCCCTACATTTGTGAGACTGAATGACATTCTCACATAAACATATGTCCCCCGTGGGGTGGTAAAAGTTGTCTTATATTGCTCAGATTCCTTAACTTTGACTTCATTGTAGCTAGAAAATCCATCTATCATTGAAAAAAACTCACACCCTGTCACTTTATGTAGTATGGCTTACATATTAGGGAGAGGGTAATTATCTTTCAGGGAAGCAATGTTTAAATTCCTGAAGTCTACACATAGTCTAATATCGCCATTTTTTTCTTACTGGAACCAAATTTGAGACCCATGTTGAATGTCTAATGGGTTTGATAATGCCCCCATCTTTGAGTTTCGCCAATTCCTCCTACATTTTTGCTTCCAGAGTTGGGTTGATGGGCCTTTGCTTTTTCCTGAATGGCTTTGTGTCTAGTTTTAATGGGATCTCATGTTGAAATAAATCCTCCCTATACACCTTGAGATCCTCATAGGACCATGCAAACACATGCTTGTATTTTCTCAACAACACAATCAACATTCTCCTTATTGTTGGACTTATTTTCTTTCCCATATATACCTTTTTTGGTGCTAGCTCAATTCCTAGATTGATTTCTTTAATATCCTCCCTTTTGACTAGTGCCTATTTCATGAGAGATCAATCATTTCCATCATATACCATTTCTAATGCCACAAGCCCTTTGGGAAGCTTGTTACTTTTAAGTTGCAAGACGTCTTTTCCAAATACAGTTTGTTTTCCATCCACTTCATCCAAACAGGCATTGAATTCAATTTCTTGAGCCTCGTACTCATCTATGCAATGAAGAAAGTTTATGAGTTCGATATCATCATTGAAAAATTTCCAGCTATATATATTGTTAGGTATAGCAAGTCTTGTTTTAAATTCAACTTGGGATACTCTAGCCAAGGTGATATCATCTCTTCTCAGGGCTACATTAGCTAAAAATTTTGCCATTATGTTTTTTGACCTATCTATCCATTCAATGGAGAAAGCATCAAGTAATTCAATTATATCCCATACAAAATTCCTATATTGTTTCAACCTTTTGTGTTTTGCAGCATATTTTGATATGACTTGTGAAACAATTAGTTCAGAGTCTCTCAAAATAGTTACCAATTTGACCTTATGTTTAACAGCCATATTTAGACCAATTAACAAAGCCTCATATTCTGCTACATTGTTAGTACATTCAAAAGTTAGAAGAAATGAATATTTGAATGTGATACCTTCAGGTGAGATAAAAACTACCCCAGCCCCATTTCCTTCCTGACTACATGCTCCATCGAAATACATCTTCCACACACCATGCTGACTTTTAGAAACATGTTTGTCAATTGGATCAATATTGACTAACTTAGGCTGAGGAGGCTCTATTCTGAAACTTCCTAGATCTATATCACAAAAATAGTTTAACTGATCTTGAGGAACAAAATCTATTATCTGGTTCATCCTTGGTTCTCTATATAATTTGACCTCTTTACCGTTTATGGGTATGGTAGCATAGGATATATCAAATTGTACATTCCCCCCAACTGTTGCAGTCCACTTCCTTGATAAGAGCATTCCAAAGTGTTGAGGCGTATCAATCACAGTTATGTCAATATTATAAGTTGCTTGTGGATATATAAGTAGCCAATTTTACTTCCACATCTCTCATAACTCCCACTATTGGGACAGGCCTGATATCCATAGCATAACACTTTCCACCGTTAATGTGGACCCACATACCAAGTTGTTTCATAACACCTATTGGCATGATATTGATTGCAGCTCCAGAATCTATAATACAATTCCTCACTAGTTTGTTATTTATAAGCAATGTAGTAAGGAATGGGTCAACTTTTGGGGGATTTATTAGTGTATCCCCTAGACATACCTCAAGAATATTCACCTTTTCTTGCTTATTGCTGACCTTATTAGTTCCTTTATTTTTAGCACTTGTGTTTTTATCATTTCTACTAGATATCAATTGAATGGCACTATCCCTATGCTCCTTAATTTTCATCATTTCAAGTAATGGGACTGAAATTTTTACCTAGGATAAAGCTTGTGTAAATTCAAAGGAGGTACCTTCTGATTTGATCATCTACTTTTGCTCCAATGACTCTCTTTTCTTTCCCCTTTTTCTCTTTTATTTGTGTCGTCAGGATTTTGTTTATTTTTATGCAACTCTTTGTTTTCCTCCTTCTGAACATACTTCTGCACATTTTTATCAGATTGCTCAATTTTTGTTTTCTTCGGTGCTCCCTGTGTTTTGTCTTTCACAAATATCCCTCTTAGAACACCCTCATTTTCATTTACTGTTTTGTTTCTCAACCAATATTTTCTTTTGGCTTGTTCCACTACAACAATGGTTAACTTCTTAATTTCCTCCTCAATTGGTCTCCTTATATTGCATTTTTCTGACTAATATGGTGCACTAGGAGAACATTGTTCATCATTTCTTTCTTCATGATCATAAAATACTTGTTGTTCTGCCATATGGACATTATATCTCTGGTTACCAACATCATATTCATAACCTTCTTCTTCTGAAGATGAATATCTCTCCTCAATAGGATGGAGGGTGTGGGAAGTTAAATAAATTGTATGATCTCTTTCTTCATTTTCTGTTGGTGTCTCCTCTTCTTGTACTAGCTGAGCAACAATACAATGATCAGGGGAATGTGGAAAGTCACATGTATGACACGAGGTACTATTTTTTACCATGTATGCTCCTCTCTTCTTTAATGGATCAGGAATCTCTTTGCTTGTAGGTCTATCCATCACAATCTTTCCATCCTTCCAATTTGTATTGTAAGGAATATCATGTAACCCCAACCTTTCACTTTTGTATGTATTTTCCTGCCTATGTTGAAGATTATTGATTTGTTGGGGAACCCTAGGATTATCTCTCTTACTAAACATCCTATAAGCCTTCCTATTATTTTCAATGGTCAGTGTTCTTTTTTGTGCTTTTTCTAGATTCCTAGGGAACCTATTCCTAAGCTCATATCCTATCTTTGGATCAAATTATTTTAAATAGATGCTTAATGTTGCGGGGTATACCAATTTGGATCCAAGAGGTATCTTGTTATGTAATTTGGAGAATCTTTTGTTGAAGTCATAGATTTACTCATTCTAATATTTCTAGATACTAACCAATTCATGTAGGGAAAAATATGGTGCACATTGATTCCCATACTACTCAAGGAACTGATCATAGAACTCTTGAATGTAATCAATTGAAGATGTGGGTAAACTATTAAACCAATCTCTAGCTTCTTCAGTTAATGACATCATAAATAGCCTCATCTACACATCTTCATACTGCATATCTAGATCTTGAATAAAAGCATTACAACTCCTTAAGTGTTCCTCAACAGTGATTGCACTACTTCCTATAAATTTTGGGACAAGGCCTCTCCAACTACCATCCATACCTGGTAAGGATATAGTTGAAATCCTATTAAGTCAATTTTTTTTATCATGGTCATCTATTGCTGAGGGGGTGGGTTGTGAGGATGTTGATATTGGTATAATGGATTGTTGTATTGTGCACGAGGTTGTGGCATATATTGTTGTCCATGAGGTGGTTCAACATTTGGATGATGTGATGCATTTCTTGGTGGAACATTTGGCTATATATATTGATTCCCCATCTGATATTGTTGTGCTTTTGGTGGATTTGAAAGTCATGTATTGTTATTTCCCTTCCTATGAGGAGGTATATATTTAGAGAGGTTAGTCGTCTGAGCATTAATTTGAGCTTTCTGTAATTTTAAATATTGGAGCTCTTTTATTGTTTGGAGCATCATCTGTTCATGCTCTACCTTTTCTCTTTCCACTTCTTGTCTTTCAAATTCCAAGTGTGCATCCAGTTCTTCTTGAGTCATGAATTCATAATTTTCTTCAGGGGCTAAATTATTAATGGGCTCATTTCAATTTCCTTCTGTTCTATGATCATATTCCTATTGTATCCTGACCCTTTCGGCCTCAATCCTTGCCTTCAATTCTTCATATTTCTGAGGATCTAGATGATAGAAAGGATTCCTTCTTTCTTCAGAAGTACAAGATTCTCCAACAAAGCTATTTTCATTTGTCAATGTATTATAACGATTATATGTCTCCAAGTGTGGTTTCGATGTCTTAAACTTATTCTTCATGCACATTTCATTAGACATTTTCTTACCTTTATCATTCTTACGTTTCCATTTACTATTGTCACTAAGACCCCCTTATATAAAGACCTTTTATTGTGCATGTTGTAATGGTTTGATGTATACTTTATTCTATTAGAGTCGCCACTTACTGATGCATAAGTGAGAAAATTTATAACTTCTTATTCCCAACAAAGTATGTGCAAGATTTTTGACTTTATGACAAAGGCCCTAATTCTGAGTTGACTACCCAATAGAGTCGCAAAATTATTAGGTCTAAAAAATGTTGGTTGGAAACCAGAAGAGGTTGCCAAGCTCTTGATACGTTTTTGGCTAATGTACAAGTTCAAATGATGAGTTTGAACCTTCTACTCTTTAGGTTCTACAAGACCTAGGTGGGTTTACCTATGTTGATGAAGCAGATTTGAATTGTGTGTTTCTTCCCAAAACAATCTATCCACAATGGCAATTTGAAGTGCAAAGATGAAATTCTAATTTGGTATAGATTGTATAAGTAATCTTAAAGTAAAGATCAATATGTTTAGTTAACAGATGTAAAAAATAAAATGAATGAAACTAAATGATGTAATGTATGAGACCAGTGCCTTGTTGAGTTTATGGAGTCAAGTGAAAGTCTAGGATGAGTGGATTATACTTGGCGAGAATTCTAACTATTTGGAAATTCAATATTAGTCTATAACTTGTATAAACTTGCAAGAGTGTAATTACCAAGTTCTACTTAATGATCCAAATGATACTTCTAAATTATTGTGACTGACTGAAAGGATTTAATCTCTACTTGAAAGAACTGATCGACCATACCACACAAGTATAGAAAATGTGCAATGATAAACTGAGTATATACTTGATATATCAATTTATATAATAGAGAAACATCAAATTTGGAGACAAACCGATAATATTTTCAATTAAATCAACAAAAAATTGATACCAGTATGACACCAAAATATCAAAGATCTTCCATTAACTTCTTCAGAATCATTCTTGCAACATAGTCTTTTGAAACATAATTTAAAATTTTCTACTATCTATCTATCTTATTCACCTATATCTGTTTTGTCACTATGAAACAAATACATATACATAAATTTTTTGAAGGGATGTGTCCCTTCAGAAATGTCTTTTACTAATAGTAACAATTAACAATAATTAAAATAAGCAATTAGGCTCTAATTAGCCACAAATGAACTTTTGACAAATGATTTGCATAATCTTGTTGCTCATGAGTGTTGACATCTCCTAACGCATTTCTAATTGATATCTCCATTTTCACCATCTTCTCATTTTGTTCGCATGCCTCATCCAATGTTGAGTCTTTTCCTGTAACTCTTTCCATAATCTTTTGTAGCATTAACTCATATTCCTCAATCCACTTGGCCTTTTCTTTATTTTTTCCTCCATCTTCAAATAATGCTGGCAGTCCCTTTTTCACAGCATCAATTAGTCATTTTGCATCCCCCTACAACTCCTCATGGAAGTCTATGTGTTTCCTTATGATTTAATTGGAAATATCAATAGCCACATTATCAAGACTATCCCTCTTATTTACTCCTTGGAACATTTCTTGGATTCTACCATCAATTCTCTTATGCTCTTGCTTTGCAACATAATTCTTTGAATGTGTTCCCCAAAGCTTATTCGACCAAGTCAGCAAGCTGGCCTACCTCTTTTTGATCACTGCAACAAGTGTATCATATTTACCCTGAGAATATGCATCTGATCCCTCCCATTGGTATTTTGTATGAGAGCTCTCCCCATGAGTCAGCTACTTAGTGTATCCTAATGTGATTCCATCATATCTTTTAGGTGATCATTTTCTCTAAGTATATTTTCATTATTCATCTTATATATTTCCTTCTCTTTGATTAACATTTGGATTTGGGCATAATTCAATTTAGAAACATTAATTCCAATCTCAGTTGTTGCCATAGGATCAACTTCTCCAACCTTCAATGTCATGGCATGCCCAAAAGCTTTCTCAATATCAATAACAACATATTTTTTATGTGGCGGATACAGGGCCCATATCATAAGTGAACCTTCATCAGGGTTATATTTAGATCCTATATATACCTTTGTTACTCCTTCAGGGCTAAGCTTATGTGTGGCATTATTGTTCTTTAGGAAACTATCAAAAACCAAAGAAGAATTCACATCTAAACCTAGGAAAATCATCACACCCACATCTTCCAATAGTTTTCTTACCTTCTCAAGGGTCATGTTTTCCATTTCTCTTTCCATACTTGACTTTAAACTGTTCAATAATTTTCCTCCACTACTCGGTGTTATACTTTCAACTAATTCCCTTATTGATTTTTGCTTTTGTTTGTATAAGAAATCCTTGAATTCTGGAGACTTCACAAATTCCTCATCATCCACAAATGATTTACATGTCATTTTCCTTGTATCTATATATGAACCTTCTTCAGTATCTGGTTCTCTAGGAGGAATCTTGTAATCTTGAGTTCTTAGTCTGGATATTTTGTCATCTAGACTTTGAGGTTCATCATCACCAGAGCTCTCTTCTTCAGAAGATAACAACTCTACATCTTGAATTCCTTTCATTTGACATGCCAGTCCTCTATTGTACTCATTAACTACCCTTTCTGCTTCTTCCTCCTCTAGATTTCTGATTAAATCATCATATTCATAAGGTATATGACTATACCCGCTTAAATTCAGTTTTTTCCTAGCAGAATGAATGTACCCCTCTAGATCAAAACCCTTTCATGGTGCATCTCTCTTTAGATTATATTGCAACAATTTATCAAGAATCATATCATACCCATGTTTTGACATCAGAGTGAAATCACCAAAGCACAATGTGTTGGGCATGAATGGTTGTTTTCCTAAAGAACTTAAATTCATGACACTTGAATAATCCATCTACCTAACAATCTCCAAGTAAGAAATTATATCAAGCACCATTTTGGGCAAGATAAAAGGTGTATCTTCGAAACCATATATTCTAATCATAGTTGCATATTCAAGACAATACCAATCTCCCCAATTGTGGCTAATATGCCCATTGTAGTCTTTGGGTCTGAGAAATCTCTTTATCTCATTAGATAATGAATATTCACAAGGATGATTAAAGAATCTATACAATTGTTTCACAAAGTACTCCTCAAAATGTACAAAACTAGCTCTGGCGAACCTGCTATCCCAGATAGCAATCCATAGCTGAATTGGTAATAATTTACCTTCCCTATCAAACTATGAAATTCTTAACTTCTCAAGCCACATCCCCAATTCTTGTCCATAATTTATAGTATCATATGCATAAAAACTGAATAATGTTTGAAATGTAAAATAGGAGATTCATTTTTTATTGCCATCAACCTTGAATCAAGTCCTTTAAAGATGTATAAGGCATAATCAAAGGGTCTAGAATTATGAAACTGGACATCTGTTGCAATCACCATTGGTACGATCGACATATACTCAGGGGCCTCCATCCCTAACGCCTGGCATGCTGAAAAGTATGTATGTTTCATGTAGGGCTCGAACAAGTCAATATGAAATGGGGGCCCATAATTATCTTCTAGTGGAACCAAATTGCCATCCCTCTTCAGGCTATACAATAGTAGCCTCCAACCCTTATATATGGTGTTCGTCCTCCAAAACTCCCTCTCTAATTCTTCATGCACAATTTTTTCATCAAATGTCCCTTCTAGGTTAAATACTTCACATATCGTTGCTTCTGACACATGTATGAATGGATTTCCTAATGGGTCACAAATGGCTTTAAGCTTTTGGTTATAGTGGGTAGCTAAGAGTTTCACCAATTTTACATCCACAAATACATTCAGGCAAACTAACTTTCCTAGGTTGAAATTACAAGGATTACACACTGGCTCAACCCAATTCCTCTGATGGTAGTTAAAAGTGAACAGCTCATATCCCCTAATTGAGGTCCATACATCCCCAATGTGTTTACATTTATCCTCAAGTTTCTCTACCTCTACCCTAAGTTGCGCAAAGTGCCTGGCTTTAGGTCCTGAGTCGAGCAACTAATCAATAAGATCTTGGTTTAGTTTCCTCTCAGCTACCTCTGGCTCATTCCCAATATCAATATTTTTCTTTTTCCCTTTAGAATGACTACTCTCACCCTACGTCCTACCTTTTGATTTTCCTGAGCTCACACTTTCCATTTTATTTTCTTAAGATTACAGAATTGATAATGTAATTGCAAAGAAATTACAAGCTTATTTGAAGATCTTCAACTACAAAATCCCCCGGCCCTTCATTCGCTCTCCCGTTTCTCCTGTTGCCAATTTTGTAAAATCTCCTTTAATTATTCTCCTTCGATTCATGGAATTATCTATGCATTGTGTATTCATGCTGCCATTAATGTTTTAGCTCTGAGCATGAGCATAACATGTTTTTTGAATTTCCCACTGTCATATCAAATGATTATATCGAGAAGACAATTTGAAACTTTGGGTGATCCTTTCTTTTGAATCAAGCCAAACATTCACTGAACACATTGTAGGTCAAGGAGACAACACATCCTTTCCACCGATATCAAATAGTTATACCACCTTCAAAAATGACATAGATACCATAAAGTCGCCAAATATCACTCCTATGAACCTTTTGATCTATTTGTATCTTTATCGACAAGAGAACAAGTATCGCTGAAATATTTGAATGTTTCTCTGAAGTTATAAGTCTCCCTGATGTGCATTTCTTTTCCTTCATGTGAGTCAGCAAGACTCTCTCTGATGTAACTTCCATCGACTTTACATAGAGAGTCGAGAAGACTTTTCAGACTTATTCCGATAGCACATGTCTTTCCGATATACTTCTTTGCACTTCAACAGTGAGACAAAATGGGCATCTCACCGATAGCATTCCATCAGCGTGACATGTGTGCTCGGGCTGACTTATAGATCTCACTCCGAATGTATTTGTCTTGCCGATGACTTTCTTCATCGGTGAGACCATGAGTTGTATCTTCCTGATATGTATCCTCCCAACTATTTTGATTGATGTGACAATCTTGACCTTTCGCCGATACACCCAAAACACCTATATGAAAGATTATAACTTATGGGTCGGAAAGACATGGACACAGTCATGCCGAGATGGATTATTTATTCAGATACTCCTGCTCAGGGGAATTTTTAAGGTATCAAAAGGTCAAACTGATATGATTACTGGTGGTAATTATGATATGTAGAGGGCATTATAGCAATTTTACACTCAAGATATGGCTTTCTTTGGGAAATTTATGAGTGTAAGTCACTATAAACTTTTGAAAATTTTATAGTTCTAACAGGCTGGGCGTGGGCAATCTTTTGCATGCAACACTCTCTTATATTGTGCATTTACTAAGCCATTTTCTTTTCATTTATTTAAAATTGTTCCTACTACATGTAACACCTATTTGCATGCAGGGCTTTTCTATTGTAATATTGATGCAAGCTCTATACGTGAACATTGGTGTCGCAAAGGGCCTGCAAGGCGTTATCAGAGCCAGTCACTGCTGCACATCTGCGATATTCTCGAGATTTTTGTCAAATGAAAGCTAGGGCCTGCATGAATGAATGAAAATGCAGAAGCTTAGACAAAGCACGTGAATGAAAACACAGAAACTTAGACAATACTCAGGCATACATGAATGCAAAATGCAGAAGCTTAGACAAGGCACGTGGACTATTTGACAGAGGCGTTTCAAACAGATGTGGTCTCATGGAACGCCAAGATTACAGAATCGTTTGACAGAATGCCTCAGAATAGGTGCCACCTCATGCAATGTAATGATTACAGGATCTGCACAAAATGCAAGCATCGTAGCCTGTTACTCCCACCGCAAGGGTTCGACCCTAGTCTGGGACAAAACAAGCAGAAAAAGGATGGTACTATTTTCCAAAACACTAGCAAAAGCAACCAAATTATTGGAAGCATAGACAATGCATGTAACTTTTTGATAGAATAACTCAAAGAGATGTCATAGGATGGAACGCAAGGATTAAAACATTGCAATCTTTATACCTTCCATTAGACTTCTCCTATGATGGAAAAAGAGACATCACGACCTTGTATTCTTTGTAGCTAATAAACAGCGTGTATGGGAAATTTGAAGAGATTCTCCTTTCGAGAGCTCCAAGCTGCATTCTTTGTAGCTAATAAACAGCGTGTATGGGAAATTTGAAGAGATTCTCCTTTCGAGAGCTCCAAGCTGCGACAGATTGTTTCAATCCCAAGGATATATTTGGTCAAGGAGGAATTGGAATTGTATACCAAGGTTGTCTATGAGATGGCACCCTGATAGCAGTGAAGAGATTGAAAGACAATAATGCTGCAGATGCCAAATGGAAGTGTGGCCTATCAACTAAGAGGAGATAATAGTCACGGAAAACCTGCTCTGGATTGGTATATTCGCAAGAGGATAGCACTTGGAGCTGCAAAATTTAATTCTCATTCAATACACCTTCAAAAATGAAATTTTTGCATGTAGAAACATAAATGAAACGTTCTCATCAATTCTGGTTTCATAATATTGACTACCCCTCCATTTTCATGCTGAAATAAAACCTTAAAATTAAGCAGATAAACACGACAACTTGACCAATGAGCACATAATATATATATAACGACTAGAAGATTATTTGGAAGCCATGAGAAAGAAAATCATCCAATTTGTTTAAAAGAAACGCTCAAATTCGCATCGGGTTCACTAGAATGTGAGTTAAAAATGGAGGATTCTATGGAATAAGAATCTCCATCTCACACTCACCTCAATGGAGCTATTCCAATTAAAAACAAAACTAGAATGAAAACAAACTAAAAATTATGAGAATACAAACTTCTAAAACTATGGAAATACTTTTAAATGAAATCACTCTCCATTGTCTCCCTCTCACCAAAACCATTTTTAATGCATTTGCTCCCAAATTTTGTGAGCACAAAATGTAGTAAAGAGGCTATGGTGAATGAGAAAATGCAATCAAGATGTAAAGATGATATGAGTATGAAAATTCGTGAAAGGGGGGAAATGAGAGAGAAATCCAATTTAAATAGACGTCTTTGAGGATGGAGAGGTGTTTGAGAGGGAAATGTGGGATAAAAGATTTGCAAGAGGGAAATTTAAATATCGCACGTTATGTGATTAAATGAAATGCATGTGAGTGGCAATGATAAAAAAGGAGAGACAAATGCATGGTGAAGGGTTTATGAATAATAAAAAATGATTAAATGGATTTTAAATGAAGAATGAAAATGATTAATAATGATTTAAGGTTGATTTAATAGAATATAGATATGTAAATGATTGTTATGACATGATTTTAATGATTTAATGACAATTTATGAAAATGATTTATGCTATGAAAATGATTAACAAGAATGATTTATGCTATTAATGGTTGTGAAAGAATGGTGAAACGATATATGGATAATCATAGTTAATGATTTATTATGAAACAATTCATGAACGATCATGAAACGATTTATGATTGATTATGAAATGATAAATGAATGATTATGAAATGATTATGACTTATTATGCAAATGCATTATGAATGATAATGAGATGATAATTATTTAATATTTAATGATCTAAAGATTTAATGAAATGTAATATGAAGTGAATGATTCATGCAAATGAAATGTAAATATTATGATAATTAGTTTATTATGAAACGATATTTGATGATTATGATAACGGATTTATTGTGATATGAACGATAATGAACAATTATGCTTTATTATGGAAATGGACATGAATTTTTATGAAATGAATATGAATGTTTATGAAATGGATTATGAACGGGAATGAATGACAATGATCATTTATGCAAACGGTTAGTGAATGACCATGGGACAGATATGATCGTTTATGTAAACAGATAGTGAATGAGCATGAGACGGTTTAAAGATTTGATGAAATGCATGAATAGAAGAAAGTATTGAATGAATTAAGTAAATAATAATATCTATTTAATCAATAGATGAATATTGTGATGATTATGAGGACAAATTTGAGTGTCTACAGTTTAGATTAATCTAGATTTTTTATTCTAAGCATCTTAGGTTCATTCTCATTATCCATTGCATTATTACTTTCATTATCATCTTAAGTTGTTTAGATTAATCCAGATTGGTTATTCTAAGCATATTAGGTTTATTTTCATTCCATTGCATTATCATCTTAAGTTTTTGAAAAGGAAAAAACAGGTTTTACAGGGACCTGAAACCACAGAGTTTAAACAACAACAGATAGACAAAGAAAGGACAAACAACCGGACAGCTGTCCCAAAGAAGGAAAAGATAGCAACAAAAGACAAAAGGGCCCTAAAAAAGGACCACCCAAAAAACCAGCAAACAAAACATTACATTACTCCAAGGTGTTAAGTAAATCCTCGGCTTCCTTTTCAACATTCTGCATGTCCTGTAACCCCTGCTTGAGAATTTGGACCGTATGAGATGAAGTCGGGGTCTTCCTCTTGATGTTAGCCCTAGTATGAGTCGAAATCCCTTCACCAGCTGATCTGCTGCCACCCCTGTCCGCATCCAACTCCACAACCAGCGATCCTTTTTGGCTTTTTTCAAGCTTTTCCACCATCGCATTGATAATGATGGTATTATGCCTTGCAATTTTATGATTGTTAGCAACAGTAGCCCTAATGTTTTGTTCAATCTTGGACATGCTGCACTCGATGCTAGCCAATCTATCCTCCTATAACTGCTGTCTTTTCCTTGGTAAAGGAGTTTCCTGTTCATCATTGTCTCCACTATTCCCACTAATTTTCTGCTCCATATCCTTGACCTTGTTGCTAAGATCAGTAACATGACCTTTCAAATTACAGACTTCTTTTTGGGTCCATTTGAGAATGGTAAAAAGGCCATCCGTACTTTTTTCTGCTATACTAACCAAATCCTTAGGCTTAAGCTTATTCAAGGTAGAATTGATTTCATCCTGAATAGGGGACTCTAAATGATCATTCCCAGAATTACCAGAAGCAGGAGCACTAGGGGCCGACTCCTTACTGACCATGGGCTTGTCAGAGAGGATTTCCATAGAATTCCCTGAATACAAAACGAGTTTCATAACAGGGTTACCTTTCACACCTGGGGACAAACCAGGAGTGGGGCAACCAGGAGACGGCTAGGGATTAAGACAGGGTGGGGTGATAAAACCCAGACTAGGGCACTCAAGAAGAGGTTGCCGCTTGGGAAAAGATAGCGGGCCAGAGCCTTTAAGGGTTTTTCGACAAGACAAGGACTGGGGATCAATGGTATCAGGGCCAACAAGATCACAAGCTGGGGGGGCCCGAGGTTCGATCTCCCTACTACTTTCTGTCTCCTCATCATCCAAATCTTCAAAATCAATAGTTTTAGGCAAAGTAGGTAAATTTTGAAAATACTCAAAAATGAGCCTAACAAGACCAGGGTGAATAATAGCATTCCTCCTAGGGTTTCTTTCCACATCATCGAGGCAATTCTTCAAAGAAGAAAATAAGTAAAAAGGTAGAGATATACGAACCTTATGTCGAAAATGGTTTAGAATGACAAAGTGGTAACCATGGCAAAGTGGTTCAGAATGGCATTATCATCTTAAGTTTCTTAGATCAATATAGATTGGTTATTCTAAGCATCTTAAGTTCATTTCATTGTCATCTGATTTCATTGCATTATCACTTTCATTATCATTTTAAGTTGTTTAGATTAATCTTGATTGGTTATTCTAAGCATCTTAAGTTCATTGCATTATCATTTTAGGTTGTTTAGAGTTATTATTCTAAACATATTAGTTCATTCCACCACATACATTGCATTACATCACATTTATCGCATTCATCCATAACATGATCACATATGCATACATCACATATTTCCATCCATTGCATCACATTGCATTTTCATATTACAACATACATACATGATTATCCATAACACATTCAATCACCATATCATATCTCATATGCATACATCATAAATCATACTAACATCGCCACCTACATCACATAATATTAGTATCACATCCATGGCATATATCATAAAATCATAAATCACCCATCACATCTTGTATCATAAAGTGTTAAACATAATGCATTCCATCCGTAACATTCACATAAACATAAGCATAAATCATCATCATCACATGCATACATCATAATCATCATCATCCACATGAACATAATAAACATCCATGGCATCACATAATAATCACATAATGTTGGCAATGTCCATCGCATAACATATATATCAAAAAATATATAGTGTCTATCACATGTCCAGCATAGTCCATAATAAATATCATAAAATTCCATAACAAGTCCATAATAATAGTTCATCATAAAGTCCATTGAAATCCATCAAATAAGGTACAAGAAGAGCTCTAATCAAATACAGAGACTACAGCTGACACATCGTGGTGTCCTGAAAGAATAAGGAATAAATGAATCAATCAATATCTAGAATCTATGCAAAGAATTTGTAGTCTTTGTCTGCATGAACTAGTCATACACCCTACACCTATCAAAAATCTAAATCTTGTATCTCCTCTCTCCATCTAACCAGTGCTTATCCCATCTGACCTTTGAGGGGAGCTTGGCATGAAACCTCAGCCTCAAGAGGGTGTCTCACGATAACTGTTGTACCCTCGTGTGTGTGTGGCCCCCAAGTGTGAGGGTGTTGGCATCTTTAGTTCTGCTCAGATGTATGTCGGTGGTACCCTCCATGTTGGATCAAGAACCTCTCTAAAATAGGCACCCATATAATAGCCAACCTCTATCCTAGTATCAGCCTCCCCTATCACCTATGCCCTCGCCAAGTCTCTCTCTATCTAGTATATGTCTCTTTATCCACCAATGTGTCGTCTCTCCCTCTCCCAAGCCTCCTAGGCTAGCTGCATCTGCTCAACCTAGGACTCCAACTGAGATATCCTCTATGCTGCTATATCCCTCTCGCTCTGCAGGGTCTATACCTATACCTCTATTGTCTTTGCTCTCTCTAATAATTCCCTTGCATCTACCATAGTCACCTTTGTTCACTCTACTCTCTCCCAAGCCTCATCTCTCTCTTGATGCATCTCCTCCAATCCTCCCAACAACTCCTCCACCAGCCTTTATAGGTCATCTCTCTCTATCTACACCTCCTATAACCTCTCTATTGCCTCATCTGCTAACTTCCTGAAGGCTTTGTCCCCATCCCCCTATGTCGCCTAGAGCCACTCCACCTTAGCCTCCAAGCTACCCATCTCCATCTATAATTTTTCCCTATCCACCTCTGACTTTCTGAGTTTGTGCTCTACTATCCCTAGCCTGGCTAGGGCTCCTCTCAACAACACTATGAGATCCTCAAGTGGTGGTGGTACATAAGGCACTATGGCCAATGGGTCCACTACTGGCTCATCTACCTCCATCTCCTGTTCATCCCCCCCCGCCTCTCTCTCTCTCTTTCTCTCTTTCATCTAGTCAACCACTAAGTGTACAAATGAGAATTAGATAAATAGTAATTTTTCAAATTTACTATTTATAATTTTTATTTTTTTCCCTATTTAGCCTTTTAATTTTTCAGTAATTTTTACCCTTTAATTAACCTTTGATTAATTCATTTACCCCTTTTCTTCTGAAGGTTGTCATTTGCACCCCGTTTTCCCATTTTCCTTCGTTCAAAAGCCATTCTTCATGGGTTTTCACACTCTATTGTGTGGTACCCTTCATTTCTCCATATCAAGAAATTGCTCGAGGCCCCTTTTTTCCCCATCCACCCTCTCAAGGGGCCATACCCTACCATATTTATGCATTCTTCCTTTTTATCCATCTTCCCGTGATACTAGGGCATTGCCTAACATTCTTTTCTTCTATCGAGTCATCTACATTTTATTTCTTCTTCGAAACACTATTATTCTAATAGTATTTCAAAGAGGAGCTAAATGTAGACACCTAAATTTTACCACCCCCATATGGTCAAATTCACCCCTGCATTCCTCTGTCTCGAATCCCTTAGCAATATTAAATAAATAACTTATTATTTGATTAATATTTCATCTCATCCTAATGTCCCCTAAGGTATTTAATAAATCAATTAAATACCTTACCTTATTCATCTCTAAATTAAATAAATAGACCAATTTATTTAATTTAGTCATTAGCCCTTTTTTAATTAAATAATTTTTTAATTCATTTTCTTCTCTCTTCTCATGTCACATCTTCCATAATCTCCCACTTTTCTTTAATCTTTCATTAGCCTACCTAACCCAACATTTGCACAACCTTAATCACCTAATTAAGCTAACCTAATCCTCATGCCATTTATGGCATGTGTCCTTAGTCAACCCATATTAAATGCTTTCTCATTTTGGAGAAGGCATCCCCTTTCGTATGTAAATTTTTAATTCACATTTAATCCTCCAAGGCAATTTAAGGAATTTAAAATTCCTTCTCCCATCCCCATTAGGATTTGTGAGGAATTTTTAATTCCTCACATGTCCTCTCAAGAACATGTGGACAAGGACCTTTATGAGGAGATCTTGTCCAATCTCAACGTACTTTATAGTACCTCCACATCATCTCCACCTCATGTTTCCTCTTTTGCATCATCCGCCACATGTCAAAATGTGAGGGCTTGTGAGTTCTCAACTCACCCTAGCCCTTGATCTCTTCCACTATGGATCAATCCTGGCCCTCCATGGATTTAGAGGCACTTCCCCTAAAAGTGGGGGAATTTCCCTCATTTTGGCATCTCATGCAATCCACACTCAAGCACATACACTTAGAAATCTTCAAGCCTTCAAGCATACCACAATTGTTGCAGCATTTTGAGCCTCCATATTGCATCTACTCACATACCCACATCCACCATTGCATCCCTTATCATCTCACCATCATTTAGAGCTAGGTTTTATGCCATTTTTCCAAACAAGGAGCATACAATCGAACATCAACAAGGGCCAACCAAACCATCAATTTGAACAAGGTAAAAGTTCCATTTCTTGTGCTTTGTTTGAATCTATCTAGGCCTAATCTTGAGTTTTTTTTGGGTGCTTTTCCTTGTTGCATTTCATTTAGTTTTTCATATTAGAGTAGGTAAAAACACTTACCCACAAATAGATCTTGCAAGAATATATTTTAGGTGAGACAATTGACAATAGATTATAGGTTTGGAAATTCTCTACTTCCAAGAAGTTAAAATTTATATTTTTTCTTTCTATTGTGTGTCATGTCATATGACCTACTACTCATTATTTCTAGAAATAGTGAAGTGGTTTATGGTACCAGTATTTTCATATTTCTCTCTATTAAGTGAATTTAGGATTTAGTTGACCAAGGATGTGACCACACCTTGAGTATATGGTCACCTTTCAAGATTTGAAATCATTCATTTGAAGTAAATAATTTTTCTCTTTCTCATGATGTTGTGTAATCTATTCTTTAGATATGGATTTTTAATTCAATAACTACTAATACTTAGATTCTATTCAAATATTTTAATATGGTTTAAATATCTTGTGATAAATGTGGCACCTTATGTACATATGGTGGATATTTTAAAAAAAAAGGCTTAGGTATTCCATGCATATTAAAATGATAATTTTTATTCTTGAGCACCATCATGATCATATGATGTGGTAAACATTAAAAATAGTAGGAGAGGATTTTATAGAGTGTAAAAATGGATTGATTGATCCATGTTGTTATCTAAATATTTTTTTTCCCTTTTCTAACTATCATTCCCTACTAATAGAACCTATGCTAGATGTTGTACTTACATGCCACTTTTCCATTCAATTTTTCATTGAATGGAAGTTTTATAAACCCAAGGATAAAACATTAAATTATTCTTGAACAAATTTATTAAATCATTGGGCCACATTGGAACACATTTGGTATGCTTAGAACCTATCCATGCATCAACTGGACTTAATTGCTTTGTGGAATAATGTCATAAAGAAAAAATATCACTTCCTTTATATTTGCGGGTGCTATCTAGCTCACTTTTAATGCTACTCATATGATGCCACCACCTTAGATCTCTACCAATCCATCACCACTTTTGAAGCTAGCCCTATTCTTATACACTACAAAATCATGTTGCCAAGATCTACCACTAAATGTGAGTTGTAGACAAGCACATAGGAAAATTTTCTCAAATTAAATCCCATCTTCACTACATCAAGATCAATGACAAAGTATCCAAGGAAATTTTCATATCCTTGAAAATTCACCATCCTTCTTAGACCATTGAAAATACCAAAAAGTGCAATAGTTCTTGACTAATCTTATAGATATTCTCTAGGCCTTTGTCTAACATATTGATCAATTATTTCGATCTCATGATGATACTTCTAAAAGAGGAAATTATCTTTATATATGCTTGAATCTTGTTACTCTTTAATTTTTTTACCCTAAATAGATCCTCTATTACTAGCTGTAGTGTAGAAAAATGTATCCCTCTACATTTTCACACTTAATTTGGGAATAATTAATGTTAAAATGAACCTAATGTTTCCTTGATCTAGTGTTGTAAATTTTTTTACGTATTCACATTAATTTTAGGGTCATTCTAAGCTAAATAGACCTAACTTTTCCTTAATTTAGTGTTGTAAAGTGCAATTATTTACACCTTCACATTAATTTAGGGACCCTTTTAAACTAAATAAACTTAATGGTGACTTATTTAGGGTGTTTTAAAGTGTATAATAACACTTTCACACTAATCTAGGGTTTTTTTAATTAATTGGGTTTAAATCGATTCCTTAATTGGCCCTATTTTGCATCCACAAGCCTTATTAAATGCATTTTTCCAAAGATAATCTCAACATTTATTAAATGGCCAATCATAATTCAGTGTTTTGGGTCATGTGTTCCAAATTTAATAGTGGTATAGGACTCATAAACCACCTTGGGCGTATGAGTCCCACCTAGGTCTTGGGACTTAATTTTGAATTTCACCTTAAACATGACTTGTCTTGGAGTGTGTGCCCCAATTTTGAGCCACTGGTACTCATACACTACCTTGGTCATATGAGTCATGCTCTAATCAGGACCTAATTAAAATTTAATTCTTGACAGTATTTTATCTTCCTAATTTGATGTTGGCTTGTAGTGTTGTAATTTAAGGAAATTTGGCATAAATAAGTATAAATACAAGGTTATCTCACTCATTTTCACTTAGTACTTTCAAGAGAGCATTACTAATAACAAGTTTGTGATTACAAGAGAATTCAAGGAAATTCAAGAGAATTTATAAAGAATTCAAGGGAAGATTTCTTCATCATTTGTTGTAAAAATTCAAGATCAATTATCATGTCAAGGTCATCAAGCATCAAGCATGTTGTTGAGCTAATGTTTCATGTTCATATTTCATTGTTTCATCACAAGGTTTAATTACCTAAATGGGGTTTGACCAAGGAAAACCCATATTCCCTAACAAAAAAACAATTTATCTCCCTCTTTGTGTCATTGGAGGTTTATAGGGTGAAGAAAAAGTGGATTTGAAGCCTTCAAAAGTATCAAGATTGCAAAGTTGTCAAAGTTGTAAAAGTTGTCATGTAAAGTTGCAAGGCTCATGGAAACTTAGATCTAGAGCAAGATATCCAACCTATCTACATCAAAATAATGGGAAAAGGCTTATTTGATCCATCTTAAGAGGCTCACAAAGTTTCACTTCATAATTCTACTCTTGGGACACTTCACGACAAAATGAGACTAATACACCACTTTTGGCATATGAGTCCTAGTATACCTATTTTTTGGCATTTTTGTAGATTCTAATTTAGTAGTTTCTAGATTCCTATTTTCACCCAGAAACCCTATTCTAGGACTGATATGCCTAGCCTAGCATATGAGTCCCAGTGCGCCCTAAAGTCTACATTTTTTCAAGATTTTAGAGCTTATTTTGAGCACATTCAAGTTTCCAGGTGCACCTCTTTGATTTCTTAGTTTAATGTTCTATTTTGAATTCATTTCTAAGTCATTTACTTAAGGTTTTGCAAAGAATTAGGTTTTTTCATTAGATCTTGCATGTTACTAGTCTTTCCAAGCCCCAACTTGGTGGTGAACCCCCTTTTGGTCTTTAATCCTACCCTAGGACACCCTTCTAGTAGATCTCTTTCCTTCATTCCATCCTTGGATTAAGATCTATAGGCTTTCCTTGAATGAAACTTGTAAGAAGATTGGATACTCTATCTCCTAGAACATAGAGCATTGAATTTCTTCATTTCACTAGTTACTAACTGAATAATATATTCATGAGGGTATTTTTATCATGGCTAGTAATTAATCTCTTGGCATTGAAAAAACCCTTTGGGACATGGTGGGTGAATATCTTAATAAGGCCTCTCTTATTTCCTTAAGGATTTTCACGACTAAAGAAAACGTTAAATTTATAGCTAATGCTAGTCATTTGGATGATACATGGAATTGCAAGTCAATTACCTTGTTGAATGGCTCTTGCATAACCATTGTTTAAATATTTTTCCTTGAAGTTGGACCATCTTCCTCCTTAGCTAGTTCGTATTGATTAAACTTGGGTTAAATTATATAATAATGTCACAAATTTGGCTAAAAAAATAATTTGTGGGTGAAATATTTTTTCTTGAAAATTTTCTAGTTAGAAAGGTTTTAGCTAAAACCACTTGGTACTTATGTGGTAGAAAGAGTTTTATCTGAAAAAAGAAAATGTAAAAACAAATGATTAAAACTCAAAATACAAAAAGGAAAAAAATACTAATACTAATAGTTTCATCTAAAACTATTTAGTGCAAAATAAGTCTTCCAAAACTATCTAGGTGGTAGCACATATGAAAACTAATTTTTCTTCCAAGGTAAATTCAATAAACTTCAACTATGGTATTTTCATGAAAATATGAAGATACCCTATGGTAGGGCTTGAAGTCTAGTATTCCAATAAAAATCAGATTTTGTAATTAATTTTATTATTCAGCGGGTAAACGCTGACCAAAAGAACCAAATACAACCATTCAACAATACTACTCAATCCAGCTTGAACCTTTGGTGGCAAGAACAACAATGCCACCAATAACCATCACAACTACGCCAATAACGCCGTGACATTGTAATTAATTTTATTATATTTTTAATTTTATTGCAAGTATGTAATTATAATGAAACATAAGGTTGATTTGAAATTAAAAATATATATTAAAATACACTTTTAAAATTTTACAAAAATTATGGTGTAGACAAGGGGTGAATGCTCTCCAAAAAAGTATATATTTTTCTTATTGAAAAAAAAAAAAAAAATTGTGATAGATATCAAAATTATGAAATTTTGAGTAAATTTAGCTTTTAAAAAAATATATTTATCAAAAAATATTTTTTTCTTTGCATGCACAACATTTCCAAGTTATCTAAGAGGGAAAAAATCAAAGAAAATCAAAATTAAATATACATCTTTTTTACACACCATTGACTTCACTTTTTCAATATTTTTTTATAAATTAAAATATTAAAAATAATAAAAAATTAAGAATATATTCTAAACTAAGAGTTTCACATTTCAATAGTTTATGTTATTTTAAAATTCAAAACATCCATGTCACTTTTAGTAGTTCCAAGTTGAAAATTTTATTTGTGTTGGATATTTCCTTTATAAAAGTGGGCACACTTCTTAACTTACACACACTAGATTACCAAATTCAATTATATTCTTGATAATATTATTATAGTTTGGAGATGGATTGAGTGAGCTAGATTCTCTCAACAACTAGCAATGTTTCTCAAATTTTTTTTTTTGAAATCCTTTGATCACATAGAAAAGTCATTTATCCTAGACAAGGGTGAGTGCAAGATCATGGGGGTCCAAAAAGTGGCAATATGACCAAAAAAATGGCCAATGAACTTTTTTTATTCGAATTTGATGAAACAAAAAGAGTTTATTGAGAAAAAAATTTAGTTTTCTAAAAATATAAGATATACATTATTTGCAATTAAAGAGATAATTATTATTGATTTTCTACATACATACATAAAGTCCTAATTGATAGGCTAATTGAAAGTATCTAATTCATAAATGATTTTCACACACTTTTGAATCAAAGATGCAAACATACTCTTTCTAGCTTCCCATTCTATAGGATAAAAAAGAAAATGGATTTCTATTTATTTTTGGATCTAAGTTATGGTGGTAAAAACAAGTTTTAACATTTTTAAAAGTTTTACAAAAAATCATAACTAATTATTTACTTGCAAAAAAATTACACAAAAAATGTGGCACATCTAGACATCTAAGAGTTATATATATATATATATATTTGTACTTAGGTTGGTCAGACTTACACCTACTTTTTTTTTCTTGAAAATTTAGTATTACTGCACATTGAGATTTTAAATTTTCACCATTAAGATTTAATTCTTTCCAAAAAAAGAATAGTATCTTAGAAACTACATTTAATTTTCTACAAATTATGTTCTTGCATATTTTCCAAATTATGTTAATAACTTATTCAAAATTTTATGTCATGTTTCCTTAGAACTCTGATTTTCTAAAATTTCATTGCCACTTAGGGGCCTAGTTTGGACCCCCATGATCATACATTGACCCATAAAATAAAATAACTATGGTTTGGATCTCATGTGGTGTATTTACTCTAAGTTCTCTCTACACATGCTTCTACTTGTATTTCTATTAATATTCAATAATCTATTCCTTGGGGATTTTAAGGTCCCTCCATAAAAGATTCCATTTTTCTCTTGTTGTTTCTATATTTGTAACTAAAGACCTTGGATATATATTGGCCCATGATATCTCATAGAACCTATTTGAATCCATTTCTCTACCCAAAATTATATCAAATAGTTAGTCAATGGTCATTTCTTGGATGAATCCTTTCTTACTATGCTAGAAGAAGAGAATTTTAAACAATCTTTACCTTTTATTGATGTCTCTTTTTAGGATTTAAGCTCAAATATACAATGGAAAATAATAGTGCTCCAAGAAATACTTTTTTTCTAAGCCTACTTAATTAGACCGCTGTGTATGGAAATAGATTGATAGTGGGGAATTTTTCAAATACCTTGACATTCCATTTTCCTTTCAAGCCTCCCCATCCACTTTGTGGAAAGATGTAAATTATATAATGGAGAAAAAGATTCCCTATTGGACTACAAATTGTATTTAATTAGCAAGGAAATTCTAGGTTAGTTCCCAAATTTTAGTTGGAAATCATTTTTATTACTATTTCTATTGGTTTCCCTGTAAGGCATCCTACATGATGATTAAGAATTTTCTCAAGGACTTCCTATGCACCTATTTTTATAGTAATAAAGGATCTCAACATGTCACTTTGGATTATTGTGTAGTTCTTCATGAGTCTCAAGGCCATGGATTACTTTCAATTCAACACAAAGGTCTAGCCTTATGTGATAAATGGATTGTCAAATACCTTGAAGACATTGAATCCTATAAATTTTGGTTTAGAATTTTATATCCTTTGGTATTTCCTTTGTGTTCCAAACCTAGAAAAAATCTTGGGTCATATACCCTTTTTATCCTAAAAGAACCCGTTTAGACTTAGAGCATTTGGGAATCTAGGAAACCATTGAGCCATGGATTTTACGGGATGGGAATTTTTTATTTGCAAGGACTCCTCTATTAATATATAGTCTATTTATTGATTTCCAAAGTATTTATTATCAATACCATCTTCTTTTGAAGGATATGTGAGTTCACACTTTGAAATTATATAATAACAAGATTACAAATTTTTCTAAACTCTTTTTCAAGATTACTAAGAATTTATTTTCTTGGGAAATAGACAGAGTGAAATTTATATTATCTAATCAATATTTTGAGACTTTCTACTCAATTATTGGTTCAATTCCTCCTAAAATGTTTCACAAATTAGGGGTTACACCCTTAGATCCCAAGTTGAAGGATTGGAAATGGTATTTGAACATGTCATTTTGCAATTATAAACCCTATAAGGGATATACATAGCTTTCACATCACTTTCCCATGATTTCTTATCTAAATCTTGGATAGCATCTCTAGTCATTTCTGGATACTTGACATTTCAACTATTTGATCTACAATCCATGAGTTGAAGATTGCTCCTTTTACTTAACATAGTTTATCAAGGTCTTCCTATCGGTACTAAATTAGCTCATAATGTATTTTTCAATCCCCATTGCCCATTAAATGATCAACATGTGCAACTCTCAATCACCTTTTTTTGTTTTTTTTTAGGGTTCAAGAAGAATGGAACTATATTAATGACTTCCCCAAGCTCATCGAGCCAAAAAATTTCTCATAGCCTATGATCTAAGTGCTAGTTGATTATCCTAGGTTATTAATTAAATTTACATAAATTTGGGATCATTTCATGGTGGAGATATTTTTAGCATTTGAAGAGATAGAATTTTTTTTATTTTTACAAAATTCTCTATTGATATTTACTTCTCACTTTATACTATAACTTTCATTTGTTTTAATGTTCTTTTGCAAATTTAGGTGAAATCTAATAAATTCTTAGTTGAAGTGATGCATATATAGGTGTTGTGATGAGGCCACACTACCCAAAACCCACAAAAATCACAATAGATACCAACACAAAATATGCGAGATAGAAAAATGACTCGCTTGCAATTATTTTCAGAAAATTAAATTACAAATTCAAAACTTACATGTTATAGCCTCATGGGCTTGCTTCATTACAACAAAAACAACTCTGAAAAGAAAATCAACTACTCAGAGCCATAATCTACATTATTAGGGCCCCCTTCTAACACCTAGGCACTTAACCCTTTTTATTTTCCCTAATAACCACCCTAGAATGTTCTAGAAAGTTAAAATTTCCCCTTTTTTGTTTTGGTGCCAAAAGTCCCACCATTTGATTTATAGCCTAGGAAGAAATTTTTTTATGAAATGCAGTTTTTAGAGGACCAACTTCATGGGGCCATAAATTTTCATCCGAGTGTCTGATTTGCTATTATTGCATATTGTTAGAAATCTCTTGACGATCTCTACAACATGAGAACCCACTATAGGTTGGTTCAACCACTTTTTGAGCTATTTCAGGGCCTCTAAAGTTTTATATCTAAAATTGAAGCTACATTGGACAAATTTCTCAATACGAAAACTTTAATATCTCCCAAATCGTGCAGGGTATTGAAGTGATTATTTTGTGACCAAAAATGTTTTTCAGCTATACTCCTTGGGGTAAATTTTTACATCCATACGAGCCCGTTTAGGCCAACTTACTAAAAATAGTAAGTGCCCATTTTTTGCTATTTTTGATGCTTGACAGTCTCATACCCCTTAAGTGCCATCATGGGACTCAAAAAAAGTAAATAAAATAAAGAAAACATTTTTTTGGGTCAACAGGATTTCCCTACACTGCTGGATGCTCCTGCATCATGTTGTTAGATCGATAGGGTGATGCCCCATGTTTTGTTGCCCAAGTCTCATCACCTTTAGTGACCCATGTTTTGTTAAAATTAACCTAATGTTGCCTTGATCTAGTGTTGTATTTTTTTTATGTATTCACATTAAGTTTAGGGTCCTTTTAAGCTAAATAGACCTAACTTTTCCTTAATTTAGTGTTGTAAAGTTCATTTATTTACACCTTCACATTAAGTTTAGGACCCTTGTTAACTAAATAAACTTAATGGTGACTTATTTAGGGTGTTATAAAGTTTATCATAACACTTTCACACTAATCTAGGATTTTACTAATTAATTGGGCTTAAATCTATGCCTTAATTGGCCCTATTTTGTATCCACAAGCCTTATTAAATGCATTTTTTCTAGAGACAATCCCAACATTTATTAAATGGCCAATCATAATTCAAATTTTTGGGTCATGTGCTCCAAATTTAATAGTGGTCTGGGACTCATATGCCACCTTGGTGTATGAGTCCCATCTAGGTCATAGGACCTGATTTTGAATTTCATCTTAAACAAAACTTGTCTTGGAGTGTGTTCCCTAGTTTTGAGCCACTGGGACTCATACACCACCTTGGTCATATGAGTCCCACACTAATCAGGACCTAATTTAAATTTAATTCTTGACATAATTTTATTTTCCTAGATTTGATATTGGCTTATAGTATTGTAATTTAAGGAAATTTAGCATAATTAAGTATAAATACAAAGTTATTTCACTCATTTTCACTTAATACTTTCAAGAGAGCATTCATAATAGCAATTTTGTGATTACAAGAGCATTCAAGGAAATTCAAGAGAATTTCAAAAGCATTCAAGGGAAGATTTCTTCATCATTTTTTGCAACAATTCAAGATCCATTATCATATCAAGGTCATCAAGCATCAAGCATGTTGTTGAGCTAGCATTGTGATGTAACATTCAAGATCCAAGATTAAGCATTTCCCTACATCCAAATCAAGATAAATATCTACATTCTACATTTCCCTTCATGTTAGATTGTTGATTTACATCTCAAGACACCATCCAAGGTATCATTGTTCATATTTCATATTTCATGTTTCATGTGCATATTTCATTGTTTCATCACAAGGTTTAATTACTTAAATGGGGTTTGACCAAGGAAAACCCATATTCCCTAACAAAAAAACACTTTTTCTCTCTCTTTGTATGATTGTAGGTTTACAGGTTGAAGACAAAGTGGATTTGAAGCCTTCAAAAGTATCAATATTGAAAAGTTGTAAAAGTTACAAAAGTTGTCATGTAAAGTTGTCAAGGCTCATGGAAACTCAGATCTAGAGCAAGAAATCCAAACTATCTACATCAAAACAGTGGGAAAAGGCTTATTTGATCCATCTTAAGAGGCTCACAAAGTTTCACTTCATAATTCTACTCTTGGGACACTTCGTGAAAAAATGAGAATGAAATGTCACTTTTGGCATATGAGTCCTAGTATACCTATTTTTGGGTATTATTTGTAGATCCTGATTCAATAGTTCTAGATTCCTATTTTCACCCAAAAACCCTATTCTAGGACTGATACACCTAGCCTAGCGTATGAGTCCCAATGTGCCCTAAAGTCTACATTTTTTTAGGATTTTAGAGCTTATTTCAAGCACATTCAAGTTTCTAGGTGCACCTCTCTAATTTCTCAATTTACTATTCTATTTTGCATTCATTTCTAAGTCATTTACTTAAGGTTTGGCAAATAATTAGGTTTTTTCATTAGATCTTGTATGTTACTAGTCTTTCCAAGCCCCAACTTGGTGGTGAAGCCCCTTTTAGTCTTTAATAATACCCTAGGACACCCTTCCAGTAGATCTCTTTCCTTTATTTTAGGGTATGTGCAGGATCATGATGGGCCAACAAGTGGCAATATGATGGGTATGTCTAGGGTATGTGGCTGATGACTTTTTTCCTACCCAAAATTGATGAAATGAGAAGGGTTTTTAAAGGAGATTCTCAACTTTCCACCATTATAAATTATGCTTTACTTTGAATTTAATAAATAATTATTATTCATTTTCTATTTGAATTACGACTAAAGTCCTGATTGATAGGCTGACCGTAAAATATTTATAGCTTTCAAACCATATCACATTTCTTGAATCCAAAACCTGCATCACATTTTATGCTTCACATACTATAGGATTAAAAAAAAAAAAGAATTGAATTTCATGAAGTTTTGACCAAGTTAAGGTGGTCAAACATACAAGTTTTTATATTTTTGAAAAGTTGTAATAAAAAAATCAAGATTAATTATTTAATTGGAAAAAAATTACAAAAAAATATTCATCACATCGAGACATGAGCCCTCTACTTATATCTAAAATATTCTAAAAACATATTATCATTTCATTGTGGTTAGGGTGGTTAGACAGACACCTACTTATTTTTTCCCTGAAATTTAATTACTACTGCATTGAAAATTCAAATTTTCACCAAATAGTTTTGCAATATAAACCTAGTAGTTTAGAAACTACATTCAATTTGCTACAGATTCTATTTTACATATTTTTGAAATAATATAGATAACTTATTCAAATTTTTACGTCAAGTTTTCTAATTCTAATTTTTTAAAATTTTTTGCCATTTAAGGGCCTGTGTTTTCCATGATGATCCTGCACATACCCTTTATCCTTGGATTAAGATCTATAGGCTTTCCTTGAATAAAACTTGCAAGAAGATTGGCTACTCTATCTCCTAGAACATAGAGTGTCAAATTTTCTTTGTTTCACTAGTTACTAACCAAATAATATATTGATGAGGGTATTTTTACCATGGCTAGTAATTAATCTCTTGAAATTGAAAAAACCCTTTGGTACATGGTGGGTGAATATCTTAATAAGGTCTATCTTGAAGATTTTAATTCTATTTCCTTAAGGATTTTCATGAGTAAAGAAAATGTTAAATTTATAGCTAATGCTAGTCATTTGGATGATACGTGCAATTGCAAATCAATTACCTTTTTGAATGGCTCTTGCATAACCATTATTTAAACATTTTTCCTTGAAGTTGGACCATCTTCCTCCTTAGCTATTTTGTATTGATTAAATTTGGGTTAAGGGTATGTGCAGGATCATCATGGAAAAAACAGGTCCTTAAGTGGCAAAAAAATCAGAAAAATTAGAGTTAAGAAACTTTACTTTAAAAATTGAATAAGCTATCTATATTATTTCAAAAATATGTAAGAATAGAATCTGTAGCAAATTGAATGTAGTTTCTAAACTACTAGGTTTGTTTTTAAAAAAAAGAAATCTATTTAGGGAAATTTTGAAATTTCAATGCAGTAGTACTTAAATTTCAGGGGAAAAATAAGTAGGTGTCTGTCTGACCACCCTAACCACAATAAAATGATAATATTTTTTTATAATATTTTAGATATAAGTAGAGGACTCATATCCCAATGTGATGCAGATTTTTTTATAATTTTTTTCCAAGTAAATAATTAATTATGATTTTTATTACAAATTTTAAAAAATATAAAAATAATAGACCACCTTAACTTGGTCAAACTTCATGAAATTCATTTTTATTTTTTTAATCCTATATAGTATGTCTAAACATAGAATGTGACATGTTTGGTTATTGCTCATATTACCATTTTGAAAGGCTATATAAATATTTTCAATCAGTCTATAGATCAAGAAACTGTGATAAGTAATTTGAATAGAAAATAGATAATAATTACTTATTAAATTCAAAGTAAAGCATATAATCTATTGGTGGAAAATTTGAGAATATTTTTAAAACAACTTTTTGTTTCAACAATTTTGGGTAAAAAAAAAGTCATCAGCCACATACCCATCATATTGCCACTATTTGGCCCATCATGATCCTACACATACCCTTAAATTATATAATAATGTCACAAATTTAGGTAAAAAAATAATTTCTGAGTGAAATATTTTTTCTTGAAAGTTTTCTAGTTAGAAAGGTTTTAGCTAAAACCACTTGGTATCTATGTGGTAGAAAGAGTTTCAACTAAAAAAAATGATCAAAACTCAAACTACAAAAAGGAAAAAAATACTAATACTAATAGTTTCATCTAAAACTATTTAGTGAAAAATAAGTCTTCCAAAACTATCTAGGTGGTAGCACATATGAAAACTAATTTCTCTTCCAAGGTAAATTCAATAAACTTCAATTGTGGGATTTTCCAATGAAGGGCATTTTCATGAAAATATGAAAATACCCTATGGTAGGGCTTGAAGCCTAGAATTTAAAAAAAAAAAAAAAAATTGTAATTAATTTTATTATATTTCTTTCATTTATTGCAAGTATGTAATTATAATGAAACATAAGGTTGATTAAATTAAAAATATATATTAAAATATACATTTTTTAAATTTTACAAAAATTATGGTGTAGACAAATATATTTTTCTTGTGAAAAAAAAAACAAAAGTTTGTGATAGATATCAAAATTATGAATTTTTTAGTAAATTTTACTTTTAAAAAATATATTTATCAAAAATTGATTTTTTCTTTGCATGTGCAACATTTCCAAGTTATCTAAGAGGGAAAAAATCAATGAAAATCAAAATTAAATATACATTTTTTTCTGCACGGCATTAACTTCACTTTTTCAATATTTTTTTATAAATTAAAATAATAAAAAATTATGAATATATATTCTAAACTAAGAGTTTCATATTTCAATAGTTTATGTTATTTTAAAATTCAAAACATACATGTCACTTTTAGTAGTTCCAAGTTGAAAATTTTATTTGTGTTGGATATTTCCTTTATAAAAGTGGGCACACTTCTTAACTTACATAAACTAGTTTTATTAAATTCAATTATATTCTTGATAATATTATTATAGTTTGGGGATGGATTGAGTGAGCTAGATTCTCTCAACAACTAGCAACATTTCTCAAATTTGATTTTTTGAAATCCTCTGATCACATAGAAAGGTCATTTATCCTAAACAAGGGTGAGTGCAAGATCATGGGGGTCCAAAAAGTGGCAATATGACAAAAAAATGACCAACAAACTTTTTTTATTCGAATTTGATGAAACGAAAAGAGTTTATTGAGAAAATTGTCAGTTTTCCAAAAATATAAGATATACCTTATTTGGAACTAAAAAGATAATAATTATTGATTTTCTACATACATGTTGACTAAAGTCCTAATTAATAGGCTGATTGAAAAATATCTATAATTCTTAAATGATTTCACACTTTTTGAATCTAAAAGATGCAGCACATTCTAGGCTTCATATACTATAGGATAAAAAATGAAAAAATGGATTTCATAAAATTTTGACCAAGTTATGGTGGTCAGACAAACAATTTTTAATACTGAAAAAGTTAATAAAAAAACCATAACATAATTATTTACTTGCAAAAAAAATTACACAAAATGTGCTATATGGACATCTAGGGTTGATTTCTTTTTATTGTTTTCTTGTACTTGGGTTGGTCCACACTTACACTTACTTTTCACTTTCTTGAAAATTTAGTATTCTTGCATTGAAATTTTAAATTTTGATATTCTAAGATTTAATTCTTTTAAAAGAATAGTATCTGAAACTACATTTAATTTCTACTAAATTATGTTGTTGCATATTTTTCAAATTATAATTAATAATCTAAATTTTTATGTCATGTTTCCTAACTTTTAATTTCTAAATTTTCTTTGTATAGGAATTTCGTTTGAATCCCATGATCTTGCTTGACCATAAGATAAAAAATAACTATGGTTTGGGTTCTGTTTGGTGTGTTTGCTACCAGTTCTCTTCTAAACATGTGTTTGTACGGCCTATTTAATGTTCAATAATCGTTTCCTTGAGTTTTGGGTCCATCATAAAGGTTGTTTTATCTTTGTTTGTTTGCATGCTTTACATGGCTTCAAGAGATGTTGGATATGTTGACTCATTAACATCATAAGCAGGAACTGGTTGCGAATCCATTTCCTGCTCCAAAATTTATGAATCAATGGAATCATGGTGATATATTATCAGTTGAACAATCAAAGACCGTGGAACCATCGATAGATCAGTAATCGGGTACTGGTATCTTCATTACGTACGCTGGGTAACGTGGTGTGTTGTCGGTTGGTGCTGGTCAGTGGTCATGTTCGTTGATTGGTGTCAGATGGATCGTTGTTGTGTGTGGTTCTTCATGAGTCTCAAGGCCATGGATTACTTTCAATTCAATACAAAGGTCTAGTCTTATGTGATAAATGGATTGTCAAATACCTTGAAGACATTGAATCCTATAAAATTTGGTTTAGCATTTTATATCCTTTGTTATTTCCTTTGTGTTCCCAACCTAGAAAAAATCTTGGGTTATCTACCCTTTTTATCCTAAAAGAACCCATTTAGATCTAGAGCATTTGGGAATCTACGAAACCATCGAGTCGTGGATTTTGTGGGATGGGAATTTTTTATTTTCAAGGACTCTTGTATTAATCTATAGTCTATTTATTTATTTCCAAAGGATTTATTATCAATACTATCCAATTTTGAAGGATATGTGGGTTCACAATTTGAAATTATATAATAACAGGATTACAAATTTTCTAACCTCTTTTCCAAGATTACTAAGAATTTATTTTCATGGGCAATAGAAAAAGTGAAATTTATATTATCCAATCAATATTTTGATACTCTCTACTCAATTATTGGTTCAATTCCTCCTAAAATGTTTCACAAATTAGGAGTTACAACCTTAGATCCCAAGTTGAAGGATTGGAAATGGTATTTGAATATGTCATTTTGAAATTATAAACCCTATAATGGATATACATAGCTTTCACATCACTTTCGCATGATTTTTTATCTAAATCTTGGATAGCATCTCTAATCATTTCTGGATACTTGGCATTTCAACTATTTGATCTACAATCCATGAGTTAAAAATTGCTCCTTTTACTTAACATGGTTTATCAAGGTCTTCCTATTTGTACTAAATTATCTCATAATGGATTTTTCAATCCCCATTTCCCATTCAATGATCAACATGCAACTCTCAATCACCTTTTTTTGTTTTGTTATAGGGCTTAAGAAAAATGGAACTAGATTAATGACTTCCCCAAGCCCATCAAGCCAAAAAATTTCTCATAGCCTATGATCTTGCTACTTGATTAACCTAGGTTACTAATTAAATTTACCTGAATTTGGGATCCTTTCATGGTGGAGATATTTTTAGCATTTGAAGAGATAGAAATTTTTTTATTTTTACTAAATTCTCTATTGATATTCACTTCTCACTTTATACTATAACTTTCATTTGTTTTAATGTGCTTGTGCAAATTTAGGTGCAATCCAATAAATTTTTACTTGAATTGACACATATATAAGTGTTGTGATGAGTGCCACACTGCCCAAAACCCACAAAAAACACAACAGATACCAACACAAAAGATGCAAGACAGAAACATGACCTACTTGCAATTATTTTCAGAAAATGAAATTATAGATTCAAAACTTACATGCTATAGCTTCATTGGCTTGATTCATTATAACAAAATCAACTCTGAAAAGAAAATCTACTATTCAGAGCCATAATCTACATTATCAGGGCCCCCTTCTACAACCCCCACCCAACCTTTTTTATTTTCCCCAATAATCGCCCTAGAATGTTCTAGAAAGTTCAAATTTTCCCTTTTTGTTTTGGTGCCAAAAGTCCCGTCGTTTGATTTATGGCCTAAGAAGAATTTGTTTTTATGAAATTCACTTTT
>VDFB02000008.1:264119798-264190640 GCA_007258455.2 Sequoia sempervirens | reverse complement strand
TTCATGAAATTCATTTTAAAAAAAAATCCTATAGTATGCGAAGCATAGAATGTGACACATGTTTCGGATTTAAAAAATGTGATATCGTTTGAAAGCTATAGATGTTTTTGAATCAGCTTATCAATCAAGACTTTAGTCGTAATTCAAATAGAAAATGAATAATAATTATTTATTAAATTCAAAGTAAAGCATAACTTATATTGGTGGAAATATGAGAAACTCCTTTAAAAACCCTTTTTGTTTCATCAATTTTGGGTAAAAACAGGTCATCAGCCACATACACATCATATCGCCACTTTTTGGCCCATCATGATCCTACACATACCCTGACATGTTGGGAAGCTAAGAACTAGGCAAAAAATTCCAACCAAAACATGGGAACGCTACTAGTTGACTTTGAGAAGGCCTATGATAAAGTTGAATGGAATTTTATAATGATGATCCTAGAAGTCGTTAGCTTCCCAAAGAGACTTTTCTAGATGATCAAATCCCTATTAAAGGATACAATCACTTAAATTGAGATAAATGGGTCTTTGACAGAGGAGTTTAAGTCAAGAAAAAATCTATAAGGAAAGGATTCCCCTTGGCTACTTCATTGTTTGTAATTGGTAAAGATGCACTACATCATATAATAAGGGACCCCACAATGAGCCTGAAAGTAGAAGGACTAACTCTTCCAAACAAGGATGAACTAATCAATCTAGAATTTGCAGATGACACAACCCTCTTCATAAGTCTCAAAAAAGAGAACTTTGGTAACCTAATGGATAAATTGAATTTCTTTGGCCATGTTGTAGGTGTAAGAATTTGAAAATCCAAATCCACCATGTTATGGTGGGGGGATACCTAACTAGATTGATTTGGAGATTATGATCTCCAATGCAGTGGACCAAACAAAATTATAATGTATCTAGGGATACCATTTGTAGTAAGCCCCAATCTAAAGGACATGTGGGATTGGATGAAGAACAAAATTGAGAGGATGTTAAGGTATTGGAATAAGAAGTACCTCTCAATAGTAAGAAGAGATCAAGTTTGCTAGAAAATTCTATCATATTAGAATATTTACTATGCATCAGTGTGGCTTTTTAGTAGCTATCAGATTAGGAAAACAAAAAAAATATCAGATAATTTTTATGGTTGGAAGGTAAAGGTGAGAAGAAAAAACATGCAATAAAATGGGATGTTTGTTTTATGGAAAAGGAAAAGGGTGGAATAGGGCTAAAAATCTAAAGAAACAAGGTATAAATCTAGCAACAAAATGGATTTGTAAGGATCTCAAAGGGAAGGAACCTTGGAAAATTCTTGTCAAAAATAATATAGAAATGGTTGTCCTAAACTAAGCTAAAACTTAGAAGCACATGTCTATTTATCACCTATCTTTGGTAACTTCACAAAATCCCCCACTAGATCCAATGGATTTAAAAGCATCTAGAAAGCTTGGGAAACTTGTAAGAAATATATAATAAATAAATGTTAATTAGAAGAGGACTTCAAAAATATCTCACTTAAGATTTCTATGGTGGAATGTCTTCCATAAAGACAAGCCTCTAGCACTTCTACAAGGATTCTTAGCAAAGGCTTGGAGATTAAAGGGAATCTATCAATTTAAAAACTTAATTAAAAAATGATCAGATAAAGGATTGGGACACCCTCAAAAGTGAGTTTGACATACCTCAAACTCATAAGAGAATATGTGAGGTAGTAAAAAATATATCTTGATTATGAATTTTAATGAGTATACTAACATGTGCACTTTGCAAAATTGTAATTGGCTAAAAGATAAAAAGTTTGCAAGATTAAAAGAAGAGGATATCTACATTATGCTTGCTAGCACCATGGACATGTCCAAGGCATTGAATAAAGGCCAAATCCTGAATCTTAATCAGGATCAATGGAATAGAATCTTCAAGAATATATGGAATAATTTTTTGGATCCTAAAAAAGTTGGCTTTAGATGGATGTTGACCTTATAGAGGCTTCCAAATGTTGACTCTAGAAATAACCCAAGCATCTGTGAAATTATAAAAAAATTGAGTCTATTATGCATATTTTTCTTGACTATTTCTTTACAAAAGAAGTGTGGATTTTTTTTCAAACAAATTTAGGGGGTTGGGTGAGTTGAAAGATAAAAGAAAAAGGAAATTATAATGGGTAAAATACAAAGCATTGGAAAACTAAATAATCTTTTTTGGCTTATCCTCTCTTTTAAAATCTTATGATACATATAAAAATCAAGGAATAGTGAGAAATACCAAGGTTGTAGGAGGGATCTTATTGAGTCTTGTAGAAGACTCACCCTCACAATGTTTGCAAGCATGTATCCATAATAGAGCAAGTGGGTAAAGAAAATTTTAGGAAGTTGATAGAGAATGGAAAGGTAGATATTGACAAAAAAAGGTGGATTTTGTGAACCAGTGACTATACTACAAAGGAAGTATTAAACCTAACCTAGGTAGACTTATGGGAAGCGAACCAACCTATCAAGTGAAGAAAGTAGTCAAAGAAAAAAGAGACTAAAATATAATTACAGTAGAATTATTTTTTGTATTTAGAAACATATAGGTATATAAATTACAATGGTTCCTTTTTGTAGAGAAATATATCTTTATATTCTCGTTTTTGTAATATAAACAACAAATAGTAGAAAGGAAAACTTGTGGGGTATATGAATAGATAGATTAAATCCTAGTAATGGATAACATTTTCAATGTAAACAATATGTAATGGTTGATCATTATGATCCTCCATTTTTTCCTATAAACTATAATGAATACAAAACAACCCATGTTTATCAAAATGGATATTGTCCAAAACTTATGGTAGGGTTAGGTGGTGATTTCTCTGGAGGATCTTGCTTGCCTTTTGTTTTGGTCTACGATGGGTGGAATGGATTATGAGTTGCATCTCCTCTTTTTTATTTTCAATCACCATCAATGGGACTTCATCTCCTTTATTTAGGCCCTAGAGAGGTTTTCATCGAGGAGACCCTCTATCTTTGAATCTCTTCATTCTACTAGCTAAGGGTTTGGAGTGGCTTATGAAGTCACATGTCAAGAAAGGAAAGATTCATATCTCGACCTAGGCTCACTCTATTTCTTTGTTCTATCATCTCCAATATTTTGATGATATGGCCTTACTTGGAATGGCCAAAGCTGAGGAGGCACTGAGTATGAGGAAAATCTTCTATATCTACTTGGCTTCTTCTAGAAAAAGTATTTATGAGGAAAAGCTCTCTATTATTTTCTTCAACACCCCACCTTTGATTTAGAGATGAATTTCTATAGTTCTTATATTTTAGGTTGGTTCTCTCCCTCTTATATACCTAGTCTTTCCTCTTTCGATGGTTCCCCTAGCTAGGGGACATTGGTAGTCAATTCTAGATAAGCTCCATATTAAATTTAGTCAGTGGAATTTCTATTGGCTCTCTTATACTAGATGAGTGACTCTTTTGGAATCTATCATTAAAACTCTTCCTATTTATAGATTTTTTATAATGGAAGCTCCTTTAAGTTTTATCCATAAATTTGATGCTCTCTCACATCAATTTCAATGGGTTGGGAATTTAGAAAATTATAAATGGATAAATTAGTGAGTTGGGTGCTAGTATGTTGTTCCAAGTTAGAATGGGGGGTTTGGTATCCATTTATCAAGGTATAACTGTCAACCTCTTAATGCAAAACTTTATTGGAGGTGGTGCACAAATCCTAAGCAGGTCTAATCAAGGATCCTTACCTCTAAATATCTAGGAAATATCCCTAAGGATTACATCCCTAGAGTGACATTATCAGGAAAGGGATCCACTATTTGGGGCACCATCAAGAAAGGGGCTAACTTAATTAGAAAATGATTATTTTGGATTTGTCATAGGGGTCGAAGGCTCTTTCGAGGCATAACTCTTGGGATGGAAATCCTCCTATTTTAGCCTCTCACCTGTAGTTGTAGGGTCTTTGTGATAGGTTTATAGTAGTTGGATGGCAACATGTGGTTTATTTTAAGTCTTTCCAACCCTTGGGTCAAGGTGTGGTGGCTTGTTGGAAAGATCCATGGGATTGACCTAGGGAGGGATTGGTTGAAGAGTAGAATATATTATGGTCTATTCTTTCTAAGAAGAAATGCAATTCCTTAGGAAATAGGGATTCTCTATCTTTAGTCATGGAATCAAAGGGGTCATATTCAATAGCCATGGGTTACCAAGTGTTGGACCATTAAGAGGGAGGTGACCCAAAATTTCCTTGGTGGAAGAAAATTTGGAGTGAATTTACTTTGTTTCAAAGTTTAACTTCTTTCTTTGTTTGGAAGCTAGGAATATTTGCCTCACCTAGGAGAATATTCGAAAAAGGGGCTTTCAGGGGCCCTCCATTTATTCACTATTCTAGAATTAGTGAGGAGGACACCTCTCATCTATTTTTCCAATGCCCTTATGCTAAGGATTTTTGGCATCTCTAGTGGGCTTTATGGCATAAGGGATGTGTTTATACCACTTCTTTAGTGGATTTTTGGAATAGTATTGGATGATTGCTTGCTAAGGCTATTTTTCTCCAACTTGTCTAGGAGATTGGGTCATCATGTATTATTTGGAAAATATGGGAGGAGTGTAACAAAATAATTTTTCAAGGTAGTAATTTTAGGGATATTCATATTTGGTAGAGGATTTTTTGCATAATCTAAGAGACTATGTTGGTTAAATGTAACTTGGATGATAATCTGAAGTAGAAAGATCTCTTTGTAGCCTATGGTTTGGGTGTTATTGGTGGTCTTTGTGTGACCAAGGTGAGGAATACCTCTATTAAAAAGGTCTTGAGAGATGGCAATTGGGAGCCTCACCCAATTGGGACCCTCAAGATTAATATAGATGGGTCATCTAAGGGGAACTTAGGGCATGTTGACATTAGAGGTGTAGAGAGGGATAGCTCAAGTGAGGCTCTTTTCCTCCTCCAATATATGGGGCAGGAGATGAAAAATCTCATGGAGGCTCAATCTATCCTAGTGCCTCTTGAAAATGCTTGTGAGCTAGGATGGAGGAAGATTATATGTGGGGTAGTGCAACATCATAAATTTTCATCCACATGACAATTTCACACTGTGTTTTTCCTCCCCTTAAGTGCATGGACCTAATTATACACCTAATCTCCTAAATTATGCATTTTGTAGCCCATTTGGACAATTATCAAGAAAAAGCATGTAGAAAACCAATGGAAACATTTAATATTTTTCTCTTGACACTTTACACCCTACAAAATAGGGCTAAGACAATGATGGCCTAGGTGACTTAGTCCCTCAAATTTTCCTCCAATTTTTAATAAGTTGGAGTTGGAATTTTATTATTTTAATTTTAAATGTAAAATGTCAGATATCAGGATTTTATTTTCAAGAAATTAGAATAATTGCACTTGTAAATACCTAGTCATTGCATCATTTGAATCTAACAATAAAAAAGAAAAAAATATTGGAAATTTTGGTGATCAAGAAATTATCAAGTAAAGAGCAATCAAGAGTAGATTTATTGCAGAAATTCAATATCAAAGTACCATTTCAAAGTGTATGTGAGTTTGTTAATGTTTATCTTACCATATTCTTTGTGAGATCTAATCCGCATAGGTCTTCAATAAAATCAAGAAAACAACAATCAAGACTTGAGGAGATGTGCATGAATTTAGTCCTTCAAGGAAGCCATTTTTGAGGAGTAAGTTATAGTCCATTGTTTATTGATCATTCATTTATCATTTAGCCTTTATCCCTCAAAAGGATAATCTCTCTTTCATTAACATTACCATTACAGAGGCAAAAACACCAACACAGGGTTTGACTAAAGCAAGCCCCCTATATGGAACAACCGTTCATCTCTCCTTGAATGTGTAAGTTTCATATTTGAAGGTCTAGAGGGACATTGAAGTTCAATTATTCATTGTTGCATTCAAACCCTACAACTTGACAACATATGGAAACTTAGTTATCTCAGCACCCGATGAAGATTTGACGATAATCACAAATAAAAGAAGGCTTAGAGTAGGCTCCAAAGGACTGTAAAATTAGACTTCATATTGGTCAACCGGGACACAATCACCCTAGGTGACTTAATACTCAAAAATCAGCTCCAGATTTATATGCCAGGTGCATAGTACTATGCTCATTCTATTTTTGAAGTCAAATTTTTTTAATGACTCTCCAAATCTATTATTTTTGTATCAAAATAGTTATTTGCATCATTAGCCTAGTCATTTCATTGAATTTCATTCCAAAATCCATCCCAAGTTTGGTCAGGGGTATGAAGACTCACCTTTTAGGTTCTAAGTCAGTCCAATATCTTGTCCAAATCCATCAAACCCTTGCTACCACAAAATTATAAATGAAATGAGGAAAAGTGCCTAAACCATAGAGTCAAATCCAAAGGGCCAAACTTTTTCTTTGTTTCGTTTTGATGAAACTAACATGTTAGCATTTTAAACTTATGAAATATGAAGCAATTCATCTTAGATCTAGGTTTAGTATTGCATAGTTTTGCATGGTTCATTTAGGAATTCACTTTTGCATCATAAAAGGCATAAAAATTCAAAAATTTGCATATATCATATTGCATTGTAGGTTGCAATAGGGTTAATTTTAGTCACCTTAGGTCAAATATACATTCTAATTACATTTACATTTCTACATTAAGTCATTTAAATCTGAAATCAAAGCTAAAAATTTTTTATCACATTCATTAGGCATTTTGCATATAGCTCAAAAAAGGTGAAAATTTGCATTTTTTTTTTTCAAAAAGGCATCAACATCATAATTTTAATATTTTTGCATATTAGAATCAGTCAATTTTTGCATCTTAGATCTATAAATTACATTTATAATTCTCTTTTATTTCTTGAACATTTTGCAAATTGTTTCACACTAGCATTTTGAATTCAATAATCATAAGTTGAGAAAAATTTAGAAAAATATTCACTATCACATCTACATACACACATAAACAAGAACTTAAAATAGTATTGTACACATTCAAATTTTGAATTTTGCAAAAATATTTTCCAGACATAAGCACCTTGGGTGACCTTGTCCAAGCTACTTTTGTTCATTTTTTTGCGATAGAACCCTTTCAAGATCCTCTATCTAGATTTGCTTTCAATTTTTTAGTTGACTGTTACATAACAATTGGAACCTCATTGCAAGCATATTATTGACATAATGTTTTGGTAAAATGTTGACTTCCTTGAAGTCCTTGATTGATTTTTCTTGATGTATGTTTGGAAATGACCCTAATTCAGATGATGAAACTCATATTCCTTCATCTCCCAATGCATATTTTCTTAGAAAAGATATTTTGAGGAAAGAAGAGGAAATCATGAATGAATTCAGAAACAATAATTTTCCTATATCTAGATTTGCTTTCAATTTTTTAGTTGACTGTTACATAACAATTGGAACCTCATTGCAAGCATATTATTGACATAATGTTTTGGTAAAATGTTGACTTCCTTGAAGTCCTTGATTGATTTTTCTTGATGTATGTTTGGAAATGACCCTAATTCAGATGATGAAACTCATATTCCTTCATCTCCCAATGCATATTTTCTTAGAAAAGATATTTTGAGGAAAGAAGAGGAAGTCATGAATGAATTCAGAAACAATAATTTTCCTAATCTTGAGAACAAAGTGGTGCTTTATCCTTCAGCAAAATGGCCTAATTACCTACCAACAATTGGCACCACCCACCATACCACCACTCAAAAAAATTTACACATCACTTAGGGAAACTGAATTATAATCCATCCCTCAACCTAGACATAAGGAGGAACCTATTAACAACAAACATGATGAGCCCTTGCCACCCACTGAGCCTCAATCCTATGAGAAGAAAGTTGCAAAAACATCTATTAGTTTGGAACAATGTTATGGTCAAGGCTTTAGGATCTTGAAAAAGCAAGGATTTGATATAAAGGATGAACATGAAATCCATTTTCTTTTGGAATAAACATCATCCAAATATACCAAAGGCATACGTTACCAATTTCCTCCACCATTACATCAAACATTTTCTACAACATCCAAACCACACAAAGGTCATGAAACTATTAGAAAAGGTTTGTTACTCACTCCACATCCTTTATCTGAGACTCAATATACTTTAGCTACACTTATAAAATTATGATTCATAACATTACCATCCATTAAATAACAAAGACATACTAAATGGAAGAATAAGAACATGTCTTATTGTGCATATCATAGAACATTTGGACACATTGCTGATGAATTATGTGCTCTAAAAATAAATTGGAAGAATTTGATACTTACAATGATAGAATTGATCAAATGATAAACTAAGGTATGTGCACTTTGCTCATTTCCATGTGATAGTTGTAGCCTCACATGATACACATTACCATGCATGAGGGTATAAATTAAGTTTTATGCAATCATATTTCATTTTTCAAGTATTGGTGTGTCATCATTCATTTTTGGCTCATCTTTGTCCCTACACTTGGGGGACAAGGGATCAACACATGTTTACTTTTGAAGACTCAAATGATAGTGCGAAAACATACATATAGGTTTAATTATGGAAGTAGAAATAATATGATTATTGGTAGAAGAAAAATGGATATAAATCATTATGCGCATGGTCCTTCTTGACATCCTGCTATCAACTAATTTTGGGTTGACCCAAACAAAGTTGCCACTTTTCATTTAGAAGAGACAAAATCAAAATTCAATAATTGAAAATTCAAATACTACACAAGAATGTTTCCCCACTTGCTTTCTACATCTTTTATATTAGTGTAAGTTGATGGGTTGCCAACCTATACACCAAGAACTTATAATATTACATCCTTAGTGTATTTAAAATGCACACTAAAATTATTTCATTCTAGCAACAATGTCATTCTATTAGTGCTTGGACTTTTAGCTCCCAAACCCCTTTAAAATGTACACTAAAATTATTTCACTCTAGAAACAATGCCATTCTAGTAGTACTTGTACTATTAGCTCCCAAACCCCTAAAGCCAAGCCATTCTCAACCAAACCTCATTTGACTAGATATTCAACTAGACCTAAGGGGCTTCACTAAAGATATTATAAATAGTATTAAACACAAATGAAGATAGACAAGTGGATAAACCAATGTAGTGTTGACATACACTTAAATCCAAAATATTAAATAGGATTAATTACAAATGAATATAGACAAGTGGATAAACCAATGTAGTTTGACATATACTTAACTCCAAAATATGTCACTAAGACCCACCTATTGCTATAATCTATATCATTCGTATTGCTATAATCTATATTAAGTTGATAAATACACCATTGAAACATTGCAATATGGATATTAGGAAATGATTCTCTAAATATAAGAACTATTATGGCTCACTATGAATATTTCCCTAGACAAATCTCCGAATCATGAAATATATTCAAATTACCTCCTCCTCCTAATCTACTAGTAAAAAAGTTTCCATTTTAAGCGCATTGAGAGTCATTACTTAATATGACCTATGTGTATTCATTGGGTTACATAGTCCAAAGACACCAAGAGGAACAACAAATCAAAATTACAAAAAAACTATGCATATACATACACTACAAATAACAATATCAAGTAACTGAGCATTCTTATTCATCCCAATCTGAAAAAATCATATGCAGTGTAGAAATAACCAATTAAAAAACTTGTAATGCATTAAAAATTTATCCTATTCATTAAATATTCATTACATTCATGCCAAAAATACTAATAATAACCAATAAAAAACTATTAACGTATTAAAAATTTATCCTATTCATCATATATTCATTACATTCATACCAACAAACCAATAAGAAGAAACCCTTTGTTAAAACTTTCCCAAAAATCTACAAATATAATTGTGGAGAAGTTTAACTATAAGAATCATTTACAATACTAACCTCTTTGAGATAAATACAAATATTTATTTACAATACTAACCTCTTTGAGAATCTACAAATATAATTGTGGAGAAGTTTAACTATAAGAATCATTTACAATACTAACCTCTTTGAGATAAATACAAATATTTATTTTTCTAAGATAAATACAAATATTTATTTACAATACTAACCTCTTTGAGATAAATACAAATATTTATTTTTCTAATTGGAACTAGATTTGTAGGAGTTGAAACCCTAAAAGCTTACTTGGCTTGCCCTTTTTTATAAATGAATTGTTGGTTACTCTATCTCTTTGTGAAAATGAATTGTTGGTTACTCTATCTCTTTGTGAAAATGAATTGTTGGTTACTCTATCTCTTTGTGAAAATCAACTAGCATATATAGTGTTATGTTGGTTACTCTCATCTCTTTGTGAATTGAGGAGGAATTAGTAGTAAATGCATGTTGTGTATAAGGTAAGCTTAGATACCATGAAATCCATGAGATGAACAATGCATGTTGTGTATAAGGTTAGCTTAGATCCCATGAAATCCATGAGATGAACAATTTAAATCAAGAGTGAGGACCATTGAGAGTTAGAAAGAAATGGCCACATTAATGAAAGCATTGTCATTATCATTCTCTATTACCTCTATTACCAAAAATACATGTAAATCGGGACCCTTAGAGTAGTTGTGACATCAAATCTAGTCATTAATGGTGACATGAGTTGTGTAGAGACGTAGTTAGGAATGAACTTGCAGACTGTGTAGAGAGGTATGTGTGAGTAAACAAGAGAAAATATGGTAGTTTCAACTGTATGTGTGAGTAAACAAGAGAAAATATGGTAGTTTCAAAGTCTTAGGGATTGGAGGTTGAGGATACGTCGTGACCTATACCATCATTAGGGAGTAAGGGATCGAAAGTCAAGAACGATAAGGAATTCATCCTTTTAGACATGTAAATAAGAATATGTTCAAACTTGCAATCCTGATAAGGAATTCATCCTTTTAGACATGTAAATAAGAATATGTTCAAACTTGCAATCCTAATAAGGAAATATAGTGTGAGACATTGGGGATTGAGAATTGATAATAGCTCTTAATGAGGTATCTGGAAATAAGGACACATCCAAAGCCACCATCTTGTAGAGATTCCATCTTGTAGAGATTAAGAAATATAGTGTGAGACATTGGGGATTGAGAATTGGTAATACCTCTTAATGAGGTATCTAAATAAGGACACATCCAAAGCCACCATCTTGATGAGATACTGTAGCGAATTTTTTTATCTTCAACTCCAATAAAAATATATAGAAAGAAACAACAAAAATTGGTGATACCAAAGAAAAGGAAGTCATAAACTATGACTCCGAAGGGAAACTTAGTATACAAAGGATCAAAGAGTTGCCAGGGTTTCGATAAAGAAACATGATAAAAAATAGTCCTAGCACAAAAAGTAATGGAACCAAGCAAGGTTTAGAAGATATGGATGCTACAAAGGAAAACCCTCAAATCTCAATAGGAAAAGGGGAAGGGGATGAAGGTAGAGAATAGATGAAAGATACTGCTTAGGATGGGAAAGTTCGATATCCCGATAAGAATAAAAGGGAAAATAGAGCTAGAATACAATGCATACAAAGAAGAGAAATTTGAAAACTCTGAGATAAACAAAGTCCCTAAAAATTAGGCAACAAAACCTTCATTCTTAGAATATTTGAGACCTTAGTAACTTTTAACACATGATAGATCCTTAAAAATTAGGAACAAAACCTTCATTCTTGGAATATTTGAGACTAAGTAGCAATTTTTAACACATGATAGACACATGAGAGACCGAAAACCTTCGTACTTAGAATATTTGAGATCTTAGCAACTTTTAACACATAATAGAGAAGTGGGAAACTGAAGACCCATTAGAAAATATTTTGTTTTGGTTATTTATGATGGAAATAACAAGACCAAAATACATTTAAGGGGTAAGCTGCAAACCCAATTAAACATAGTCGAATGGAACACCAACAATTATTATGGAAATAATAAGACCAAATTACACTGGGCTAAGATGAAAACATAATCAGACATAGTCAAATGGAACATATGATGATGGAAATAATAAGACCAAAATACATTAGGGGACTAAGATTCAGAGACAATTAGTCAAATGGAACACCAACGATAAACATTCAAAATCATCATGTATGATTAATTTTTCAAACATTAAGGTTCCAGCATTGGTCCAAATTATATCATGACATCAGCCATTTAACACCAAAAAAACATAAAATTAAACAGCACTTCGGGATTTCAAATGTCAATCCGCTGCCCCACAGTTTATTCCATCTGTGATTCGAAGGTCAGACTGTCAGACTGCAGAGAGTGAGCTTATTTTATGAATTATTTGGTTAACCATTGCATCTTGCAGAGATATAAGGAACTTTTTATTGTTTTTCTATTCTCTGGTTTTGATCAGATTTTGATTTTTCACATTCTTTTTACACTGCCCATATATGTGTATAGCTAGTAGGATTGATAGATTTTAAGCTGAATTAAAGTGTCCATAATCACTGGTTATTAACTGTGATTTGGGGACAGTTTTAATATTCTTTAGGCTTATTTTTAATTTTATGTATTTTTCATATATGCAATATTAAATATTCAACCTTAATAAAAAAACATTAAATATTTTGTACTGGGGCTGCTTTCTCTATGGAACTTGATATTAATTTCAATATTCTTTAGATTTTGTTTTCTATTTTTATATATTTTACATATATGCATCATTAAATATTTGGTTTTGGGCCGTTTTCTTGGAACTTTTATTTTCGACTACCTGCTTTGCATGTTTGGTTTTAGGATGTGCCCGTCGTTTTTTCAAGGATTAGCTGTAGTTTTTAACATAATATATATTTACTAGTATAACTAATACAGTAATGACTATTAATTTTTATGATATTAATAGAAAATAATATACGTATTAGGCAACTCTTTTAAATCGCATTTTCAGTTCTGGTAACCAGCATGCAGATAACGTTGTGCAAACTCGGTGTACTTTTGTTGTGCCGGTGGTGGGTGGTTCCTTTTCTGATTCAAAATTGCAATGTCTCTAACCTACCACCTATTCTGATTCAAGATTGCATGCTTTTAACCTTTGCCTGGGTGAAGCTCCTTCAACTTTGTAAGGATCATGCGCCATTTTGAGGGTCCCTGATGCTGTTGTAGATAGAGCTTCTACGTGCATGGGAAATTCCTTCATTGGGAGATATCCAGCCTTTCAGTTGGAAACTGAGTTCTAAAAAGATGGCATGTGCCTGGTCAAATTCGGGTGGCTGACACAAATAGATTTTTCTTATTCTTTCTCCAAATTTTTGAGGAAAGTACAAAAAATTTGTAGGGAGGTTCTTGTTTCTTGACAAATTTGATCATTTTTTGAAAATATGATCTATAATTTTGATGCTGCCAAGGAATTTTGTAGGGAGGTCCTTGGTTTCTTGATAAATTTGATCTTTCTTTGAAAATATGATCTATAATAGGAAAATTTTAACAAGGTCTCTATTTGGGTTAGGCTCCCAAAGCTTCCTTAGAATACTGGGATGAATAGATCATACAAAGTATAACCAATTCTCTTGATCGATTTTTATAAAGACAATGTCACGAAATCTATGAAACATGTATAACCAATTCTCTTGATCGATTTTTATCGAGACAATGTAACGAAATCTATGAAACATTTAATTTTTATTTAGATTATTATCTATGGAGAAACACCATATTCAAAGTATGGTTAATGCTGCTGAGATGTAAAAATGTTGTAATAAAATGCTTTGATATAAGGAATAAAGGAAATGATTTGGACATTGCAGTTGTGGGTCCTGTAGGGGATGTGCAGGGTCCTCCTTTTGAGTACAAGAGAAAACAAGATGCTATGACTAAGTGTCCTTCGTCATAAAGCTGGGTATTTTTCCCATTCATGTCAAGAAACACCGTATGCACACAAAAAGTATCACGAATCCTCCTGAGATGTAAAAATGTTGTTAAAGAATGCTTTGATATAAGGAATAAATGAAACCATATGCACACAAAAAGTATCATGAATCCTCCTGAGATGTAAAAATGTTGTTAAAGAATGCTTTGATATAAGGAATAAATGAAAGGATTTGCTAAAAATGTTGTTAAAGAATGCTTTGATATGGAATAAATGAAAGGATTTGCAAACAAAATGTTGTTAAAGAATGCTTTGATATAAGGAATAAATGAAAGGATTTGGACATTGCAGTTGTGGGTCTTGTAGTGGACGTGTGGGGGTCTTCCTTTGAGGATGAGAGGACTAAGGGTCCAGAAAACTAGATTCTATGGCTACGTGTCCTTTGGTTGAGCTTGAATTCTCTTAAAAAGAGGCAGGATGGACCCTTCGGGTCAAGCTTTGACTCCACTTCAAAGATGTTTGGTGAGGTTTGGTTTTAAACTTCCATGATTTGTTGTTATTGCTGTCCTCAGCCTTGCTATTTGTTTCTCGGTTTCTCAGGGGCTTCTCTGGTTTTAAGGCCCTCATGTTGTTATTGTCTTTCCTTGCCTTCGTTTTAAGGCCCTCATGTTGTTATTACCTTTTCTTGCCTTTCTCAGGGGCTTCTCTGGTTTTAAGGCCCTCATGTTGTTATTGTCTTTCCTTTCTCAGGGGCTTCTCTGGTTTTAAGGCCCTCATGTTGTTATTGTCTTTCCTTGCCTTCGTTTTAAGGCCCTCATGTTGTTATTGCCTTTTCTTGCCTTCCTATTTGTTTCTAGGGGTTTCTTTGGTTTTAAGACCCTCATGTGGTTATCGCCTTATTGCCTTTTCTTGCCTTGGTTTTAAGGCCCTCATGTTGTTATTGCCTTTTCTTGCCTTCCTATTTGTTTCTCAAGGGCTTCTTTGGTTTTAAGACCCTCATGTGGTTATCGCCTTTTCTTGATGTTCAAGTATCAGGATCCTTTCAAAACCCTTTTCGAATTCATAGCTCTAGTCAAAAGCATTTATCCAATAAAAAATCATTTATCCAATGAAAGTGCAAATAAGATACCTAAAAGCAAAAACTTTATACATATTTTCACGCTTCTCAATACATTATCCTTGTTCAAAACACCCTGCAATTCTTGTGGCTTCTTAAAAGAAGCGTAATTCTAGTACATTGGTATGTATGTAAAGCTAGAGCAATTGGGTCCAATAGCTAAACTAATCTATACATTTTCATGTAAGCTTAGAATTTCTATAAATACCCACAGCGTAGTACTTCTCTGTATAAGCCAATTATCAGCGTTTCACCATAATGCTGTAAAGCATATATAAGCATTTTTTATTCAAAAGGAGACAGGTCTGCCTTGGCAGGTCCATTGATTATTCTTCCTAAATTATCAAACATGGATCCATGGCATGGACAGTCGAATGTGGAGTCTATATGATTCCATTTTACTACGCATTTCATGTGTGGACACACAGCTGCAAGATCCATTTTTATCATAATCTTCAGTTAATGGCATTGAAAAATATCAATATTTTGGTCATTTCTAACACTGAATCCTAGTCAGAAAATGTTCTGAATTTGTGTTGAAGATTGATCTGCAGCTTTCTTGCATAAACTATTATAAAAAAACTAAAGGGATTTAGTAAGCGTCACCTGAGAATTTATGAACCACCCCATTCTCGTCTTTGTAGACTGCCACCTTGTGCATATTCTTTTGAATAACTCCTCCACTGTTTGGCAGCATGTCTTCAATGTCGATTGAGTCTGTTCCGACGAAAGGAATACAATCTTTGTATCCCTGTTTTTGAATTGACGAAATGAATTATAATGAGTGACCATATGGCTGTAACTAGGTGAGCTGGTAATCTTGAGGACCAATATTCACAAATTGCAAAGTTATAAGTCTTAATCACTTGCTAAGGAAGAAATATGATCTTTGGATCTCCTTTATTGTTTCAGGGAAATGAGTTATAAAAGAGAAAGATGAGTGAGCATATGAACACTGTTCTAAAGTGACATGGTAATGTTAACTAATATTCGCAAATGCAAAGCTTTTTAGTTGGAATCAGTTTCCACCAAAGGATAATGAGTTTAGTATTCCCTTTTTCGTTTTGCACAAATAAATGGCAGAGAGGAAACATATGGCCATAATTAGATTACATAGTAAGTGCTAAGGACCAATTTTCACAAATGCAAAGTTCTGAGTTTTTGACTTACATGAATTGTATGTGAAGTCTCCTCTCCTATCTTCTCTCCTACCTTCTTTGATACAGGAGGGGTTCTTGCTGGATCATAGGCTTTTGCCCATGGATTAGGATGGCCTAATATGAGGTCTTTGATTAAAATACCTCCTATAGTTCCTCCAGTCATTCCTTGACCACTGTCACCTGCTCAAAACGTAAGAAATCAATCGAGAAAAGCCCACCAGTATGTGAATATATGTGTAAAAAGAGTTAAAAATTATTGTATCTAAACTGTTCAAGGGAATGAATAAATAAAGGCAGGCAAGCAATCTGTTTTTCATAATGGAATCTCCAAAACCAGATCAGATTAAATCCATACTAATCAAGAGAGTATGACCATAGTTTTGATCACATCCCCTTTTATTGGTAGTATATAATTCTATAGGCTCTATTTTTTCATAATGGGTGCTCCAAAACCAGATTAGATCGAATCCATAGTAATCAAGAGAGCGTGACCATAATTTCAACTACATCTCCTTTTATTGGTAGTATGTACTTCATAGGCTGTCAATTCTTGGGTGCTCTTGTGTATTCTTTCGGGGTGCTCCTATAGACTCTCAGGCCCAATCGTAACTATTAGTCTTCCATGTTACGCTACATTTTACCCGTATTGGTCATGCAACATATCGATTTTAATTATTCATATAATACAGAACATTTTGAGCGTTAGTATAAGGTCTCTCCTTTTATGTTTGCTCTCATTTACTAGTACTTTGGAGTCTGGACCATATGCCCATTGACCCATATTGGTCACTTGTAGACACATTGTGATTTCAGTAGGCTATAAGTTACTCAAGCAAAATGCAAATGGATTAAAACAGGGTGCTTTGAGAAACAGAGGAAAGCAACATACTAGTACCTCGAAAACAGTACCTGTTATAATGTAACAATCATTCTTTCCTGGGTTAGGTCCAATGTGATAGAGATGATCCACTGGCTCAAAAACCTGCAGGTACATTTAAAGAACCTCAGTAATCCCACTCAAAAGCATTACTTATTAAGTACGTATATATTCATTATTTTTGTGGTTGGTAACTAGGTTTTTACTCTAGTGAAATGTTGCAGAACTCAGTTGGATGGGCTCTTTCCTGTTGAGAAAGAGCCATCCAAGATTGCGAGGGGGAAAACTCCTGGATCAAACATACAGGGGCTGTAAGCCGAATCACATTGTAGAGTGAGATGGGACTTTGACCTTCTATAGTGGTTAGTCGAGATTAAAGAGCCCATCAAACCGACTTCTAAAAGCTCTCTGTATGATACAATCTTGTTCTAGTTACCAACCGAAAAAATTACTAATATAGTATATTGATAATTTTTACTCAACTCTATTTTGGAGTAGAAAACTTGCCTGGCCTGTCCACCTATACAAGACCTCTTCAGCAGTAGTCCACCTCTCCCTAGTCCATTTCTCAAGCTGAGCGTAAGGATCATGGTAATCCTTGGGCTTCATACCACTGCTTGTGTCTTCTCCTCCAACTATTAGCACATCATAGTCTACTTTTTGTTCCAGTCTGACATAGTGATAAGGATCATATGTGTCCCACCAATTGGCTCTTCTGTTAAACTCAAATTCAGCATCCCACCATTAAAACAACAGAGTTTGCAAATGTCATACGAGTGTTAAATCTTAAATAGCTTTTTAGTTAACTATTTTGCATAATGTAATAAGTGCCAGAGTAATATGTTTTTGTCCCAACTTACTTAACTGATCCCTTGGGAACTTTCAATCCAATAACATAGGTCCTGTTTGGTGTTTGGCGAGCATGAACTGCCAAGTTGTGATTCAGAGGAGAATTTGTGGCCATCACAACCGCACCAGCAGTAACTGTGACTCCATCCTTTGTTTTAACATGGTTTTTCTCTACCTCAAACACATGGCTTTTTTCATATATTCTTCCTCCTCTTCTCACAATTGCATCAGCTACTCCATTGATATACCTAAGGATGTGTATTGCATCCACATGTATAAGACACAAAACGAAGCAAAATATGTGTAAACTTTTAAATATTTCAAGCCTTCTGGGAAATAGTATAATTTGTTCAAAATATGTGTAAAAGTTAATTATTTAAGGCAATTGAGCTCTTGTACTATCCCAAGCACAATTCCCCGCCCGGGACCACCACTATTCCTACCCACCCGGGAATTATAGTTTCAAAAGCTCCTACAATTGTAAAGAGCCCTATCCCAGCCTGCCTCTATCTTGGTAGAGGTGAGGGTGGTAGTGGGGTGGGTTCAACAGGGATATAGTTAGGTAGGGCTGGCAACTATATATATAGTTTACTTCGGCAGTGGTAAAGGTCAGATCAACTCGTATAAAAATGCTTACCAAAACTTGTAAGGATCAATACCAATTAAACAAGCTTATGCAATCGTGGGATCACATTGGGGGAGGTAGGGTCACCTTTAAGATATGGGAAATACTGCCTGAGTGCATACAGGGGATATTTTAAGGATATTTCATTTTTGCAAACTTTTCCGTTTGCATATAAGTAAAAATAGGGATATTATTGTAAAAAGGGATCTATCTGGAGGGTAAGAGAAGGCAGTGATACATTCCAAAACTAAAAGAGAACAGTGGTAAGTTCCCAAAATAAGGAGTAATATTAAGAAGCTTGACCCCCTCAATGCATTCGGGTAGACAAGAATAACTGGCAAACCAAAGTCATAGGATTTATTTAATTAGTTGAAAAAATGGAATTAATATCTGTTTAACATTCTGATGCAATCAAGGAGAGTTTAAGGATAGGTTCAAGGTGCAAAAAGCAAAGATTGTAACAGTTAATAAAGCAAAGTTTTGCCCTAAAACTTACTAAAACTTCATAGGGGTTCCTAAAACAGTAGAGTTACCTACTGAAAAAGTTAGTAGTTAAATCAAGCTTATGTAAGTGAAAGCTATCTTGAAAATTACAAGAGAGGATGAAATTCTCCCGAATTCGGAAACTGAATGGCCTTCCCAACTTTTCCATATGCAGGATCATCCCCCAAATCCACCATCCTCACATCCAAACCTACTCTTTTACAGGCTTCAAATTCCTGGAGACAAATGAAAATTAGACCTATCATCTGACTCTGTTTTTGCACAATTAGAGATAAAACGAAAGTTTTAACCTTTATAAGATGATCCATTGTCTCTTTAGAATCATCATGTGGGAAAAGATAGCCATCCAGTCTATAAAAATGACAATCAATTCCTTCTTCCTTGACAGTGGTTTCTACGAAATCAATGGCTCTCTTGTGACTCTCAGCTACAATTTTGGCTATTTCAAGACCATGGTCCTTTTCTAGTTGAAAGTAGAAGTCATCATACCATAGCATTAAGTGAGCTGTGGTTCTCCCACTCATTCCACTACCTGTCCATGTAGAAATAATCAATATATACTCAATAAAACATTACAATCATAAGAAAAATTAACAGAAAAATAAAAATAAAAGTACTACAGAAAAGGATATTAGCGTAACATTTTTTATGGTTTAAAAAGTTAGTAAACATTTTCTATAACTAACAAAGAAATCTTAGAATTGCAATTTAAGATTTGTTATACCGCAAACATGGTTCTTTTCTCCGCTGAAAATTATAGATATCTTCCTTTACTAAGCTCTTAATCTAGCAGTAGCTTTACATATATTATACTCCATCTAGCTTATCAATAACTATGTTTATCCTCTATAATTAGGATGCCAAGAGAAATGTTCAAGATAGTCAATTGCAATTTTACACTTCATCCCACCTCATCCCAGCACAACAGTGATAAGCAGTGGTAAACCAAATAGTCAATGGCAATTTTAATAGGCCATTTTTTAACGATGTTTAAAAATAAAAATAAAATAAAACATAAATAACCCATAAGAATTGCTATTATAAAACAAAACCCTCAACAATAGATAAATGAGTTTTTGTTTTTCTAAAAAGTCAATTGAGAAGCCATGCCGAAATTCTTTAGAATTATGAAAGAACCACGTAGTACTGAGCAAATTAAATACCAAACATATGTACAAACCTCTAGTCTTGGCTTCAAGGAGTACAACATTTTTGCCTTCCTTGACAAGGTTGTAGGCACAGCTTATTCCTGCAATACCAGCTCCTACTACCACTACATCTGTGATTTCATCCTTTTCAATCTTAGGGAACTTGGGTCTCAAATCCTGCTGATCCCATACAGTATATCGCAAGCCAGGTATAACATCATATTGATCTCTGCACTGCTTCTCCATTTGGGATGATGACCCTCCACCCATGGACATAAACTTTCTTATATTACCTCTACCACTCTTCTGCAAAAACATCAATACTCATTATAACTAACAACTTCCCAAAACCATGTTTGTTTTTATTAGCCTAGAATATAGGTTTGGAAGTATAGAAAAGGAATCATCTACATGAGCTACCAAAAAAAATCACTACACATCATAACTTAAATCGTCCCAAAACCACATTTGATATAGCCTAGAAGTTATGAACACCAAACCATTTAGCTGAACTGGAAAACCACAAATGTCCACTATAACTTATAGTACCCTTCAAAACACCATTTGATATGGGCTGCAAAGTATTCATACCAAATCAACAGCTTAACTGCAAAACTTAATACTTTCCAAAACTGTATTTGATATAGGCTAAACATTATAGCAACTGAAATAGTGTATTGTTGCTAATAAATTAAATGCCACAAACAAATTATTATCCCTTTAAGTGAAATCCATGTAATATATGGATACCAAACTGAAACATGATTGAAAGGGCAATAAACTGGTACCAGAACTTGATTGCCACAACAATCATGAATCGAAGAGATTGAACATGAAAATGGCTTTGTTAATCTGGAGAATGGAAGGCAATTATCTTGAGGCCCAAAAGGTTGTATGAATTGTTTCCTGGGGTGAAGGACACAGTTCTTGTCTATACTCCTGAATACTGAATTGCTCAATGAGAAAGGGAAAATCAGGGGTCTAGTGATCCCGGCCATGACAAAAAATCTAAGCCTCAACTAGTAGTAGACTGTTAATTTATGTAGCTTGGACAGGTGTCTCCATTGTCTAGAAGTGTCATTTAATTATTTAATTATTTTCTAGAAACCTCCAGAAAAGGGCTGAGTTGTCTAGATAATTATGTAATTAAATAAATTGATTCTCCTAGAGACTTCTAGAATCCAGTTAGTTAGGGTTTTTAGAGTCTATTTAATCTTAGCCATTGATTGAGATTAAATCATGGCCATTGGTTTTCCAATGAGAAAAGTATAAAAGGGGATCAATGGGCAATTGGAGAATACAACAACAAGTAGACTTGCAGTGATAGCAAGTAGAATTGCAGTGAGAGCAAATAGTCTTGCAGTGTTAGCAAGGGCGCAGTGATAGCGTTGGGGATAGCAGCTGTGGAATTTCAGCAGGAGAAATTGAGGGAAGAATTTCCAGGAGAGAATATTAGAACTCTTGATAGAAGGCAGCAGTTTTTGTATTCCTTAATTCTTTGAAGTTAATATAATTCCTCATGCGGTAGTGGTTTTCCCTTCGGGGTTTTTCCACGGACAATTTGTCCAAAAATATTGTGTTCATTATTGTGAATGTTTTCTTCTCTATTCTTGTGAGTTTTATTGGTGAAGTTGCAGTTGTGTTATTTTTTGATATTTGCTGAGAATTAATTTTTTAGAGTCAAATAATCTATGTATTAGATAGGAGATTAATAATCAGTAACTGCAATAGAATTTTCACATGGTATCAGAGCTGATCTGAGGGCAGATAAGGCTTAACAAAGGAAGGAAAGATCCTGCCTCTTCAGAATTATTATTATTTGTTTTCTTTTATCTTTTGAGATGGCCTCAGCAGGTTTAAGAGATCAGGACAGATTGGATGGAGCCTCAAATTTTGGTGTCTGGAAAGCCAGAATTTCTTTGTTGCTGGAAGAGAATGGGATCAAGAATATGTGACCAGTGTTGTACCTGTACCTACAGATCCAGCACAGCTCTTAGCATATAAGAAGGAAGATGCCAAGGCGAGGAGGATGATTCTTGATGGTGTCAAGGATCATATTGTTCCACATGTCGCAGAGTTAGATACAGCGAAGAAGATGTGGGATGCCATTCTGAATCTGTACCAGAATGCTACCACTAACCGGAAGCTGATTCTCAGAGAAAAGTTGAGGACTACTCGGATGAACAAGGGAGAGGACGTGACAAGTTACCTCACCAGACTCAGACTTGTCAAGGATAGGTTGGCTGCTGTTGGGAGATAATCTAGGTGATGACGAGCTAGTGCGGATAGCCCTAAATGGGTTTACTAAGCAGTGGGATGTCTTTGTTCAAGTTATTAATGGACGAGACACCTTGCCGAGTTGGGATCGACTTTGGAGTGACTTCACTCAGGAGGAGCTTAGACTAAGTCTTGTCAGTAGGACCAGTAGCAAGAGTCAGCAAAGTGAGGCAGAACAGGAGAACGTTGCCCTTGCAGGAAAAGGGAAAGCAAAGAAGGGGTCTAGTAAAGGATCAAATCCACAAGGTGAGAAGAAGAAGAAGGACCTATCTAAAGTCAAGTGCTATGGCTGTCACGAGTTTGGCCACTATGTCAGCGATTGCCCGCAAAGGAAGAAAGGCAAGAAGCAGACAGCAGCTTCAGCAAGTGCAGATGAGCTCTCTAGTAGAATGGAGGATGAGTTCGCTCTCATAGCTTGTATGGCTAGCTCAACCTCACAGGGTGTTTGGTATATAGATAGTGGGGCGTCATTTCATATGACAGGAGTTAGAGAGTACTTCTCCAGCTATAAGGAGGAGGACATCAGAATGCAGATTTCTATGGGGAACATGTCCAAGCTCAATCCAGTTGGGAAAGGGACTGTTCTATTTCAGAGGGAGAATGGTAAGCGGATTCCCATTCATGATGTGTTGCATGTGCCAGGCTTAGGTATGAATTTGATTTCCATATCTGTCCTTCAGGATAAAGGTTACAATGTACTCTTTAGAGGGGCAAGTGTGTTAATTAAGCACAAGGATTGGAAATCACCCATAGCTATTGGAGTTAGGAGCGGCCGGCTTTATAGGTTGCAGTTTGATACTCATAAGGCACTGATGAGCAGCAGTAATTCTAGAGATCAAGGAGAGCTATGGCATAGGAGGATGGGCCATATACATCATGGAGCACTTAAATTGCTTCGTGAGACAGTGACAGGTGTTCCTGAGGTGAGCACAGAGCATGATGATGTATGTAAGGGATGTGTGTTGGGGAAGTTTGCGAAAGCAACTTTTCCAAGGAGTGACACTAGATCCAAGGGTGTTCTTGATCTAGTACATTCAGACATATGTGGACCAATGTCGACGAAGTCTCTCAGAGGATATGAGTACTTTGTTACTTTTATTGATGATTTCTCAGGAAGACCTGGATATACTTCTTGAAGACCAAGGATGAGGGTTTTATCGCTTCCAAGAGTTCAAAGCTCTTGTGGAGAATTGACAGGGAGGAAGATAAAGGTTCTTCGGTCAGACAATGGGAGTACAAAGGAAAAGAGTTCAGGAGTTCACGTACCAGGGAAGGAATCAAGAGAGTGGGCTGTTCCTTACAACCTAGCAGAATGGGGTTCTGTGAGAGGAAAGAATCGGTCTATATCCAGGTGGCAAGGGCTATCTTGTATGGCCGGGATATGCCATATTACTTATGGGGCGGCATGCGATGCGGCGTGTACATACAAAAGCAGGGTTCCACATAAGGTATTAGGCAAGATGACGGAGGAGGCATTCTCGGGGAAGAAGCCAGATGTTAGCCGCCGGGATATTTGGGAGTTTGGCGTATTGTCACATTCCAGTGCGACCACGTTCCAAGTTAGATCAAACTGCAGAGAAGGGGTACTTTGTGGGGTACAGTGAAACCTCAAAGGCATATCGGATATTTATTCCAGGGACCAAGAGGACTATAGTTAGGCGTGATGTCAAGTTCCATGGAGGACAAGCATTGAGGAGGTCAGAGATTTTGCCAGCAGATGATCAGAGTGAGCAGTTAGTGGAAGCTCCAAGGATCGTTCAACTGATAAAGGAACCGGCTTCAGTACAGTTACTAGTACATGCACTGCTTCGGTCTTTGAGAATTCGCAGAGTATGGAGCAGCGGATGCAGCAGATCCAAGAGATGCATCAGGGTGATATGGAGGTTGATACTTCATCCTCTACAGTTGGTAGCAAGAACCAACAGTCACAAAGTGATACTCAGGAGTTTGTGGGAGCTCCTAGGATGAGTAGTAGACAGCGGAGACAACCAGCCAGGTATGATGACTATATGGCATTAGTTAGTCAGTTGGTAGATAGTGAACCTTCTAGCTATCAGGAGGCTGCACAACAACAAGTGTGGCAAGATGCAATGGTTGAGGAGTATACCTCAATAGTGCAGAACGATGTGTGGGAGGTTGTGCCTAGACCAACAGATAGGGCAGTTGGATCACGCTGGATCTATAAGATCAAGCACGGTGCAGATGGTAGCATCGAGAAATACAAGGCAAGGTTTGTGGCCAAGGGGTTCTCTCAGAAGGAGGGAATTGACTATGAGGAGACATTTGCTCCAGTGGCCAGGTATACTTCTATACGAGTCGTGATCTCTCTTGCAGCACAGATGGGATGGCAGATCCATCAGATGGATGTCAAGACGGCGTTTCTTAATGGTGAATTGAAAGAGGAGGTATACATAGAACAACCAGAGGGCTTTGTGGCACACAGCAGTGAAACCCACGTGTGCAGATTGAAGAGAGCTTTGTACGGACTCAAGCAGGCTCCCAGGGCGTGGTATGAGCGCATTGATAGATACTTGCAGGGAATGGGCTTCGTGAAGAGTGAAGCGGATGCTAACCTCTACTACTTGGTGGTTGGGGGTGAGGTTCTCATTCTTGTTCTTTATGTGGACGACTTGTTTTTAACAGGTTCACTAGGGCTCATAGAGGAAAGCAAGAGGGACCTTGCAGCAGAGTTCGAGATGAAGGATTTGGGGCTTATGCACTACTTTCTAGGCATGGAGGTATGGCAGACAGATGGAGAGATTTTCCTTGGACAAGGGAAATACTGCATCGAAATCTTGAGGAGGTTCGAGATGGAGGATTGCAGAGCCATGTCTACTCCTATGATCACGAATTGGAAGAAGGTAGAGACATCCAGAGAGGAGGATGTAGACCCCACCTTATACAGGCAGTTGATTGGGTCTCTCATGTATTTGGTCAACACCAGGCCAGATATATCCTTTGCAGTAAACTCTCTTAGTCAGTTCATGGTGGAGCCGAAGAGAGTGCATTGGACGGCGGCAAAGCATGTGTTGCGGTATTTGCGTGGTACAATCGAGTATGGAATCAAATATGCTCGAGGTGATGGTATCAGGTTGATAGGCTATACTGACGCAGATTGGGCAGGCAGTACAACGGACAGGAAAAGCACTTCAGGGTGTTGCTTTAGCTTGGGATCAGGAGTTGTCTCTTGGTACAGCAGGAAGCAGAAGTCTGTGGCTTTGAGTTCTGCAGAGGCAGAATACATAGCAGCTAGCATGGCGACGTGTGAGGCGATATGGCTTCGGAAGTTGCTGGTGGCCTTGTTTGGTCAGAGGGTTGAGACTACGGTGATACTGCGACAATCAGAGTTGCATCAAGTTGACTGAGAATCCGGTGTTTCATGATAGGTCTAAGCATATAGACATCAGATATCATTTCATCAGAGATTGTGTACAGCGCGGGATTGTTCAGCTACAGTATATACCTACAGATCAGCAGGTAGCAGACATTTTGACCAAGGCATTGGGGAAGGCAAAATTCATCTTCTTCAGAGATAAGCTGGGTGTCATGCAGAACACCTTCCTCGCTAAGAGGGAGTCTTAATTTATGTAGCTTGGACAGGTGTCTCCATTGTCTAGAAGTGTCATTTAATTATTTAATTATTTTCTAGAAACCTCCAGAAAAGGGAGGTTGTCTAGATAATTATGTAATTAAATAAATTGATTCTCCTAGAGACTTCTAGAATCCAGTTAGTTAGGGTTGTTAGAGTCTATTTAATCTTAGCCATTGATTGAGATTAAATCATGGCCATTGGTTTTCCAATGAGAAAAGTATAAAAGGGGATCAATGGGCAATTGGAGAATACAACAACAACAACAAGTAGACTTGCAGTGATAGCAAGTAGAATTGCAGTGAGAGCAAATAGTCTTGCAGTGTTAGCAAGGGCGCAGTGATAGCGTTGGGGATAGCAGCTGTGGAATTTCAGCAGGAGAAATTGAGGGAAGAATTTCCGGAGAAGAATATTGCCGGAGCTCTGCCAGTAAGAGGCAAGCAGTTTTTGTATTCCTTAATTTGTTGAAGTTAATATAATTCCTCATCTGCAGTAGTGGTTTTCCCTTCGGGGTTTTTCCACGGACAATTTGTCCAAAAATATTGTGTTCATTATTGTGAATGTTTTCTTCTCTATTCTTGTGAGTTTTTATTGGTGAAGTTGCAGTTGTGTTATTTTTCGATATTTGCTGAGAATTAATTTTCAGAGTCAAATAATCTATGTATTAGATAGGAGATTAATAATCAGTAACTGCAATAGAATTTTCACAAGACAACAAACTCATTCAATTCAATAAAATACTTGGCATGATTATCGTTGATCCTCTTCCAAAATAATGAAAAGTATGAGGAAGAACAAGGCAGAAATCAACTATAGAATGAAATGGTAGCATACCAGTTGTTGGAGCCTCTATACTGAAGCATAGCTTACATTGAAGCAAACATCTTTCTTTTTAAAGATTTAAAGGTGTCAATATGTTGGCTGGTTTCTATAATGCCACATCAATTGATTTTACATCGATGTGTTATATGTCTGCTTGCATGCTTCAGACACGTCTTTGCAACCCTCGGGAATTAATACACTTACTTCTGCATACAGATGGAGATCTTTAACATTGTCAGGACAAGGGAGGTTCTTAGTTAAGAAAGACCCTCCTTTTCCCTGGAACTTCAGAGATATGATGGCCATCTTCGACATCCTCTTTACTCTTCTCCTCTTTTATTTGTGACCCTCTTAACACCTTTTTTAAAGCAAGGCTTATGTTTTATGTGATTGATAGTGATAGCTTCACAATTTTTATTTCTCAAATCCAACTATCAATAAAATATGAGAAATACTTTATTTTAATTATTTTAAAAATATTTTATTTTAAATAAGATAAAAAATAAAAAAGAATATACAAATGATTTTTGTATGTTTTGAAGAATGATTTTCAGATTAATTTGTATTTTTAGTGTGTTACTTCATTATTGTTAATAGATTTTATATTTTTAATTTTCGAATAATTTTAATCAAAATTATTTTTTAAGGGATCAATTATTGTATGTGATTGAAAGGGGTTAAATATATCGGCACTGGTTATGTAGCCTACAAAATGCATCGATGGACGTACCCCACATCTTACATATGACCATCTGCAGTCCTCTTTCACGAAACTGTCCTCATATTTGTCAACAGTTGTCAGAGGTACTAACCTCATAAATTTGTATGTAATTTTTTTATTTAAATGTCTCGAGCCATAAATAAAGTTGAATCTGTTTCCAATATTATCATTTAACTCTATAATCCTAAAATATTGTTTATATTACATGTATATATTTCAAATATAATATTATATTAATACATTATATAATATTTATGTATTATATTATTATTTATATAATATAAAATATAATATAAAACTATATAATATAAATAATAATATATAATATAATATTATATATAGTTAAAAGAGAGCTCCATATAATTTTAACTATATATAATTTTATATTATATTGTATATTATATAAATAATAATATTATATAATATTTATGTACAACATTATTATTTACAATATATATCAATATATTATTATATTAATATTAATATAATAGAATATAATATAATAATAGTATAATAATAATACAATGATAATATAATATAATAATAATAGAATATAATAATATAATAATATTATAAATATATAATACTATAATATAATATATCAGTATTATATAATATAAATAATAATATAATACATAAATATTATATAATGTATTTATATAATATTATATTTGAAACATATGCATGTAATATAATATTTATTTATATGATATGCAATATAAAATTATATATATATAGTTATAGTTTAAAAAGAGCTAATAATAAAAAAATGCAAAATGATATTCTAGGGTTATAGAGTTAAATGAAAACATTGGATGCAAGTTCAACTTTATTTATAGTTCAAGACATTTAAATAAAAACATTACATACAGATTTATGAGGTTAGTACATTTGAAAACTACTAACAAATATGAGGACAACTTCTTGAAAGAGGCTACGGTTTATGGCACTGCAGATGGTCAGATGTAAGATGTGGGGAGGCCCATTGGTGCATTATGTAGGCTGCATAATTAGTGCCAAATATACCTATCATAGGAAAAAAATTCTTATATAAAAAAACAACACATGTCATGACAAGTTGATCAATCATTATTAATCCATCTTGTAAACAGAAATTTTGTCACCCAAGGTCTTTCTAGCCCTTATAGGGTTTCTCACCTAAAAGGAGAAAGATGCGCCAAAATGCAATACAAACATTCAAGATTAATGTAAGGATGGATGCAATATGCCTAAATTCAATGTCCCAAATGCAATAAACTAAAAAAGAAACATGATTATTAATGTAAAACCTAAGTTTTGCAAGTTGTTTGAAAACACATTATGATATGCAAAAACACCTTGAAATGAAAGTAAACCGTAATAGAAATGAATGAAATTGAATGTGTGCACCTAAGAACTTGTTGGAGACTGGAAATGACTTCTGAAATGTTGTTGATGCTAAAAAATTGGCCTACTAGGACTCATTCACCACTCTGGGTGAATTATTCCCAGATCTGGGAAACTATTCTGGAACCCGTTTCAGACAAATGGGTATCCAAAACTGCAGAAAATATTTTTTACGCTTGGCAGTGGGACTCATTCACCACTAATGGAGAATTATTCCACTTTTGAATTTCTAAAAATCTAAAAGTGGAAATAGAAAACCTTGATCTACACTTTGGTTCCTGATAGGTTACTGCCTCCAAAAGTCTGATTTTCAACACTAAAAGTGACTTTTTGTGGGTATTTTGACCTTGCAAAGAGGAATATGTCTCTAATAAGTCTTCAGCCTATTCTTCAATGATTTTCAAGTCCTTAAGATACCTAAATCTATAAACACATAAGGAGAGAAAGAGAAAATATTGATTGTTAGGGCATGGGGGTTTGCCTTGGTCAAACCCCTTTTTAGGTAATTAAACCAAATGAATAAATAATATGAAACATCAAAATGAAATAATGTAATTAGTACCTTTCCATGATGATTGATCTTGACTTTTTGTAGCAAAAGATGAAGAATCTGCCCTTGAATGTCTTAGAAAGCTATCTTGATGACTTAGAATGATAAAACCCTAGCTTGCATGACTTGAGGTGGAAGACCAAATGATGAATGGGTTATGAATAAATTATGTTATGATGAATTATGGTTTAGAAGCTTGTATTTATACGAAATCCACCTAATTTTCCCGTTAATTTTATCTCCAAGGCCGACATGAAGAAAAATTAAACTTAAAACTTAATTTTTCCCACTTAAACCTTGAAAATGGCTCAAATGGGACTCATTCACCATCAAGGGAGAATGGGTCCCACTTGGATGGGACTGATTCATCCCTAATGGAAAATGGGTTCCACAAGGGCCATTCTACTAGTTGGAATGTTGGGAAGGAAATCAAGTTTATATGATGACTTTGTTAGTTACTTCATCAAATTATGCCTCAGGATTCACAAAATGCAATCATAGGGGCCTATTAATGATGATGTGAAGGGTAATTAGGGCTAGGGACACAAAGTTCAATGTGAAAGTGTGATTAAATACACTTTACAACATTAAAATGAGGTCCACATAGCCTAGAAAGGCACAACATCCAATGTGAATGTGTAAAACACATTACAACACTAGATTAAAGTCAAATTTAGTTTACAAGACTTCTAGATTGATGTGAAAATGAAATTATATATATTTTATAACATTGAATTAATTCAATGGGAAAATGGGTCCATTGGTCTAGAAAAGTGTGAGTCTTTTACAACGCTTTCCAATACCTTTACAAGACATCGTTAGATGCATTTGCAAGTGTCCAAGACATAATGTGGATGTGTAAAAAACCTCACAACACTAAATCAAGGCCTCATTAAGTCCAATTTGTCATCAATTATTCCCATATCAAGCAAGAAAAAAGGGATTTTTTTTCATATCCATAGTTAGCCCCCACTTTAGTGAGAGGATGAACTTGCTTCAAACTCACACTTAAGTAGACATTCAAGAAAGGTCCAATCACAGCAATGCAGATGGTCTAGGATAACAAAGATGAAGGAAGCAGTCAAGCCCCAAGGATCAAAAATCCTAAGTCGAACCAACATGAGTGCAAAAGGACATGCAAAAGGTAAATGATTTGCAAAAAAATAAGATACATGACCATGCAATGAAAAGAACTAGAAGGATCTTGAGAAATGAAAATGAAAAGGTGGATCAAGCTTTGACCATTTTTCCAACACATTATGGATCAGATCTAGTCTCTTTGTTTGGAAATAAAATGCATACTCACTCTGGGGCAATAGAACTCATGGTTGTTCACCGAGTGAGAAAACCCAAAAGGTGAGAAACATACACTCACGACTGGTATGTATTCACAAACACATAGGTGGCTATGGGGAAAATTTATACTTCAAAATGGTCTTCCCCCTCAACCATACCAAAGTTATACCTCCTAATAACTTTAATAAGGTGTCAAAAAAATGATCTTCGAGCTCTATGAGGTAAGAAAAACTTCGTATGCTTGACACTTATAGACATTGTAAATACAAAATGGTGTAAGGAATGTTCAAAGGGATTTTGCTTAGTTTGTACAAGGTCTCATCTTAGGGAACATCATACTTAACATCTCCAAGAGAGGATGTGCCAAAGAAGTATCACACTTTTAGAGGGAATCAAGCCCAATGATACCACCAAGAAGAGGACACATTGCAAGAAGAAAGAAATCACACAATGAAATGTGAATTTCGGTGTATACCCCCACTTTAAAGTTGTTGCTAACACCACTAATGTGAGCAATTACTTTAAAGTAGAAGAAGACATGAGAGCTAACTAGGAAAGCCCTATGCCAAGTCATATGTTTCGAACGATAAGCTACGTCATGAAAAAGGTAGTATGTCACATGCGAGCCAACTTAAGGCATGTCGTCCACGTCCCAATCTTTCTCTTATATGTTCATGAAAGGTTAATGGCTAGCCAAAGGAGGCAATGACAAGTGACATATGAGGACAAGGCGACGTAACCCCTTGCCCCCACTTAGTGCAAGACAAAGGTGAGCTGAAATGATTAATGAAATGCATGCTAGAGTGAAAATCGGTATCAAGTAGAGGAATTAGGTGCCCCCACATAAGGAAGAATACCAAAATCCTTAAGATGTTGGATTTTACTACTCAAATCCTTACATTCATTAGTGGAATGACCATGAACTCTATGATATGCACAAAATGAAGTCTTGTAATAGAATTTCTTTCGAGTTCTTGGAGGAAGGGTTATCAAGTGATCTTGGAGGAGTCTTGACAAGATACCTTCATGATCAATGGTAGAAGATGTTCCTTTATTATGTGACAAAGATGTCTCTTTCTTAGTATTAGTTGTCATACCTATGTTAGACTTGGAAGATTGAGAGATTTTGTTCGCTCCTTGGCACGAGGGTGTAAAATCTAATGAATTCAATTCATGAGTGCTTTGCAAAATGACATTGGCAATAAGTGAAGAATTCATTGTTTGTGTCATGTTTTGTAAAGGATAATTTTCAATACCACTAGTGTTGATGAGTTCAGGATGTACAACTATTAAGGTTGGTTTAGGAGAATGTTGTGTGAGAGTGTTGATGTTGAGTGAAGGCTTGGCGATCTCTATCAAAGGACAATAAACAAGACCATAAGTTGTTTGTTGTGTGATAGGATCTATAGGGTTGTGGATACCTTGTTCGGTAGCACCACATCCTTTTCCACTATATCCAAGTTGTTTCATAAGCTCATAACCTCAACCGTCAAGCTTTTTCATCACTTTTGGATTGGGTGGTTGTTCATGATTAAGTTCTTCAAAGTTTGTTGTGTAATCTGTTGGCTTTTGTTCTAGAATGGTGGAGGCAGATGCATTCGAAAGGTTTTCTGAGTTGTGTGTTGTCATGACTGCTTTTTCTTGTGCCTTATTGGAATTTTTTTTATGATCTTGTACTCTCACATGAATGTATGTTTGAAATCTAAGGAACCCCAATCATCTTCTAATAGCTTTGTGACTTTGTCAATGTGTTTTTCTTTATCTAATTTTTGTTGCATAGGTTCCACTTGTGTGGTTGGTGTTAATGTGTTTAAGGGGTTCTCTTTGTTTTCTCTAGTTGCAAGACACTATAGGGCACGTGATCAATGTCAAGTGTGCACACTTTGTTGTTGTAGAAGTATTTCATTTTTCAATGAAGAGTGGAAGGAACACCATTCAATTCATGAATCCATGGTTTTCCTAGAAGAAGGTTATATGAAAGTGTTGGCAACACAAGGGTAGACAACTAAGAGGGGGGGTGAATTAGTTTTCATAGAATTTCAAACTCATTCAACTTATTAACCTTATTCTTAGATCTGATCAATAACCATGAAAGCATAAATAAAAAACACATCAAAAACACACATAACACCAAGATTTTTTATGTGGAAACCCTGTTAGGGGAAAAACCATGGTGGAGGTTAGTCCACAAGATTATACCTTATTAAAAGTATAAAGAAATGTGAATGGGGAATGCACATGCATTCAGGCGCACTACCTAGAGCTCACTACTCAATTAGAAAAGGAAGACTCATTGTCTTACAAAAGATTTGGATTACATCCAGAAGATTTTGAACTTAGAAAATAACATTTGCTAATGCCTGATTGCAATTTCGGTTAAGTACATGAACACTTCTTCACACTCTACTCACTTTTCTTCACACTCTACTTCTGCCTTCAAATGATTAGGAAATTATTCGCACATCTCATACATAAGCACATCGCACAAACACCTTCAAATGGAATAAACAATCACATATATATATCTATAACAAGAAACTGTATCACTACATGTCAGCCTCAACAAAATAATAAAATGAATACAAACTATTGGCCCAAAACATTAAGGATTATTTATACGAATCAACCAAGGTCGGCCACAACATAGTCAAGACCCAAAACAAATATCCAAACATGAACCACCTTCAAAAATTATTTCTCAAAGATCCACAACATGCTACAACACCCTATCAACCAAGAACATGAAAAACAAGAACATGCAAGAGAAAATATCTAATCGCGAGCACATTGATCAATGCAAATGTGCAACATAGATAGAGCATGATCTAGAAACATCCATAAACATCATGAATCACTAGAGAGGAATTCGCGACAACTGAACTTACTAAAATTACGTCATCTTCATTCAAGAACACCAACTAAAGCAATAGAAAAATTGTTAGATCACAACTGCTCATAACTCAATCAAATCTTCACGTGGATCTCAAAAATTCAATGTGGATAAACTAGATATACTCGACAAGAAAATATTTAATCCACAGTTCAACTTGACTTCACCACTGGCAACCTGCAACTTATTTCATTACAATTTTCTCAATATCCTTGACATATACAACTTCTAAGAAATTAATGCCAATAGTGTTGGCATCAATGACAACCACATCAGCAACACAACCACAACATCCAACAATCTCCCCCTTTGGCATTGATGGAAACACATGATGTGAAAAACATCATCAACGTAACTATTTTTAACACTTACTCCCGCTTAGGTTCTAACTCTTTTCTCCTCAACTCTTTCACACATCTCTTCTCCCCACATGACTCTTCTCTCCAGATAATTCATATTTTTCACATGACTCTTCTCCCCCTTTGACATCAATGACAAATATTTCTTTTCTACACGCAAGCTCTGAACCACATATCTTAACATCTGACTACTCCCCTTGAGTAACAGCCACCATGCAACAACAATCCAGATCAATATATGACTATGAAATGTATGGATTGATGCATGTCAATGCATCTTAGTTCTGATTAGGAGGGGTAATTACCCCTAGCTTCCCTCTAAGATACTCAAAAGTATCCTTAGGAAACAACTTTGTAAAGATGTCTACAATATGTTCCTTAGTAGGTACATACTCCAATCCGACTTCCTTTTCACTAACTTTCTCTCTCAAAAAGTGAAATTTGATAGATATATGCTTGGTCTTTAAATGCAGCACCAGATTCTTAGAAATGTTAATTGCACTTGAATTATCACATAATATAGCAATGGGCTCATCATACACAACTCTGATATCTTTCAACATCTACTTCATCCACAATACTTAAGTACAATTGTTAGCAACAGTAATGTATTCTGCCTCTGCAATAGATAAAGAAATGGCATTTTGCTTCTTAACCATGAAATCATCTTCTTACCCAAGAAAAATGCACCACCACTAGCACTCTTTTTGTCATCCACATCACCTGCCCAATAGCACCAGTAAAAGCACTCAAAGTAAGATCATCATCTTTAGGATACCACAACCCAAAATCAACTATCCCCTTCAAGTATCTAAAAATCCTTTTCACAACAGTTACATGAGATTCCTTAGGATCAGCTTGAAATCTTGCAACAATGCATACAACATTCATGATATCTGGTCTAGTTTGAGTCAAATAAAGCAATCCACCAATCATTGATTTTTATCTAGTTTGATTTTCTTTCGAAGAATCATCATCTTGTGTTAACTTACATCTAGTCACCATAGGTGTACCAACTGGCTTTGAATCTTCCATACCAAACTTCTTTAGCAATTATTTCACATACTTGGACTGATATACGAAGATCCCTTTATCTAGCTAAGTAATTTGTAATCCCAAAAATAATTTCATCTCACGAATCATAGACATCTCAAACTCATTTTGCATCTCATCAGCAAACTTCATGCACAAACTAGCATCTCCTCCAAAAATGATATCATCAACAAAGACTTCAAAAATCAGATCTTTATCATGATCAATCTTGAAATACAGATTACTATCAGCAACACCTTTATTAAATCCAAGCTTCAATAAATTCTTGTCCAATCTGGCATACCATGTTCTTGGGGCTTGCTTAAGTCCATACAATTATTTCTTCAACTGATAAACCATATTTCCCTGATTAGTCAATTGAAATCCATCAAGTTGCTCAACATACACTTCTTCTTCTAGTTGGCCATTTAGAAATACTGACTTGACATCCATCTGATAAACTTTGTAGTTTTTGCAAGCAACATAAGTAAGAAATAATCTCACAGCTTCAATCTTAGCAACAAGGGAAAAAATTTCTTCAAATTCAATTCCTTTCATCTAAGAATATCCTTTACACACCAATCTTGCTTTGTTTCTAACAACTTCACCTTGCTCATTTGGCTTGTTTCTAAAGACCCATTTAGTTCCAATTACATTTTTGTCCTTAGGTCTAGGAACAAGAATCTATGTATTATTTTTCTCAATTTTTTGTAGTTCTTCTTCCATTGCTTCCACCTAATTTTCATCTTTGCATGTTTCATTCACACCATTAGGAGCTAAGTCTTTGCAATTAGATAGTATTCTTCTACAATTTTTCTCCTAGTCTGAACACCTTTGTTCTTATCACCTATAATTTGATCTTTTGAATGATTTAGTCTTACATACCTTGGAATCTTAGGATGTCCTTGAACTTCTGGCTCTTGTGATATTTCTTCCACACTTTCACTAGTTCCTTCCTCTTGATTTTCTTGATTCATCGAAATGATCTAAACTTGATTTTGAGTCTTTTTTTTTTCCTATGACTGAACTATTATTCTGATTGTCAATCATATCCATAGGTTCTGGATGGTCTAGCTATGTCTTCATCAACCTTGACATTTTCACTTTCAACTACTTTCCTCAATCTCTTGTTGTAGTACAGATAGGCCTAGTACTCTTAGTAGGATAACCAAGAAAGATTCTTTCATCACTCCTAGCATCAAACTTTCCTATACATTCATCTCTTCTGATATAGCATTTACTCCCAAATATTTTGAAATATCTAACAGTAGGCTTATGATCAGTACATAGCTCAAAAGGGATCTTACCAGTATCACCTTTGACTTGTACCTGGTTGAGGATGTAAACATTAGTACTCATAGTTTTTCTCCAATAGATATGAGGACCATATCCTTCCAGCATCATAGTCCTAGTAGCATCTTGAACTGTTATGTTCTTCCTTTCCACACTCTATTTTGCTGAGGGGTCCATGGAGCAGATAATTGTCACTTTATCTCATGCACTTCACAAAAAGAATTAAGCTCATGGCAAGTGAATTCACCACCTCTATCTGATCTCAGATATTTAATCTTTAGACCTGTTTCTGTCTCAACCATAGCCTTAAAAATATTGAATTTCTCTAGAGCTTCATATTTCTCCCTTAAGAAAGTAACCCACATCAATCTAGAGTAAGCATCAATAAGTAACATGAAATACTTGTCTCCTTGTAATCTTCTGACTCTAGAAGGGTCACACAAATCAGTATGAACAAGCTCCAATACTTCTTTTGAACAATGTTTTTTGCTCCGAAATGAGATTCTAGTTTGCTTCCCTAACTGACATTTCTTGCATTTAGTATTAGTAGGCTTTACCAACTTAGGAAGATCTCTCACTACCTAAGTAGAACTTATCTTGATAATATTTTCAAAGTTTACATGACACATTCTCCTATGCCACAACCAACTTTCATCAACTTGAGCAATCAAACAAATTTTACTAGCAGCATTCAAGTGAAAGATGTTACCTTTTGTTTTTGTACCTGAAGCAATCACATTTCTAAAACTCCCCAATATTCTACACTTACCATTCTTGAATTGAAGATTGTATCCCTTGTCAACCATCTGTCTGACACTTAAAAGATTATGCTTCAAACCTTCAACACATAGAACATCATCAGTATTATTATTACCATCAAGAGAAATGGATCCTCTGCCACAGATTACACCTACTTTTTCATCACCAAATCTTACAACACCGCCATCATACTTTTCAAGGATCACAAATTTTCTTTTATCACTTGTCATGTGATGAGAGCATCCACTGTCAATCACGCATTCATCTTTCTCTTCAACTCTGGCCGCTAGAGCTTTCTCCACATTTGTGTACAACTAGTAGATTTAGTAGGGGTAGAATCATTTTCCTTGATAGCAATAAATACCCATGGATTCATCTTCACTTGCATTCCCTTTATCAGATTCATCATCTATCACACCTTCATCAACAACATAATAGCCCTTTCTTTGAAATCTTGGCTTGTTAGGTCTTGGCTTAGGGACTCTTTTTAGACACTTTGATGCAAAATGACCTATCTTATTACAAGAAAAACATTTAATAGGAAATTTTCCTCTATACTTACCTTCTCCTCTAGCTTCCCTTTTGACAATAAGTGCTTCAATCTCCTCTAGCTTTCTCTCCTCTTCTTCAATCTCTCTCATTTCTTCCTCATACTTGAATATCTTTCTAGAAGAAATTTCACCCAGATCATATCTTTGCTTATCTCTTCTAGAAGTAGTAGCCTTGAATGCAAATTCCTTCTTAGGAAGAGCATCACCAAACTCACTTAACTCAAAAGCAGTAAGCTTACCAATCAACATGTCTTTGGTTACATTTGTTACAATCCAGAGCTCCTCAATAGTAGTAGCTTTGACTTTGTATGCAACAGGAAAGGATCTAAGCACTTTAGCAAAAATCTTTGATTCTTCCAATTTTCCACTAGCACATCTAATAGCACACATAAGTTCATTCACTCTTTGCATGAAAGTAGTAATGTTCTCATCATCACCCATTCTCAAAATTTCATATTTCCCTTTCAAACTTTGTAACTTAGCAATCTTCACATTAGCATCACTTTCATACAAAGTTTCCAACTTTTTCTAGATCTCATAAGCAGTCTTAAGATCCATAACATTTATCATCTCAGAATCAATCAAAGCACTAAAAAATGCTTCCTTAGCCCTGATATTCTACTCAGCATCCCTAATCTTAGTATTAGTAGTAGGATCATTCTGAGGAATAACATACCTATTGCTTATAATACTCTAGTAGGGTTCACCAATGCATCTCAGATGGCACTCCATTTGAGTCTTTCACAAAGAATAATTTGTTCCATCAAATCTCGGACTATCCTTTGTGTATATCACCATCCTGGATCACCTAAAGTTGTAAAACTTCTTCCAAGGAACCTTCTCTGATACAAATTGTTGGCAACACAAGGGCAGACAACTGAGAAGGGGGGTGAATCAATTGTCACATAATTTCAAACTTATTCAACTTATTAACCTTATTCTCATATTTGATCAAACATCAACAACACATCAGAAACACACATGTATCACCAAGATTTTTTACGTGGAAACCCTGTTAGGGGAAAAACCACAATGGAGGTCAGTCTACAAGATTATACCCTATTAAAAGTATAAAGAAATGTGAATAGGGAATGCACATGCATTTAGGTGCATTGCCTAGAGCTCACTACTCAACCAAAAAAGGAAGACTCGCTATCTTATAAAAGATTTGGATTACATCCAAAAGATTTTGAACTGAGAAAATAGCATCTGCTAATGCCTGATTATAGTTCTAGTTAAGCACATGAACTCTTCTTCACACTCTGCTCACTCTTCTTCACACTTTGCTTATGCCTTTGAATGATTAGGACATTATTCGCACATCTCATACACAAGCACACCTTGCACACACCTTTAAATGGAATAAACAATTGCTCATACATATCCGCAACAATAAATTACATCACTACATGTCGGCCTCAACAAAATAATAAAATGAATACAAATTTTCAGCCCAAAACATTAAAGATTATCAATGTGAATCACCTAAGGTCGACCACAACATAGTGAAGACCCGAAAAAAAATATTCAAACCTGAACCATCTTCAAAAATTATTTCTCGAAGATCCACAACACGCTACAACACCCTGTCAGCCAAGAACATGAAAAATGTGAACACGCAAGAGAAAATATCTAATCATGAGAACAATGATCAATGCAGACATGCAACATAGATAAAGCATGATCTAGAAACATCCAAAAACATCATGAATCACTAGAGAAGCATCCGTGATAAATGAATTTACTAAAATCACATCATGTTCATTCAGGAACTCCAACTAAAGCAACAAAAGAATTGTCATATCACAATTGGTCATAACTCAATCAAATCTTCACACAGATCTCAAAAACTCAACGTGGATAAACTAGATATACTTGACAGGAAACCCTTTAATCCACAACCACTGATCATCAACGTACTGAACTACCCAATAGTCTAAACTTTACTTCACCACTGACAACCTATAACTTATTTCATTACAATTTTCTCAATATCCTCAACATATACAGCTTCTAAGACATTAATGCCAATAGTGTTGACATCAATGGAAACCACATATCAACAACACAACCCGAAAGTTTTTTCTGAGTTGTGTGTTGACATGACTACTTTTTTGTGTGCCTTATTGGAATCTTTGTTTATGATCTTGTACTCTCCCATGAATGTAAATTTTAAATCTAAGGAAACCCAATCATCTTCTAATATCTTTGTGACTTTGTCAATGTGTTTTTCTTTGTCTAATATTTTTTGTACAAGTTCCACTTGTGTGATTGGTGTTAATGTGTTTAAGGGGTTCTCTTTTTTTTCTCTAGTTACAAGACATTATAAGGCGCATGATCAACATCAAGTGTGCACACTTTGTTGTTGTAGATTTATTTCAATTTTCAATGAAGAGTGGAAGGCACACCATTCATTTCATAAATCCACAGTCTGCCTAGAAGAAGGTTATATGAAAGAGCATGAGGCATAACCTAGATTGGTGTGTTCAATGTGACTTCTCCAACTGTAATAGGTAAAGTGATCACACCAAGCAGTTTCTTTTCTCCATCGTCAAAGCCCTTAATAGATAAAGAATCAGGTTGAATTTTTTATCTATCCACACGAAGCCTATCCAAGAGGTTTATGCTACACACATTAAGGGTTGAGCCATTGTCAATAAGGGTTCAATTTATCCCTATCGTATTGTATTGAGCAATGATCATGAAAGATTCTTTTTTTTTTTGCACTTCCAAAGAGGGGAGTTCGCTTTGGCGGAAAACAATGTCAACATTCAATCCTTGAATTAGAGTTGCTATGTCATTTGGTTGTGCATTAGAAGGGATAGGAATTTTTTGTAACATCGTTTGAAGCATAGTGTGATATTTAGGTGAATTATGAAGTAAATACCATAGGGATATCTTTGGGTATGTGCTAGATCATCATGGAAAAAATAGGCCCTTAAGTGGCAAAAAATTCAAAAAAATCAGAGTTAGGCAACTTGACATAAAAATTTGAATAAGTTATCTATATTATTTCAAAAATATGTAAGAATAGAATCTATAGAAAATTGAATATAGTTTCTAAACTACTAGGTTTATTTTTAAAAAAAAAAATCTATTTGGTGAAAATTTGAAATTTCAATGCAAGAGTACTTAAATTTTAGGGAAAAAATAAGAAGTATGTGTCTATCTAACCACCCTAACCACAATAAAATGATAATTTTTTTTATAATATTTTAGATATAAGTAAAGGACTCATGTCTCGATGTGATGCATATTTTTGTAATTTTTTCCAAGTAAATAATTAATTATGAAATTTTTATTACAAATTTTAAAAATATAAAACTTGTATGTCCGTAACTTGGTCAAAACTTCATGAAATTCAATTCTTTTTTTTTAATCCTATAGTATGTGAAGCATAGAATGTGATACATGTTTTGGATTCAAAAAATGTGATACCATTTGAAAGTTATAGATGTTTTTCATTCAGCCTATCAGTCAGGACTTTAGTCGTAATTCAAATAGAAAATGAATAATAATTATTTATTAAATTCAAAGTAAAGCATAATTTATATTGGTGGAAAGTTGAGAATATCCTTTAAAAATCCTTTTTGTTTCATCAATTTTGGGGTAAAAAAAATTCGTCAGCCACATGGGTTATCATATCACTTACATATCACCACTTTTTGGCCCATCATAATCCTGCACATACCCCTTTGTGAGAGTGCTCTTAAGTTGTTCAACAAGATCATACTCCCTTAATAGAGGAGCACTAGGTAGTATAAAATTAGGCAAATGTAAAGAAGTTGGGGTTGGTTGTTGTGGTTACGGATTGTTGTGACACATTATTCTGAGGTGGGTAAATGATAAGTTTGGGCTTGTTGTGAGTGTGAGGTTTGTGTGATGGTGGATAAAGGATGAGTTCAGGTTGGTTCTAATTTTTTTTCTTTTTGTGAAGGTGGGTAGAGAATTAGAGGGTTCTTAGGATGTCCCATGGGGTATGTATGACGTCCATCGATCGATGGGGACCTAATGGAAAATCTAGAATCACCTTTTTATTTTGAGATAAGGAAGACACATGACTATTGTTTTCATTTTCTAACACCATGATATTCTCCCTAGGAGAAGAGTTTTTAGGAGAACTATGAATCAAATGCTCTTGACATTCATGTATTGGTTCTTCTAAACTAGCTTCATCGCAAGTAGGGGAATGATCAATGGTTGAATTATCATGCTCAATAAGGGTTTTCTTAGATGAAAGGGGACAAGTAAGATTCTCATGACTCTCATTAGTTGTGTTTTCTAACATCAAAGCATCTTCCTTACAACTAGGGGAGATACTAGGAGAAGAAAAAGTATGATTATCATTTATGACTTCATTCATTTGTTCCCTAATGTCTTCCAAAATAGGAGAGGTAGAGGAAGGATCATAAAGAGGGTTGTTGTAGACCAGTTACATATCCTCATCATTTATAATCTTATCTTGCTCAAAATAATTCTCACAAGCCAAAGGAGAATGTAAATTAGGTAAGGTGATGTTTAGGAATGTGTCCATGATTTCATTCTCTTGTGCTAAAATATCTTCCCAAAGGGGATGAGGAGAAGGAAAAACAAGATCCTCATGATTCTCAGTGATTGTATCTTCTTTCACTAAGATACCTTCGTCATTAAAAGAATAAGTATTGTGAGAAGAAAAAATATGATCATGGTTATCTATGTTTTTATGCTCTTCTATCACATCATCCACACAAATAGGAGAGATAGGACGGGGGGTAAGTTTAAGGTTATCATTGTCATTTTCACTCTCTTGCACTAAGAGACTTTCATAACTAGGAAATCCATTGAATGAATGACTAGTGTGCTTATTTACTAACTTGTTCTTTGCAAATTTGGAGAAGATTGAAACTAACATTTGGAAAAAGTAAAATATACAAACTTGAAATGCAATCTAATAATGTACGAAATGAAATGCAATTTTAAGTATTGAAGAAAGATAATTTTCTAGTTACACAATGCAATGATCTGAAAGATGAAATGTTGTAGATGGAAAATTGAATTTGAACAATGAATGAAATGAAAAAATTTAAGCTAGATCTAATGAAATGTATGTTACAAAAACTCATACAAGTGATACAGATGGGTAAGGGCAACAAAAAAAAGCTTTAAAATAGGGTTTTTAGCTCTATAAAAGGAAGTTTCAAGGGTGAAAAGGGATTGATTTGCCCAAGGTGGAGAATAAGTCCTAGTGGAGATTTTTTTAAGAATTTTCAAATATTTTTGATTGATTTAGATTTATTCTGTGTTGTATGATGCAGACCTAAGATGTGAATGCAAAATTTTAGAAATTTTGAATGATTTAAGATGCAAAAGTGTAATCTATATGCACTTTCACTAATGCAAAATTTGAAAACCCTAGATGAAAATTAACTAATGTAAACCCTAATGCAAAGTCAATGCAAGCTAGATCTAGGGTGAGGATGGAATCCTAATCATAAAATATGATATTCTAAAGTTGGGTTCACCAAAATGTAAACAAAGATTTTGGCTTCCAAGGGTTTTTCTTGCACTTATAGGGTTTTTCACCTAAAAGGAGAAAGATGGGCCAAAATGCAAAGTAAACACTCAAGATTAATGCAAAGATGGATGCAATATGTCTAAATGAAATGTATAAATGCAATAAATTGAAAAAGGAAATGAATTATTAATGTAAAACCTAAGGAATGCAAGCTTTTTGAAAGCACATTGTGGTATGCAAAAACAACTAGAAATGAAAGTAAACTGTAACAAAAATGAATGAAACTGAATGTGTGCACTTGAGAACTTGTTGGAGATAGGAAATGACTTTTTAAATGTTGCTAATGTTGAAAAATTGGCCTACTCGGACTCATTCTGGGCAAATTAGTCCCATATATGGGAAATCGATCTAGAGCCCATTTCGGACAAATGGGTATCCAAAACTGCAAAAAGCATTTTTCAAGCCTGGTAGTGGGACTCATTCACCACTAATGAAAAATTATTCCATTTTTGAATTTTTGAAAATCCAAAAGTGGAAACAGAAGCCCTCGATTTGCACTTCAGTTCCTGACAGGTTTCCACCTCCAAAAGTTTGATTTCTGGCACTGAAAGTTACTTTTTGTGGGTATTTTGATCTTGCAAAGAGGAATATGACTCCAATAAATCCTCAACCTATTCTCCAATTTTTTTCAAGTCCTTAAGAAACTTAAATCTGCAAACACATAAGGAGAGAAAGAGAAAATATTAATTGTTAGGGCATGGGGGTTTGCCTTGGTCAAACCCCTTTTTAGGTAATTTAACCAAATGAACAAATAATATGAAGCATAAACATGAAATAATGGAATTAGTACCTTTCCATGATGATTGATCTTGATTTTTTGTAGTAAAAGATGAATATGCCCTTGAATGTCTTAGAAAACTATCTTAATGACTTAGAATGATAAAACCCTAGCTTGCTTGACTTGAGGTGGAAGACCAAATGATGAATGAGTTATGAATGAATTAAGTTATGATGAATTATGGTTTAGAAGCTTGTATTAATAGTAAATCCACCTAATTTTCTTGTTAATTTGATCCACAAGGCTAACATGAAGAAAAATTAAACTTAAAACTTAAATTTTCTTGCTTAAACCTTGAAAATGGCCCAAATGGTACTCATTCTCGATCAAGGGTGAATGGGTCCCACCTGGATGGGACTGATTCACCCCTAATGGAAAATGGGTCCCACATGGGCCATTCTACTAGCTAGAATGTTAGGAAGTAAGTAAATCAAGTTTATATGATGACTTTGTTGATTATTTCATCAAATTATGCCTTAGGATGCACAATATGGGGTCATAGGGGCCTATTAATGATGATGTGAAGGGTAATTAGTGCTAGGGACACAAATTTCAATGTGAAAGTGTGATTAAATACACTTTGCAACATTAAAATGAGGTCCACATAGCCTAGAAAGGGACAACATCCAATGTGAATGTGTAAAATACATTACAACACTAGAATAAAGTCAAATTTAGTTTACAAGCCTTCTAGATTGATGTGAAAATGCAATTAAATATATTTTATAACATTGAATTAAGTGGAAAATGGGTCCATCAGTCTAGAAAAGTGTGAAAGTCTTTTACAACACTTTATGTACAACACCTTTACAAGACATTGTTAGATGCATTTTCAAGGGTCTAAGACCTAATGTAGACGTGTAAAACACCTCACAACACTAAACCAAGGCCTCATTAAGTCCAATTTTCCATCAACTATTCCCATATCAAGCAAGCAAAAGGGATACTTTTTCTGTGTCCAAACATCTAAAGGTTTAAACACTTTTAACATTATACAAATGAAAAAAGTAAGGGGACAAGTGGTGCCACTAATTGTGTGACCAAAAAAAACAAGATTCTTAGGAGGAATATTTATGTAGACAACCTAGTGTTAGTTTGGGAGATAGTTGAATGGTCTAGAAAACTGTCCAATATGTTCTTATTGTCAAGCTTGAATTCGATAAAGCATATAATGGAATTTAGTGGTCATTTTTTCATATCATGATGTAATGGATAGAGTTTAGTGTTAGTATATATTTTGCATACACATAGGCTATAAGCATATTTAGGCGCCCCTTGACACTTGCCCATGTGAGGTTTCAAGTTAGGAGGTTTTAGAGGTATTGACTCACTTCCAACACCTCATGCTACTTTCCTCATTTCATGGAAGTCATGGGGACCTTCCTCCTGACTTCCTCCTACCTTTATATGCATGCCTATTTGGCTAATACATGTGATGGACTTTCTTCATATTACAATTGTTCATTTTTACTTATTATTTACCTTCATTGTTGTAGGTTCTTATATGGTATCAAAGTAGGAGGAGGTAGTTGCAGACTGTAAGGTGAATCAAATTCATTGTATTTTGTTAATTTCATTGCTATCTCTTAGTAATTTACAAGAGCAATGATAGCACCCAAATCTGAGCAACAACGTGTGAATCCCTTGTACAGTCATCATGTCTCGGCAAAGATGGGAGGGCATGATCTTTAGAGGAGGCATGTAGTAGAGGCATGAAAACCAAGCCTCAACCCATGTCGATATGTTTGGTGTGAAGATCAGGCTTGCACCCACCCGTTCAGTGTCTAGATCAGATGTAGCGATCAACAAATCTCTATGCGGGAAGATCACTTCTAAGCACACAAATCTTCTTGCAAGGACATCAATGACGGGAAGATCTGCAATGGGGGTAAGACTAGTGACAACGCTTCTCAGGCCGTGGTGATCTATTTTCCTCAATGTGCAGCCCTTCTCTATGTCCGACATTAAAGGAGTTGGCAGTCGTCAACCCATCTTGAATTTTAGCCCCCGGTCACATGGTCTTTTAGCCTATGGCCACATGGCTTTTTAGCCTCGGGTCTTCTCTAGTTCAAGAGGGCTTAATTTCCCCTCAATTTTTTTCTCTCCTCTCAAATATTAGTGTCAAAAATATATTTTCAAACAATGTGATTTTTTTTAAGAAGGCAAGTTTTATGTCTGAGGTTGAAAAACAAGTTCAAATCTTGATAATATTTGCATGGTAACTTGGATTTGATTGCCATTTTTGCAAAAGTGCTTTTTTTTTGTCAAGAATCTAAGGGGCATAATATCACACTCACATTTTAAAGTGATAGTTTATGTCTCTTTTGGACTAGTTACAAAGCACTTCTTCTATAAAGTGTCAAATTAGGGGGGGAGAGAAATAATCAAGGGGGATGTTTTGTGTGGTCTTTTTTCACACTTCTTCAAGAATTTATTTTGTGTGTTGTATTATTTCTTCACTTCTACAATGCAACTATCTAAGTCTAGTAGCATAGAGTCTAATGTTGTTATACAACCCTTAACAACTTTCAACTATGATGATTGGAAGTTGAAAGTAATTCTTGTACTTAGAAAACAAAGGTTTATTTAGGGTAACTATGGGAATGGAAAAAGAACCCAACACAACTAAAGACAAAGAAAATTATTTCAATAAGCGTGACCAAGCATTTGGCTTTCTTTGTTTAAATTTGTCTCATGAATTGTTATTCCATGTTGAGAACTTGAAAACACCCAACAAAGTTTGGGAAAGTCTAAAAAAACTATTTGTGAAAATTGATGAACTTCAAAGCCACAAGTTGGAAAATCAACTCATAGGCCTTAGTCCTAGGAGTTTTTCAACTTTAGAGGACTTCTTCACTAAATTTAAATATTTAAAGTTGCAATTAAAAGATTGTGGAATTGATAATAAAGATGATCAATTAAATTGCTAGGTTATAATGTTTCCTAGCTTTTCTTTTTAAAACATGTGCATTTAAGTACCTCCTATTTGTTTTTGATATATTAAGCTGCATTTACAAGGCACAATACCCTTTACACCAAAATCCTAGAGGGCCAAAAAAGATCAAGTATAGAACATTAAAAAAAAACCACCAAAATATAAGACATAGAGACAACAAATCGACAACTAACATACAATGACCCAGACAAAAAAAAACACAAAAGTATCAGACTAATCCATGCTCAAGTTACTATTTCTTGACATTTTTTCCATATTATAATAATATAACATTAATGTAATCAATAATTTACAATGTGAAAACCTTTGATAAGGAACTACTGCTAGTCTTTGGATTCTTATCTAGTGTGATTTGTTTCGACTTTTACATGTATTTATAAGTTCCAAAAATAAAAGTAGAGAATGAATTTTTAAGTTTCATATAAGGTCAGTTCATCAAAACTATCTATTTAAAATCCCCTTCCCAAGTAAAATAGTTATCATAAAAAAGTTAATGTACACAAATTTTAAGGCTCAAATAAACACCTAGAGCTCCCAACGTTGCAACCTAAAGGTTTTGATACCAAATATTATGCCCACTTTTCATAACCTTCAAATTCTCATGTAAGAGCACAACATTTCTTTTTTTTTTAAAACAAATTGCACTAACAAATATACTAAAATGCATGTTAGATGTTGTTTATGATGATCCATAAATTTGGAAGTTTAAATTAGCTCCTTAAGTCACTAACTTTCATTTCAAAGGTAATATTAATATCATTATTGACCATAATGATATTACATTAATTCACCTTAGAATTAAGGTATCACTATTTATCTTATTGCTTCTAACATTAATATTCTTACTCAAACTAATATTAAGACTATTACTAAGGGTATTTAAAATTTTATTTTAATATCTAAGCTATCGTTTATTAATATTAGTATCACCCATGGTAGTAATATTAATATTATTGTCACAATTATAAAAATTCTCTCATATTCAATGGTAATATATATTTAATATTGAAATGTGGGGAAAAGGGGGAAATGATTAAAATGGGGCATCCTAGTTCCTTCATAAAAATAACTTAGGAACTAATGGTGTCCCTCTTCCCAAATTTCATTTAAACTAGGAGATTGCAAGGTGTACAGATTGACTTTCAACCCTAAGGTGAGCCAATCAAAACTAAATCTTTGATTTCTTAAGAAAAAAGGATTTGGAATTAAGTGGAAATGTTTGATGCAACTAAACCTAATGAACAATAAGACTTAGATGATAAAATGAAAGATCCCAAAGGCACATAGACTAAAACCACAACTTACAGGTAGATCTTAGAAGGGTCTAGACACATTTATTTGGCACTAAAAATTGGCTATGAGCATTATTGAAGGACAGGTTTTCCCTAGGGAAAAGGGTGTTGATTAGGGTGTCTAGAATGAGATTTTATAGTTTTCTAATGCTATATCTTGGCTTTAGTCTGAAACAGGTCGCACTATTAGAAAATCAAAAATAAAATTTGCAATTGAGTTTTTGTGGCTTGAAAACAATGGTAAAAAATTATGCAATGTTGTAAATTTTCTCTTTGAGATCCTTTTAGTCCTTCTTCAACTTGTAATCTATGCATAAAAAGAGGAAAAAAGGTTTGTTTTGAATGGGGGTTTGCCTCAGTCAAACCCCATGTTTGGTAATTAAACCTTGATAGAATTATAATGGCAATTGATAAATGGAAGGAATGATGAATGAACACTTTTTTGGTACAACTCACCAAATCTTTAATGGCTTCCCTTAAAAGACTAAAGTCAAACACATCACTCCAAGGAATCAAATCTTACTTTGCTTGATTTGTTGGATACTTGAATTCATGGATGCTTTAGAATCAACAATGCATATTATTCTTCACAAGATAGAATGAACACACATAAGCTTGAACATAATGATAGGATCTTGAATGCTACAAAAAATGACTAAAAATCTTCATCTTGAATTCTCTTGACAATAATATTTTCTCATATAAAATATTGATAATATTTCTAATAATTTCTTAGTTTTGAAATGATAAAAAGACTATGTATTTATAGGTGTTTATCTAATTTCTCAAAAATTAGATTCCAAAAACTGACAATTGCATATGAAATTTAAATCATTAAAATACTACCAAAAAAATATTAAATTTGGGACTTAAGACTTAAGGAGGACCCATTCACCCTTGGGAAAATGGGTCCTAGCCCAAAATTCTATGACATTCATCTCGGGTGATTAAAATATTAATTAAATTAATTAAATATAGATTTCCTTTTCAAAAAATAGGAAAAATAAGGCTTTGGAATGCATAATTTAAAAAATTAGAAGCTTAATTAAATACAATTAATTAAGGGACTCAAACATAGTGTGAAATTGTAAAGGTATATAATTTCCTACACTACATTTAGCCCCCACTTTAGTGAGAGTATGAGCTTACACTCAAACTCACACTGAAGTAGACAAATATGCATCAAGAGAGGTCCAAGTGTACAAATATTTGAAAGATAATATGACAAAGATCAAAGAGGGTGATCAAGTCCCCAGGATCTAAGATCACATGGAAAACCAACATAAGGACAAATGGATACACAAGACATGTGCAAGATACGTGTAGCAAGACAAGATACATAAGAATGCAATGTTAAAGCTAATGCAAAAAGGGATGAACTAGCAAGTTGCATTATGCCACGTCCATCAAATATGCTTGCAAGGGCTAGTGTAGTTCAGTATAAACTAGGTGAGCCCCAAGGCTATATGAGAAACACACACTAGATATACAAGGTGTGTACCCATAAAAAGGTGGTAGATGAAAAACTCATGCCAACTCTACAAGCCTTCGATACATCAACCATACCAAAAGTTATACTCCCTAATAAATTTGATAAGGCACCATAACATGATCAAGATGCTATTCCAACACTACACTAAGTTCAACCTCTATGAAGAAAGTGAAGAAAAAAAATAATTAATGTCAATGTATGCCCTCACTTTAAAGGAATTGTTGAACACCATGCTATGAACAATTACTTTAAAGTGGAAATGATATATGCCAATTGATTGAAGGTCAATGAGAGATTATTTGAAAAGCCCTATTACAAACATATGTTTCCAAATAAAGCTACTTCATGCAAAAAGAGGGTGCCACTGCATGCAATCCAAAGATAACACATAAGGGATCCATGCTACAATGAAATAATAGAGCTTGGAATCATCATCATTCCCCAAATACCTCATGGACCATTGAACACAATGGAGGAATGACACATAGAGAGATAGAAGACAAACAATCCTTTTGGGTCAACATGAAAGAGACCAAAATGTCTCAATGCCTTGCATTGTCCTCAAAAGGAAAACACAAGATAATAAAAGGACAATTTTTATGGTAGTTATAATAATGTAGATACAAATACAAGAATGTCGCAATGGATTCATTTCCTTTGTATCCTTGTACCAATGAAGTAAAAAGGGTCATCCAAAGAAATCTCACAAACACAAAGACATACCAAGCAACACAATACAGGGACTACATTATGCACACGCAATCACAAAGAACATAGAAAGACTGTAAGAAAGCTAGTATGACACATGCAAGCCAACCTAAACCAAGTCATTTGCATACCAATATTGTTCATCATATGCAAAAGGAAAATAACTAGCCAAAGGGGCAACAACAAGTGTCGTACTAGGATAATCACTAGTTTCAACATGTGGTGATGCACTCTTTTGAGGAGGATCATCACGGTTACACCCATCCAAGTTCATGGAAGAGGAAAATAATAAATTCAGCTCACTATGCACTTCCTTATCATAGTTCATGGAGATGTTGATGATAATGAATGTCTTTTCTTGGCTTTAAAAGATGGATTTGGTTCTACTAACTCTGAATTTTTTGTGAAAGAAAGTGTTTCAGAGAAAAAGGATAAAGTTGGAGGTACTTTGGAATCTTATTTTCATGTTAGACAAGATAAGAACAATTGGGTTATTGACAATGGTTGCTCAAATCATATAACTAGACAAGAGTAAGTTTATTAAGCTTGAAAAATATGATAGAGGACTTGTTAAATTTGGAGATGATTTAGGTGCTAACATTTGTGGAACAGGTTCAATCAGTTTTGATGGAAAGCATAATATTGAATATGTTTACTATGTTAAAGATTTAAGGAATAACCTCTTGAGTGTTGTACAAGTGTGTAGCAAAGGATACAATCTTATGTTTCAGGATGATGGATGTGAGATTAGAAAAGGGTATGAAATTATGATTGCTACTGGAAAAAGAATAGATGGAAATATCTATCAAATCAAGGGTGTTGATGGTCACTATTTTATGAATTAGATTAATGATAGCTGGCTATGACACATGAGAATGTGTCACATTAATTTTGATAACCTGGTTAGAATTAGTTCAATTTAAGTAGTGAGATATTTTCCAAGCATTGTAAAGCCTATCAATGTTGTTTGTAAAAATTGTCAATTTAGAAAACAAACTAGAAGTAGTTTCAAGGGAAAAGAACAATCTTCTATTGGACTGTTGGAATAGGTACACACAAACCTTTGTGATTGATAAGTATTCAAGGTGAAAGTTATTTCATGATTTTGATTGATGATTACTCTAGAATGAAAAAGGTTACCTTTCTTAGAGAAAAATTTGAATCTCTAGATAGATTCAAAGTATTCAAAGTCATGGTTGAAAATGAGATGGATTTGAAGATAAAATATTTGAGGTCTGATAGAGGTGGAGAGTTCACCTCCAATGAATTTAACATGTTTTATGAGAATCATGGCATAAAAAGGCACTCGTCTACCCCCAGGAATCCTCAAAAAAATGGATTGGTTGAAAGGAAAAATAGGACTATTCAAGAAGTTGCAATGAATATGATGAAAGAAACTAACCTATCAAAAGTCTATTGGAGAGAAGTAATTCATACTACTATTTACATACTTAACAAAGTTCAAGCAAAAACTAACAACACAAAGACTCTAGGCTATAAGTTGTGGTACAGAAGGATTCCTACTATCAATTACTTTAGAATCTTTGGAAGAAAATGCTATATCAAAAGAGATAATGAAAACTTAGGAAAGTTTGATGCAAGGTCTGATGAAGGTACATCTTTCTTGGATATTCTACTAAAATCAAATCTTACAAATGTTACAATAAAATATTGAGAAAGATTATTGATAGTTCAAGTGTCAAGGTTGATGAAGATTTGAGGAATTCCATGGTAATGGATGGATATGAGTCAGATGAGCCTACTTGTAGAGAAGAAGAAGAAAAAGCTAAGGAAAAAGAAGTGCAAAATCAAGAGGAAGAAGCTCTGAAAAAGACCCCTAAGTATGTACAAAAAAATCATTCTGAAGAATAGATCATTGGAGACAAAAGCAAAGGCATGTTGACAAGAAGAAGAGCTGCAAAAGTAGAGGTAAATTTATGTTTACTTTCTAATGTTGAACCTAAAATAATGAGTGAGGCATATAAATATGAACATTGGATGAAAGCAATAGAAGAAGAACTTATGCAAATTGAGAATAATGAAACTTGGGAATTGGTTCCTAGACTTGAAAACAAAAACATTATTGGAACTAAGTGGGTATTTAGAAACAAACTAAATGAGAATAGAGAATTGGTAAGAAACAAGGAAAAACTTGTGTGTAAGGGCTATGCACAAGTTGAAGGAATAGACATTGAGGAGATATTAAATTCTTCTATGGCTAGAATGGAAGCAATTAGGATGTTTTCAGAATTTGCAACACATAAGGACTTTAAAGTTTATTAGATGGATGTGAAGTTTGCTTTCTTGAATGGAGAATATGAAGAAGAAGTTTACATGGAACAACTAGAAGGATTTCAGTTGTCAAATAAACCTAATATAGTCTGCAGATTGAACAAGGCATTATATGGATTGAAGCAAGCTCCTAGAGCTTGGTATGCAAGGTTGGAAAGATATTTGATACATCAAGGATTCAATAAGGGTACTGCATATAGTAATCTTTACTTTAAGGTTGAGAAAGATCAAACCTTTATGGGTATGTACAGGATCATGATGGGCCAAAAAGTGGTGATATGATGCATATGTGTAGGGTATGTGGCTGATGACTTTTTTTTTTACCCAAAATTGATGAAACGAAAAAGGTTTTTAAAGAAGATTCTTAGCTTTCCACAAATATAAATTATTTTTTACTTTGAATTTAATAAATAATTAGTATTCATTTTCTATTTGAATTATGACTAAAGTCCTGATTGATAGGCTAATTGAAAAACATCTATAGTTTTCAAACAATATCACATTTTCTGAACCCAAAACATGTGTCACATTCTATGCTTTGCATATTATAAGATTAAAAAAAAAAATGAATTACATGAAGTTTTCACCAAGTAAAGGTGGTTAGGCATACAATTTTTTTTATATTTTTTAAAAGTTGTAATAAAAAATTCATAATTAATCATTTACTTGGAGAAAAATTACAAAAAAAAAAGCATCACATTGGGACATGAATCCTCTACTTATATCTAAAATCTTATAAAAAAATATTATCATTTTATTGTGGTTAGGGTGGTCAGACAGACACCTGGTTCATATTTTTTCCCTAAAATTTAAGTACTACTATATTGAAATTTCAAATTTTCACCAAATAGATGTTTTTTTAAATAAACCTAGTAGTTTAGAAACTACATTCAATTTGCTATAGATTTTATTCTTACATATTTTTGAAATAATATAGATAACTTATTCAAATTTTTACATCGAGTTGCCTAACTTTGATTTTTTTGAATTTTTCGCCAATTAAGGGCCTATTTTTTCCATGATAATCCTGCATGTATACTTATAGTGGTTGCATATGTTGATGATATAATCTTTGGAGGAAATGAAGCTATGTGCAAGAAATTTACAAAAGAGATGCATAAAGAGTTTGAGATGTCTATGTTTGGGGAGATGAATTTCTTCCTTGGGATACAAATCAATCAAATAGATAAAGTCATATTCATTTCACAATCAAAGTATGTTAAAGAGATGTTAAATAAGTTTGGAAGGGAAGGCTCCAAACCAGTATGTACTCCTATGGTTACTAGTTGCAAACTGAGTAAGGATGATGAATTTCTTAAGGCTGATTGGAGCAAGTATAGATCTATGATTGGTGGATAGCTATACCTAACTACTACTAGACCAGATATCATGCATGTAGTTTGTCTTGTGTCTAGATTTCAAGAAGACACTAAAGAGATAAATTTTGCAATAGTGAAGAGGACAAATATTTTAAGGGAACTCTATATTATCGCTTGTGGTATCCTGAGGATACCGATTTCGCATTGAGTGCTTACATAGATGCATATTGAGTTGGTTGTGTGCATGATAGGAAAAGTAAAAGTGATGGTGCATTCTTTCTTGGATGGAAATTAATATCATGGTTAAGCAAGAAACAAGATTTGTTTCTTTATATATTGCATAGGTTGAGTATATTGTAGCAACATCTTGCTATACATAGGTGTTGTGGATGAGACATACATTGAAGGATATCAAAGTAGTGTATGATGATCCTATTTATATCTTAAATTATCATAATACAAGTGCAATCAACATTTCAAAGAATCCAGTCATGCATTCAAGAACAAATAATATATCAATTAGGTATCACTTTTTGAGAGAGAAGGTTGTGGAGAAAGAAGTGAAGCTTGAATATGTACCTACAAAGGATCAGATTATTGAAATATTTACTAAGGTTCTTCCTAAGGATACTTTTGAGTATCTTCAAGAGAAGTTGGGGGTTATTACCTCTCCTTCATTGAAGTAGATGCATATGGAGATGCATTAGTCCAGTGGATCTATAGATTCATTCCTTTTTAGACTGATGTTGGTGGCTACCTCTTAGGGGCAGTAGATAGTGACATTGTTACAGTATTGAATATATGTCAAGTCATTTTGCATAGGTCACTAAGTTGATTTGGTGTGTACTCATAAGGGGGATTATTTAGAGTAGTTGCAAGTATCTTGGTAATATGTCAAAGGGGGAGAATAATGCAAAATATTTTATCCTTTACGAATGATGTCAAAGGGGGGGAGAAAGAGAAGTCATGTGAAAAATTTTGTATACACAAAGGGAGAATGAGACATGAAAAAGGAAAGTATCAAAGTGGAAGAGAGTGTAATGATTTGTGCAAGGGGGAGAAAAGAGAAAAGGAAATAGGTATGTTTATAGTTGTTGTGTCTTTGATGGTTTTTCAAATCTTGTGTTGTCATCAATGAAAAAAAGGAAGATTGTTGCAAGTATGAAGGTGTTGTCATTGATGTCAACAAATGTGTGTTGTCATTGGTGATAGTTGTGTAGTGGCTAAGAGAGATTATCACGTTAATTAGTTGAATTATGTTTTCATCAATTAATTCTATTATGTTAACCTATCGTGTCACTTTGATAAGCTTTTATTTGTGGTTTAGATGTCAAGAATATCAAAAAAATTGATAAAATAAGGAAACAGGGTGTTGTAGAGGTGTTCTGGCTTGCAGAGGTATTCCAGTTTTTCTTTGCATTTCTTCTAGGTTGAAGATCTACTTGTGTGGTTTGGATATGTATTTTAGAGGTGCTTGGATTTTTTATATCCAAAATTTTGGCTTTTGGATCAATAGTAAGAGGAAGTTATGTTCACCAGTGTGTGAACTGGTTTTTTAGTGTTTCTTATAAAGGTGTTTGGGGGGTATGTGCAAGATCGTGATGGGCCAAAAAGTGGTGATATGATGGGTATTTATATGGTATGTGACTAATGACTTTTTTTTTACCCAAAATTGATGAAATGAAAAGGATTTTTAAAGGATATTCTCAGCTTTCCACCAATATAAATTATGCTTTACTTTGAATTTAATAAATAATTATTATTCATTTTCTATTTGAATTACAACTAACGTCCTAATTGATAAGCTAATTGAAAAACATCTATAACTTTCAAATGGTATCACATTTTTGGAATCCAAAAAATGCATCACATTCTATGCTTTTCATACTATAGGATTAAAAAAAGAAAAATAAAATTTAATGGAGTTTTGACCAAGTTAAGGTGGTTAGACATACGAGTTTTTATATTTTTTAAAAGTTGTAATAAAAAATTCATAATTAATTATTTACTTGGAAAAAAATTATAAAAAAATAGGCATCACATCTGGACATGAGTTCTCTACTTATATCTAAAATCTTATAAAAAAAATATTTTCATTTTATTGTAGTTAGGCTGGTCAGACAGACACCTACTTCTTATTTTTTCCCTAAAATTTAAGTACTACCACTAGTACAAAAACAACAATATATGACTAAATAAACTACTAAAAATTGCATATAAATGACTAATTTTGGTCACGTGACCATTAGTAGTTTATTGCCGGTCATTTATAACACAAGCAAATTTATGACTAAACTATTTGTCATTTATCTAGTCATTGATTTAGTCATTGATCTAGTCGTAAATTTAGTTATTGATTGTTGTTAATTGGTCATTTATTTAGTCATGGTAGTGATTTATTTAGTCATATATTTAGTCATTAATGTATTCATATATTTATTCATTAATTTAGTCATTTTATTTAGTCATAGTAGTCATTTATTTAGTCATGGTAGTCATTATAGTCATTTATTTAGTCATGGTTTAGTCATTTATTTAGTCATGTTAATTATTTATTTAGTCATTTATGAACTAATGCTTTCAGATGTGTATGCAAAATCTTATGTTTGGAGAATGCTATTACAATAACTAGTCTATGAAATTGCAAACCAAGAGAAAATTCTGTTGTGATTGAATAATATAAAACTTTAAAGTTCTTATGTTATTAAAACTTCAAAAAATTTGGGATTGAAACAACATTGGAAAATAATTCTCTATATATTCAAACTGTATATAAAATATGTTACAAAGAACTCTATATATAGAGTTTCGAATACAAAATCTTTTGCAGTATACAAACTACTGATTTATTATACTTTTAAAATTGAAAAAAAACTAAAACTAAATGGTGTGAATGTATGTCTTCAGTGATGCCATTGTTGCACATGAGATGGGCAGTAAATGCATCTAGTAAGGCGCTGGTTTTGCATTTTCTCCTTACTCTGTACCTATCCACAATCAAAAAATAAACATATTACTAGGTAGCATAAACAATGAATATCTTAAAAGTAGATACCCATAAGCATTAGAGTAAGTCTAATAAATAAAAATGCATAGAATTAATGATATTACAAAAGAAATACATTTGCAAAATAATTAATATTAGAGTGATATCTTAAATATTACTAGTTTATCAAAGCAATATCTCCTTGCTATGTACTGTCCATAAACATATTACTAAATAGTTGTAAAAAATGAATATCTTAAATGCAGATACCCATAAGCATTAGAGTAAGTCTAATAAATAAAAATGCATAGAATTAATGATATTGCAAAAGAAATGCATTTGCAAAAGAATAAATATCAAAGTAATATCTTAAATATATTACTAGATTATCAAAGTAAGTCTAATAAATAAAAAATTCATAGAATTAGTGATATTGCAAAAGAAATGTATTTGAAAAAGAAATAATCTCTACTTTTTCGATTTTGGATTCAATTATTGTATTATTCTTTAAATCAAATCACCACAATATCTTGAAAAATTAAATTTCATTATAAATTTAAATTAAATTCTAATTTCTAATTTAACAATAACTAATTTAGATATAAAAGCAACCTTTCTTTTTTAGTTTTTCCTTTCTAATGAAAAAATAAAATAAAAAAAAAAAGATTGCTTAAAAAAACTAAGCTAGTAATAAAATTATTTAAGAAATTTCATTATAAATTTAAATTAAATTCTAAGTTCTAATTTAACAATTACTAATTTAGATATAAAAGCAACATTTCTTTTTAGTTTTTCTTTTCTAATGAAAAAGAAAAACTAAAAAATAAAGATTGCTTCAAAAAACTAAGCTAGTAATAAAATTATTTAAGAAAAACTAAAAACTTCAATTTTATTCTAAAGTTAAATTAATTTCTAATTTCTAATTTAACAATTACTAATTTCGATATAAAAGCAACCTTTCTTTTTTATTTTTTATTTTCTAATGAAAAAGAAAAAGAAAAATAAAGATTGCTAGTAATAAAAGTATTTAAGAAAAACTAAAAACTTCTTCAATTTTTTATTCTAAATTTAAATTAAATTCTAATTTCTAATTTAACAATTACTAATTTAGATATAAAAGAAACCTTTCTTTTTTATTTTTTATTTTCTAATGAAAAAGAAAAACTAAAAAAGAAAGATTGCTTCGAAAAAAACTAAGCTAGTAATTAAATTATTTAGGAAAAACTAAAAAAAATATTAGAATATCTCTTGATAACTAAAATTCTATTGTAATAAAATTATTTAAGAAAAACTAAAAACTTCAAAAAAACTTAAATGTATATTATCAGTAGTGAATGGAAGATACACTATGAAGCTGTGAATATGCTTGAAATTATTGAAAGCACTGTGAGAATAAAATGGGTTCAAGAATACAAGCCTAGATTATTTACAAAATCTACTTCAAGAACAAAATCTGAAAAATGAATGAAAATAGGCCAGACATTTCAGGAAATGTCAAAAGTTGTGATATTAAGTGGAAAGAAGCTGAAACAAAGCCCTCTATTAAAATCAAGATTTCCAATAAATATAATAATTCTCTCAGTTATGAAGGCCCTCTATTAAAATCAAGATTTGCAATAAATATAATAATTATCTCAGTTATAAAGGTGCTCTCTAGGAATTCAGACACACTTTGGTTGCTCCCAGGTCCAATCTGTCATTCATCCCATTCACAATTAGGCACTTTACTTAGATGAAGAGCATAAAAGAAAATTAAAAAAATAATTTCAGGGCATGCCATTTATATAATTTTTAAGTTTCCTTTGTGGAAACGTCAAGTATACAAAATTTTGTTTTATTGAGTATTGTGTCTCTACCACACAGCCATGAGGAAGAGAAAATGAACATAAAGAAAAATATCTAGAATTCTATGAAGGTTATGACCATTAGAACACAGAAAGCTTTCAAAATAATGAAAATAATAAGTTGAGAGTGCAAAGTTTTATATTTTCTATAGAAAGAAAGTAACCCATCAAGATTTGTGCAGGGAGATACAAGGGTTTTTATCATATTGTCTCTACTGAGCTTGAATTGAGCCTATTCTCATAGAAATTTAAGAGATAAGAATAATGAAACTTACACAAGATTGTTGTAAAGGAGACACCCTCCAATGTCTTTAGAAATGAGCCTCAAAGATACTCCAATGGCAATCAAACAAAGAGGAGAGATATCAACAAATGGTAAGCAAAGGAAATACAACAAAAAAATACTCAGTCGCGACCAAGTGAGCTCAATAAAATGCTTCAAAATGGAGAATAATTTTCAGTTTCAAAACCAAAGACTTACCTCTGCAAGATTTTTTTTCTTCAGGAAAATCATTAGAAACAACAAAATGCCTCACCATTCCACTCTCAAAACCTACCCAGGCATGGTGGTGTTGAGTTTTCTCCAAAATACAAGTGAAAAATGGAATGAGTTTCTTCTCCAAAAATACAAGTGAAAAATGAAATGAGATTAGGGCTCGGTTTCTTTTTGATTTAGGGTTTTTTCATTACCCTAGGCCCAATGGTTTATTTTTCACATTATATTAAAGAAAGTAGGTACCTTTTTATGATTTTTATTAGAAAAATCAAATACCATCGCCCACTTTCCCACTTCTTTACTTCATTTGATTTTGATTTCAAAATTAAATCTCTCGCTTTTAAATATATTATAATATTATATTTATATTATACTATTTATATTATATTATATTATATTATATTATATTATATTATATTATATTATATTATTATATAATATAAATATTATATTATATTATAATATAGCAATTATATTATATTATTATATAATATATTGTTATATTACATTATAATATAATATATTGTTATATTATATTATTATATAATATATTATATATATAATAATAATATAATATTATATAATAATATATATTATATAATATCATATTATATTATAATTTATTATTATAATATATTGTATTGTAATATAATATATTATTATTATTATATTATATTATAATACAATACACTTCTTCAATTCAATTTTTTTTAATTAACCACTTTAATATCATATTGTCTAATTTTTATGTGTGACTAATTATTTAGTCATTTTTATTTGTGTGACTAATTATTTAGTCATCTTTATTTGTGTTTTGAAATGAAAGATAGCCCTCAAAATGCAATTGGATTGTTTAAATCATATTTTATTAGTGAAATTGACCATAATTTCTCTTTGATACATTTGACATGCTAACACAATAGGAAAATCAAACTAGTTTCAAATCATAGTTAAAAACATTAATGATTCATTAACATAATGAGTAATAAAAGTTAAAGAATGTAAATGTTAATTTTTTTTATAAAATATGTGAAGGCCTTAAGACTGCACCGAGAGCCAATGCATTCCACACAATAGGTATTTTTGGTGCATCAGACAACCTAGGCGGCCAAATGGCCCACTTAGGTTGGAGTCCCATGAAGGGGGCTTAAGCTCTATGGATTATGATCAAATTCAAAAGAAAAAAGGATAGAGTAATAGTCATTTATCTAGTCATTAATTTAGTTAATTATTTAGTCATTTTTATTTGTCTAATATTAGTCATTTAGTTGTGATTTTACCCGATGACCAGATTAGTCACTTATAAATGACCAAATTAGTCATTTATTTTCCAAATTCTACTAGTGTTAGTCATGTGACTAAAATATTTAGTCACGTGACTAAAATTTTTAGTCACGTGACTAAAAGTTTTAGTCACGTAGTCATTTATTTGCCAAATTCTACTAGTGTACTACATTGAAATTTCAAATTTTCACCAAATAGCTTTTTCTAAAAAAAAAAAAAACCTAGTAGTTTAGAAACTACATTCAATTTTCTACAAATTCTATTCTTACATATTTTTGAAATAATATAGATAACTTCTTCAAATTTTTACGTCAAGTTTCCTAACTTTTATTTTTTTCAATTTTTTGCCACTTAAGGGCCTGTTTTTTCCATGATGATCCTGCACATACCCTGGGAGAAATATTTTTATCTATGTTTCTCTATAGTTTCTCTTCAATTCTTGTGATTCTAAAGGTATGTTGATGATGTTTATCTCTTCCTTGTGTCAATAGGACTCATGGTTTGGTGCTCTGAAAGATGGATTTTAGTGTTGCAATGTTTGGTAGTGTAGTCTAAGTGTACAAGATGTGTACATTCTGGAGGTGCGAGTTGTTGTGAAGGAGTTTGATGAATTTCATGGTAATAGAAGAATATTATAGATCATGATGAAGCATGGTATGTGGTTTGTAATTCATCCTTGGATTTGAGGAAGAGTGTAATTCAAAGTTTAATGGTGTTTGCACAAGTGACAACCAACCTGGTGTTTACACTACATTCGAAGATAATTGAGCATTAATGAAGGTGTAGTATGGTGTGTGAGAATTAATTTGGGCCCTTGTTAAGTTTTTTATTGGTCCATTTTCATTCCTATCCACCGCAGGAATGCTTAGTGCTAACTTATTTTAAATTTGTAAAGTGTAAGGTGAGTGTAGCTTACTTGAAGATGTTTTTCAAGTTGTGGATAGTATAAATGCAAGGTAAATTGATGCAAGATGAAGTGTAGAATAGATTTGAGGGTTGTGATGCAAAATTAAGTGAAAAAATTTGAAATGCAATGCGAGCTATAAGGAAATGTTGTCGAATGCAGTGAGTTGAGGTATCTTGGTCTCTTGAAGGTTGTGAGTGTTGTTGGAGCTATATTGTGGTGGAATATCTATTACATTGAGATTGTGTCCTTTGTGTAACATTCTATCTTCTTTTCTTCTTTCCATTCCAGTAGTGAGCTTGGGCTATGAGCCTTTTTGGACACTGTGTCCTATTTTGACAGAGTGCCTTTTTGTACCAATTTTGCAATTACTTACATTGTGAGCTAATCCTCACCATGGCTTTTCCCTTCTAGGGTTTTCCACGTAAATCTAGTGTTCTCTTGTGTATACTGTTGGTTTTTTTTATTTTTTGTTATCTTCCTTTCATGTTTAAACATTGCAATAGATTAAGAGTTTAATGAATGCATTTGGATATGATTAGTGTTGAGGGTTTTAATGTTTTAATTTGATACAACTGATTCACCCCCCCTTTCAATTGTCTTGTTCATTCAACAATGTCACTTGAGGTTGAACTTGTCGAATGTGGGCTTGATGGGCCTACACTATGAGTGCTTATTGTTGATGGTGTTTGTTTTCTACTTGAAGTTGTACTTGTTGGAATGCATGGAGTTGTCCTTATGCTTGTTGTAGGTGTCACTTGATGACCTCTTTTTTCAACTTGAATGAGAGTAGGAGTAACACTTGAAGGGATACCTACTAGTATATTTCTTCTCTAACTTTTTGTGGTATGCTTGCTATTACATTCATTGTTTTCTCTAGGCTACCATCCCATGCTTCCTTTTCTATGAACTAGAAATCTCTACTAATTATTACATTTTTGGTTATTGGATTGTATTATAGCTTATATACATTTGACTATTCACTATATCCCATGACAAATATGCATATATATCCCTTGCTATCCAATTTCTTTCTCAATTCATCTAGAAAATGTGCATACACCACACATCTGAATACTCTCATAAGAAACATTTTGTTTTAGAACTCCACTCCATGCTTCTTCTATAATCATATTCTTTAAAAAATTTGTTTGACATATATTCATTATATAAACTACACATGATACAGCTTCAACCCAATACACATTTGAAAAATGTTTTTCTTTTAACATACTCCTATCGATTTCCATAATTGTTTTATTTACCTTTCATCTAAACCATTTTGATGAGATGTGTACCTAGTACTTAATTTTTTTTGAATGCCATGATCTTTGCAAAAATATTAGGAAGTCATTTGATATGTACTCACCACCTCTATTTGTTCTCAATGCTTTGATGTAGTGCCCACTTTGTTTCTCCACAAGAGCCTTGAATTGGTGAAAGAGCTCAAATTCTTCATCTTTATGTGTTAGGAAGTAGAACCATGTTTTTCCTTTTGTAATCGTCAATTAATATCATGAAATAATATCTTCATCCAATTGAGGGTGTTTTCATAGGACCACACAAATATGAATGGACAATTTCTATTAGTGTTTTTTGCCTTATTTACTTTCCTGCTAGAAATGATTCTCTATGCTGTTTGCCTAAAATGCATCCTTCACATACTCTTGTTGGTTTCTCTATGAGTGAAAATCCCTTTACCATTTTTTCCTATACAATAGGTTTAGACCTCCAAAGTTTAGGTACCCAAAATGTAGATGCCATAACCAATTTTCATCTTTCTACTTGAAAGATTGTGTGATTGTTTCACCTTTTCCTTTATCCACAAGTTTCTATGTTTGAGAAAGTTCTACCTTTAAATATGGCTATATCATTAGGGGAAACATTCTATTACTTTTTATTTGCACTTTTACAATAATCTGATTACTTGGATATTTACTTGAGAGTGTGCATTCTCTATTTTTTGAAAAATACTCTATATCCCTTGTGAACAAGTTGACCAATGCTCATCAAATTGCGTTTTAAGCCAAGGACAAAATACGCATCATAAATAAAAAAATTCCTCCCACTTCTTGACTAAAATGTTTATTTTTCCTTTCCCCATAACTAAAACTTCTTGTTATTTCCCAATGTAACATGATTTTAAATTTTCATCTAAACTAGAAAATAGTTCTACATTCCCCATCATGTGATTTCTACATCTTGAATCTAAAAACCACATATCATTTTGTTGTTCTTATGCAACATTACAAGCTAAAAACACGCTGCCTTGATTTTGGTTTTCTTTGGTAAAGTTTGCATTTTTCTGCCTAGAGTCATATTGTTTCTTTCTACATTCATTTGAGTAATGCCCATATTTTTGCAATGATGACATTGAACTTGTGATTTCTCATACCTTTTTCCTTGAGGTTGATTTTGATTTGAGCTTTGGCTACTATGTCTTCTACTAGAGTTTGATGGGTTGGTTTTTCCACATCTATATGCATTTCTTCCTCTTCCTCTTGAATTTGATCTTCCTCTGCCTATACCATGGCTAATTTTTCAAAACTTTTGTTTTGAAAGCATGCTCCAATGATGAATTTGTTGTTCTACTTAGCCTATTCTCATGTGAAATTAAAGATGCATGTAATCATCCGCTAAAAATTGAGAAAAATTATTTGTTTCTTCTATAGCCACAACTATAAACTCAAACCTTGTAGGTAGACTTCTCAAAATATTTTCAACCACTCTTCTTTCTTTAAGTGTCTCACCATGAGACCTGATTTGAATGAACAAACCAATAATTTGTGTAAAGAATGAATCTATTGATTCAAAATCCTTCATGAATATTGTTTCAAAGTCTCTTCTCAACATTTACAATTTTGTTGTCTTGACCTTCCCCATTCCTTGATAAGTTGTTTGCATAATGTCCCATGCTTGTTTGGATTTTGTTGTTCTTGCAACCATTGGAAAGATACTCTCATGCATTTCTTGGAAAATATAAAAGAGAGCTTTAGATGCCTTTTATTTATCCCTTAGAAAATCCTTCTCTAATTTGTTGATTTTAAGTGATCAGATTGTATTCATAGAAATTAATTCAAATTAGACAAGATAACATAGCAGATACCCTGGGAAAACCCTCCGCTTGAGGGAGAAAAACCCAACAACAATATATCTCTTATATATATTAAATCTCAAGGATGAATCCTTTACAATGAAGGCCAAGGATAAGACACCAAAAACTAATATAATCACAACATCTATGTGATGTAAACTACTAATGAAGACTTCTGCCTTCTACACAAATGTCGATCTGACTTAGAGACAATTCGCACCTTGAATGTCTTCGCACTTGAATACAAAGGAGTGAATGTGAATGAACTAAATTTTAATTCTCAACAAATGAAACTCTACAAGTATATATACATGTATGTAGAAGAGACATGTCTCTTCAAGTAGCAAGTCGGCCTTCAAAAGTAATATCACAAATTATTGTTAAGGAGTTAGCCATCAATAAAATGAAGTCCTTTCATAAATAATTCCGCCTAAGAGAATTTAGGTCAGCCTCATTCAATTTGAATCTCTCTATAAAATCGTTCCTTTAGGAGTTTATAAATTAAATAGCCTCATGTGCTATTATTTAATTTATCAAGTAAAGGATAGATTCGCTGGAAGAGACAACCGAAGTTGCAATAATCATCAACACTCCCTCTCAGCTAGGGAGGATACTTCTAGCTGCACAAGACAAATCACCTCATCCTGATGTCTACCACAATGGCTACAACCAACTATGAAATGAATAATATCACCTCATAGTGATATCAGATATCGCCTCAACATGATATCAATCATAATGGCTACAACCATACTATGGTAAGTACAAGTGTTCATCACTTGCGTGATGTTGTCACCTCAACATGACTTTCACCATGACTCTCTCAGAGGGTGAAACACAAGTATAAAATATTTCATGGAGTCACACACATGACATCCACCATGACTCAGCTCAGAGGGTGGAAACAAGGGCTTTCACCTCAAATTCCTTCGTCTCAGAGGAAAATGCATTAACAAGCTTGCACCTCAAATTCCTTTGTCTCAGAGGAAAATGCATTAACAAGGGTTTGCACCTCAAATTCCTTTGTCTCAGAGGAAAATGCATTAACAAGGGCTTGCATCTCAAATTTCTCCGTCTCAAAGGAAAATGCAATAACAAGGGATTTCACCTCGAACTTCTCTCACAGAGAAGAACTCATTAAAAAAGGCTCACTGATACTGAGACTCTTTCTCAGTCAAGGTTGGATTCTCCACCATACCAAGCTTATCTCAAAAGTACACAAACTTTATCCTGGAAAGAGGCTTGGTGAGAATATTTGTCATCTGCTCATTAGTGTTGATGTACCTCAACTATACAGCCTTTCGTAGTACCATGTCTCTGATATAGTGGTACTTGATCTCAACGTGCTTGGTTTTGTTATGGAACACTAGATTGATAGAAATCTTCACATAACTCTAATTATCACAATGAATGATAGTGGGCTCCATTGATTGCCCAAATAATCCTGCAAGGAGCTTGCAAAGCCACACTGCTTCTCAAGCTGCCACACAAGCTGCAATAAACTCGGCCTCTATTGTACTTAGTGCCACTAAAGACTGCTTCCTACTACACCAGGAAGTCATCACAGACCTCAACTGAAATAACATCCAGAGGTGCTCTTCCAGTCAGCAACACAACCATCTTCTTTAGGCTTAGTAGGATCCCTCTGAATCTTCAAGCACTTGCATCAACCTTTTGACCTCTTCGCCCAAGATTTCCTACAACACTTTGACTTAGATAAATGTTTTCCAGCACACACCTCTAGTACTGTAGAGAGTTCAGGATAGTCCTCTTTGACCTCATTCCAGATCTCACTATTCTGAATAGGTTTGCAGAGCTACCAATGACAAATCCATATGACAATCTTGAGCAATTCTGATCTTAGCAGCTGAAGGGATCTTCTAAGGATTTAGCACCTAGCTTTGCAATACAGTAATCTTCACTTCTTCTCAGTGAGTTACAAAACTCCCTCTTGATCCCTGCTTCAGATATTGCAAACAAGACTTTTGGAAGTGAACTCCCTCTAGCCATCAAGTACTCAGTCCTATGGCTGCAAGTTGTGACTTCACACTTTTCTCTTGAAAGTAATCTCTTGGTCCATCTTAATGCACATTAAGAAGAGATTACTAATAGTTCATATAACTAAACTATTTCGAAGAGAACTACCACTGCTAGAAGCATGCATAATTTACTCTCTCAATGTTATAGCATGAATTAATAACTATACAACAATTCATGAACATTAACCATGCAGTACTTATCTTAATGAGGTCAAAATTTTGTACGTAGAAACTGAGGGATCGATATCAACGATCACAATATCTACTCTCTCCGCCCTTTACAGTGGCGTCGATCGCTATTGCTCTCAATGCAGACTCTTGACTTTGATTGCAACTGATCACACAGATTTGGAGTTGAAATCTTCACGGGACTGGAACATTGTGTAGGATCATCATCTAAACTGCATAAACTCGATGACCAGACAACACAAAATAAGATTTAATTAACTTATCCCAATGAAACACATATAACCAGTGTTAGATCTGCACAACTCAGTAGGCTGACTTTCAACTCAAAAGAAAATGAATTTAAGGGTACACAAAAGAATACTTATCTCTTAATTGATTTTTTATATCCGAAACCGTCCCAAGTTACTTCCATAATAGTCTTGATATTGGATTATTATATCAACAAAATATAAAGAAGCCAATATTGTCAGCATCAGGACCAGAGTCAATTTAGAAATCTCTCGTTAATGACATAATGAAATTCAATGTCACCGATACACTTCCTCTAAACCCAGATATAGAGAGGCATGCTACAGAAAGTTGCATTTATTAGAAGAGACAACAAATATGAGACTCTGATGACACCAATGGTGACCATGATCTTCCACCAATCAACATATAGACCCAACAACTTTAGGAGTGATTAACATGCACCATTGAATACATCCGCAAATGCAAAGAAATATATTGGGAGTTTGAATACGACTGACTTGACTCCTTCAGACCATCCCTATGTAGAATTCAACATTGCAATCACTGCAGAATCTTGAATTCAGAATCCTCTAGCCATGCTACATATATTAACACAGTAGGCGGCATTGAAGATAGAGCCCGATGGTTTCCAATAATTGAATTCCACATTCTGCTAATAGCAATAATGCACCCAGGAAACACCATCAGTAATAGATGAGATGAATATTAAAATATTCCCGACAAGCTTAATGACTAATACTCCTATGTATACACCGAAACTTCACGGGAATAGTAAATAAGGGTTTCCGCTCTTTAATGAAGCCTCCAGGAGAACGATATCTTATGAATCCATTATTAAATCTAGGCATACAAGGATTCGCAAATGAAGAAGATCCTTCCTGTGAATAGACAAATATCCTTCCTGTGAATGGAACCGCTCAGCAATACAACATTGCTTGATGAGATAGAAATCCTCACCACGATGGCAAAGAAATCGATTAAAATATCAACTTCACTGATAATCATACAGAGCGGAACGATTCTTCATCAATGGCAACAACAGTGACCAAATACAATGAACTCGACCTCCAGACTATATACCTAAATTGATCGCTTAAATTCTTCCATGAAGTCCACAAATCTGATCGAATCTTCACACAAAACCCGCTCTGATACCATGTTAATTTTAAGTGATTAGATTGTATGCACAGAAATTAATTCAAATCAGACAAGATAACATAGTAGATACCCTTGGAAAACCCTCCACTTGAGGGAGAAAAACCCAGCAACAATATATCTCTTATATATATTAAATCTCAAGGATGAATCCTTTACAATGAAGGCCAAGGATAAGACACCACAAACTAATATAATCACAGCATCTATGTGATGTAAACTACTAATGAAGACTTCTGCCTTCTACACAAATGTCGATCTGACTTAGAGACAATTCCACCTTGAATGTCTTTGCCCTTGAATGTCTTCGCACTTGAATACAAAGGAGTGAATGTGAATGAACTGAATTTTAAATCTCAACAAATGAAACTCTACAAGTATATATACATGTATGTAGAAGAGACATGTCTCTTCAAGTAGCAAGTCGGCCTTCAAAAGTAATATCACAAATTATTGTTGAGTCGGCCATCAATAAAATGAAGTCCTTTCATAAATAATTCCGCCTAAGAGAATTTAGGTCGGCCTCATTCAATTTGAATCTCTCTATAAAATCGTGCCTTTAGGAGTTTATAAATTAAATAGCCTCATGTGCTATTATTTAATTTATCAAGCAAAGGATAGATTCGTTGGAAGAGACAACCGAAGCTGCAATAATCATCAACAATGATAAACATATTTCAAGGAAACCAATTTGTAGGTATAATGATAATCATTGATAACATACGAGGATAACGTGATTGCATGGTGCCATTCAGAAAAAGATGTATAGTCAGATTTCTGGGTATAATGATAGTCAATGTAGGAGCATGGCCTGATTGCATGGTGCCATTCCAAAAAAGAGATGTAGGCTGATTTTGACATGGGAATCTAACATAGATACCAAGGACACAAACTGACTTGGTTAAGGGACCAGAAGGGTGAACAAACTCGTCCAATGCAAATATGAAGGTATTTGGACTGGATTATTGTGTTGGCTTTATTCTTTAAACGAATTGACAAGCATTCCATCTTCAAAAATTTTATTTGTTTCTTTTAAAATTCTGTGTCAAACTGTATCATAAATTTTACCCTTCTTCATTATTGTTTCTATATTTTGCATAACATAATATGTACTTAGTGCTGGATATCAAGACATGCTCTTCAACAAGAACCTTGCTTTAAGAAACTATTCTATCAACTGTTATGTTTTCTAATATTTGTCATATAGGTATATTGAAGACCACTGTCCTTGTGCTTGGATATGTTACAGACCATGATGTCCTGCTCATCTTCCACTTCTACATAAATATCAAAGAATATTGTTTTTTAATGAATTGGTAATCAAAAGTTGATCGTTGTATGTATGGTCAAAATGACTGATTTATGTCCTTGCACTAATTTTCTTAACATGCCATGCTACAGTCCTGGTTCTACCTGCAGTTAAATCAATCTCTACATTTCATGCTACAGTCCCGATCATACCTACAGTTAATCAATCTCATCAGATGATATTCACAAACAATTAGGAAAATGAACTCTCTCAGAACCTATGGTTATATTACCAAGAACTTCATGAAATTGGAACTCATCTGTACAACATTACCTAAGCTCAGATGTGAAGGAAAAGTTCATAAGAACAAAAATCTACAATGAATATAATAAAGAAATCTATTTCAAATTTTCATGAGAAATGCACGGTGAACGATTATGAATGACTAAAAATTTGCAAATACACCAAAGAGCAACATTCTCTGAAATTTAAATTATCTCTCCTTATTGGATTTTGACTTGAACAGACCAGCAGTATGTAATGTCCCCATTTTCGATGTCCTCTTTTGGATCAGTCCAGTTTTGACATACTTACTATTTTTAGTAAGTGCTATATTTAGTAACTGGTCCGACAGGTAGAGCAGTGTACGGTTTCCTGTTCGGGCAACGAGTGGAGGTTGTCCAATGAGCTTTAATATCTTGTGCCAGTACTTTCTGTGGGGTTTATCTGTGTTTCAGGCGTGGCTTTCTATTTTTAGCAGGGCCAGTATGGTGTTCACTATCTATAGTGAGTCTTGGTGCAATATCAATATTTCCGACGCATAATAATTCTCCAGTTTGAGTTGTTGGGATGTCACTTACTATTTTTAGCATAGTTTGCGGACTCGGCCGACTCGCCGCGGACTCGCCGCGGACTCGGGAGTCCCTACCCTGGCCGAGTCCACTCGCCGCGGACTCGGGAGTCGAGTCCAGGCGAGTCCTGGGTCGGGACTCCCGAGTCCGACCTTAGATCGGTTCCTTGTGGTTCTGGACTCTCGTGAGTCCCACTCCAGACACTCTCCCGCGGTCAGAAGTCCAAAACGGCTAAAACTCACGCTTTAGTTTTTTCATTTTTTGACTGTCACTCTTGAAAACCAGGTCTGCAAATTGCTTTGGGATTGATAGAAGAAGGGAGAACGAACCAAAAAGGTCAAAATAGAGCAAGGTAAGTGATCTAACACTGCTTTTTGTTTGTTTTCTTCAATTTTTTTGCATTCAAAATTTAAAAAATCAAGAATGCATTTTTTTCCTTTTGCAAATGTTTGAAACTTTGAAATTTTGAATCACATTTATTTGCTGATTTT